>CM075352.1:72960000-74160000 GCA_037693485.1 Kitagawia praeruptora
ATTTGAATGCTAAGGACTGTTAAAGGTAAAGAGTTGAAAGGTAAATAAGGAGATAGTGAAGCTTTTTAAAGGGTTTTTATGATGGACTTAGAATCCGAGACTAGAGAAATCGCATCTGAAAATACTGCCGAGAAGGAGAAAGATGGACGGCAAGTGCATGTGGGTTTGGAGGAAAAGAGTAAATCTAATTTTACCAGTGGTGAAAAGTTGGGTGCAGGTGATAAGGTCTGGAGTTCTATGGATCTGGATGCAGGCAAGGACAATGGCTGTGACATGCTATTTGAGTCTAGTGTAGTTTCTGAAGGTGACTCCAGCAGAAACCAGTGCCAAAACGATGAGGTTAGGAGTTCTGTGCAGTTGAATAGATTTAATGGAAAGATTGGTGCTGTGGACAAATGTGATATAGATCACTCTAAGAGTCAAGATAATGACGATGCCTATAATCGAAAGAGGAAGCGTGAGTGTATCTCGAAATCACTTAACTGGGTCAAAAAAGTTGCTAAGGATCCCTGTGACCAAGTCATTGGGTCATTACCAGAATTGTCCAAATGGAAGTATTTTGGAATTGAATACCCATGGAAGCAGTTATTGTTGGCTCGCCAGGCAATGATGGTGAAAAGGAACGGCTCAAAGGAGCAATCTATATGGCAGGTATATCATTTGACAGTTTTCTATATTCCATAACTACTTGAGCATTCTCTATATTTGTGATTATTATGACTCTTAAATCAAGTTGGCTATCTTTATATGCAATTGGCATTGTTTTTGTAAAAATAAAGAGTACAACGCATTTTTTTTATATGTTTGGCGTTGTTTTTCTTAGGAAAAATTAAGAGTATATGATGCATTTTGTTGGCCAAAGTTGTGATTGAGTTTCAATTTGGTCGCTACTAATTTTTTTTTAATCCAACAACCTTCTGCACAATGTTCTTGCTTGCAAAGTGTGTTTGTTGCAGAGTGTGTTTGTGTTAAGTCCCAAAGTAGGAACAACCCTTCATATAGTGGAACTGTTGAGTATACAACAATGAAAGTAAAATCCAAACCGAATAAACAGGAATAAGAAAATAAATGACAATCACACAAGATAAAAGTTTACGTGGTTCAGAAATTCCTACTCCACAAGCCGCATTAATTTTGTATTGATCTCTCACAATTGTGTTGTGTAATGTTACAATTATATGAGTATTTATAAAAGAAGAAACTGGGTCAAAATAAATTAGAGTCCAATTCTGGAATTCCTAACTCATGATAGACTCCACAAATCCAACAATCTCCCACTTGGAGTCTAACCACATCTTCGCTTCACTCTTGTAAATCTAGTAACACCCAATCCTTCGATCAATAACTCTAACTAGTGCAGCGCCTTCTCATCAATCAGTTCTGAAGGCCAGTTGAAGCTATACAAAGCTTCAACTTTTCATTAGTAACCACCTTAGTCAACATATCCGCAGGATTCTTTAAACTAAGGATTTTCTTTACGGACAAAGTACCATTGCTAATCAACTCTCTTGTAAAGTGATATCTTAGTTGAATATGCTTCGTCCTAGCATGAACCACCGGATTCTTTGCAAGATGAATAGCACTCTGACTGTCGCTATACAAAGCACTGTCCGCCTGTTTCTTGCCCAACTCCTCAAGAAAATTCTTCAACCAAATCATCTTCTTGCTAGCTTCAGAGATAGCCATATATTCTGCTTCTGTGGTTGAAAGAGCAACACTCTTTTCAAGTCGAGACATCCAACTAACTGCTGTGCCACCCAACGTGAAAATTATCCTGTAGTACTTTTTCTTGAATCCAAACATCCACCTAAATCTGCATCAGAGAACCCTTCAAAGATAACATCTTTCTTGTTTAAACATAACGCAACCTTGGATGTGCCTTTCAAGTAGCACAACAACAACATGACTGCTTCCCAATGCTCTCTTCCTGGATTAGACATGAACCTGCTAACAACTTCCACTGCATAAGCAATATCTGGCCTTGTACACACCATAGCATGCATCAAACTGCCAACTGCAGATGCATACGGAACTTTAGCCATATCTTTCTTGCCTTCATCCGTTTTAGGTGACTGCTTCTTCGTGAGATTAAAGTGAGTCGCCAACGATGTACTTCTGGTCTTCGCATCCTGGATACTGAATTTCTGCAACAATTTCTCAATATACTTCTCTTGAGATAATTTCAAAGTACCTTCAGATCTATCCCTTATGATGCTCATACCAAGTATCTGTTTTGCTGTACCCATATCCTTCATCTCAAACTCCTCAGACATTTGTCTCTTTAACCTGTTGATTTCTCTCATGTTTGATCCTGCTATCAACATGTCATCAACATACAACAACAATATGATATAAGATGAATCAAATTGTTAAAAATAACAACAATGATCCATAACACTCTTAGTGTACCCATTCTTCATCATAAAGCTATCAAACTTCAAGCACCATTGTCTTGGTGCTTGCTTCAAACCATACAAGCTTTTTATAAGCTTGCAAATGAGGTTTTCTTTCCCAGCTACCTGAAATCCTTCTGGTTGTACCATGTAGATGTCTTTCTCAAGATCACCATGTAAGAACGCGGTCTTAACATCTAGTTGCTCTAGATGTAACTCCTCTGCAACCACAATACTTAGCACAATTCTAACAGTAGTCATCTTAACAACCGGAGAAAATATATCAGTATAGTCAATACCTTTTTTCTGTTGATAACCCTTGACTACAAACCTCGCCTTGTATCTCTTGCTGCCATCGATCAGGTTCTTCTTTGATCCGGAACACCCACTTATTCTGTAAAGCCTTCTTTCCTGCTGGTAATTCTATTAAAGACCAAGTTTCATTCTTCTCAAGAGAACTCATCTCTTCTTCCATGGTTGATTTCCACTGAAATGAATCATCCACCTGAACTGCCTCTGAATAACATCGAGGCTCTCCATCCTCGATCAATAACATATAATATGTTGAAGGAGAAAATCTTTGTGGTGGCCTCACAATTCTGCTAGATCTTCTTACCTCAGCTGTGGAGTAACTGGAACTGTGTCATCACCATTCCCCGAACTCCCACTATTTCCTGCAAGATCTTCTTCTTTCATATCTCCAAGCACTGCTTTCTCTTTCTCAGGTTTTTCTTTTGTAAACTCAGAATCGATTGTAAGCTTATCCTTATACACTACATTCTCATTAAAAGTAACATCTCTACTTCTAACGATCTTCCTCGTCAGTTAATCCTAGAAATGGTAACCCATATCATCTGAGCCATAACCAATGAAGATACACTTCTTTGCTTTCGGATCAAGCTTGTCCCTGTCAGAATCTTTAACACGCACATAGGAAACACAACCAAAAACTCGCAATGTGAAAGATTTACCTCCTTTTTCTGCCACTCTTCTTCGGGAATCTTGAACCCCAAAGGAACTGAAGGTCCTCTATTTATGAGATACGCTATTGTGCTAACGGCATCTGCCCAAAAAGTCTTTGGCAACCCTGCATGCAACCTCATACTCTTTGCCCTCTCATTCAAGGTTGTATTCATGCGCTCTGCAACACCATTCTGCTGCGGTGTCTCTGGAATAGTTTTGATCATTCTATAATCCTATATTCTGCGCAATAGCTTTTAAACTCATCACTACTGTACTTACCACCATTATCTGACATCAAACTCTTAACCTTCAAACCGGTCTGATTCTTAACTTCGGTCTTTCACTTCTTGAAAGTAGCAAACACATCTGATTTATTCTTCAAAAAATAAACACATACCTTTCTAGTGGAATCATCAATGAAAGTGACATAGTAGCGAGATCCTCCCAACGACGCAACTGTTGTTGGACCATATACATCTGTATGAACTATATCTAACCTCTCAGCTTTGGGTGTCCTCCCTGATTTTGCAAAAGTAACTCATTTCTGCTTTCCAAGAACACATGGCTCACAGAACCCAACTTCCACATTCTTCAGCTCTGGAATCTTCCCCTTCGAAGTTAACAACTTCATACCCTTTTCACTCATATGACCAAGTCTTTGGTGCCACAAAGTTGAAGACTCAATCTCATCAACAACCGTATTTGCTTCATAGCTAGATTGTTCAACTATGTACAACGTCCCCTTTTTGTCTCCACGAGCAACAACTAGATTCCCCTTTATAACCTTCCACTGTCCGTCTCCGAAAGTAACTCGATACCCTTCCTTATCTAACTGAACCACAGATATCAACATCTTCTTCAGTCCAGGAATGTACCTCACATCTTTCAACGTCCAGTTAGTCCCCAAAGAGGTCTTGAGATTAATATCTCTCATGCCCGTAATATCCAAAATCTCATCATCAGCAAGACGAACTTTACCAAAATTTCCAAGTCTGAAATTTAACATCAAATCCTTGCAAGGGGTAGCATGGAATGATGCACCAGAATCCATAACCCATGATTCAACCAAACATTCAACACAACAAATCAAAGCATCGCCATCCGCCACTTCTTCAACTACATTAGCTGAATTATCCTCTTTCTTCTTTCCTTTAGGAGCTGCGGGAGCCGTACACTGATTTCTGAAGTGACCTTTATTCTGACAATTCCAACAAACAATCTCCTTGCGATCTTTGGACTGTCCTCTCTTCTGTGACTTCGATCTGTTACGCCCCTGATTCTGCCCCCTATCAGAATTTCTGCCTCTACTCTCCGTACTCAACAAGGAACCTGACGACTCTCATGAGTTTCTCCTTCAAATATCTTCTCCAAGAATCGCATCTCGAACTCCATCAAAAGTCATCTTACTGCTCCCAGATAAATTACAAATAGCAGTGACAAATCCTGACCAACTGTCAGGTAACGAGGATACCAACAACAAGGCTTGTACTTCATCATCGAATTTAATATCCACTGATGTCAATCTTGATAGGATAGAGTTAAATTCGTTCACATAATCAGCAACACAATCACCTTCATTCAATCTCGTGGCAAACAACAAGCGACACAAATATACCTTATTCGAAGCAAACGGCTTCTCATACATATTTGATAACACCTTGATCAATCCATAAGTTGTCATTTCCTTGACGATATTGTAAGCAACGTTCTTCGCCAAAGTCAATCTGACAACACCCAGAGCCTGCCTATCCAATAGATTCCAATCTTTCTCATCCATTGAATCTGGCTTTTTCTCCTCCATCGGTTCATGTAGTTTTTTCTGATACAAATAATCTTCAATTTGCATCTTCGAAAACGAAAAATCTTTGCCATCAAATTTGTTGATCTTTATCCCTTCTTCTACCATCGCTCCCACTCGCCTGAAAACCTAGGCTCTTGATACCAGTTGTTGAATATACAACAACGAAAGCAAAATCCAAAGCAAATAAACAAGAACAAGAAAATAAACGACAATCACACAAGACAAAGATTTACGTGGTTCGGAAATTCCTACTCCACAAGCCGCACTAATTTTGTATTGATCTCTCACAATTGTGTTGTGTTGTGTTATGTTACAATTACATGAGTATTTATAAGAGAAGAAACTGGGTCAAAATTAATTAGAGTCCAATTCTGGAATTCCTAACTCAAGTCAAAATCCAATTCTGAAACCTGATAGACTCCACAAACCCAACAGGAATAACACCCGAAGAGAAAACCTATTATGTTGAACTCACAACAAGTTTTAACACCATAAGTTATAAGTTTTTACACAAGACAATAATCAAAGTAAACACAAAGAATTGGTTAAGTGAAAGAGCCTTTTTTCATGTATATATTGATAGGCATATGTTTTATGTATACATTATATCATAATCACTAAAAACCTGGATAATTCACTACCGTTTACATATTATATTAACCATGAGCCTAGTTTGAGAATTAACCCAAACGGGGAGTTTAAATCCTCACTGTGGTGCAAATAGTTCATGCTCGTACCTTAATCAAAAAAAATTCTACAAAATTTTCAAATTAGCACCAAAAACTATCCCAACCTTTCAACCTCACAATTCTCCTCGTACATCATTTGATAGACTTCAAATTATGGATGAACACCGAGAAAATAATGAACATCTTGATATGTAAACCTCAATCGGTTGAGCCATATTTACCATAAGTTGCCTACGTACCCTTAACCGAGATTAAGCCACTGTAGTTCTCATCATGGGGTGAAATCTCCACCTCACCCCAACACCCCCGAGGGGAAATTAACACTTGATGATATTGAGTATGTTCGAACAGTGTTGAATCTTGCTCCCGGGAGCAAGCAATGAGACTAAACCCCGAGTTTGATAATTATAGGGCGAGTATTGTCATAAAAGTTTCTTAGGGTAGTGTATATGTCGTCGACTTGTGATAGTTTTAATATACTTTAGAATGGCAATAGGTTGCATTTTGTTGTGTTGTTTAATGTAAAATGTGTAGAGTTTATGAAGAACAACACGAGCACAGTACTAAATCTAATCAACTTCCACGTCTTATAGAAGAAGCAAATGATGCATCCAACCATGTATGAAGATGATCCAAGATGTAGCCAAAGGATTGCTCTAGCCAAAATATCTCAAGCTGCCCTCTCTTTCAAAAAGCCACAAGCACAGTCATGTTCCAAGTCCACATCTTCAGATACTCGTGACCCGGAGAATTCACTTGCTGTCTTTTGGTTTGATAAATTTGATTATAAGGAAATTCCAGTGGGTTTTGATTCGCAAGCAGAAGTTCCAGAATGGACTGAGAAGGCTTCAGATAGTGATTCAAAGTGGTTAGGTACACGTATTTGGCCACAGGACAAAGGAGTGAATCTTAACTGTTTGATCGAAAAGGATCCCACTGGATTTGGGAGGCTTGATCTGTGTGGTTGTGAGTTTAAAGGTTCTTTTGAATGCGTTAGACTTCATGTTTCAGATAAAAGGATTGCACATAAGTTTGAGTTGGGTTTGGCCTTTTATCATTGGCACATTGACAAGATGGGTGAGGAAGTTGCAGCATCTTGGAATAAAGAAGAGGAATTGAGTTTCGAGGCTATATTTAAGTCAAATCCTCCTTCTCAAACAAAGTGTTTCTGGGAAAAAATACGTAAATTTTTTCATTACAAAAAGAGGGAACAGTTAGTTTCCTACTACTTCAACGTCTTTGTTCTTCGTCGAAGAGGTCTGCAGAACAGATCCTCCATAACCGAAATTAGCAGCGACGATGAGGACTTGGAGTTCTAAACCAACTACAAACTGCAGACCCCAATTATTGTTCGCCAAGAAGACTCATTTGAATTTCACAAAGTAGTCTTGGCTAAAAGCTCTCCATCTTTCACAGCACAAAAGTTCGGAAGGTATTCGCATGTTGTAATCTTTTATTTTCTTTACAAGTACTCGTAGTTTACACCCAGTGGTGCTTATGGATTGTTTTTGGTCAAAATTTCTAGTTCTTCATTCTGTATGCATACAATACCTAGTTCTAGTGGGTTTTAAAAGTTTGTAGATCATTCAATGTTATACATTCGATGGTGATCAGATTTTGATGATGAAAAAACATTTTTGTTATTATGTTTAATGTTTTTCTGCTCCTAAGGCTATTTGTTTTAAGTTGAGGACCTCCTTTGTCTTCAACATTCTCTGGCTTTTTTTAAGCCATGGGTATATGTGTGTGTCCTGGTATGTATATGTGTGTGTGCTGTATCAGGTGTTACATAAATCCGGTATAAGAAAACCTTGTAAGTTAAATGGGGATTAATCGGAAAAAATTGGATGTATTTTAATATTATAATATATTTTAGTATATTATTATGATTTTATTAGTTATTATTAAGTAATATGTATTTATCATATAATAAAATATATAATAATTCATATTTGATTAATATATTATTTTAATTTTATTAATTTATTATAAATACTTCGATAAAAAAGTAGTAGTAAAGTTGAATCGAAAATTTTAAAATTCGAATTGGCTAGACACTTTATAAAAGATTAATTGAAAATTAATCGATGAAATTGAGAATTTTTTGAACAATGCATGTATCACATAATTAAGTATCTTTTAAATTGAAATTTTTCTATAAGGTTCCTGTAAAATTGGCTATAAGAGTATGTAATTTAACTTTCATATTTAAAATAACCTGTTATTTTGTTAATTCAGACTGATTGTTACATAAAAATAATTAAAAAAATTATGAGTGAAAAATAAATTTTTTTAAGACATGCATGTCAAATCTTGAGAAGTAAGATCAATTATAGACAGTGCACATGTATTACATCTTTGTATTATGGGGGTGTTTGGGGAAACTTTTTTTCAGAATAAGTGAATTTATTTTAAAACAAAGTTAAAGATGTAATTTTCCAACTTATTGAATCTCAAACATACATTAAATACTTGTGTAAAAAAAAGTTATCAAAATATAAATTTTTTATCCGAAAATAATTCCATAAATCCACAAAAAAAATTCTCCCAAATAGGCACTATGTTTGTAGAAAATCCAGGCTCGTGTTATATTTCATATAGCGGCTCTTCTTCTCATCGTCCATTTTTTTAAACCTATGAATTCCGGCAACTTTCTCTCGTGCCTTCCTTTTTCTTGGATATACTTCGGCTCCTTTCTCCATTTCGCCCCTCTTCAATTTCTTTAAATCTTATAATATCTTTCTAAAATTTCGCTCATCCGAAATTTATGAGTTAAATTGATAACAAAAATCTTCACTTTCTCGAAAAGTTGGTGATTTGTACGAAAAAAGTTTAAAAAATTGTGTTATAACTTGAAGTTTTGTGATTTGTATTGTTGAAATTGGAAGTGAAAGTTTAAAATTTATAAATATAGCTAAAATTTGTGATTTAAAACGGTGAAATAAGAATAGTAATAATCATATACTTCTAATCATATCCTTATATATAATAAGTGTAAGAGAAATTTATCCATAATTTTAGTTTAGTTACTATACCATCAAAATAATCTCAACCGTAAAATCGAATATTTTTAAAAATAGACGATCAAGATTACATCATATTAAAAAAGAAAATTCTAATCTAAAAATGATATTATTTAATTTAAAAAGATTGTATTAGAATTGAATTTAAAAAATATTTATATAATCCAAAAAAATTATTATCTAAAAAGGATATAAATAAGAAAGGTTGTATTATTGAATTTTATTTATTTATTTATTACTATTAAAGAAAATTCATATTTAAAATTTGGACTCTATCTTGAGATATTTAAACATAAATTTAAGATATATTAATAAAAAAATTCAATAAGAACCTTTAAATTATCTTTTTCAATAAAATATTATATATTTACATTTATGAAATTTATTCTGAGCAATTTACAAGGTTTTTAAAATAACTAGGGAATTTTGCCCGCGCTTCGCATGCTCGCTTTATCGTTAATTTTTATTAATTTTTATATATTAGTGTAAACCACTAACAATTAAAACAAATTTTAAATTTTAATTGAATTAATATGATATTAATTTTATATATTTAATTTTAATTGATTTAAAACTGTAAATATTATTATATTAACCGCTAACCATTAACCATTAAAACAAATTTCATAACAAAATCCATTACAACCATTTATAGTTTAATTTTTACTTTTAATTTGACGTGACATATCTAATAGGATCCAGTCGATAAATTAAGCGAAAATAAGAAAAATGACTACGCACATATACCATAGATAATGCATCTGAACTCTTTTGGAAAATGTAATTACTCATAACTAAGTTACTTATTTTGAAAAATATACGTAAATATGTAATTTTTAGGAAATAAGTAACTAATTTTTTAAGATAACGAATGTTAAATTCCCTATATAAATTATATTTTTTAAAAAGATATGTAAATATGATTTTTTTTGTCAAGAAAAAGTATTTTATAAGTTACTTATAACGGGACAAAACTGTACCTCTATCATAATATAAATGCTAAATTAATATTATGTGGAATCTTATTAAGCTATCATTAATAATAATAAGTACAGTAGAACCTCAATGAATAAATTATTTCGTCATTTGAATAATTTCTTGCAATACTGACATAATAGAGATAGTGTATTTTTAACCTCACAACCATGAATAATAAATGAGTAATTAATCAAATTTTCCAATCCTAAGCTTATTAATTTATCAAGGTTTAAATGTATAAATAGTATATGATAATTTCTATATATATATATATATATATATATAAATTACCATTTTAAAATTACCTAGATTGTTGTGTAAATAAAGTAACATTAATGTCCAACTAATTTTTGTCTGATAGACACAATTATCAATAAAAATATATTGTAGTATATTGTAATTCCATTACTTAGGCCCGATAATTCCCAAATTTGCTGTTGCATGCCGATCACTCACCTCTGAGAAGAAAAACCTCTTCACCACTATAGTCGATCATCATCATACACTCGGAACACGAATTAGTAATCAGTCAATCATAATCATGGAGGTATTATCTTCAATTCACTAACTAATCTCTATTGATTAGAATTGTTATTATATGCTATGTTTTTAGATATTCCTGATTTGGCACATACAAAGTGTATATATTATGAACGAATTACATGATTTATATCCAATTAAGTATGCGATTTATATGTTTCGCTTGATTAACAGGATGCATGTTCTTATATACCTTACAAAGTTGTATAAGTTTAACACTATATAGTAAAAGAATGTACTACTTTAAGGTTTTAGAAAATGTTGTTGGGAATATTATAAAATGTCAATGTTATGGTAAATTTACAGGAAAAAAGCATTGCAACAGGGCACATTGATTCTATTCCTAGCATTGGTGAGAAAAGATTCCAATTTTGAATTTATTATACAATTGCCAAATATAGGAATTATCTACATTGAAGAATGTTATGTTTCTGCAGCAGAAAGAAAGCTAGAGTCAAGTTTTGTTTCCGCAAATGTGGAATGCCTGACCTTAGGAAGATTTGTAAGTGAAACATTGATTTAAATTAGTAAATAATGTGTTATATGTTGTATTCAAAAATAGCTAATGTAGATGAATTCTAAATTAGTTCCAATTTTTTATCAGAGGGTTCCAAAGGCATTTCATGTGAAATTTGGAAGGCATCTCCCATCTCGTTTAAGGTTTAAGTGCAAGAATTATGTTTGGACCGGTAAATATGATCTTTATATGAATCAAATTTACGACCTTCGCACTTTTATGAAGTACTATGGTATTAAGATCTTCAACATTGTACAGTTCGATTATTACGGAGATGGTTTGTTCATTGTTAAAATTTTTAAGGAAACTGTTATTGAATGTCATTATCCATCAAGAGATCCAAATGAATTTAAGAAAAGTCAATGTGGTAAAATGTGGAGAGAGGATGAGTATTTAATTAGAGGCAAATCAGTGGAATATGAAAAGCACTTTGCACAGTTGATTTTTAATGCAATGAAAAATGATCCAGAATTTGTTCAGCTACAAATCATATCTATGGATATTGATCCAAGAGTCACAAATATGGTAAGTATTTAAAAATGCTGTAATTCTCCTTTTATAAATGTATATAGGTTCACCAAAACTCACCAAAACTCACCAAACTGATGTTTGATTCACTTTTTAAAACAGATCCTCAGGCATGATTTGGAGAGCTTTTACAAACATTGGCAAAATGGGAGTACAATCACAATTTGCTTTGTATACCAAACGTGGGAAATTCAGATAGAATGGATGGCTGGAAGGTGCATGTTTGTGAAAGGATGGCTTGAATTTGCAAAAGACACAGAACTTGCTGCTGGGGATAAATTGGTTCTGTTTAAAAATACGAATGATGATAATGTTCTGAATGCATGCATATTCAAAGGAGAGGATTATCGTAACGATGATGGAGAAGGTTAGTTAATGTTGTTGTTCTTTAATTTAAAATTATGACATTTAATCAACCTTAATTGATTATGTATACCAATTTATAGTTAATCTGCGATTAGAATGTATTGAGGATAACTTATTAACCTTGATAATTGAACAGGATCCATGATTTTCCCTAGATCATTTTACAAAGCAGTATCAAAGTTCTCTTTAACTGCTGGACTTTTCGTAAGTATTTAAATTGTTGCAATAGTCGATACTATATTTTTGCTTTGACTTCTTTATTTCCTGGTTTCCAATTCTTAATGTTACCTGACAATACCAATCTCCAATATTTCTCAGTGTTTTCCAAAGTTGGTCAGAGAAAAGTACTTTGAAAAAATGAATAGAATCAATCAACTGGAAGTTGCTGGTGTACGCTGGTTTGTTTTTTATAATTCTTCAGACGGATGTTTAAGAGGGCAGGAAAAAATGATGGAAATGTTCAATTTGGAAATGAAAGAAACAATAATTTATACCTTGGAGGAAGAGTGCAACATAGTCACTGGAAGAATATATGGAGAAGATGGACTGGAGATTGATTATTTATTACGTATGCTAGGGAATCCAAAGCGTTCTGACACTGTGTGGATTTGGCATATTGATTGGACATCGGAATCTGGTATAATACGAATCTCTAACATGTTTGCACTGTTTTCCTTTTATCTCATTAGACTGTTTTTGACATATAACACAGAATCTGAGGACTCAGAAAATGAAATAGTACCCAATGTTGGAGATTTAGGAGCTGGCAATGCAATGGATGCTCAGAATAACAATGTGGTTCAATTCTCTGCTATTTTGTCCAAATGTCATGTTCATAATAGAACGCAAGGAGTGGTAATTCTGTTTTTTATTCTGATTACTAATTAATAATTCTTGTACTGTTCTTCCCGTAATGTATTTGACTGAGTTAATGTTTACTTACAGTTTATTCCCAGTTTTGTAACTCCTTTAAATCGAACATGGACACGTGGTGAGAGGGTTTTAATTAGGACAGAACTTGGAGAATGGAATGTTGGATTAGTTGTTAACAATGATAGAGCTCGATTTTCTTCCGGATGGAATGTCTTTGCAAAGGATAATGAATTAAAGAAGAAGCAGACATTGGTCTTTGTTATGAATGAAGAAGAAGGTGGAATTGTCTTTGAAGTTACAAAGAACTAAGTTTTTTGTTTTAAAGAAGAAGCAGACATTGGTCTTTGTTATGAATGAAGAAGAAGGTGGAATTGTCTTTAGATACTGTCATGATGTAGAACTAAGTTTTTTGCTTTATTAGTTCTTATTTTATTGCTGTTCGTTGTTGAAATTCCTTGCTGAGTATTGAGTTTTATGGTTGAGTTTTTAATGACCTATGAGTCTGAGATTTTACGTATTAGTTTCATTCTGCTGTTCTTTAGATTCGCTGAAATAAGTTGTCAGCTGTTTGTTCGTATCAGAGTTTGGTTCATTGTGTTTGCTGTCGATTTGTTGCTTTCCGAATTAGAGTTGTCACTGGTTTCGTTGCTTTTGTTACTGAGTTGTTTACTGCTGAGTTTAGAAGCTACTGAGTTGATTGTTTTCGAGTAAAAAAGAGATTCAATTAAACCCTTATGTTCATTGCTGCTTGCTTTCTAATCTTCGTTGCTGTTCAGATTCTTTATTCATTGAATTGCTGAGTTTGAAGCATTGTTTAATAGTTGAGTAGTATCAGTAAGTTAGTTTTTTTTTCTGAGTTTCTTGTCGAGTTCTAAGTTCGAGTTTCTGTGAAATTCTGCTGGTTTCTGAGTGTCTATTGAGTCCAGTAGTTTTGTAATCTGAGTTGTTAGTAATGTGAATTGTTCGTATTACTGAGTTAGTGTATCCTGGTTTTCGAGTTTGTAAATGAAATTCCGAGTCTGCAGTGTGTATGCTTCGAGTTCTGTAGTCCTGTATTCAGTTACTGAGTTTTTCTGTAATTTAAGCCTTGTTGTCGCTGGATTCCTTTCCTTTCGCTGAATTTTCTGAGTTTTAATGAGTGCATTTTTGACCTATCTTGTGTTCTTGGTTTTGTTTTCATGTTGACATTTTCTTTAATTTTTCTGTAAATAAAATCGATTTTTAATTCATACTTTAGTTTTAGAATAATTTAGAATTTAGAATTAAATTAGTAAAATCCAATTTTTCAAAATCCGAAATGGAGTTGTCGCTGGTTTTGTTTCTTTTGTTACTGAGTTGTTTACTGATGAGTTTAGAAGCTACTGAGTTGATTGTAGAACTAAGTTTTCCGAAATGGTCTAGAACTGAGTTGCTTTCCGAAATGTTGTACAACTGAGTTTTTTGTTTTAAACTTCTGAATTGTGAAACATGATTTAATTTGGTTTATGAATGTGACACCTTGGTCCTGTTTATGCTACTCTCACAGAAGAAGTTCATATGTGAAACTAAATTCTGTTTATTTACTTTAAATTTCTTATTAATTTGGTTTAATTTGTTTTCAAGTGCTATTATCTATATGAGATATTGTAATGTAGAATATCACACACTAATAAAATATTATTTCTGAATATTTTTGGTCTTCATAATACATGTCCAATGTATCTAGCAAACAAAGGAAATAACAAAATCTCAATATTTAAGAAAATGTAGCTCTTAACCCAATTTCAACGTGCAAACTCCTTTTGATTGTCAATATGCAATAATATTGAGTCATTTGTTTAAGACTCCTTTTTATTGTCCATATATAATAATTTTGAGTCATCTGTTTAAGACCAGTATCCTTCATCTTGAAGCCTACAAAAAATATTCATTAATTTAGTACCAACATTGTTCTATAATTGTTATATAAAATGAAAATATAAACAAATATAATACCTTATCCGTAAGTTGTTTACATCATCATAGTCAAGATTAATGTAGATTCTAGATGGTTCAACAGTACCTATAACAACTTCACCTAGCGAAATGAACAATACATCATTAGTTTAAATTATGATTTTGTATCAACGATATCTTAGATTTGGTTAAAAAAAACTCACCATTCAAACAAAGTGGTCTAATACTTGCCAAAATCACAATAGGAGGTTGTTCACGTTTCTCCTTAAATAGCGGGTTAAGAGAGTTTACGTGTTTGCCCCAAAATGTAACTCTAATTGAATTTCTATATAGTCGAAATCAATAATCAATTAATATAAAAGAAAATAGTGATTAATATTTTATTTTAACAAATAAAATACACACAACCTTCAAGTTTTAGAGAATACCTCCCATCTGTTATCTTAAAGCGAACAATGTTCTGATCACCAAATTTTGAATGAAGCAACTCAGCAGGTTGAAGATCTTCAACAACTCCAACAACATCTACATACAAACATGGTGATTAAAGAAAATGCTCCATGAATTAATTAATGGACACATCTAGATTAAGGTATGCTTTAAAATAACTTTTTTTCACCTGTAAGAACATTTGCAATATCCCCGGATCTATATGATTCTGCGTTTTTCTTTACGTCACCAAGATCAACCAATTCAAACTTATGAAGAGGTATCTTAGAGTCGTTTTCCATTATTGGTTGCAAAACTGTAGAGTTTTTAAATTGAATACACATCGTTGACGATACTGGTCTGTGCTTCCACTTTGCTTCCTTAGTGATGAAATTGTGTACTTCGTATAAGTTCCCTTCGATTAGTATATTATCAAATTTGTTCCAGTCATGAGCAGAAATAAAAGCATGCATATGGTAATTCTGAGCAAACAAAATAACTATAAATTAAATATGTGAAATGTTAACTAATGTACAAATTCACTGTGTTTAAATAAAAGTTTGAGTCATACCTCTGCATCGAGGAAAATACAATTGTATCCAATTAAAGAGTTATCGTCTGAAGAAATAGATTCCCACATTCTAGTAACACGAATCTTGATCTTCCAGTTGCTTTCAAACTCATCAAGCATGCGTAACTTGTGAATCATGTCTGTTAATGAAAAGAATGTTAAAGCATTAGTTGGAAAAGGTTGTAAAGAAAATTAGGCAAAATGTAGGTAACCTTAGATGAGAATATCAACGTTGTAACATTGCTTTATAGATATATGGACATGTTAGTTGTACAACCTATTAATGATATACATTATCACTTGATTTTAGCTTCATTCTAGAATTTAGTATATTTTATATTTAACTCAATCTTTGTAGAGAACACTAAAATATCTCCATACTACATGTTAGATTAGTAAATATCTACATGATCCCATAATTGTAGGTTATGTAACCACCAAATTTCAATAATTGTACGTATTTTCATATATCAGATTTCAGACAAAAAATATTGAATTACAGAACACTAAAATGAACTACATTATACCAATTGTTATATATGCAACACATTTAAATAACCTAAAAAATGAGGAAAATGAATAATTATGGTGTAAATACCTAATTATAGTTAAATCTTTTTCTGCAGTCAATATCCAAGTGATTGGTGTATCCGGAAATCTAAAACGGAATAAGACTAAATGGTTTTGTACCTCTCCAAGAACAACCTTGGTTTTTGCGGATGAGATTACACTTTTTATTTAGCTTATGTTGAGTGAATAACAAACAACTTATTAAATTAGCATTGATTTTTAATTCGAATGCGAAGCTGTGTTACCACATTTGTTTAGGTTAGTAAATATAGATACCCTTCACGCTTAATTTAATTGAATCCAAATTCTTAATCATGATTCATTGCAGATATCATTGTTTTGTTGTATAATTCAATCATGATTCATTGTTACATGTGTAAATAGCTCTAGATCGTAAATATTCGTGTGAAGCAATGTAGTATGGGATAACATACTACGTCGAATAAAAAGAGAATATAAGTTCTTCCTACAAATTACTATGATCGAAAATGAAGAATCCAAGCAACATCATTTATTCATCTCCATACTGTAATTTTATGGATCTTGCAAACAAAACCACTCCAGTTTATCAATCAGCAAAAAAAAGGTAACAGCATTGTCTAGAACTTATTACATGAAAATAAAGATTTTAAAACTTTAAATAAATAAAGCATCTTAAATAACTCCTTTGCATCTGACTCCCTTGTGATTAAGGTTCCTGCAATGAACAATAATTTATATTTACGAATACATATTTGAATTTTTTAGCAAAGCGTATTAACTTTAAATGTAGATATATATGTGAAAAGAAAAGTGAAGATACATGAGTATTAATTCTTTAGTTGTTACCGTTTTTATTTTCTTCGTAACTGACTGTGCAGAACTTGGAGTGTTAAACAAAACAGTTCCTTCAACAATTTGCACCTGATGAATTGGAGGACAAATCAGACTTGATATAGACCTTAAAATCAACACATGTAGATAATGATGGTTTTCTGAGAACACATGTAGAAAATTAAATACTCTGTGTGTACTTACATCAGCCTGGTCAAAGGATGGACACTTTGGAATAGGAGAATATTCTGCGATTGATGAACTTGTCGCAATGGACGAATCACACAAATCAACAGCCTCAAAAACAGTACTATCATCCTTCACATTTGCCTCAGTTATCTCAATAGTAACGGTTATTTCTTTTTCAACTATTTCATTTAGAATCTCAGGTATAGGAATCTCTTCTGGAAGCTGTACATAATTTAATTCTTATACATTAAAGCGACATATTGTTAGAAATTAGGAATTAAAATTAAAGACTTGTTATTTTACCATATCTTTTCTATTTAGAAAATGTGCAGCTGTATTTCCAGCATGACGTCTAACAACTCGATCCATTAGAATAACATTTGTTGTGAATGACTTATCTTCAGCCAGAATAAATAACTGAAATCTAAATCAATACAAATCAGGAAAAGGTGTTATTAAAAAGTATTGATTCGTAAATTACATTTTCTAAATAATTATATCATACACAGCAATTAACACACATTTAGGATGACATTTAGGTAGATGCAACTGAATCATATTACAAAATACAACTATATAATCAATTGACAGTAAAATTAATATAGCTAACCTCTTCTCAGGAAATGTGCGATTTCGTTTGCAATTTTCACATCTGAATCCTTATCTAATTTTTCAATCTCCAAATGACATTTCTGACAACTGTAGTACCACCAATTTTGTACATCTTCAATCTTGAGTATTTTGAAATTGCAGATAACCTTGGTCTATATTTGTTATATAAAGACGTTAGCATGGAGGAAGTAATTCATATTGTAGACTAATAATATAAGAGTAAACAAACCTTGACACTGAAAGTTGCTGATTTGTCATTTAAGTCTTTCAAGGTCATTCTCTCAACTGTCGGAACATTTGACATGGGACTTGCCAGATTTACTGAACTTTCAGTGGCTTTGAATCCTTCCTTCTTCAACCTGTTTCCATGACAAAATTAAGCTTCAGTAATCATTATCTGCATTAGGATTTATGATTTATGATTTAGATAACCATATTACATAGTGTTGTAAAGATAAGGACTTGGTAAGTACCTGTCCCGCAATTCTGCAACTGTTTCAGTGTCCATGTTCAGATAAATTTTTGACGAAGGCAAAGTTCCGATTTGCACAGTATCTGGTGAATTAATCAAAACTTATGTCAATGTAACATCTTACATTAACTACCTCTTTGGAAAAATATGTTAAACAGGGAACAATTAAGTGGAGTATATAGTATTATAACTTACTCCTGAAAATGGTCAACTTGGTACTGGTTATAATGGCTATAATTGGTTTCTCCAACGCCTTATAGTAATTGTCATTCAAACTCACCGCCAAATCTCCCCTTACGCTAACTTTGTGAGATACGCTGAATGAAAACACATGGATATTAAATTACTATTTTGTTTTTCTACATCTTTGTATGAATAATATAGTCAAATTTATTTGTTATGGATTTATGTAAGAATTTACCTGCCATCAGCAAGCAGAAATCTAACAATGTCTCTCTCACCGAACTTAGTTTGAATACGCTTTGAATTCTCATATTCATCAATGACACCAACAACATCTGTAATCAATTAATTGAATTAGACAAAAAATATAAGTTTTCGCCTGTAATTTTATAAATTAGTATGTTTAGATGATAGTACAGAATTTTTTAAACATTATTCGAAGTGACGTAACTGTAGATACTGACTACTAAAAAAATCACTTTAGAGGCATATTGCAACTATTTTTGCACTGTTTATCATGTAGTTCATACCTATTGCATATTCAGGATTCTCATTCTCTGCGTAACGCTTGCTCTCATCATATAACTCACCCAAATCCATGAATTCAAATTTATGAGGAGGAATCATACCATCATCAATAACAGGTTTAATAACAGTCGAACCTAGGAACCTTAACACAATATTTGTTGAGACAGGCTTCAGATTCCCAACAGTGTCCCTAACTTGAAAATTTTCAATACTGTAAACACCTCCCTCCACTACATTCTTGCCTATCGCATGCCAGTTATCAGGATAAACATAAGCATGAATGTGCGAATTCTGCAACAATATGCCAATCAAAACAAAATTGTGTAATCAAAATAATCTTGTGTGAGTAACTTAAACAATTGATCAACCATACTTACATCATCATCCAAAAGAATGACATTGTAGCCTTTAACTGAGCCATTTTCTGGAGACGTAGTAGGCCACATCCTTGTTACCCTGACTTTGATCCGCCAGTTAGTTCTTGATTTTTCAAGATTTTCAATATGATCGAAAAGAAGGCTATCCATGTTTGCCATAGGAAACGGAATTGATGCGTTGAAATAATTATATGGTTGCAGTAAAAAAGTAGAAAGATATATATAGCAGGATGAAATTCTCATATTATCTTGTACACTAAAGATAATATTTGAAAATATCTCAAGCGGTTAGGTTATTGATAGCGTATCAATCATGTCCTTAACATAAGCTTGGTTGTTAACATCAATGTAAAACATAATATTATCATGATAGATTAATCTTTTTTGTTATAAAAATTTAATGATAGAATAAGATAAATATCGAATTTGTAATTAACAGGGAATATAAATCAACCTGAAATCAGGGATTGGCAGAACTAATCATGTAGAAATTAATACTACATGAATTAAGCAAAATCAATATCTGATCATTGACGAACTTGGCAGTAAATCAATATTATTTTTGTTTAACATGAAGATTTAGACAATCTTGTATCTCATGCAATAGCAATATTATTAATTTAATAAAATTTGAGTTTGATTATATCTTGTAAATTAACGCGTTGTTGGTTGATAACTGGTTTAATTTTAAAACTATTTAAAAATTGTAAATATTCGAAGGTTAATAAGTGGAAAAATAAAATATTCCATTTTAGGATTAATTTATGTTATCTTATGAAATTGCTTCCAGATATACTTTAATGGGCGTATTAATTTTTATTTTTTTTAAATTCTTATATAATGAAAATTCGTAGACGTCAAGTTTAGTTTTGGTATCTTGGAAGTTGCATATTAAAAACTTTTTGTTTAGACATATTGCATTATTTTATGATCAAATTTATCTAAACTATCAGTAACATAATTATAAATTATAGTAACATAATTTTTAGTTTTTAAAAATGTTTATCATTTCCCAATATTTTTAATCTTTTTCGTTAAATTATAAAATGACCAAGTTCGACCTTTGAGAAAATAATAATAAAAAAATTATTATTGATACTGAAACTGGGAAATGTTTTATGCATAATACAAAAGCCTATGATATCCAATCCAACGTAAATCTTTAAAACTTAAAAACAAAATTATTTAAAAATAGCCAGAGCCTCTCTTTTATTAAGAATTCATGTCGTCATCAATCTTCAATGGAGGAGTATTTCTTCAAAATTCCCATTGTAAAAACCTGCATATCACATTAAAAATGAATACATTTAAACATTGAAAACAATTAACTCTATCAGAAGGAGAAAATGATTAAGTTAAAAAATATACCTTTCTCTCGTAACACCAACTTGGGGAATGTCAAGATTTACATAAATTCTGGAGAATGGAAGATTTGTAATGTTCAGGTCACCTAAAATTAGATGAATGCATTGTTTAAATTAAAAAAATAAGATATATTAGCATTTTTAAATTATTATATAAAAGAATAAACATGACTATAACGTACGTAGGTGCATATGAGTTTTAAAAGATGCTAAGATTATAACAACTGGTTGTTGAAGGTTAGGCTGAAACAATCCTTCTGCTATTGAACCAAGATCTCCCCACAAAGACACTTTGATTCTGCTTGTTCCATCTGTGATATGAAAATAAATGCATTGTCGTCTCTCACCATATCTAGTGTCTACAGTTTTTTTCTGAATTGGAAATTCAACAACTCCAATGACATCTAAGATATGTAAAAGGATTAATATCAGGCATCTTAGAATAAATGACAAAAAGATAACTTGATACAAAAAGTCATGTTAGTAAATTTTGCATAATTGTTTTTACCAATTGCATAGACTTGAGCATCATTAGCTTGGAATGTGTGTGTCAGATGTCTCAAATCTTCATAACTAATAAAATCGAATCCATGTAATGGCACCATCGAGTCTTGGTCCAAAACTTGATTTATAACCGTGTGGTATGAAAATCTAATGCTGTTCAGAGCGGAGGAAGGCTTGACTCTTCCCATGGCTTGAATAATGGAAAAATTATGTATTTCATATATATTTCCTTCAGCTATACGTCGAGCAAAACAATTCCATATGTCAGGACGGACCGATGCATGCACAGTTGTATTCTGTATTTACCTTCTGTTAGAAAGTTTTGGCAGACAAAGACACTTTCTATGTAATCACATAAGTAGTTTACGAATACAACACTTAAATCCTAATTAAAGTTAAAATCTTACGTTAGAGTCGAGTAGTAATAGGTTGTATCCTTGCGGAGCATTTTGTACCACAGTAACGGTTGGCCAAACACGCAGAACACGAACTTTAATCCTCCAGTTAGTCCTCGTTTGATCAAGTGATTCAAGCGAATCAAAAACATCTGCAGAAAAATAACAGTTCTTCGTTTATTTAGTAAAATCATACCAGTTTAAGATGCACAAAATGGTGGTTACAGAAGATGTGGAAGAATGATATAAGCATGATAACAGTTTTTGAGTATTTTACCTCCCATTGTTCTTGAACTTGATTGGTAGCAGCTGTTTGTCGAGGACTCTATAAAATTGTCGAAAATATATCCATTATATTATCCCAGAGACCTATATTTGATAGTTATCTTCAGAATCTTCATGTAAATCAAAAAGTCCACTTACAATCTCAACAACTTTTTGATATCGGTAATTATCAGCGTCTAATTTAAAATAGAATGGTAATTGATTTACTAATTGATATTTATCTTGTATATCTTCATGAAAATCAAAAAGTCTGAGTTACAATCTCAACAACTTCTCGATATCAGTAATTTTAAATTATGATATTATAGAGGGTATATAATAGAAGCTTACATAATCTTTCATTTTATGTCTTTTTCATTTTATATCTTTATAAAAATTAGAGCAACTGATCTGACGTTCAAGATATTGTATATGGAAGCTTAAATATTCTTTCTTTTATGTCTTTATAAAAAAATAGATCATCTCTCTTTGGAGACATTCCGTGTACAATTTTTATGAATATTAGTTTTAAAACCATCCTTAGCAATTAGAAACGATGATATTATAACTGAAATATAGTGTGGAACATGGAGATTCATGTAATCCTTGTTTTTATTTTATTATCAAAACCAAACAAATCTTTGTATATAAACCAATGACTAAAAACGAAATTGAAACTAATAAATGGAAACTATAATAGATATACCACAAATTTGTATAATTTAAATGAAACCATGCTTAAAGTCAATAATATAAAGAAATGCTGAAAAATAAGTTTGTTCAGATTATACTACAAATTTATTCTAGCCTTATTCGAAGAAATTGAAATTATAAACATTGTTGTTGAAAAACAAATCTTGTGTAGAAAATAAAGTTCATATCTCTCCATCCAAGTCATACGTCATTCTTTTTCTCATGATTCACAAAACATTCAATGAGCTCTAATATCCTTCTTCCGCCAACCTATAAAAAAAATTAATACAATAAAAATTATTAGTGTTTAGTCTATTTGTAAAACTAAACCTATAAAATAATACATGTCAATGCATAGGTTCAAAAAAAAATAAAAAAAATACATGTCAATGCCTTTAGTTCAGATAATATACCTATTCCTCATCATGAACACATCCTCATACGGGATGTTAATAAATATCTTCGAAGAAGGCAAACTTTTAATCTGAACTTTGCCTGGTTTAATATAAAATCATGAAAATCAAACAGCAAGGCATTTTAAACACTACAAAAACAAATTAGATTGAATCTGATATGACTACCTCTATAAGCTGAAAGTCCGATACTTGCCAAAATTACAATTATAGGTCTCTCTAGATGATTTGCATACAACTGTTCAGTATTTGCATTTATCAGTCCCCAGAAAGCAACTTTATGTGAGAACCTGGTAAAAAATATGTCAAATTAAGTGCATCAAACCAAAAGCCATAAAAAATGAATAGTTTAATATATAAAAGGAAAAGGTTAACAAAGGTAAAACAAAAAAAAAGACGTTGGAAGTTGAACTATATAAAGTTTCAATACCTTCCATCCGTAATTCTGAATTGCACAACTTGCCTATTACCATTATGTGTTTGAATTGTCCACAATGGTTCTAGATTTTCCATGACTCCTATGACATCTATATTGTTGATAACAAATATAAGTAATAGAAAACAATTTTCTATGAAAAAATTGAATATTATATAAAAATATACTAACCAGTAGAATAGATAGGTTTCTCATAAGGTTGATAAGAACGAACAATCTCTAATAAATCTCCAAGCGGTTTTAACTCAAATTTGTGGAGAGGAATTACATGGTCATCAGGAATAAAAGGAACAACGACAGTAGAAGGAAGAAAAGAGATTGAATTAAAAGTACTAACAGGCCTATAAAAACCAAATGCTTGATGAACACGGACATTGGTAATCTGGTATAAGCCTCCTTCCAAGATAACATTATTAAAATTAATCCAAAGATCAGGAGTGGCCATCGCATGCATATGTGTGTTCTGCTTATTAACCAAATCCTCAGTACAAACATAAAGCATAAACATAACTTAAAAACAGATCTAGAAGAATATAAGAAGTAATAACTCTTACCAGACAATCCAAAAGAATCATATTGTGGCCGATTACAGCACCTGTGTTAGTTACAGTATCCCAAATCCGTGTTACACGAACCTTCAGTACCCAACTTGTCTTAGATTCATCTAGGGTATCAAGATGGTCATGCATGTTCATGTCGCTAAAGGAAGATGTATCCTATACGAAGGATAATGTCGACACAAAACAATTAACATAGTGTGAAGAAGTAATACAAAACATATCTGACAATATAAGCGATAAACCAAACATACCTTCGTATAGCTTGTAGAGGTTTTTTAATTAATCTCTACGTGTATTGTTTGTTGGTTAATCTTTGGTATATATCAAGTAAACCGGATTTCGCTGATGGGATATTTGATTTTTGAATCAATTTTAAAGATTCTTAATGAGATATCACATATCTTGATAAGGGAGAAATGGTAAGTCAAATAATATTTGTATTGTATTTTTTATTTGATTGATAAAAGAATGGAGTGCTATGTATATCAAATATTAATTGATATATATTCGTTTATTTTATTGAAAAATTGATAAAAGATAGAGGATTGACAAACTTATTTATCAAAAAGTGACATATAAATAGGTGTAAGAAAACTGAGTATCAACAATTAATATAATCAAATATTGATTTGTGGATTTGATTGCAAAATTTTATATGTAACCAAGAAGTTATCTTACGTGGTATGTTGGATTACTAATCTTTAAAACCACCACTACATTTTGTAAGCCAACTTGAATTATACCTTTAAGACTTTTCAAGTATAATGGCATGAAAAGATTAGTAATTGTCAAGAAAAGTCTGTCGAACTTGCGGATCAGAGACTAAAAATGGGTGGTGAACTTGTGGAATTCATCCGTAATATATAGTTCATTAGGTGGATTTCATTCAGTAACATGTAGTTCAGTATGGATAATGAATAATATTGTAAAAGTTAACATATAAAACATACAGTTTAAAGATCAAAAGTTAAATCAATCGAATGTAAATAAATTATTTACATCGTCTAAAATTTGACTTATGTTGAGTGGTTCAATATTCTGGTACATTCTTGTACATAGACTAATCTACAACTGGTAGATTGTAGAATACCTCCTCAAATACAACATTAGATGTGAAATTTGTGTAGCATCCATTATCATCTACAATGAGAATGTGAAGACCTTCGGGAGAAGTAACCCTTGAAACTGCAACATATAGTTGTCCATGAGAAAAAACTGATCCTGGAAGGTATAATCCAACAGTCTCTAGAGATTGACCTTGACTCTTGTTAATTGTCATGGCAAAGCAAAGCTGTAGTGGGAACTGTGTCCTTTTGAATTCAAAAGGCCATTTGGTGTCCGTTGGAATCATATCTATCCTTGGTATGAGATGTTTTGATCCAACATTAGAGCCACAAAGAATTTCACACTCTATACTATTTTTTTTACAGGCAGTGACTATCATTCTAGTACCATTACATAATCCAAGAATTTGATTCAAGTTCCTCATTAACATAACTGTTGCACCAACTTTGATCTTCAATTCATGCTTTGGAATACATGGCATATTAATTGAATTGAGGTATTCAACAGGGAAGGCAGAATCAAAATCATTATCTTCTCCACCATTGTCGTCTATTGAATCTTGACTCAAGTAAGTATGTGTCGTACATGGAATTTTATCAAGAACAAAGGAATTTATGTCATCCACCAGTACATTTGTTGGTGTAAGGATAGCTCTTGATCGTAAATATTCGTGTGAAGCAATGTTGCTCAAGAAATCAGGATATGTTATGTCAAACAAAGTCTGTATAGGATTTTCCATTCCACGAACAATGTAATTATCAGGAATTTTGAATTTAACCTCTTGGAGGTCTTCGCCAATTTTAATACTATCCACTTTACCATCACCGATTGAAAGTTGCCATTCACTGAATTCTGCAATGATCTTATTTCTCTCTGGAGAATTACCAGAATGTAGGCGCATGTTTTGACGTAGAAGAAAGACCTTGCAATAATCCCACAATCTTGATCGATTTAACGATGCTCCAACAGTATCTGACCGAGAAGCTTTTGGTATAACGGGTAAAATCTGACGAAAATCTCCACCAAAAACAATAGTTATTCCGCCAAAAGGCTTTCTTGACGATGCAGGATCAATAGGAGCCATTATGTCTCGCAAACATCGATCAACACTTTCAATGCCATGGCGATGCTGCATTGGAGCCTCATCCCAAATTATTAGACTTGTTTTTTGAATTAATTCAGCTAGATCCGTACCGTGCTTGATGCCAGCAACCGAAAATTGATCCAGATTAATCGGTATATGAAAGCGTGAATGAGCAGTCCTACCACCTGGTAACAAAACCGCTGCAATACCTGAGGAAGCTACTGGCAAGACAATTTTACGTTCAGAACGTAATCGACAACAAATTGTCTGCCAAAGGAATGTTTTCCCACATCCTCCACTTCCGTAAACAAAGAAAACTCCACCTTTCTTTGTATTCACACTTTCGATAACAGATTCATAAACTTCCTTTTGTTCTTTATTGAACTTGGCATAGTTACATTCATGCTTTTGTTTCATCTCTTGTATGTTGTATCCAGTTTCTTCCTGTATTTATCGATTGACATCATTATAAAGGAATAAATCGGAAGGAAATGGAATTGTCGGGAAATCTCTTAAGCTCTTTCCAATATCGTTCAACAGCATTTCAATTTCTGAGACAAAATTACAAAAAAATTAGAAAATTTGTAGTATTCAATTTATAGAGATGTTTTATAGACAACAATATTTTGTAAGAAACTTGGATTAAAAACTTGTTGCATTTAAAATGTGTAAATGTTTAAAACGATAAAGTCAAAGTGACAATGGAAACAAAAAACTTGAGCCAACCTGCAAGCGCATAATTCTGAATGTCTGAATCTGAAAGAAACAGCTGACTGTTTTGTGTCACTCTACGCCTTTTTAAAATTATATCGTCGGACATGCATTTCCAATGAGCATTCCATAAACCAAAAGGATCTGAAACAGAATAATATGCCAAAATGTTTACAAACATCTCACGAAGTTGTTTTGCTAGAGATGAGTGAGCATTTTCAGATAAAGCGTCATGCCATTGATTGTCATTTTGAAGCAGGCCAAGAGCTGCACACGCTTCCTTAAAAGTGTCGTAAACATGTCCTTCTACAGTCTTTAAATCTTGGAATGACATAGAACCTTTTTTCCTCATTAGCAACATACGCAAAAATAATAAATCACCTCCAGTTACATGTACTTCTGTCAATCTACCAACAACTTCACCGCGTTGTCTTTCTTTCCACTTGTTCTGACGGGGTAACCAAGTGAAATGACTTGGAAATTCTGCATATGTGTATTCTCTAGCTCGGGGTATTTCCTTGTTAGCTACAAACCAAGCCTCAAGCTTACTTAATTTAGAATCTTCCTTGTCACAAACATCCTGAAGAGTAGTTCCACTTTGAAAACTGACATACTTGTTGCCTGGCAAATGTATAGGTAATCGATCTACAGAAGGCCATCGAGAATGTACATCAAAAGCAAAAATTCTCCATGCAGCTTCAGAAGCACAAACATAACGACCGTTGAGATATTGTTGTACTTCATCCAGATTTTTGGTCTTTGTAGAACTACATTCACCAGTTGTCATGCCTTTTTTTTTTCTTAAGCATCATAGTTGCATTGTCGTGTCCTTTTAAACAGTACTTGAAGAGATACTTCAATGAGCGTGAACTATTACAAACTGTTGTGCTAAAATAAATGACAATTAAAATCGCAAGCGCACGATTCAATCATTAAAATACTTTAGGTATCGATCCACGGAGACTAACATTTTCGCGAGACTTAATTTTTAATTTAGGCGAACTAGACAATAAATTTTTGAGTTGAGATTTGATTTAAATAACTAAAAATGATTATTACGAATAGAAACAGAAAATAAAATAAGGCAGCAACAAAATGTAGAGCTAGTGTACTGAAACTAATGCTATCACACGAAGAAATAAAATGAATAGGATCTAGCAAATAATTATTAGCTAATGATTACGCTAATGACTAATGATTGAATGATGATTAAGTAATAAATAAATAAAGTTAAAGTTAACAACTAATAGCAACAATAGAAGCATAGCAGGACGTGAAAGACTTGTAAATGGGCCATAACCTGTAAATGGGTCAGGAGAACCAAACAATAATGAAACAAACCAGTGGTGGACAAATGGGCCAGGGAGTGAACATGGGCTAGAAAATAAGCAAGCTATTTAAAAATATAAAATGCATCTGGGTCAAGAAAAGAAAATGGGCTAACAAACTAAATCAAAGTACTGAATTAAAATTATTAGTAAACTTTAACACTAATGCAAATTATTAAAACATGGTTGGTCAACGAAACAGAGCACTATTTAAAACCAAGCAAAATATGATGAACTAGACAGATGATGCAGGCATGCAAGCATGATTCAGTAGTTAAAAGAAAATGATTAAAAGCTATAAATTTTGACACAAAATGAGGGTAAAAAAAACTAGTACAATTATGGTGTTAACTTGACATAAAACAATGAATTAATTAAGTAGACATAAATATCTGACCGGGAAGATAAAGGAAAATAAGTTAAATTAATGGTTCTTAAATGACAAACAAAAACCCTGATGCAAACTCATGCCAGTAAATGAAATCATAATCGGAGAAGCAATAAATGAACGGAAAATAAAGTAAACAAGGGAGAAACAAGTGACTACACGGCACTGAAAGCAAAAAAAAAAAAATTAAAGCCTGAGTAACTAGTAAATGCGTGAATAAATAGGCAAAGCTAGGCCCCTACACCAAACTAGTTGATGGAGAAGTCTCACCGGAAGCAAAATAAACTATAAAAGAGGAGTGTTTACAAAATTTAGAACTACAAAACAAGAAATTAAATCTATCCTAAAACTACACTATATTACCCTACTCTACACTACACTACACTACACTACATGTTTTTTACAAGGGAAATGAGGGGGTATTTATAGGATGGGAATTAGGGTTTAGGGGGGTGTGGGTTAATCTTGACCCTACATTTGGTGTGTGTGGTGGTGTAATCCTAGCCATTAAAAGATTCCTTCCCCATTAAGCTTTGGTAGACTTGATCTTGGCCATACACTTTTTAAGTGTGTTGGGATGATCTCCACCTTCCATGTGTCCTCCAAGATTCCCCATCCACCAAACTCCTAATTCTTTTTCCTCTTTTTCTTTTTGGTCCTTTTTCTTCCTCTTTTTTCCTTCCTTGCACTTTATTTCTTTATTTTGCCATTTCTTTATTTATTCTCGAATTTCCTGAAATGCAACAAAATAAATTATTAAAATACGAGTTCAAGCAATAAATAGGTAATAAAAATATGCAAAAATATGCACTTATCAAATGCCCCCATACCTATCTTTTGCTCGTCCTCGAGTAAAACAAAAAGAAAAATAAAATCTAGATGCAAAGTCCTATACTCCTTTTCGTAGGTGTGACGGTTGCATTTGGCATATGCAACAAGCCCTTTAAACCCCTAGGCAGCCCTAGTGGACGAGTAAGGTCTCGTGAGGGCCTATAGTGAATGTACCCACAAAATCCATCTAGTTTGTATAAAAGATCACATGGCAATGCATTCCACACATACATGTCCTCTCATGACACATCAACTTAAGAATCAAAACGAGTTTGCAAAGTCTTGGTGTGGGAAGTGCAGGATTCACATAGTCTACTTAAAGAAAATGCAAGAGTGATCACAAGTTCATGTCAAATGCAAAAATTATTGGTAATCATGCTAAGTCTACAAGAGCACACCTCAGAGTCAAAACTTGAGATCTCTTATGCAAAAAACAGATAAGCAATACCTCACCTTTCACTCAGAAAAGAATATTCACTCAAAAATAAGGGTAAGTGTATCACTCAATTCCAACAAAATCAAATGCATGCTTGACACTTGGTATCATTCCAACTTGAATCACAACATACATTAATAATGACAATCAAAAGGTCTTTATTACGGTTGTAATGGGGCTAGGGACAAGGTATGTCAAGAAAGGCCAAAATAAGGTGAAGTGTCAAAAGCTAGTAGTCACCATGAATATCATACACAACACCAAACTTCTTTCCCAACCCATAATTCATTTTCAATTTTCAACAAAAAGCCTTGAATAGTCGTAATGAAGGAGGATTACAAAAAACATAAGTATGCTCTCACATGTAAATTTTTTTTTTTTTCGTTTTTTTTTTCATTTTTTTCTATATATATTTTTTTCTTTATTTTTATGAGAGCTAAGATAAATGTAACAATAATCCTCCTTTAGATTTGATTTTGAACATCGACTAACAAGGTAACAACAAATATTTCCTCAAAAGTTATGAACAAAAGTAAACCCTATTTCACACACCTTATTGCTCCCTCAAGTTCCTACTAGCCTTTGACAAATTGGGATCAAGAATACGTAAGGCTAAACAAGAAATAGGTCTTAGGCGAGTAATGTGGTGTGTCACTGAAAGAATATGATTAAGCTCAAAGGGTTAACTAATTGATCATGTAAGCATGGTGTGGATATTTTTGGAAATATAGGTTTTTCCTAAGTGCCTTTATCATTTTATCATCAATTAATGTCATGCATTTGAAGATAGAATTCAAACAAGGGCTAGCAATGCAAATGACAAGTGGACACTCAAGCAAAAGAATATAGATGCAAAAGATATGCATATAGGCTCAAAATCTCACTTGGTGTAGTAAAACATAATTAATCTCAAGAAATGGTTTCCTCAATGCACCTACTTGTATTCAAAGCATAAAGACCAAATCATCTTACACCTAATCATGACCTTCTAATTTCATGCAAAATTCAAATAAGTCTACTAGCTTCACCTTGCTAGTGTGAGTGTGTGAAAAAGAACTTTAGCAAATCACTTCTCAAACAAAAGCTAATGGGTCATAAGATTATCATAGCATGCAAGGGTGCATCAAGCAACTAGTAATCAATTAACAAAACTAGAAAAAGAACTCTTTTTGATTTTTTTCATTTTTTTAATTTTTTTGGATTTTTCAAATTTATATATTTACACTAAAACCCCCCCCCCCCATACCTAGATCATGCATTGTCCTCAATGTATGTGAATGCAAGAGAAATGAGAAATGAGAAAGGATAAAGTTGAGGAAATACCTGATAAGGGATGACGGAGACTGAAAATTTCTAAAAAACTACGAAATAAAAACAACACACACACGCAAACAAATCCTCCCCCATACCTATCTTACACAAGGGGAGGAAAAATAATAAAGGCGAATTAGCCGATGCCGGTTGGAAAATTAGGGTGCAACTTTGAGAAAATATCAAGAAATTTTTGAAAATTTTCATTAGAAAAGATTTTCTCAATTAACATTGAATCATTCAACCCTAAAGAACAACTATCACTAATGTTCTCCCTAAACCAACTTAAGGCTTCTTTATTTTGTTTAAGCAAATTAGAGATAATGAAAGTTTGGCTAGGGGTAGAAGCATTAGGAAGGACATAAGACAAGGGCTCAGCTTTCCCTAAAGGCTGTTGATCAAATTCGGGATGATAAAGAATTAAATCAAATGCGGGTGGCGGTGGTCCATTGGGACTCGTAACAGTGGGCTCACTACGAACAATCTCGGGTGGGGTCTCACACTTGGAACGAATTTCTAACAAATCCCCTAAAAACTCACCAAATGTAGGTGGTTCACCAACGGGAGTTTTGACAACGGGCTTAACAATAGCATCCTTGGGTTTGGTCTCCCACGGGGAACAAATGGCATCCAATTCCCTCAACATCTCTTCCGAAGTCATATCCCTTAACGACTCAGAATACTCTCGATTAGCCTCATGGTTGACTTTGAAATCCTCAACGAGAAGAGACTCAATCTCACTATCCTTAAGGTTTGACCAATTAACAACGTTGTCAACAAGATTCACCCCTATGGATTGTTCATAAAGCTCGTTGGGTTCTTTTCCGACATTAAAGATATTAAGATTAATGGTCATATTATCGAACGTGAGTTTCATCGAACCATCCCTACAATTGATCAAGGCATTGGATGTAGCAAGAAAAGGTCGGCCAAGAATGATCGGGATTTGGTTCTTAGGATTCGTGACGGGTTGAGTCTCGAGGACAACAAAATCAACAGGAAAGATGAATTCACCGACCTTAATTAAGACATCTTTAATTATTCCCTTAGGCATTTTGACAGAACGATCGGCTAATTGAATTGTCATGTTCGTTTGCTTAAGGTCGCCTAAATCGAGGGCTTGATAGACCGAAAATGGAAGAAGATTCACACTAGCGCCTAAGTCAAGTAATGCTTTGTCCACAAAAGTATTGCCTATGACACATGAAATTGTAGGACAACCGGGGTCCTTATATTTCACGGGAATCTGATTCGAAAGAATTGAACTAACATGAGATGTCAAAAAGGCTTTCTTGGGAACGTGTGTGGAACGTTTGTGAGAACATAAATCTTTTAGACACTTAGCATAAGAAGGGACTTGTTGAATGGCATCTAAAAGAGGAATGTTTATTTTGACTTGACTAAATATTTCCAACATCTTCTCCATTTGAGCCGATTGTTTGTTCGAAATGAGTCGTTGAGGATAAGGAGCTTTAGGTTTAAAGACTCGTTCATTAGACACTTCGGGAAGAGAAGTGGAAAGTGGAATGATATTCAAAGATTTGTTCGGTGATGATGATTTAAGAGAAGATTCTGATGACTCGGGAGTGGATTTCGATGATGAAGGTTCAAGTGGTGAAGGAGTGGGATTAGACGACTCGAGAGATTCGGGATTTGGAATATGGTTTGAAGGATCGAGTTTAGGATTTGAGTCAACATTCGACTCGTCTTCTTCCTCTTCGGGAGACTCGATTCCAACATGAGTATCAACTTGTTTGCCCGACCTTAAAGATATGATAGCGTTAACATTTTCAGGAGGTCTTTGATTGAGAGGGAATTTAGGGTTAACCTCCGGTTGACTTGGAAATTTATTCTTTTCTCGCTCACACATGGCATTGGCTAATTGACTCACTTGAACCTCTAACTTAGATAGGGCTTGAGTACTAGCATTTAAAAGTTGCCTATCTTGAGTCAGGGTTTGCATGAAGGTTTGTTGAGATTGAGCCAAATTAGAGGTGGATTTCAAAAGCGCATCAAGGGTCTTTTCCAACGAATTAAGTCTCTTATCCGACTCATGAAAGCCGGGTGGGTGGGCGGGTGATTGATTTGGATAAGTCGGATAAGGACCGAGATTTTGAGTAGAGTTTGGAAAGGGCCCTTGATTTGGAGTCGAGAAAGAATTTTGATTAGACCTTTGAAACGATGGAGCGTTTTGAAAAGCAGGTTGAAAAGAAGGTGGATTTTGGCAATTTGGCCCTTGGTTCCATGAAAAATTAGGGTGATTCCTCCACCCGGGATTATAAGTAGGAGCGAACGGGTCGTTCCTAGTGGGTGGTTGAGACACCGCATTAACTTGATCAAAAGCGGGATAATCCGAAAAACCTTGATTAAAATTCGAGCACATAGGCACATTTGAGGGGGCCTTACCAGTTTCTAGGGCTTCGAGTCTTCTAGTTAGAGTGGCTAATTTGGCATCGGTTGCAATCGAATTCCCAATCGAATGCAAACCCCTAGATGAACTAGACGACTCATTAGACTTATTGGGTTCCCTAGTAGACTCCCACAACATGGTCTTCTCGGCTAATTCTTCGAAAAATGCCCAACCCTCGTCCTCATCTTTCTCCATGAATTTTCCTTGGCACATAGATTCCAACAACGCGGTTGTTGGACCATCTAGGGCCTCATAAACGATCTTACAAAGTCTCCATTTCTCTATTCCGTGGTGGGGGCATTGTGACAAAAGATTTTTAAATCGATCAAAATATTTCCAAAAAGACTCGTTTTCCTTTTGATGAAATTGATTTATTTCGTTTGTAATTCTCGTAGTCTTATGGTTTGGAAAATATTTCTTTAGAAAAATGACCACAAACCCCTCCCACGTGGAGATAGAATTAACGGGTAGACTATACAACCATTTTTTTGCATTTTCTTTTAAAGCGAAGTTGATTAGTCTTAACCTAATGGAGTCCTCGGAAAGATGTTGGAGTTTTTGCAAAGCGCAAACCTCCTCGAATTCATGAAGAAATAGATAAGGATCCTCACCGTCACTCCCGTTAAATTTCGGCAACATACTAATGTGGTGAGCTTTAATTTCGAAATTGTGCCCATTAACGGGAGGGAGGGTGATACACGAAGGTTGAGCGGAACGAGTAGGATAGCAACGGTCCCTAAGAGATGTGGCCATGTTTACTACTGAATCGGGGGAATCTAAAGACTCGGAATCGGACGAGGAAGAAATCTCAAATGATCTCACTAGTCTAGAAGATTTATCCCTAATCCACGTAGTTCGCATAAACCACAAAAGGAAACACGTAGCAAGTAAGTGCGAAAAATTTAAACACAAAAAAAAGGGTGTAAAATTAAAAGAAAAATTCTAAACCTAGGTTCCCTAATAAAACAACTAGACCTTGCTCCTAACCGTAAGGACCACCAAAAACTCGGTAAATCAGAATTTATTCGGACCGATTCGGCCAGATTAGAGCAGGCATTGCCAAGAGGCCAAACTCGTCACTTAGACACCGAACCTAAATTGGCCAGGTAAGCTCTCGCTTGCCTAGACACCAAAAAGTCGGAATAAATAATGATTACTTCGTTTCTTAGGTACCTTCCTAATTGAGCGCGAATTCCTAGGGGCAAACGTCTAATTAATTTTATTAATGGCTAGGGAATGCAAAATGAGGATTATTGTTTTTGGGCTAAGGAAAGAGTGATGAAATCCCTTCCCTTATCTTATGATTTGGGTTTTGCCCTTAAAATTTATTTACAAATGATGCAACAAACAACGAGATATAAAAAACTATAAACATTTATGGATGCTCTAAACTACGTGTTTTAATCTAAAGAAAAGGAAGAAAATTTAACGTACCTTGGGGTCCGCCAGCGATCACCACAATTTAATTGGTACGAAAAATTAAAAACAAGAAAATAAAAATCTAGATGATGTGCCCTAAGTGATTAAATGCATGATGCAACAATTATGTAATTTCTAACTAATTTTTTTGGATTTTAAATTTTCAATTTTTTTGTGATTTTTTTTTTTTGAATTTTTGATTTTTTTGTGATTTTCTAAAAATAAAAGGGCGAAAAGAGTGAAATACGGGTCACCGAAGCACGCTTCCAAAAATTCCGATTTATTCCAAGCTCCGAAAGAAGATTCCCGCAATTCCAAACTTTCCTAAAAAGAACGAAACAAAAATAAGACAAGTAAAAACTAATCCGAAAAATTAAAAATCAAGGCGCGAAAAAATGATTAGTCCCCGGCAGCGGCGCCAAAAACTTGTTGTGCTAAAATAAATGACAATTAAAATCGCAAGCGCACGATTCAATCGTTAAAATACTTTAGGTATCGATCCACGGAGACTAACATTTTCGCGAGACTTAATTTTTAATTTAGGCGAACTAGACAATAAATTTTTGAGTTGAGATTTGATTTAAATAACTAAAAATGATTATTACGAATAGAAACAGAAAATAAAATAAGGCAGCAACAAAATGTAGAGCTAGTGTACTGAAACTAATGCTATCACACGAAGAAATAAAATGAATAGGATCTAGCAAATAATTATTAGCTAATGATTACGCTAATGACTAATGATTGAATGATGATTAAGTAATAAATAAATAAAGTTAAAGTTAACAACTAATAGCAACAATAGAAGCATAGCAGGACGTGAAAGACTTGTAAATGGGCCATAACCTGTAAATGGGTCAGGAGAACCAAACAATAATGAAACAAACCAGTGGTGGACAAATGGGCCAGGGAGTGAACATGGGCTAGAAAATAAGCAAGCTATTTAAAAATATAAAATGCATCTGGGTCAAGAAAAGAAAATGGGCTAACAAACTAAATCAAAGTACTGAATTAAAATTATTAGTAAACTTTAACACTAATGCAAATTATTAAAACATGGTTGGTCAACGAAACAGAACACTATTTAAAACCAAGCAAAATATGATGAACTAGACAGATGATGCAGGCATGCAAGCATGATTCAGTAGTTAAAAGAAAATGATTAAAAGCTATAAATTTTGACACAAAATGAGGGTAAAAAAAACTAGTACAATTATGGTGTTAACTTGACATAAAACAATGAATTAATTAAGTAGACATAAATATCTGACCGGGAAGATAAAGGAAAATAAGTTAAATTAATGGTTCTTAAATGACAAACAAAAACCCTGATGCAAACTCATGCCAGTAAATGAAATCATAATCGGAGAAGCAATAAATGAACGGAAAATAAAGTAAACAAGGGAGAAACAAGTGACTACACGGCACTGAAAGCAAAAAAAAAAAAATTAAAGCCTGAGTAACTAGTAAATGCGTGAATAAATAGGCAAAGCTAGGCCCCTACACCAAACTAGTTGATGGAGAAGTCTCACCGGAAGCAAAATAAACTATAAAAGAGGAGTGTTTACAAAATTTAGAACTACAAAACAAGAAATTAAATCTATCCTAAAACTACACTATATTACCCTACTCTACACTACACTACACTACACTACATGTTTTTTACAAGGGAAATGAGGGGGTATTTATAGGATGGGAATTAGGGTTTAGGGGGGTGTGGGTTAATCTTGACCCTACATTTGGTGTGTGTGGTGGTGTAATCCTAGCCATTAAAAGATTCCTTCCCCATTAAGCTTTGGTAGACTTGATCTTGGCCATACACTTTTTAAGTGTGTTGGGATGATCTCCACCTTCCATGTGTCCTCCAAGATTCCCCATCCACCAAACTCCTAATTCTTTTTCCTCTTTTTCTTTTTGGTCCTTTTTCTTCCTCTTTTTTCCTTCCTTGCACTTTATTTCTTTATTTTCCCATTTCTTTATTTATTCTCGAATTTCCTGAAATGCAACAAAATAAATTATTAAAATACGAGTTCAAGCAATAAATAGGTAATAAAAATATGCACTTATCACAAACTTCCAGATTAATATGACACTGGAAAAGAACTGATAAGTCTCTATTATAGGGAACAACAAATCTGTTATCCAACGATACACCTTTTTTGTCAATGGTCCTACCAGTGTTACGTCTTCGATATACTGGAAATCCATAATCGTCAATGAATGTATTCCCGTTGAACCTAATATAACATGAAATGGATGATATTTTTAATTATTTTGAAAATATTATATCAATAATTATATTATTAGAACTTGTAATACTACTGTATTACGATAGAGAATCTAAATATAACTAAAATTAGGGCAAGCAAAACATAAGTAAAACTACCTTTTCGGAAAATGCCTCATACACTGTCCTTTGACCATGCAAGGTGAATAAGTGTTATCATTTCCGCATGGTCCGTGTATCATGTAGTTACTAACAGCGGCATAACCAACGGGATCCTCATGTTTGTCAGGAATTTCTGCTGAAACCAAAGAATCAATTTGATCAACCGTCTTTGGTCTATCATTTGGATGTAGCCATATCAACATGTGCATGTGTGGAAGACCACGCTTTTGAAACTCGATCACATGCATCACTGAATATTTAAAGCTATTGTCAATGAATATAAATAAAATCTACATTTTATATTTTGTAGATTAGAAATATACAATTTACTAAATATGGAAAATAATTTACCTCCAATGCATCTCCCGAAATATCGTTTTTTCTTTATTAGTTCCATTAGTTGGTCTAACTTTAATTTAAAGACACGGGAAACTACATCAGGTGCATCACAAATATCGACACCAGGCAAATTTTTCATCATTTCCTTTATCTCAGGCCATTTGCTGTTACACGTCATAGTGAGGAAAAGAGAAGGATGTCCAATAGCTCTACACAATGCTAATGCATCCTTAAAATGTTGTGACATATAACGTTGTGAGCCAGTAAATGATGCGGGTAGTATGATAGCCTTACCAACATAAGAAGGATCGTGGTCACCCTTTCTCAAAGCATCCCTTATTGAAGTATACAAATCTGACCGTATAGTAGTCTGATGTGTACTAATCCAGTCCAATCTATATTGCTCAATAGCACAAAACGCATCTACAACATATTGTTGCCACAAACGACCACCGAGATGAGGAGTCAACCCTACGAATGTAAAAACGAAAACATTTTAAACTTCTTCATAAAAGCTGATGTAAGATATAGGACCGAACAATAATCAGTTATTTAGGAAATTTTCGAATAAATAAATACAGAAAAATATGCTAAATTGTTTACCTTCACATATGCGTATCATTACTTTGTAGCAATAATATTCTTTCATGGAAACAAATTCTCTATGCTTCTTCTCAAATTCATCATCCTCATTAAGCACTTCTACCATTTCTTTTGATTTTGTTTTTTTCAAAGGAATTTTGGTATGAAAACCATCATCAGCATGTGGGAATAAAAGAGGATACTGAAGCTGCATAAAGAAGATATCAGTTTCCCATACTCTCTTAAGAACCTTGGCACGTGTCTGGACAACAGTATCTCTACGTCCTAAGGTGTCTCCATTATTACTTACTATCAAACCTCCAACTTCATCTGTTGGACCAATAATATTTGGACGACCGCTTGCCGCTTGCGAAGACAATAGTACCAATCTGAACTCATCGATATCATTGTTTTTAAAACGTTCTCTAGCAGTATGGAATTGTGCTACCAATTTGTTGTGCTCATTTAACATCCTCATCAAATTTTCAACAATACTTTGGTCAATTTGATCTTTAACAGAACCAATCGCATTTATTCTATTTTCAACTTCATTGTCAGTATCATATATGTAGAGCTGGCAAAATTTAGGAGATTCACCTTCTTGAGGCAACAAACTACCAATCAAATGCAGATTCTGTCCTCTAACTTTAAAACAATAAGGTGCACCGCCTCGATTTATCTTATGGTCAATTTTCCCACCGCTTGAACACATTGCAAACATGGAATTGTAAACACGGATATTTATCTTGAAGTGTAGAGTTTGTGGACTACCAGAAAGAAGAGAAGCCAGGGGTTCAGGTGGTTGTTTTTCTCTTGGAAGACAAACTTGTCCATTCTTGCAACAAAGGGAGAAGGTTGGTTGACTATTTTTGGATGATTTGTTGTTTCGTTCCATAATCCACATTATTGCACCACATTGATTGCAAACGGAAGTTGGTGGACCTAGGTTCATGTAACCTTCCCACAAATCCATATCTAAATTTGCATCTTCATTGTAATCTGAAAGAATACCAAGGTAAATAAACGTGTTTATAAATAGACAACACATATATAAAAACCTATATGGTTTGTGCGTAGTATCAAGATAATTTACCTTCAGTCAAGATTTCTTCCTCAATATGGCCACTATCATCAGCCTCGTTAAACTGGTTCATCAAATTTTTAACACCAGAAGACGTTGATTCAGTAGAATGTATTGCTGATGTTTTTCTAGGTAGACAGAGAGATTCAGTTCCTGCTAAAGAAAACATTGGATCTGTTACGTTGCATTTTAGTTGGTTTAGCTTAATAGTCTTAACTAAAAAATGTCCTCACCTGAAATATTCAGATTTGATAACACGAATGAATTTAATGTAGCTGCTTTGGTATGAGTTGTTCGCAATCCACTCTGACCTATGTGCAGCAAAAACAAAATTATAGAATTCAAATAGAAAGTTTATATTATTTGTATAGGCCGTTGGATAAAATGCATTACCTAAAGCAGATATTCTTCCATGAAATAAAAAGTAGATCCTCATATTTTATTGTACAGTCAGTCTACAACATACCTGAGGATCTTGGTTCCATATTTTCCTTATTGGAGTTACGGCCTTTAAGGATAGTATTAATACTCGGGCCTCTTCCTCGTCTTTTCCGGCCTGCATAGTTAAAATTAAGAACATGCAAAAAATAAAAAAAGGCACAGGTTCCATTAATTTTTTTAAAGCTATTTTACTACCGTCTCCACTTGATTATGTTTCACTCGCACAATTAGGCTGATTGCTCCATTGTGAGTTTTGGCAAATGTTAGATATTGGAGTTTTAACTGTGTAATAAAAAAACAGGGAATCAGGTATAGGTTCTACATATAACTAAATAAATAAATATCAAGTATTCCTACTTACGGTTAGTAAGACACGATGATAATTGAGCACTCTGAGATGTCTGTGATTCGTTGCTAACCGCATAAATGTTGCCTAAGAATACACAAATCATTAAATAAAAAAAATGTTATTATTGGAATGGAAGAAATACCGGCGCATAATTAATGGAATTTGATACCATTGATTCTCCCATCTATATTCTCCTTATTGTCATTGTTTCTCTGCAAAACTGAAGACATGCTTGGACCTCTACCTCTTTTTTTTCCATCTGATAAGTAATAGTAATGTTTGTTAATAAATTTTTCTGTCCAACTTACGGAGATTTGAAATGAGTCAATATATAATAATAATTACGTGAGTTATTACTTGTAGTGCTAGTCTGCAGAACTGGTTCATTGTTGACGTCTTTGACTCCATTCAATTGCAATCTTACAGTTCCTTCGTTAGGACGACTATCTGCATAAATTGAATGAATATATATGTTGTATGAAGAGTAATTTAAAATGACTATTAGTAGAACATCAATAAGGAAAGATCCAACGATAATCCATGAATGTAGTTGATTTGCATTGTGACAATAAGGAAAGATCCAACGATAATCCATGAATGTAGTTGCTTTGCATTGTGACATCAAATCATGAATCCAATTACAATTACTCAGCTATAATTTACACAGATAATCAAAGTATTAGAATAAACCTGTCATGTTTGCATTTAAAGAATCTGATTGGAGGTTGTGTTTTTGTTTAGCTTGGCTTTGAATGTTGATCAATCTTTTATGCAGATATTCATCCAATGCTGTTTTACGACGTTGCGGATTTGGATCTGTGTCAAAATTTAAGGTTTAGGTTTAACATGTGGACATTCAACTGTACAAAACCAAACCTTGTAGTCATTTCAAATAAGAAAAACATTGACACAGATCAGTTACTATTACTATCATATGCAAAAACTATACTTCATCATAATACCAATAGTGAACAAATTTCATACCTGTCCTTGGTATGTTCAAATCTCTAGGCTGCAGAATTGATCCAGGTTCTTTTAGACGACTTTGACGTTTGGAATCTTGTAAATAATAAAAATGAATTAGCTTTCTGTTGGAATCAATTTAACAATATCATATATAACAATGTAACAAAATGATTCAATACTAGTGTGTGAATCCATTAACGTAGAATTTAAATCACGTTTTCGCCCTATAAATATGAACCAAAGAATCAGTACATATATGCAAAGAAACCAATATAAACATTTACATGTTGATGCTTACCTGATTGGTGTCCATCGTTCGGAATGAAATCTTTGCCTCTATCCATATCAATCAATAACTCTGTAAAAGGTGGACATTATACAAATACTTGCAGAACTTTATATGTATTGATTACTCGCAAACATGATTAAAAAGAACGTGATATACAGAGTTATTGTTAAGTTTGGAGAATTTCATATCTTGAGCTTCAGAAATTTTGAATTCTTGTTGTCGTGAAAAATGGATCTATGATTGTAATAATTTGTTAGCATTGAATGAAATTATCTCAGTGATTGTGTAATTTGTTATAAGTTTTGTATATTTTAGAAATAAAAAATCAATTTTAGGAATTAAAAAATTAGAAAAAAATAGTGAAATGGGTCGACCCATTGGTTATTTTAAAATAACCAGTTGAGGTGAAATTACTAAAGTGCCCAAAATAGTATAAAAAATGTAGAGTCTTCACTAGTACTCATTAAGAATATATTGATATAGATATATATCGGAAAAAGATAAATAATTAAAAAAATTATTTATAAAAAATATTAGAGTTCCCGAAAAAGTCCCACAACAATTCTTAAATGTGAGAGAGAATGAAAGAAAAGATGTTGATTGATATTGATACATAAATTAATAGAAAAATATTTCTTCCGACCTACGTTCCCTTTAATTTCTCCAATTTAGAGGTGGATTGCTTAAAATAAGTTACTTTTGATTTAATGGATGTGTTTTTAACTTAATGGAGAAAGTAAAGTTGTTTACTTTAGTTGAATGGATGTATTTGAGTAATTTTAGTTAAAGTTAAATGGAGATTTAATAATTTTAACTTAAATTAAAATTTGACTTAAAAAAAAATTAAAATTCATAATATTTAAACTTTACAAGAACTATGAAATTAAAAAAAAAAAACTACATAAATCATAAGTAAAAAGGACTCAAAAGAAACTTATGATTTAATGGAGTTTTTTAACTTAAAACCAGTGTTGTAAAAAGCGGGAATCGGAATTAATCGGTAGAGACACTGTCCAAGGATTAATCGGGGATTAATCGGGTATTTGAGGATTAATCGAAATGATTAATCAAATAATAGAATTATTAATCAGTTACATAACTCATGAAACAGGGATTAATAGGTGATTATCACCGATTTTTAGAACCGAGCTTAAAACCGGCTTAAAACAATTATTGAAAAACGGATCATAACTAGCACATGAATCGCTTAAAATCAAGTTGCAGGCTCTAAGCTGAAACTGTCCTTTCAAAACCCTATTAGCCCCCAGTCCCACCCACCTCGATTCTAATTTACCTCGTCTCTTATTCCTCCTGGTAAATTTTCTTTTCTTGTTAGTATTTTTCTTTATATCTGCTCAGTTTTATGTAGTTATCTGATTCATTGTTTCAAGTTTTCTTCTTTCTATTTAATTGTGTTTTGACCTTTTCTTGGTATTAAATTAGTGACCTTTTCTGGGTATTAAATGAGTGACCTAAAGTTGTGATTTTTAATCTTTTGATGTGATTACAGTATCTGGGTTGTGTGTAGTTTTTGTTTTGATGGGAATGGGGTTCTTGAATTAGGATCAGGTTCTTTTTGGTGAAAAGGAGACAATTTTTTGGGTGTTTGATTGTTTTCTAGTGTTACATAACAAAGAATAGTTAGTAAGCTGGGTTGATTTTGTCAATGTTGTTAAAATGTGAGTAAGTTTTCTTAGACAAATTTTGGCTCTGTTCTATAGTTTCATTTTTTTTGTTGAGAATTTAATACATCTTTAACCAAGTCATATTTCCGGCTTGGCTTTAGACTGAGTGGCTGTTGCATTAAGAGTTCCCTACACCCCGCCTTAAAAAAACAGAAATTGAATTAAAGAAGAAGATTACAAACATGAATAGAGAAGAAGAATGTGATTGAACAATAGCAATATGTATTAATAAAGGTTCTTGCTCTTCACTTGGGTTTCCTAATCTTTTGTCAGGAACTATAAACTGTACTTGCAGAAATGTAAGTATTTTTGGTGTTTTATGTGTTTATGATAGAGATAACAGTAGATCTAAGCTAGAATGGAAGAAATCAAACAGAGAATAGCAGAGAATAGAGATAGAAATGAGCAGAGAAAGTAACTTGGAGAAGAAGACAATCAGTTATAGAGAGAGAAAATAGAGAGAGAGAGAAATTGGTGGAATAACTAATTCCATTTTCTGTAAATGATTCAAAACGTACTCAGTATTACAAACTCCTACTATTTATATAACATGCCCTTACTTACATATTAGCCTTACTACATACTAAAGTACTAGTACTTCTCTTATTACTACTACTGATAAGCCAGGTCATAGCCAGATGTTATATAACATGCCCTTACTTACATATTAGCCTTACTACATACTAAAGTACTAGTACTTCTCTTATTACTACTACTGATAAGCCAGGTCATAGCCAGGTCATAACATCCCTTCCCCCTTCAAATAGCAACCAAGTCCTCATGGTTGCCGAAAGAAATCTGGAAAATTGCACTGCAACAAATCTTCATCTTCCCATGTTGCTTCATCAATACCACAGCCCTTCCACTGGATCAGCTGCTGATAGACCACCTTCTTATCCCTTAGAATGCTCCTAGTGTCCAACTTCCTAAGTGGGCTCAAGTCAATTATTCCTTGATCATTGACAGGAGGTAACTGATGTTGAACCTTCAACTGTCCTACAGCCTTTTTAAGCTGAGACACATGAAAAACAGGGTGTATTCTTGAAGTAGCAGGCAATGCCAACCTATAAGCCACAGGTCCAATCTTTTCAATGACCTCATATGGTCCAAAGTACTTAGCTGATAGCTTTAAGTTTTTCCTGATGGCCACAGTTACCTGCCTATAAGGCTGAAGCTTCAAATAAACCAAGTCTCCTTTTTGAAAAACTCTCTCTGACCTCTTGGAATCTGCATAACTCTTCATCCTTACTTGAGCAGCCTCCAACAATTCCTTAAGTTCCATCCACTGTCTTTGTTTATCCTCCAAAAGTGACTCCAAGGTTCCTATGTTGGAGTGATTTCTGGTTTGCCAAGCTATGTGTCTTGGCTTAGTGCCATACACCACCATATAAGGTGTGGAGTTTAGAGTGGTATGAAAGGTGGTATTGTACCACCATTCAGCAGCAGCCAACCAATTAGCCCAGTTTTTAGGGTTATGACATGTCATACTTCTCAGGTACTGCTCCACACATTGATTCACTCTCTCAGTGCTTCCATCAGACTGAGGGTGGTAAGCTGAGCTCATGTTTAACCTGGTGCCAGAGATCTTGAAGAGTGTTTGCCAAAATTCACTAAGAAATAGGCTGTCTCTATCACTGACAATAGATTCTGGAAGCCCATGCAACCTATACACTTGCTCAAAGAATATCTGGGCCAAACCTTTAGCAGAAATGGGGTGAGACAATGCCAGAAAATGTGCATATCTACTAAACCTGTCCACAATTACCCAAATAACCTCAAAACCTCTTGATTTTGGCAACCCTGTAATGAAATCCATAGCTATATCCCTCCAGGGCTCTTGTGGAATCTCCAAGGGTTTCAACAGACCAGGGCTGTGAACATGCTCTCCCTTAACTTGCTGACAAATAGCACACTCCCTTACCCATCTACCAATGTCCTGTCTCATTGAAGACCAGTAAAAATATTCACCAACTCTTTTGAAGGTAGCTCTATTTCCAGAATGCCCACCCACACCATTGGAATGCAACTCTTCAAAAACCTGTTTCCTCAAATCTCCTTTACCAATTACCCATTTCCCTCTAAACTGCAGTAATCCATTAATAAGATAGTACTGTTGGGGACCAGCCTTAGTTATAACTGCCTCAGATATGATCTCCTTTAAATCTTCATCTCCTTCATAGCTGGCCAACAACTGCTCCATCCAGAGTGGCACCACTGTTGTCATTTGATTACAAGCTCCTATGATCTCTAACTTTGAATCTGATGTAAGAATAACCTCTTTATCTTGCCAATAAAACTGTAGGGTTTGCTTCTCAAAGTTGCATTGAATATCTCCTAACTGAGATAGCCACTTAATACCCAAAATGACATCCCAATCCAATAAATCTACTAACCAAGCTTCAGTAGTGAACTCAGTATCTTCCCACTTCCAAGTAAACTCAGTGCACAACCTACTACTGGTCAATACAGCTCCATTAGGAAGTCGTATTTGAACAGATTCCCTGGTCTCAATCTTCATATCTCCTTCTTTAAAACTCAAAGCATTGATCAAATTTAGAGAGCTTCCACCATCCACTAAGACCTTCAGAGCCTGGTCTTTGTAAGATCCATCAAATTGCAAGGGTTTGAGTTGCTTGCTTGCTGGTAAACCCAGAGCTGCTAATAATAACTCCTGATCCTTCCAATCATCTTTATTTTCTCCAGGGATCTCATCATACTTGGGCTCTTCAATATAATCCTCAAACACTTCATCATCTGCTACCATCAAGAATGTTTGAGGCCTTTTACACTCATGACCTTTACTAAACTTATCATCACAGTAGAAACAGAGACCTTTTTGTCTCCTTTCCTCTCTCTGTGAATAGGTCAGAGGCCTGGGCTTGGAAGTAATGGTTTCAACTGGCTTGGATGGAGAGAGAATTGATGATCCCTTAGTATTGCCTTGATTCATTACTCCAGTAGTTTCCTTGCTAGCATTTTGTACACCTTGACCTCCTTTGTAACTTCCATAACTGTTGTTCCTTTTAGGTTGAGCACCTAGGGTTTGCTCATAGTACCTAGCCAATCTCAAGGCCTGCTCTAGAGAACTAGGCTCCAGTAACCTAATCATTCCCTTAATTTCCATCTGCAAACCTCCAACAAAGTTTTCTAAGAAATACTCACTAGTTAAGCCAGGAATTTTCTTCAAAATCTGCCCCCTGCACTTTTCAAACTCATCATAGTATGCCTCCACTGTGCTGGTTTGTTGCAACCTCTTGAATTTATCAAACACCAAGTCTGTTTCAATATCACCAAACCTAGCCAGAAAAGCTTCACAAAACTGCTGCCAAGAGACTGCCTCTTGCCCAATCATATAGGACTTGTACCATGATCTAGGGACCCCAGTGAGGTGCATGGCTGCAATTGCAGCTCTTCTCCTGTCATTCACTTCATAGATGGTAAAGTACTCCTCACAATCTCTAAGCCACTCCCCTGTATCAGTTCCTTCCTTGAACATTGGAAAACTGAGTTTCAAATGTTTCAAACTCTGCTGATCACTGTGGTTTCTATGCCTGGATCTATCATCCTGATATTCATCATCCAGTTTGAAATCCTTCTGATTGAACCTTTCTCTTTCCCAGGCAGCATGTAGAGGATTTCTGAACATTCCTTTACCTCTAGATGTTGAAAATTGTTCCTCCATACCTCCTATATCCTCTTCTTCATACTCTTCCTCTGAATACTTTGAATTAACTAATCCTTTCATACCTACAACTAACATTTCAATCTGTTGTTGCAGTTTTCCAATCTTCTCATCAGTTCCTAACATGTGGCCTTGTAAATCCTGATTTAACATCCTCAAAGTACCTTGATTAGAAGTTTCAGCTCCAAAACTCTTTTTGTAACTCATCTTATCTCCACAACTACCACACAAAATCAACAATCCTCCAGTACTTTATCTCAACAAACAGCACTCACAGTATCACTATTAACAGAACAGAGCAGGAACGAACTAGATATGACTAAAAACTCTATAGATCTAATGTTTTTGTGCTTTTTCTCCAGGATAACAAACAAAACTACTAAATCTATTTTAAACGAGAGTAATCAGCTAAAAAACTTCAACAATCAATGAATTCAACTAGTTCAGACCAGAAATCAAACACCTGATGTGCATAGATCATAACTTCTGGAACTCAACTGCGATTACTCTGAAACTTAGATCGATCTGCTCGTTTTGAAGTGCACAACATGATTGAAGCCGTGGTTGATCAATTCCCGAAGCTCTGATACCAAATCTGTCAGGAACTATAAACTGTACTTGCAGAAATGTAAGTATTTTTGGTGTTTTATGTGTTTATGATAGAGATAACAGTAGATCTAAGCTAGAATGGAAGAAATCAAACAGAGAATAGCAGAGAATAGAGATAGAAATGAGCAGAGAAAGTAACTTGGAGAAGAAGACAATCAGTTATAGAGAGAGAAAATAGAGAGAGAGAGAAATTGGTGGAATAACTAATTCCATTTTCTGTAAATGATTCAAAACGTACTCAGTATTACAAACTCCTACTATTTATATAACATGCCCTTACTTACATATTAGCCTTACTACATACTAAAGTACTAGTACTTCTCTTATTACTACTACTGATAAGCCAGGTCATAGCCAGGTCATAACATCTTTTTACTCTATTTACATTGTAATCTTAGTTAGATGGATCCTTACTTTCAGTTTAAGGAGATTTACAGTTGATCTTACTATCAAGGAATCAAATTTATGAATCGAATTTGCTTGTATTATGCTTTGCATCTTCGTTGACAGGGTCTTACGAAGTCATACCTGGGAAGTTCTTCCATTTTGAAATCTCTGCTTGAAAAGTTGAGTACATCATGTCAGAACCAGATCTTCAAATAACTAAAGTTGAGGTGTGTTCCCGTGTTTTATGATTTTTTTTATGCAGAAATTTATCTTTCTACTGTCCTCTACTTTCTGTTTGACCTCTATATAACTTTCATACTCCTAACATTTTTAATTTATAAATTTACTGCAATGGCTTCTCTTCGCCACATTTTTTCGGTTAATCTCACTAATCTACTGATTTAACCCTCACCTCAAGAATGGTGGTGGATTTGCAAATAAGTAAGAGCAAGTCCAGTGCAATGCTTAAAGAGATGCTATTTCTATAATATAGTATCAATTATAGAACACACCCCTCCAATGCAATGCTATAATTGGTTCTAAAATAGAAAAATGTTGTAGTTGGTTCTAAATTTAGAACCAAGTATAGATGCATCTATAATTGCCACATTGGCATGCAAGTGGTAAGATGGAGGGAAATGAATAATTAAAGTAATGGTGCCAAATATAACTTTGAATTTAAAGTTTGGTGGATGGAATATAGCTAAATTTAGGCCTAGTTGATGCTTTTAAAATCATGCATTGGACTATAAGTTCTATTTTAACAATCACTTTTTGATTTCATATTATAGCAATAGCTACATGTATTTTAGCATTAGCATTGGACTTGCTCTAAGGTTAGTTTATATATGGTTATGAGGGTCATATCCATATTATGTACCGTTTAACGTAATTCGTGTATTTAGTAGCTACTTGGGTATTATGTGTTCTGTATTCAAATAATGCTTGTAGGAATTTGCTACTGCTTCTTTACTTTGTGGTACGACATTTCTCTTTATCTCATGTATATAATGTTGGGTAAAATATATCTACAGTTAACTGTAGATTATTTTTCTAAAGTTAACTACAAATATAAGCTTATTTGATTGAAAAAAACGATTATTATGTGTTTTCAACTTTCAGTTTCAAACATATTCCTCATTGATTTTGTTTACTAGCATGTGTAATTGAAAGCACATATACATTTGTTCATTTGATAGCTGATCTACACTTCTTTTAACTTGAAGATGAAAATTTATAATAAAAATAGTTAGTTTTAGGTCAACTTTTAGGAAAATAATCTACAGTTAACTGAAGATACTTTTTACCCTATAATGTTTTAATCTAAAGCTTATTTCGTTACATTTTCAGAAGACAGAGCCTTCTGTATGGATTAAAACTGCAGACGGCTCAATTCTTGAAGTTGAAAAAGAAGTTGCCAGTTTTTGTCCCTTAATATGTGATCAAATAGAGTCAGGAGCTGGGTATTCAAACAGCGATCCCATAGCTTTACCTCCAAGAGTTAATCCTGCCATGCTGAGTTCAATAATTGATTATTGCAGATTTCACCATGTAGCTGGCCGCTCAAACAAGGTAATCAATGCTTCTTTAGCATCGTAAATTAATTTCTTTGAATTAGATACCAATTTTATTTCCTCCTTAAGAGAGAAGTTCAAGTAGAATCACTAGAACTACTGAAGTAGGATAACTTCATTAGAATTTTAACAAGGTTACACCACAGAGCTGGACTTGATTTTCATTTTTACTTTGCACAGGAGCGAAGGTCTTTTGATGAGAAGTTCAGCCGTATGGACACGAAAAGGCTCTGTGAGTTGACATCTGCTGCTGACAGTCTGAATTTTAAACGATTGGTTGATCTTACCAGTCGCGCACTTGCACGATTGATTGAAGGAAAAACTCCTGATGAGATTCGCAAGACATTTCATTTACCCGATGATCTTACAGAGGTCTTATTTCTTGCAACTAGTATGCTTAATATGAATTTTCTTGTTGAAAAGCATATATTATGTCTATATATGACATAACACAACTGTCAGGAAGAAAAGCTGGAGCCTCTGAAAAACACAACTGATGATCCACGGATCCGGCTTTTGAATAGATTGTATGCAAGAAAGAGGAAAGAACTAATAGACAGACAAATATTAAAGGTGAAACGATTTCATAGCCCCGACTTCATGATGTATGTACCCTTTTGATGTTTAATTTTTTTTTTCTTTTTTTTCTTTTTTTGTTTCAAGTAGAACGAAGCGGAAGTAGAGCATGAAGATGATCGTTCAGTTGATGACCTATTGTCTTTTATTAATGGAAAGGATGGAGGTATTTTGACATTTTTTACATATTTCTTGTATGGATATATTGTATGTAGCCGATTTGTTTGCACTTGGCCTTTTTTTTAAAAGATCAATAAGCGTCTATTGATCTTTATGCATTTCCGAGCATTCCGATTTCTGAGAAATATGTGTATAATATTTTCTTGATCTTCTTTGATAGCATGGGGACTCAATGTTATTAGTTGTATTACAGATTCTAAGGAGGTTCGAAGTTCTAAGAACAAAAAAAAGAGTCGTAAAAAGAAGAACCAACCAAAGAATCCTCCTCGCAGCTGCAGTTCTTCAAATGGAAATGCTTCTTCAAACACTGGAAATAAATTAGCACTTGAAGATGAGTTCGATGACTGTGACATAGATGATGAGATAGATCCTGCATTGAAAGAAAAACTTGATAGGTTGGTTGGCATGATTAACCTTTTGTAGATTTATGATCGCACAGCCGTTATACCCACAAATGCATACAACTCCAGGCTCCGTTAATTCTCCATGATTTCTGTGTTTCAGAGGAGTTTTTACTTTTCTACTATAATATAAAGATATCATATATATCTGACTTTATTTAGTCTGGTCATTTATTGAGGACCACATGTTATCTGATAATTCTGTTTGAACATGAACCAATACTAAACTTTCAACATCTACTAAACTTGTGTTTTAAGTTCCACTGAATCTTTGTCTATGAGGACAGTATGTTATACAGTTATATCGTACAAAATATGATAACTAATAGTTTTGAGTTTTCGTAGCAGAGTAAAAGTTTACATCTTCAATCATTCTTGTAGTTTTTGGATTTTTTTCTTGATAATACGAGGCAGTTTGCAGAATTATATTTCCTTTGCACTGAAGTGACTTTTGCTTCTTTATGATTTCCTGTAAACTTCAACTTGTACCGCGCTGCCATTTTATATTGGTTTTACGCATTGTTTTTCATATTTTTTGGTCTTTTGCATGATACTTATATTTCTTTTTCATTCTTTCTACCCTACATAGGGAAGTAGAAGATTTTGCTCGGAGATTAAATTCAGACTGGCCTGAGAGGATGCAAGAGATATTATCTTCAGGTCAGGAACGGAGACCAGTTCCAGTATCTTCAACCGCGATAGATCTTTCAGTCAACATGCAAGTATGTGACCCCTATTGTCTTCATTTCCCTCAATTTTATTTTCTGTTGTTTTAAGCTGCGTAAACTGAGACATTTTAAAAGAATTCAAAAAACAATTATGCTTTTCCGTTGTGCGAATGAAGGCTTTCGGTGTAAGATGTCCACGATAATAGAGTGGAATGTGGTTTATCCATATACCTGTCTATATATTGATGGACTTTTCTTCTAGACTGATGGCAATTTGTTTTTTATTGTTGAACTGGAGTACTGAAATTTGTGTTTTCAATGGACAGGAATAGAGCATAATCATACATGGAGACCTCGTGAAAGTGGCTTCTAGTCAACACCTTTAACCATACGTTACAAAAAAAACATGGATCTGGGTTCAAATGTAAATTAGACTGATAGGTCTGTTTCTTTACGTGTTCCAAGTGACACAATTTTGAGAAGGGGAAAACTCCCTTATTACACAAGAATTAACAAAAGGTGCAGTTACATGCCAAGTCCTATTGTGAATCTATGAGCAAGTCCTTTCGTAAATTATAAATTCATGTTCCAGTCAGATGGTGGCACACACAAAAAAGAACACAAACACTATATAAGATCATGCTCAGTTGGCTTTGACTATTTTTCTGCTATGTTTACTGTCCATCTTACCTTTTCTGTACTATATAAAGATCGTCAAATTGGTGCTTAAAAAAAAGTTCTGTAATTTGTCAAATTTTAAATACGTATAATAATGAAATGCTATAGGCAATTTTTCTCCTAAATACGTTGTGTTCGGAATGCACATGGAAAGAAATACATCAGCATACATAAGGAATATCATGTACAAATCTGTAAGACTATAACCACTGACCGTAAATGTAACTTCACGTATTGATCTGTTCACTACTAATAGTATATATGCCTAGTTATGAGCAGGTATTACATGACTACATGTACCATCAGCCTTGCAGTACATTTTCGATCTTAGCTATATGTATTCGGGTATAAACTATTTATAGCTTCATACATACAAGTTAAACTTCCATGTTACAGATTTTATTTACTGGTAGGACTCTTGATGGACATGTGGGCACCGCCTCTCCGGTCCTCCTCTGGTCCATAAATTCTTGAGGTCACCCCTTTTCTTTCCCATGGTCAGGAGTGTGCCTGCATGGTGCACGCAACATTAGGAACAAAAGAAACTTGACAATGAATAATAAGCTACAGTTCTGGCAGTACAATTAGCTATTGCAATGTACAATTTTGCTGTTGAGCATGAAATGCTATAATTGGGTTGCCAGAGAACATACCAAGCATGAATGGTACAATGTATAGCAAAGCTGGTTGACCATGTCCATCCATCAGGTTCAGTGCTACATAAGTTACAAGGAGGCCTGCAGTTTACCAGCTCATTCATCATTGTACTAAAATCAGGCATGTAAAGCAGTTATAATGCAAAATATCGCCAAGTCGTGTGATCATGTTAAGGAAAACACACTGAATCATTGTTACTGCCAAATGTTTGTTGAAATAAACTATCTCTACACATTGAGGCTTTAGAGACCCATTAGTTTATGTCTGATGCTATGTAGGGTTCTCACTAGGGCGGGTTCGGGACGGGGATCACCATTCTCATACCTGTCCCATATAAAAAAAAAATTGCCCCATCCCTGCCCCGTTTCCCCATGGGGATTTTTTGTTTATCCCCATCCCCGCCCCACGGGGCAACACTAAGTCCCCGCCCCGTCCCGTTTTCTCCCCGCTTCATTTAATAATTAACCTTTTTTCAAAAAATATTAAAAAATATTTTTTTATTATATACGGAGTATTATATAACATTAAAAGTAAAATTAATGCATATAATTTAAAACACATTCTAGTATTCTACATTATTTTTGGCACATACTATATCATACTATTATAAACAAATTCTGATTTGTTATATATTATAAATATATAATATTATATAACAAAAAAATATATTATATTATATTATAAAAAATATATATGATATTTTATTCGGGAGGGGGCGGGTTTTCTCCGTGGGGATTATATAAATATGATACCCGCCCCATATTTAAACGGAGCAAAATTTTAATCCCTGTCACTACCCCATTCGGGGCGGGTTAAGGTCGGGTTCCCCACTTTCCCCGCCCCATTGAAAAGCCTAATGCTATGTAGTTCTCTGAGACATATTTTATAACTTTTAGCATCATAGTTATGAAAGGAATCTGGTTTGTATCGTTTGTCATACCTAAACCATAAGCCATCATCGCCCAAATGAAGTATCCATTTCGCACATTCTTTTTGGATAGCCAATCAAACCTACAAATGCAGAATAAAATTTTGTAAGACTCGCATCTATAGCATTTTCTAACCATTAAACAGATACCTTTTAAAAACCAGCTCCCTTTTGAATACTGTGCAACTATATATCCAGAAGAAGCAATAAAGAGATGATAATGCTAACAGTTTTTAAAGGATTCAGAAGAATGAATTGAATAAATTCATGAAAGCCACTATACCAAGAGGCTAGGAATACACATAGATACTAATTTATAATTAGCATAACATGCCCAAACCTTAGGGAAAATGCTACTAGCAGTCCTGGTAGAATAATATCACCAAACCCAATGATACTGTAGCCGCCCCAGGGATCAAACATCCGCGGAATCTTTAAAAGCATCGGAATGCCATCTTCCCCACTATTATCACCGCGAGCCACCTGTGTTGAAAAAATGAGGAATCATTGTCATGAGTTATTAACAGAAGCAATTGTTTCATGGGCTAGTAATTGAAAAATGTACAAAACTTACCACTATCATAACACTTTCGTGGAACCACCACTTGGAAACAAACACCCAGAAAATGTCGTACAAGAATGCACAACTGAGAAGGACTGTTCCAACCTAATTGCATTGAAGAAGAAAATGAAATCATATCAAGTCAACATGAACATAATTTATTACAATATGATCTGATATATTAATTCGAAAGCAAACATAACTTTCCTTTTTATAAATCGACTATCTAATTGTATAACTCAACTGTCAAAATGTAACAATGTATCATGTTCTGTTCTATCCCAAATGCTTAGAACACATACAAATGCAAGAACAATGAAGGTAAAACCTTCTTACAGATATCATTGCAGCCAGTTATGAGTTGCAGAAAGTTTAGAAGCTAACCTTGAGATTAGGTACTCGAATGATTTGAAGGACTGTTATGATCAGCGCAATACCCTGATTGTAGAGGAAAACAATCAAAAACATTATTGTCGAAAGCTCTATCAACTATGTGGTAGTCAACATCCATAACTGTTTCATCAACGTATATATAATCCAGTTTATATAAAATAAGCTTAGACTCAGAGATGGAAAATCTTCATACGAATGACCCTACTATTTTCCGGCAAGACAATAATAAAAGAAAAAGAGAAGTAGAATTACATTCACTGCTACATATTCAATCAGTAACCCAAATCAGATCATAGGTGATTTATGCTAGTAGATCTGATGACAGCCTAAATACTGTACCGATGACATCCTAAATGCAGTAAAACACTTGTGCCTAGTAATGGAAGATGGGGACTGCAGTGGCTAAAATAACCAAGTGACACCCAGCTCATAATACATTACATCCTATTTCAGACATGATATGGCGGAACACCTGTCATTCTATTTAAGAATGGATAGAATTTTCTACTTCTCCATTCAGCTTAACAAATGTGACCAGATTTTGTAAAAGATGGGGAAGCAAAAGGACAGGAAGTTGATTAATAACTTTCATTATCATTTAACACTTACATTAACCGCTGTAAGAGCTAATCCTCAGGTTGGTCGGGTATAAACTAAAGGTAGTTGAACAGAGCTACTTTGTTGGTGTTGAAGATGTCACAGTCAAACAACTATAAATAAAGAAAAACTAAGGAATTCTTTTTCGTTGCAGTAGAACTAGAAAACCAGGTTTTTTTTTCCAGGTTGTTCGATGTTTCAACGAACATAATTGGGGTAGGCTTTTAGGGAATCCATATTTGTCTGGTACAAAAACAACTTAAAACGAAATATGCAAGACAATGTAGAATTTCTCACGAGGATATCTTGACCTATCCAAGCAAAGGAAACTTGGCGGAAAACTGCCCACACAACAGCAAAAGCTATGCAGAATGGAAAAACACCAACTGTCAAATATGAGACAGCTCCCAGCAAGGGTACTTTGAGAAACGATCCTCCAGCATGTACAAACAATCTGAAACTGTATACACGTGAACGATTAGCCAGTTTCTGACAAGCATGTGTGCCATAATATGAACTGCTAAGGTCAGTTAGGGTGTTTGTATTGATAAAAAACGTATAAGCTTCTCATAAAAAAAAGATTATCTTCTGTTTAGTACAGTTATTTTATCAGCTAACAGACAAGAGGAAAGCATTATCATGGCATTAACCAGTTACCCTATTTCTCAAGCTTAGTCTTTGATATACCAAAGTCTTATATGAAGATGAAGATGAATCAATTTCCTAAACAAGCACATTATTTAAAGAGTTAGATTTGGATGGGAAAATATTAAAAAAACACGGAAAAGTAAGTGCCATAACAAATGATCAAGAATTAGAGGACAGGTTTTCTTGGAATCTTATAGAGATGCTTCCACCTAGACATCTCAATGTTTACAAACACTAACACATGAGCAAGAAAGCAAAAGATGTAAAGAATCATTATTTACGTACCATGATAACAACGCCACCAGACAAGTTTGCAGTCCCTGCAAATACATTGAGAAAACACAATCTATTCAATCAAAACATTAGAGATAGTCTAGTAATTTCAATCATTACATCTACACATTTTGAAGTGAATCAGTTGCACTCAAAACTTAGATTGATAAAACCTGAATGTGAAAACATTTTAAGATTGTAAAGGTTCTAGTGAAGGGAATTGATGTAGCAGCCCTAATTAGTCACACGATATTCTGAATTTTATGCTCAAACTCTACGTTTTGTTTCCTGGAAGGTCCAACACATATTTTATTTCAACACTAAGCTTTATTACCAAAGTCAAAAATCAAAATACCAGGATTTACCCCAGAAAGCCCGCGTAACCTACAGGAATAAAGATGCACCTCCTACTGCTACTACTACCAGGGAGATCTAAAAGAATATAATTTACTTTCAAGATAACCAATAAGTTTCTCTTGCTGATAGCCTGATACTGTTCTTTAGTAAACCAATTTTCCTCATCATTAACCTTTTCGGGAATTCGAATTTCAAATATTAGGCTGTCCAAATGGGGTTCAGGATTCAATTAACTCTAACAAGCTATTAAGCTTCCATTAATTCTGGAGCCGAATACAATAGTTTACAGATACGTGACAAATCAAAACACTTGTTCAACTATGGTCATAGTTCCTAACAATTACAACTAGTCTCCAATGCTGAATATGTCTAAATGATGCAAGTAAGAATAAGATGAACTTGGACTTTGGTAGTATTCGCACCTCCACACCACCAATGCAAAACAGAACCACCAAAATCTCGATGAACCAATACGACATCAATTTGTAAAGCAAAACCAAGAAGCAGGATGCAACCACAACAAACAGAATTGCTGATGTTGTGGTAATATCAACCACACCACTGAAATTGTTCCCTTCCCCCTCCAGGCTTACAAAATCATCTGAAGAATCCTATAAGAATGTAGAAAATATCTTAATTCGAGCTAGGTGAAGACAATTCATCTCCAAAATGTGGTCTTACTATCCTAAAGGTTGTTCAGATGCATAAGATTATACGACCTTTAAAAGCTTTTCCTGCTCAAGGGCTTCTTCTCTGGCACTCCATGCAGACCAATAAGATGAACACAAGATCGTGCCAACAGCCATAAGCCATAAGAATACTTCGGCCACATCAACCAGTGGGCGCTGCGGAGAATAAAGCTCCACGGAGACTGGAGGGAAAATTTGTAAGTGACAGCACATGGCAGGCAAAATTTTAGATCACCTATCAACTGTAAGGAATTTATCTGCTACCCGAAGAAACAAGGGACCAAGATGGAAAGGAAATAATCACAAGATACAAAGGAGACTTAAATTATCGCATAAAACAAACTACATATTTAGAGAAGTATGTATCATGTCTTACTTACCACTATGGTTTTTCTTTATGCTTTCTACCAGGCTTGCCCCGGCATCTTGTGGGAGCATAACAGCAGGAATGCCAATCTCAATATCAGTTTCATTGGCTTCACAAACCATTTTGAAAAGTTCTGCCCATAAATTCAAAATCAATGAGCTAGTGAACATGCAGTGCGCAGCGAAAGAAATCAGCAATATATATACTTACACCTTTACGGTCAAAAAAGTTCTGCAAAACAATCTTACAACTGAAAGGAATGTAGAGATGATTCAGTTACCTGTATGGTTGTTTATGATGAGGATGGCTGATGCACCAGCAGCTTCAGCAACATTTGCCTTGGATGTGAAACTGCAGTTACCCCGGTGTACTAGAATGACTTCACCTGTAAGCTACCATACCATACAAGGAAAGAGACCATGAACGTTAAACTCAGATCTTACTGTCAAGACACCTGTTCCACATGCAAGCGATATTGCAATGGATACCTTATTCTTAGGTTTACTGCAACAATCAGGAGGGTCTGCAAAGGCAACTCTAGTTTGGCTATCTTTCCTCTCTTTTGATTCCAATGTGGGACCAAATCGAGCACCAACACCAACAAACTCATCTTCTTCTTGACCATCAATCCACGTTGGAACTTTTACCTATGTGCCGAAAACGAAAGTAACCTTATATACGTACATAGACTACCATACCATCTATATTATGGACAGACGAAACTATAGTTCTAATATTAGAATTGAAGAACTACTTCGAGAGTTTGTGGGACTATAAGTGTTTAATAGGCACAAGATTCTTAGAGATGTAACTAAGAGAGTTTCACTTTTTCTTCCAACCTTGGTTATATTGACTGCCATACCATTTATTAGACAGAGACACGAACAGTATAGATGGAACATTTATTCTCAACATAGAAGTGAACTCAAGTAAGTACAAAACTATGGTATCCAAATCTTTGATCAAATTCAAAAATTAAAATTACAAATTCAAGTTAAGAGAATTTCTAAACACACACACCACCAATAACAGCAAAACTCCAAAAATAATTATGAAGTAATTTCCATAAATGTTGGATCTGATTCACAAAATTTACACTTTCCTCCATTAATCACTCAATCCTCATATCCTACCACCAAACATACAATTCAAACACCAAAATCACCACCTCTACATACATGACACACACATGAAAGTGTACTAACATCAGTCACCACAACAGAGACTAAAAAGATGAAATATTTCCAAGCCCACGAAATCCAAAATTACAAAACTAAAAAGAAGCTTAAAAAAGCTAACTTTATTCCACCAACACTTGACTATCATGCTCAACCAAAGAATTCACATAAAATTAAAACAAGAAAAAGAAAAGAAAATTAGGGATTTTACCAGAACAAAATTGTTCTCACAACCAGGCTTCTTTGGAGCCACATCATCTTGATGAACAATATCACCAGCAAACACCTGTGAACAAGATAACACAACCACCACAAAAACCAAAGCAAACCAAGCTCTCTTCAGCTCCATTAAAATCTAGGGTTCTTGTTCTTTTTCTTGTTATTCTTTATTTATTGTATTGACTTGTACCCTGTTCAGAAAACCAAATAGAATATAGATAGTACATGAAAACTGTACTATATACATACTGTATGTATCTGTAAAGATTAATGCAACCCTTTTTTTTGGGCTAAGCACACCTTTTGTACTTTCATTTCTTAATTATTTTTTATCTTTTTCTTTAGTTTTTGGGGACAAATCTTTGTTTTAGTTGAATACAGTCACATGCTAGTTCAACTATAGTCCCCACTGGTCCTTTTGTAAGATGGGTGTTGTAACCGTTGATCTTTAACCCTTTTTCCCTCCACTTTTGACTGTCTTTTTTACCATTGAGATCATGTTTGTTAACTCTTAACATGATGAGATGTGCATACAAAATTTGTGTGTATAGGTTTAGTGTAGTGTGACCGGGAGCTTTAACTTATCTAAGGGTGTTGAAAAGAACATGGTTTCATGGGTTAGGTCATGTTTGGTTGTGAAATGAAAAGAACATGGTCATGTATAAAATACTTTGGACACTATCTTAATGAAAAGAACATGGTCATGTATAAAATACTTTGGACACTATCTTGTGCAAATCTATTGTTTAGAGGATATCTATATGTGCAATATGTAATATGTAATATTTTTATTTTTCGATACAAAATATTATTTTTTTTATATTTTAGTATTTTAGTGCAAAGAACGATTTAGAATGATCGGAACTTAACTCATAAGTCATACCTAAGGAGAATTAAGGCCCTCTTTATCACAATTTGGGGGTAAAATGTCCTAATTATCACAATCTGAAAAAATGGCCCTTTTTATCACATAAAAACGCAAAGGCGTCTGGCGTTTTTGATTTTGGGGGAGTAACGCAACTTCATGTTGCGTTTCTATTTTTTTTTTATTTTTTTTTTCAATCACGCATCTACAAGATGCGTTTCTCACTGTTTTTTCTTTTTTTTTTTTTTTTTGAAAATTCATCACCCCTGCGGGGCCCACAGCTGAACACGCCAGTTGGACTTGCGTTTCTCAGAAACGCAACATAATGTTGCGTTTTTGACAAAAATTTTTTTTTTTTTTTTTTTTTGGAAAATCGATTTCAGAAATTAAATAAGCAATAACGCAACACGCCGTTGCGTTTTTCAAAAACGTGACTTAATGTTGCGTTTTTCTGTGATAAAAAGGGTCATTTTTGTGGATTGTGAGATTAAGGGCCATTTGACTCCAAATTGTGAGATAAAGGGCCATCACCCTAAGTAAGAGTTGTAATTGATTCCTTGTAAAATTAGATTTTTAGGTGATTTATTTTGTGAAGTAAGTTGAGTTTAAAAAAAATTGAACGAACAATTTTTTTAATGTGAATACATGGTTATCATTGAAGATTAATTTCAAATCAAATGTGCGAAAAAACATACCAGAAAGTTACAACTCAAAACAACTTCTTAGAATCCAATTCTTCATACAGAACTTCTGTAATATTCCCTTAAATTGGCAACTACGTGTGGATGTGGATACAGATCAGAAATTGTAGTAATATTCAACCATTGAACAAGAGATTAACAAAGAATAAGAAAACAAGCTCAAGGAACAAGAGTTTGGAGAAATTAGAATTTTCTTAATTTTAATTGCAAAAATAATAAGACAGTAGTAATATGTATTCATTTAAACTTGTTCTTGTATGCCGTAAGATGCATCGACTTGTGCAGGAGTCAGGACTTGTCTCCGTCATAATTTTTGGACTTGCTTCCTAGTAAAAATGTATACAAATTACCAATCTTAAAAAAAAAAAAATTACAGGTTAGCCTTAACATTGTGACTTCGGCAGAGGTTTGCATCACACAAGTAATTGTGTAAGATAATACCTGATGTGAAAATCATCCATCTATGCCTTCTAAAGAAATTTTCGGATTAAACTAAACCCGATGTACCCAGCATTACAAATACTAATACAATACTAACACTAGTGTTTTATAAGTTTCGTAATAATATACAAGCCACCTATACAACATGATAAGAAGATTGGCTAAAGCAAAGTTAGACTCCAGATACATAAAATACTAGAAGGATAAACAATTTGTCAGAAATAGAAGAAACTGGAGAAGAGTGTCTTAACGTTGCTGCAGCCACTCCTGAATTGCAGAACGAAGCGCGTGGTTGGGAATGAGAATGTCGTTGGCAAGCTTTTGATCTGTCATTGGTGAAGCATCATTTCCACTCTCTAGCCACCCTTTTATAGCCTCAGTTTCATATGTATATCCATCAGCTGCCACTACAGGCTCTTGCATGATTTCCTGCATAATTACAGCCCGCTAACAATTGTTTTCTCAATATAGCAAAAAAAAACAATTATTTTCTCAACTCTCATATGGAAGTCCTAGAATACTCATGATTAACACTCGCACTATGAAACAACCTTTGCAATATAAGAGCCAGCTAAGGTTGCTTTCAATAAAAAAATTTGCAAAAACTCAAGAGAGAAAAAATAGATACAGATTTCAGACATTGTATACATAAGTTATAAAATAGTTAGATATCAGCAGTGTACAAACCTGGAAGATTGGACACATATAGAACTGGGGAATCTGAAAGTGGTCCTCTGAACCATGCCTAAATGATGAGGCACCACACGAAAATTTCATTGGTTCTAGCATTCTCCATACTTCTGAAATCAACTCAGGTCTTTTATTACGACTCATCTCACAACAATTCAATGCAAGTTGAGCCAATTGTTTAGCTCGCACAAATGGCCAGTCTCCGGCTGTACAATCCAACAAGTCTTTCAAATTTCCTTTATCAAGTGCAGATTGCACGTCCTTTGCTATTCCCAAGGCTGGTCTTCCGGTTAATAGTCTTAACAATATTATTCCAAATGAGTACACGTCTGACTTTCGAGTAAGCTCTCCTGTGGAAAGATATTCAGGGTCAATGTACGGAAAAGTGCCCTTTGCATAGTCTGGTCGGCAACACATCGTTGTGTTGTTGCTTGACAACTCATCTTGAGAAATTACACAGCAGATTCCAAAATCACTTAATTTGCTCACGTGGTTGGTATCCAAAAGTACGTTGGATGGTTTTAGATCACCATGTATAATGCTGTGGGGCTTACAAGAATGAAGAAAAACGAGTACAGAACACAGCTCCGCAGCAATACGGACCCTAGTTTGCCAAGATAGTGGCGGGGTGTTTTCCTTGCAGCTGAGACGATCCTCAAGGCTTCCATTGGGAAGATACTCGTATACAAGGATCCAAGCTTCTGGGCAGGCTCCTATAAGAGTTATAAGGTTTGGATGCCTCAACGTACTCAAAACATTGACCTGTTTCAAGAAAAATGAACAGCAAGAGTACAAGACTGGCGATATAAGATTGGATAAAAACACAATTATAAGAGATATTAAAGTGTGCTCCACAAGAGATACTGCAATAATGACAACCGACTACAATTTAAACATGGATGCTTTGAGGTAAGGGAAAGTTTCGACTAGCATGTAAAGCCTGCTAACAGAATCATGTACAGAGAGAAGCAAACCATGAAAAGGGATACTAATCCAAACCAGCCATATGAATTTAGGATTAAAATTATTTACCTCTAAAGAGAAAATTTAAGCTACGAATTCAAGACTTCCGATCTAATATATGTTAAAACAAAGCATACTACCCTGAATTCTCTCTAAATATTATTAGAACCAAGGCACAAAAATTCCATTAAGCAAACTAACGTCCAGGAGGTTTTTTACCTCTTGTTGAAACTCTAAATGTCCTTGTGAGCTATTAGAGTGCAGCACCTTTACAGCTACTTGTGTATGACGAAGGACACCTCTATATATACTTCCATAACCTCCTTCTCCGATCTTCAAGGATGCATCAAAGTTGTGAGTGGCTTCCTTGATTTCTGATAAAGAGAACTCAGTGTAAAATTGAGTCACACGTGCAATTGAGGTGTCTTCTGGTTTTTTCCTCAGTTCTTCAGCTAAACTAACTGCATTATCACGCTCCACAAGCAAATCATCCCGTTCCTTCTTGTAGCATTGCAATAGATGAACAGCTGAATATATCTTTTGTTCCAGCTCCTGCACTATATCATCAGAATTTCTGATTTGGAACTCCAGAGATGACTTCTGTTCAAGGGCAAGCTGTAATTCTTTCACAACATCATCTAATTTGGGCTTCAGCTTTTCAACTTCTTCTTTTCCACTAGCTAGAGCTTCTTCTATTTCTTTCTTCCGTTTCGATTCCTCGGCATATGAGCTTTCCGAAGCTTTAACCTGTAATAGCAGTACAAAAGACATAAATGAGAGCTCTATTGCATCCATCGAAGTCATTAATGGTTTAACTCTGCAGTCAAGGATGGCAGCATAGAATTATATAGGCTCCCGCAACAGCAGGGTCTGCGGAAAGGTCCTGACGGACGCAGCCTTACATTCTTTTCTAAAAAGAGGCTAAGAATGTTTCTAGGGTCCTAAGCTGTGACCTAGCGCCAGCAGATACCAAGTAGATACTTAACCATTGCGCCAAGCACCACATTCAACTTGCACAAAAGAATAGATGATTAAATCTAGTGTGAAACTAAAAAGTGGCCCATGAAGACAAGATTACTCTAGTTTCTCGTAGAACAGGTTGTAAGCTGACAATAAAAAATGTGCGAAGTTAGAAGTGTTATGTATGATCGTGTAGCTGTACATGTGTCCACTCTTCTGTCCAACTAGAATACCATAAATACACTTCTCATTATGTACTCAAATAATTACAGCAATATCACAAATAGAATAATTAGGTGCATGAGTGCATCTTAAAGACTTAAACTTTACCCTGTGGAAGGCCTCGATAGCCTGATTTTCAGCTTTCCTACACTTGATTGACTCTTCAAATGCTTTTTGCCTAGAATTGTCTGCCTCGACCATGGTTTTCTCAAGCTCATCATAGAGTTTATCACTTGCAATCTCTTCCTGATTATAAGTAACATAAACCTTTTAATGACACTAGGGAATAGGGATCTTAAGTAAATGAAAATTAAACTTGTAATTCATGTGAGGATATAAAGTTCAGATTATCGCTATTTATGTTAACATGCTCGTAGGAAGGTAATTCAAATGAGTTTTGTGTTCACCTGTGCACTGATAGAAGATGAGTTATAAAGACCCTCATCAGAATGAGGTATTGCACGCAACTCTATTTCATTTCGGCTCCTCTCAGGTCTTGAAAACGACAGTAGAGTTGAATTTTCTACCACTTCACTAGAAGAACGTGGCGAAGAAAATGAATCCGCCGAATCACTCCTTGAAATATTATCACATGTATATGAGTTTCTTTCACTACTTAAGCTGCTACTTGGAGTTATCCCTCCATAGGCATCCTGGGAAGTAATTGCTGACCTTACTTTGCGGAAGTATTGGGCTGAACTGGCCAATTCATTATATCTCCATTCTTGACCAGAACTCTGTCTCAGAGAGCTCGACTGTGCAAGAATGTTTAAAGGAAATGGAGGTGGTGGAGGTAACACTTCGCCGCTAGCTTCATCTAAGTCACCTCTCCTATCCAGATTAGTTGCATTAGTTGTCATAACAATTGCATATCATAATCAAGTGAATACTCAATCAAAATTAGCCAATATAATTGCATGGGTTATAATTTGTATACGTACATTTAATATGCTTATCAATAACTGAGATTTGAGAATGAAGAGGATCTCAAAAGACTAGCAAAGAAATCAACAAGCTTGTTCTCACATAGAACCCAGGATGTTTTACCAAATCAACTGAAACCAGGTCAATTTAGAAAAGCAAGATCTTGTGTTACCTGGTGTATATGAGGTTCCCATTGCAGACAAACCAAATGTGACAGAAAACAGGCGCTTTCTGGCAAACATATGTTGCTTTCTTGGACTTCAGCTCCATCAATTGTCTGAAAGATAAATCCACCAAGGTCAGAACTCTTAGTTGTGCATTATCACCAATTTATGTTCATTTAAACAATAAGCTTTACAACAAACAGGAATAGCTATCTTGAATCAACTATATTCACGTTGTTGAATAAGAGCATGTCGTCAGATAACTGTAGTACAGGACAAAGTTAAATGTATTTAACAAATGATCAGAGGACACCTTAGCCTTTATAGATGCTCCTGAAGCAGAATGGCAGTAAAAAAATTTATTGATTTTGATTAACCCCCCCCCCCCCAAACCTAAAAAAGTACCAAAGACATAAAATGTTAGTCATGGTTTGTGACGTTTACCATAGCTGCCTAGCTTATACATTAATCAAACTAGGTTAACAATATTCTCAACTTCCTTTTGCCAAAAAAAACCTGTTACAATAGTATAATTGTCACAAGTTACTCAAGCTTTTTTCCCCAAATTTAACTTATCATGCCACTACACAAAATGTTAAATTTAGGTGCATGAAATTTATGGAAATGGGAAAAGCACATCTATCAATTTGCAATTTCACGAATAGGAATATCTGTTACCGGAATGAAGCATTGATTAAAGTTTCAGAACTGCTAAATAAAAACATTAATTATACTGGCCCTACGCATTTAAGTGTAGGATCATTATTTGTTCAAGTATATTAAATTTAGTAAATCTAAGTTGGATAAGCTGAACAAAATTTGTTAAGCTTTACAGGGACATAATTGCACAACATCACTTCATGTTTTATACTTTGAATATAGTTTGTCAGCAGCAGCTCCCATTACAAGCTTCTTGATATTGTGCATGGAGATGAGCTCTACAATGCCCTTCTCAATGGAGTCCATTTCAATATGCAGGGTTTCTGCCCACACCTAAAGTAAGATTTAAGGATGACTTAGATAAGAGAGAAAAATAGGACCAGTATAATATTTCCAAAAACGATAAGAGTATAGACTTCAGAATTCAGATTTCAGAGACATTCATGGCTATCTACAAATCACTGTCCGTTGAAAGACTTGTGCTTGTATCCGTAATTTATTGTGGAAGAATATGATGATAAACTTTAGCCTTTCTGGTAAAAGGGGAGATATCTCCATCAGTCCCTTATTTAGTCTTTAATAATCAAAATGTTTATCATATTTCTCAATAATAAGAAAAACTTAATGATTTGTAATATTATAAAGTTTGGAAAGCAAAATATGACTTGGCAAGAGTTACATGCAGAGGAGAACAGAAGAAAATAATACCCCTGCCCGCTCACAGATCAGCCCGCATGTTTTCAGAACATCATCCATATGTTGTCTCTCAGAATTATGGTAAGTTCTGACTTGGTGATCTTCGAGTCGACTAATTGAATATTTCGTACCCACTGTAAAGCAAGAACATTTACATAAACGTACATTCAAACAAACATAATTGTTTATAAGAAAGATCACTCGAAACTGGATTCAATTGAATACATGAACACATAATCCGAGAAAGTATACTTGATAAAGATAACAACATCTGCCAGTGGCATTTAGTGGTACCCAGGGTTGATTTTGTTGCGTTGGCTTTATAACCATATAACTGGGTGCAGGTGAAATATACATGTTCAGATTAATTGAAACTGATGAAATACTTGGCCATATATACAAACATCGGGGTCTCTAGAAAAGTTTGCACTTAGTTAAGTTGATTTTATCAAATAAATTGCAATTTCTAACTCCTTAGGTAGTTTAACATCTGCATCAAATATGCACACAAATCAGCGGAACAAAAGATTCTTATGAAGAACTGAACCATAGTATATCTTGTATGGGAATGAAGCAATGGCAAATTGTTAACTTAACCAACCTACCAAAACCTTAAGATCACGTTGAGGGCTTCACCAGACACATGCCTATAAAACCCCGTGCTACTGGAAAGCCTTTTTCAAGATTAAAGACGAGATTACTAGGACATCTTTTGGGACAATATTCAACCCTAGTGACTGAGAGTACGGGGGTTCAAACTCGAGACCTCCGATATTATGAGCTCCAAAGGAACTTCAAAGGATCATGTACATACAAAAAAATATTTATCTTCTGAATTGCATTTTATATTACAGCAGAAAGCTGCTTACTTGCGGGTATCTTCTTTGGCGTCTGATGAACATGGAGGATGCACAGCTTCTTTCCAGGAAAATTACGCACTGCCCACATCAAAGTTGATTCACTCTCCTTCACATCTTTGCTAACCGAAACATAGACCATCTCTTCTTCCCTCACTGCAATCTCTTCCACAATGTCACTCCTACTGTCCATGATCCCTTTCAACGCAATATCCGGAACCCTTATCATTGAATGCGCAACAGCATGATATGGATTTGTCAAAGTCATTGCAATTCATCAATATCTCAAACCCCAGTTCTCCTTTTAATCCTCTAATCCAACCTCTCACAAAAATTCAAGAAAATACCCTTTCTTTCCTCAAATCTTTCAGCTTCACAATCTTCTGTACACACATACAAACAATATAAAAATCACCAACACTTCCTTGCAAAAACCCAATCTATTTCCAATCCTCTAATTCAACCTGTCTCGTAAATTCAAGAAAATACCCTTTCATTTCTTAAAGACTCAAACTTTACAATCAATATAAATCTAACAGCCTCAAAAACAAATACCCACAATCTTCTAAGCATACACACGCAAATATTATATGTAATCAAGCTTCATTCCCAAAACTTGTGATACAAACAGTCAAATCTAATAGAGCTAATAAACAAGATAAATTAAAAAAAGGGGATAAAGAAACCCAACAAAAGGAGAAGAGTGTTGAGTAGAGATGCCCAAAAGGCTAATCGGGCCGGGATTTGATCGGGCTTTGAATTTAAAGCCCGGGTTTGCTTGGGCTTAGTCCGGGTTTGCTCGGGCTTTGATTTTGATCGGGCCGGACTTCTGTGAAAAATGTGAGTCTGTTTAGGCCCTCGAAGCGGGCCGCGGTGGTCTTTTTTCCGGGTCTGAAGTGGGTCGGGCCGGATCGGGCTTTTTTCGGGATCAAATCGGATCGAGATTTTATGTTACATAAGAATGTTCTTTATGTAATAATGGTAGACATGTGTTAAACAATCTATTTTGTCGATACAAATATTACATTTATCGATTTACTTTTTGATTTGATGATATATTAATTGATTACACGTGTATTACTTGTTTTCGTTCATGTATCGTAATATATGCATATAAATAATCTTATTATAATAATGAATATGTAAATATATATGTACTTAAATTATTTTTATATTTGTAGAAAGTGTAAATACATAAATATTTATGTAAGTATACTAGAATAATCGGATTTTACCCGGGCTTTTTCGGGCCGAACCGGGCTTTTAATCGGGCCGGGCCGAAGACCGAGCTTTTTAAAAGATCGGGCTAAGACCGGGCTTTTGCCGGGCCGGGCCGGGCTTTGCCCAAAAATATAGGAACCGTTTAAGGCCCTCGGACCGGGCTTGACCGGGCCGGACTTTGACCGGACCGGGCTTTGCCGGATCGGGCCGGACTAGATTTTCGGGCTCGGATTTTTTGTGCATCTCTAGTGTTGAGTATGTAAACTATTACCAATTACGAGTCGGGAGTGCAGTTTAACTAAATAGTTTAAACTTAATAGTTTAGTTAAACTGCACTCCCAACTCCCAGGTAGTAATTGGTAATAGTTTACACCCCGGCAGGAATCGAACCCGTGACCTCACGGTTCACGGATTGGGCACTTACCATTGTGCATTAACCTTTTAAGTTTAAAGTTAAGATTCCTAACTTTCCAACTTATTTTTGTAACTTATTGAATTTCAAACATACATTCAATATTTGTATTTTTGAAATTCAATAAGTTACAAAAATAAGTTGGAAAGTTAGGAATCTTAACTTTAAACTTAAAAGGGTAATGCTAAATATAGCCCTAAGGGCTATGGTTAAGCATTAATGTAAGTGGATAAATGCATTTAAAATGTCAAATTTGCACTTAATACATCAAGTTTGCACGAATTTCAATATAATTATTTAGCAATTTGGGATTTTTTTATTAATGGAAATTAATGTGAATACAGGGAGGTCCACTATTATTACTTGGAAAATTGAATTGAAGTTGTAAAAGAGCATTGAAAAACTTAAAAACAATTAGATAACTAAAATCAATGTTGAAAAGATGAAAATATTTAATGCTTAACCATAACCCTTAGGGCTATTGTTAGCATTTCTCAACTTAAAATAAGTTGACTTATTCTGAAAAATAAATTCCCCAAACACCCCCTATATATTGTATACTTGTATCGATTTTTTAAGGTTCGAATTTTTAAGATGATAATCGATTTCCAAATATAACATTGAAAAGTAAGTTTATAAATATGAAGGGTGGCGAATCATCTTATATAGAGAGAGTAACTGTCCTAAAATATGTATATTTATTTTTATTGTATGAAATATAATTATAAATTTTAGTTAAGAAATTTAAGATGAAATTACACAATTTTTATTTTTGGAAAATCATAAAAAATTAGTGAAATAATTCAAATCAATTCTACCATAAAATCAAATTTATCCAAAATGATTTTACTTTAGAATCAAATTCAAATGAAGTTTTTTGTCCAAATTTTATTTGTTAAATCTTTTAAAAAGTTTATATGTTGTTAGCATTCTACATTAGAATCAAATTTTATGTTTTTAAAAATTTTATTTGCAATTTATCGATGAAATTAATGGTTCTCTCCGGGACACTATATATAAAAAGGTTGTTTCTCAAACAATGGCCTAAATATCAAGTCCATCTTTCATATTTATAAGAATATACTTATTTTTGTAATAATATTCTTTTAATCTTGTCAAGTACAAAATTATTTTCAAAAATTCATAACTAAACCACTTCAATATTATTCATGATTAATAGAGATATTATAATATTAATAATATTCACAAAAAATTAAGCAATTTTGTTCATGGAATTCGTTAACTAATAATTTTTTAATACGAAAATAGTTATACTATCTAAATCTATTTATAATTTTATACAATCTATACTATTTATACTATTAATATAAAAACCGAAACATTAAAAGTTTGCTTGGTCGGTACGGTACCTGTTTATTTTACTTATTTACCCTTAATTAATGGTATATGTTATTTTTAATTAATTATCCTTACATAATTACTTATAGTTACTAATAACTAATACAAAAATTTTCAGGTAAAACGTGTTACCTTTTCTATTCTTCAATAACTAATCAATTTCCTTTTTCACGTAAAATACATTATCTTTTATTTTTTATCTAACCAAAATTTTTCCACTAATAAATTTCTTTTTTTATACGATATCTATACTATTAAAAGAAAAATTGTAAAAAAATAACGACTTTTTACTTCAAAAAAACAAAATTATCAATTTCTCGGGGGAGGGTTGAAAATACCGATTTCATTACCCATATTAAAGATGCGTAGTACCCGATACTCAAACAGCATATGCCTATACCATGAGACCCCAGCTAGTTATGCGTATTCCCTGAGAACCCATCCCCAACTGCAGATACATATATGCAGGTTACCCAAACTGGTTATGCGTATGAGTTGTTATATCAATATAAAAATAACTATAAAAGTCTTAATACCCAAGTGTAAATTGCGTATCATATTTTTTTTATAAAAAATTATCACACATTACCCCAACCTGATTTGCGTATTGCTCAGTTACCTTATCTTCAGATGCGTAATATTAGATACCCCATTAGCATATGCGTAATAAATCCGGTAGTTTTCACCAGCTCCTCCGCCAATGGTTATTTTCGTTGGCCCAGACTAAAAAACTGTTATTTCCTTACTTCACCTAAAAGGCTAAAATAAATAATAACATAATATAATTAATGGTAATTAGTCGAATGCCTTTTTCACATTTACTTTTAGTTGAAGATATGATCTTTTTATGAACACCAAAAAATATCAATCATATCATATCTTCCAATCATATCATATCTAGCAATAATTAATATATACCCAAAAATATCACACCATATCTTCTAATCACTAACAAAATATAACAGAAATCCGTATACTACGAATAATGTCCATTAGATTTTTAGTAAAAAATCAGAATCGTTAGATCTAATGATTAAATATATTATATGATTAAATTAATTTATTAAAATTTCAAGGTTCGAATTCTATCAATGACATATTTATTTTAAAATTTTATAATATAAGTTTTAAACCATGCATATCATTAATTAAATTTATAAGAAATTATTAATATTAAAATTAAAATAAAATATTGTAAATAATGATTATATAAAAATAAAACTATAACATAAAATAAAATTTATTACAAATCAAAAAAAATTTGTGCATCGCACGGTTATAAGCTAGTATTATTAAAGCCAAAATATTAAAAGTTTGGATGGTCGGTCAATCAGGCGGTAAGGTACATGTTCTTTTTACTTTATTACCCTTACTTAATTATTTATAATTATTATTTAATTACCCTTAGTTAATTATTTATTGGTATTATTGTAATAACTAACCAATTTTCTTTTTAAGATAAAACGTGTCACCTTTTCTATTTTTTTGGTAACTAATCAATTTATTTTTTCTAGTAAAACACATACATTTTATATTTTATCTAACCTAAAATTTATCTTTCCTAAAAATAATACGAACAATTCTATTTAATAAAATAAAATAATAAAATATAACCTATTGGGCTATACCCATAACTGTTCATCAAAGTTATGGGATTGGGTACTTAAGCCACTATATATCTAAATAAAAATATATTAGATGTAATAATTAAATATATATATTAAGTGTTATTTATATAGTTAATTATTAATTAGATTCAAGTTTTATTTAGATGATTAATAATAATACCCGATGGGACACAAGTAATTGATTGGATCCCGTCGAATCCAACATTCGCCCACTTGGTCGAGGATTAATACATCATCGACATACACATAACAAGACTTTATTATTGAGCTTTACATCCTATAAGACAAGCTAAATCTTACATCATATAAGAATAGAATTAAATGTAGTATCATACTCATTCACAAATATGATACCGTCCACTAGTTACAATCCAAGTGCAAGTATAAAACTTAACTGAGATATTAGCTTAAAGTCATGAACAACATAATATATCATAAGTAATTGTAAATCAATATGTCCATGAGATCCTTACATAAGTGTTTATTCCATACACTTCGAATGTGCACAAAATAGAAGTAACAAACCAAGTACTTTGTCCAAAAACCATACATAAGGCGATCACAATACAAGAGACTTACATAAAATCCATGAATCAATGAGAAAGATCATCGACCAAACCCATGCTAGAAACATGTTTTCGAAAGAGATTGGATGGTAAACCTTTTGTCAATGGATCCGCTAGCATAACAACTATACTAATTTGTTCAATAGACACTTGTTGTTTTTGAACTCTTTCTCACACTACAAGATACTTCCTGTCTATGTGTTTTGTCGCATCAATTATCTCGTAGTTTTAGAGAAAGAAACGGCAACATCATTATCGCAAAAGATTTTCAACAGTTTAGAAATAGTGTCAACTACTTTGAGATATGTGACAAAATTCCTCAACCATAGAGATTTCTTTGTCGCCTTATAGCAAGCCAGAAATTCAACTTCTATGCAGCGACTTCTTAGCATTTTTCCATGATATAACTCCTCTAGAAAGCATAAAAATGTAACCTGGAGTGGATTTTAACTCATCTTTACACCCATCATAATCGGAATCTGAATAACCAATGACTTCAAGGTTATCCGTCTTTCGATATGTGAGCATAAAATCTTTTGTACCTTACAAATATCGCATGAATTTTTTAACAGCCTTCTAATGATCTGCACCTGGATTTATTTGGTATCGCTATAGCATTCTAACAATATATGCTATGTCTGGATGAGTGCACACCCGAGTATACATAAGACTCCTAACTGTCGAAGCATAAGGAATATGCTCCATTTATGCAATTTTTGCTCATTTTTAGGACATTGATTCAAACTAAATTTGTCATCCTTGACAACAAGAGCAACGCTTGGAGAACAGTTTTGCATGTTAAAACATTTGAGAATTTATCAATATAAGCTCTTTGTGATAAACCCAAAAAACCTTGAGATCGATCTATTTCTATAAATTTCAATGCCCAAGGCATAAGAGGCTTCCCCCAGATCCTTCATATCAAAATTCTTATGAAGGAATCTCTTTGTCTCATGCATTAATTTCATATCACTACGAGTGAGTAGAATAATATCCACATATAGTACTAAAATAATGTAATTGCTCCCACTCACTTTTAGATATATGCATTGGTTTACAAAATTTTCTTAAAACCTAAATTTTCCGATCACATCATCAAATTTAATATTTCACTCTCTAGATGCTTACCTTAATCCACATATGGATTTCTTTAACCAATATTTCATGTGTTCTTTGCCTTTGACTACAAAACCTTGACATCCTCATGCAAGTCACCATTAAGAAATGCGGTTTTAACATCCATTTGGTTTAATTCCAAATCACAATGAGCTACTAAATCCATAATGATATGAAACGAATCCTTACTCGACACAAGGGAAAAAGTATCATTGTAATCAAATCCTTTTTTGTGTAAAGCCCTTAACAACCAATCTAACTTTATATCTTTCAATGTTACCATTAGAATCAAGCTTAGTTTTGTAGACCCATTTACAGCCTACAACTTTGACTCCTTGTGGCAACTCAACTAGATCCCACATATCGTTATCTTTCATGAATTTCAACTCATCCTTCATGACTGTAAGCCGCTGAGTTGAATGGTTAATATCAATAACTTCTTTATAAGAAAAACAATCGTGCCCCATGCCAAGATTAGGCTCAATTTCATCTAAATACACAATATAATCATCTGAGATTATTGATCGTCTTACTCTTTCTAACCGTCTGAGAGGTTCATTAGTGTTCTCGCCATCTTGAGGTATTTATATAGTCTATGTTAATATTTACTTTTTATTATTCAAATATAATCTTACTATCAATAAAATAAACTTTTTAATATTATATTTAACGATTCTCATTTATTTATTTTATGATCCAACGCTCCATACTATTTTTGGTCGTACAACAACCATACTATCATACTAACAAAAAACTGGATTAGATACCCCTTATGCTTATTATATATATGGGATCGTTCTATGGCACTCTATCTTTTACACAAATTTATACACAATTTCTTAGCAATCAGATCAACTTTGATATAAGTGATTTTAAATATTGTGCTTTCTTTCTACTCCTAATTACATCTACATATGTCTTTTGGTCCCGCTTCTTTCATTAATTCTTATAATATTATCTCATTTTTCATTTTTCTTTAAACTAGTTTTCTCAAAATTCCACATAACACTACACTCCATATTACATAATTACTATTGAATAACCATCATGAAGGCAAAACACTTTTTTATAAAATTTTAAAGTCCCATAAAATTGACGACTAAAAAGCGCATTATTCGCGTTTTTTTAAAACAAATAATCATCTAGGTTTTCTAATACTTTTGAACAAATAATCGTCTATCTTTCTACTACAAATTTAATCTGACGGCTAAAAAAGTATTTTTCACTTTTTTGTTTATTTTTGTCCCGAAAATTCAATATCTTAACTTAGTTCTTTTTAGTTAGATATTAAATTTATATTTTTAATTATATATTGTACATTCATATTTAGAAACGATAGTATTTAAGAACATGTGCCTGAGGTTGACCTTAGGTAAAAACCCTGAGGTTAAGACAATTCCCATACAAATTGATGAGTATTTATGTAAATTACTGAAGAAAAATAGATAGTTACAAAAATGCCCCTGCGGGGCCCCTTATTTTATAGTACAAATCTTTTCTAATCTCATGAGAGATCCCTGAGGACAACCTCAGGCCCATTTTTCTCTTTAAGAACATTTAGTAATTGTAATATTTTTTTCATGCAAATGACTAAATTTTAGTAATTTTGACTATACAAATTTTTGTTGTTTGGAATTGTTTAGCAACACAAATTTGAATATCTTATTTTTCGGGTAGATAAAATAAAAAAAATGAAGGAATAGATTGAGTAACTACAAATTCAAAAAAACTAGTTGTTTTTATCTTTAGTGAGGAATAAACCTATGGAACCTAATATTGTAGTACTATATTTAATGAGGTACGTCGCAGCCATCAAAATAGATTAATTCTAATGGCTAAGCAGTTGTGTATAAATTTGTGTCAAAGATGAGGTGCCATAAAACGACCCCCTTATACATAAGGATATAATGTGAATTTGTAACAAATGATTGTGATAATAACATACAATTTGGCACATAGATGCTCACTTCAGCCTTTGGTGTTATAGGGATTCAGGTCATTAGAGTAAAATCTTTGAAAGTCCAACTCAAGAGAAAACTATTCAAGTGAAAACTATGAATCACAAAATAAAAAATGTACAAATATATTCAATTTTCATTAATGTTAAAACAAAATCGAAGAAGAATGCAAATAATTCGACCAAAATGCTCACCAAACAATTTTGAAGAATATATTGAAATAGTTGTAATATTACCACACACTTGCGAGTATAGAAAATCTCCTAACTCAATAGAAACTTTAGTTCAATCATAAATGTTTACGCTTCCTATACGAGAAAAAAATTCATTTTTTCATCCTGTTTGAGGCAGGTTACAATGCATGACATCTTCGTTCCTGTCAGTGAAAGAGAAAATGATAAACAAAAATCAGAAAACTAAATGAGTGTTGCAATAATTACTCGGCATGGCAATTACATGTTCAATCCATACTAAATACATAAGGGGTGAAACACAAAATAGATTTGAAATAATAAATATCTAACCCCTTTAAATTTGATCTGTTTGCAACCCTTTCATTCCAGCAATAAGTCTCATTCGATTTATGTGGAACAACCGTTCAGAATTGTTGATCGAAAAGAGTAAGTGTCGAGAAATAAAAGCATTGCTCAGATAATGTTGATTATGATGGGACCCAGAATGCATAATCCAAAAGTGTTGTTTGTACTCAACATATATAATAAATTTGAATTCATCGAACAAAACATGATCAGAATCACATAATTTTGTATTGCAAAAAATTAAAATTATAGTGTAGACAACAAAAAATAAATTTGTCACATATTATACCAATGAATGAGAAAAAACAAACAATAACTTTTTTCTTGTCAAACGTCTCCTTACCCCTTAATCAAGAAATCCTACTTACTATGCATCGATTTAGGGTCTATCATTGACTATTTGGTTGATGATAAACCCCATTTTCCTTATTTTTTTCTTAGTTTTAATCTTATTATAATTTCAAATAATAAATCAAAGTCTTTCTCTAATAAGGTACCACGTATCTTTATATAGAACAGTACAAGCATAATAATTTGACCAACAATAAAATCCTAACTTATACTAGACCTCTGTCGACTTGAATTACCCACATGACAACCATGAAGACGAGATCAAAGATACTAGAAAGAGTTTATTGAATTCATACACTCAAATAGACTCGTTTTTAAGTATGGAATATGTGAATGCAAAAGGGACGATTTCTCCAAAATTATATTGGCTCTAGTAGAATCTGAATCTGCATTAGGGTTTAAGATTTCATGTTCTAAAACTATAAATTGCTTAACACATTTAGACATGGATTTCCCCTATCTTGAAAATCAACCATAATATTTTGTTATAATTACTATACACCTATTTAAGATAGAAGTTTATAATCACCTTTGACCTCATTTTGTCAGTCTTTGATTTTATTTTAATTTGTCTAGTTATTTCTTCATTTTCTTTTATATAAGTTCTTGTTACGTATCATCTTGTAGAGTGCTTGTATGCACTATGTAGGCAGTTGGTAGGCAACCTTTCATTAGTTTTTATTTTAGCATCTAATTCAACTTTAACACTAATAGTATAGACTAGTATAGAATAAAGAAAAGTGTTTTACTTTCAGAACCATTTGAAAATGTAAAACAAAAACAACCAACTACAACCCACCACGTTGTACTAGTATTACTTATGGATTATAACCAAAAATTTCAACAAATACCCTATAAAAAGTATGTTAAGACAAGAACAACATTTACAAAGTGCCTAAAGGTTCAAACTATAATTCAAATTAAACAAGGAAGACGCAAGTACAAGATGGGATTGTGGCACTGAGTCGGAGACACTACACAAATCGACTTCCAGCTTTAACCCGATTCTGGGAGGGGATCACACTCATCATCTAACCGGGAGGTCTAAAACAAGTTAAAGATTCAAGATAAAATTAATATATTAAACAAAGTTAGATGAATACTATTATAAATGCAAAAAGATAATGCGGCCTTCTCTTTCACACAATAGTAACATCCTTATAAATAACATTTATTCATCTAGTATCCTAAAGTAATAATAAATATACTTCTGATATGAAAAAGATATAAGTAACATGTGGGAAAAAGTGGATATCATTTACCTAAGGTATTTTCTTGAGATTTTCATCAAGTATTGTCCAACAAGAACACAATTTTTTACTAACCTTGAATGCATTAATTTACATTTCGATATCTGAAGTTCTAAACATTATTGAAAAATTAGGGGTCATAATATATATTCATAATACATCACCAAAATATATATATGACATATTTAAAACTATTTTTTGGAAGAATTATCAAAATAGATCCAAGCAATAAAGATAATAAATATGTTAATAACAAAAAACATGCTCTAAAGATATAATGTACCAATTGTATAACTTTCCACGTGGACTCGGACAAACATTTCTTTGAAGTACTAGAGATAAAATTATCACCTAGCAACACTTTCACACAAGCAAGTGCAAACTTTGCCAAAGAATTAGTATTATATCCTTTTTCCGACCTTAACAATCCTTCCCTCGGTAACCTCCATCAACTATATAAATAACGCGTCCTCGCAGAAATCATTCTAGTTAGGATACTAAATACATTCATTAAATGATATTAACAAGTAAATGAAGACCGTTCTTCTACAAGTAAACGTCACAAAGTCCTCATTGAACATATTCATTAAAGACCTTGTTAATAATTAAAATGTTATACAATTTGAGGAAATAAAAAATCTGAAATACAAAGAGAGCAAGATACACTAACATTTGAAAATAGAATATGATCCAATAACTCTGATATGAAAGTATGACATGTGACATCCTAAGGAGTACCATTTTCTATGACAATGTAGAATACACTTAGGTAACTAAGCATAAGAACTTGTACAACTACTTTATACTGACCTTCTTTACCAAAACGGAAAAGTCGTGAGGTCATCGTGAAGAGCTGTAACAATCATACTATACAAACATATTAGAATAATGCTCAAATATTGATATCACCGCTACGAAAAAAATATGATTTTAATGTTCAAACGTGGAAGGGACTAGTGGTCGTTTAAGTTGTTTATTTATACAAATGTTAATGAATAAACTCTGTTTCAAATAAACTCCAAGCAGGTTAACTACATAATCATTAAGAGTTATAAAGGCACTCATGCTAACATCTCATATCAACAATTGTCTTGATAATATTAACTCCAAAAATCCAGGTTTCAATAATTAGAATTAATGCCAAATCTTCAACAAAACTAACAATATAGATTGTTCACAACTATGAAAAGAAAATTAACATCGTTCTTGAAAAATTTGATGGATGAATTGTGTATTTTTATTGAACTAACCTGTATCAAATCTAGCTTAGAGCATAATCAAATCCAGACCAAATTCCTTGGCCACGGGAATCAGTATATGGTCTAATCATACTGCATAATACTCATCATCTCGACGTTTAGCTTTATTCCAGGGAACATTTTTATTATATCTTTTTCCGAGTCCTTCTCCAATCTTTTCATGAGAGCCATCTTTAGAATCTGGATAAAACCCAGCTCCACACTTGGTAAAAGGATAGGTAATCACGATAACCAATAGTATATTTAACAACGATTGAGCTAAAAGAATTTAAGATAGGGTGCATAATAATTCAAAAGCTTGAGACTATTTATAAAATTTGAAAATTTTAATAATAAAATATAGAAAAAGAACAACCATAACAATTTATGCAAGTGTGCACAAGTCTAGCATTAAAAAAGGTCCATAAAAGTTGAAATAAAAAAGGAACATGAACGTTGATATAATATACATATTGGTAACACATTTTGCATGGGTAACACGTTTCGAAATTATCTCTTGTGTAATCAAGAGATATTAAAAATTTACTATAATACAATCAAATTATTGTGGGGTACCGGTGCACAAAGAAAAATAACACACGACGATACTCATAAAATATTTTTTTGGTCTCATTCCCATGGATATCCCAATTAACAATTAGGATTTTATTAATTCTCAACTCCGACTGCAAGATCAAATAAATATATAGTTCAATAGTAAAACACGAGAACTGCAAAATCATATTCATCTCCCTAATGAAAATAGAGTGAGAAAGTGACTCACTCTTTTGTCCAACAAATACCGTGTTGCAATTCCAACATTGTTTAAAAGACAAAAGCCCTTCGACTGATCTTCTTCAGCATGATGCCTAGGAGGTCTAACGACTGCGAAGACAAAGACTAACCATAATGACAGATTCGGCTACAACATATGCAGCTTCCAACGAACCTTCGTTGAAATAGACATCAAATTCTTTAGCAATCTTCTTGTGTTGGACGGACAATTTTTTACAGGTGGTATTCTTAATCAAATCATTTGGTCCTTATGAACCAAAGCTACATGCTCATCCTTTGTTTTTTCAACGTACAGAATAACACATTTGAAATGGAGTATAAAACAACATTATAAATAATTTTGTTCACCTCAAATTAAAGACAAATCACAAAGGAAATACAATAAAAAAACTAACACAGGTGTAGACTTAAACTTACAAACTCATAATTATTCATTTGAAAAGGAACCTCTTTCCTACTTTGTAAAATTCCACTTAATTATATGTAATAAAACGTAGTTACACCACACATTATCAATCGTCGTTATCCTAAAGCCCACCACCTCTCCAATGGCCTATGTCCAAGCCCTTGACCTAGTTTTCATGGACGAAGTTCAATTCGCCCGACCCAATGCATATGTGTGATATCCTTTCGGGAAGTTCAATCTTCTCAAAGGGCCTGAGCTTATCGATATTCTTAGAGATTACACTCAGGGTCGGTTTAATCACACATATCGGGTCCAACCCCTTGACTTTACCAACTTCATCATGTATGCTCTTCATACTCACTATGGTGTTAGTTTTGCTCAGTTCTGGACCAAGAAGGTTTTCTTCTTTCATCATTTCTTAGCCCATCCTCAAAAGCGTAACTTAGATTTGACCCAAAGAACCGATGACCCATCTGTAAAGTGGAGTATTTGGAAGAAATTTGGCCGTGTTGCCTCGATTAAGGATGATGGAGTGATAGTTGGTTCGAGAACAACTTATAAATTGTATGAGAAAACTGTTAATAGGCCAACAGGAAAAGCCGGATACAAATTGGAGGCGTTTCGGTTGGTAGGTTCGGCTTATTATGAACCAGAAATAACTGATACCAAGGTTTGTTCACTTTCTTAATAAATTTTAGATGTTATGATTATTGTTCTCATTTTTTTTCAGAAATCTCACTGGGCAATACTCCCTCCGTTCCTTTATGCTTTGACCTACTTTGAATTCCTTTTTAATAGTCGTTTTGTATTTTCAATACACAACAACCATTACTTTTAATCACCTACTTATTTATTTATCTTGTTTTCATGCTCTCTTATTTACTGTCATCTCTTCCACTCACCTAACACTTAACGTGAGTATTTCTTTCATCTTCTCCTTCACACTCTATATAAAGAACACTGTATGTATATTTTTTTTCACTACCATACATATTCCTGAAGCTAATTTTATTTATTTCAAATTTTTACTTTTTTTTTGAAGATGGAGAAAAGTGACCTAACACCTAACGTGAGTATTTGTTCCTCTTCCTCTTCACCTTCACCATATATATATATATATAAAGAATATTGTATGTATGTTTTTTTTTCATTTTCATACATATTCTTGAAACTCATTTCATTTATTCTAACTTTTTTTTTGAAGATAGAGACAAAAGGAGAAGCCAAAGATGAAGGTAAAAGCATCAAAAATCTGGAAAAAGATGTGAAAGAAGAAATCAAAAATGATTTTGATTTGAATGAACTTCCTGAAGATGAAAGAGAAGTTTCTAGCCATCAGGTTGTGTTTATGATGTGAAAAATCTTTTTTCCTAAATTTTTATGTTGTTTGAGAAGTGAACATAACTAGTTTGTGATTATAATCACAATAAGTTATGATTTGTAATGGAAATGGAATGTTTTATGTTTAGTGGATGTTTTTTTTAAAAAAATAATCTTTCTTTTAGTTTATGTTGAAAGTATTACATTTTTTTCTTTAACTTGCTAATGATGATGACAAAGACATGTAAACCCTAACCCTGACCCTGGCTAGCTGTATGCTACGGAAGTTAATTTGCAAACACGTTTAACAAAATTATAATAAAACAAGTGTTAAATCAATTTTTTTTAAAATTAATCCAAAATCAAAATTTTAGACATTATATATACATGATCTCTATATATAGACAATTAACAAAATTATAATAAAACAAGTGTTAAACCAAAATGTTTTTAAAATTTAACAATAGTCTTTTTGTTACTCATAGAATCTATTGCCTTTAAAATTTTGATTTTTAAATTAATATCTAGAAAAAGATTTAAACTAAAAAACACATAGAATTAAATTAAACTTACAAAAACACATAGATTTAAATTAAAAAACACATAGAATTAAATTAAACTTACAAAAACACATAGATTTAAATTAAAAAAACACATAGAATTAAATTAAACTTACAAAAACAGATAGATTTCAATCTAGAACACTTAAAACATCCTCAACAAGTTTTTTATCACCTTTAATCTGAAGAGGGAGTTGGCCTTGTCTTTCCAAAGATGTTTTTGCTCATATGTGGAATTTTATACTTATTTGAGCCTTCCACTTTCATAATCTGCACCATGCATTGTTGTAGAGTTAGGAATATCCTATTAGACTTAATTGGTTCAAAGTTTTCGAAAGCATTTTCAACTCCATTAATAAGATCATCAATTGTTTTTGGAGCTTCCCTCTGCTTCAAAGACTGAATGGCATTGAAAAAACCAAGATCCAAAATATTCAAGTCAAGAGAATTAGGAGGCTGACACTTGAGCTGAATATCAAAATTTTGTTGTGAAACAGATTGACGAAATACTTCATCATTGGGATCAATATGTGTTCTAGCATTATCTTGTTAGATAACAATTGTCTTTCCAAAATCTTCTCGACGCCACTTTCCAAAATCTCTTCCAACAGAGGTCATAGCTTTTGTTTCAAGTGTTCCAGCGATTCTATTAACACTACTTCTTTTAGCCGGTTCTTTGGCAACAAAGGGAAATATTCCAATTTTTCCATCAAATGTGTTGAGTATTGAACAAAGTAAAGAATACAGAGGGGGGGTGAATGGATTCTTGAACTTTTCTTTTCGAGTCTATGTAGCAGATAAGTGTTTGTGTGTGCAAAAGTGAAGGTGCGGATAAAGAATCAACACAAGACACAATATCACTTTAATCTAATGTATTATTAGATAAAGGTTGCTACAATCTGTGAATACAAATGATAGTATTCACAGCTTCGTTTTTCTCAGAGAGATATCACTTACAGTGTATGAAGAACTTGACTCACAAAGTTAATAACTTAAGAAGTGAGGCTGTATCCTTATAGAACATGGATACAACCTACTTACTACTAATAGAATAGCTAAACAAATTACTTTCTAGTCTATCTATCCTTTTTGAGTAAGTGTCCAAACGGTTACAGATTTGACTTTGCAAAGCCTGTTCAGATCCACTTCTTTAGCCCTCTGTCTCTTCTATATCTCTCCAAGCTTCCTTGTAGGCTTTACAGAGCACGTTACAGATTGTGGTCCATAAAGTGCATTGGCTTGTTGCAGGTTTTAGACTTGTACAATTTCATCAGTATTTTGTCTCCAAGAATGTATTCGAGAAGTGACTAAGTAAGTGATTCGAAAACTAGAATTGACTTGATCGATAACTCTGAGTTCTCGAACACTGTTATATTGACATATCGAATCACTTCTCGAATAGCTCTTTTCTTCAGGATTCCTTGAGTTGTCGAATAGAGCATTTGACTTGTCGAATCCTTGAGATATCGAATAGCTTTCTGAGTCCTTGAGATATCAATGGAACTTTGACTTGTTGACTCTTTGAGAACTCGAACAGAGTAACAAACATATCGAATCTCTGAGATATCGAATGAGATATCGAACAGTGTATTCAGAGATATCGAATATTGTCTTCTGAGATATCGAATCCCTGACTTCTCGAATGCTAGACTTCTCGAATAGATAAATGTACTTCTCGAATTGGTACTTAGGCAAATTCTTCATTTCTTCAAATCCCAACTGTGATTATTTGACAGTCTCTATCTTCTTGCTTGAGGCATGAACCTTGGAACTTCTTTCAAGCATTATTCTTGACTATATAAATATAGTTACACAACTAGGATTTACTGCCTACTACAAGTACAGAACAAATAGAAACTCTACAACTAGAGGTTCCATCAGTTAAGAGGTCATGTAAGTAATGCAAAGCATTACAAACAATTAGGGTTGTTATTAGATGTATACAGGCATGCCTCTGTGACTAACAATCTCCCCCAAATTGTGAGTGAGACCCTTAGTCACAATTTCGTGTCTGATAACAAGCCTAACATACATAAAGATAAAACTTGAACAGTACAGGTATGTAGATTGATTGAGCACATGAATGAAATTACAAGATAAATAATCTTACAGCATGATGAAGTACTAGCCATTCTCATTTGATTCCATCTCTATTGCCTTTGCTTGTAGATCATCATATGCTTTCTGTTTTCTTTCTTTCTCCTTTCTTGCACTCTCATCCATGGCCTTTATGATCTCTGCCAAGGCATCCAATTCTTCAAGCATGACAGAGTCTTTGAAATCTTCAAGTACTGGTTTCAGAATGTTGACAGGATAACGACTGAGTAGGTTCATTCTTATATTGACATTATCTCCATTTCTCCTCCTATACTTCACCACATAGGGATTGAATTGAACTCTACACAGTCCTTTTGCCCTTAGCTTTTCTGCTTCAGCTTCCAGCCTATCAATTTCCTTCTCCCTTTCTAGCCATTTTTCAAAGCACCCCTTTCTTATCTTCTCTGCATAATCTCTCTTCATCTTTACAAAATCAATCAACTCCAGCTTCCATACTCTCTCCACTTTGTCTTCAAAATCCAATAATGCAATGATTCTTTCTATTTCATATAGCTTGCCCCAATTCTGACATTGTCCTTGTTTGAATTTCTTCTCCCTTCCATCAGTATATTTAATCTCAAGGCAGTTATTCACAATGGCAGCAAGGTAGATTCTTTGGGCTCTTAGATACTGCAATTGGTCTTCATCAAGAGGTTGAAGTTTCAGTCCTAGATAGATTGTCAGAGTCCTTGATTTGGATAGCTTTGGTTTCCTGGCAGCTTGTTTGAATTTGATCCTTTTTACATGGTTGCCTGGCATTAGCATGTGACCTTTGTTTATAGACCATTGTAGTATTCCATTAGCAGTTTGCTTTTTGAAACACACAGATGGTCTCTTGACTTGAATCTTCTTCTCTTCTTGAGGTGGCAAAACAGTTGCAGAAGCCATAGATGTAGATTTTGCTAGGTCACTACTAACAGTATTCACCCTAGACTTAGAGTCTTGTGTTGTGGTGAGGTTACTGTCAGCAATGCCTAAGGCTTGATGTTTTCCATTTTTCCTCTCATAGACTTTACCCTGGTCATCATCATATTTCTTGTTCTTGTCATCCTTCCTTTTCTTCTCCTTATCTTCATCACCCTTATCTCTCCTGTGATGACTTCTCCTCCCATCACTTTTATCATCATCTTTATCATCCTTATTCCTCCTAGGCTGAGCCATTTCTGGAATTATACCAGTAGCAATATATGATCTTAGGATGTGTAGTGCTTCCAACTCTTCAGCAGTTCTGACTCCACCCTTCTTTTGTAGCTGATCAACAACATCAATGATGATTCTGTGGTTTCGAGGGGTGAGATCACTGGGAATGACCAACTAATTAACATCTTGAATTTTTGTACCAGACTGATAGAAGATGGTTCTTGGATTGATGCATACTTCAGGAAGCCTAGCTTGTTGACCATTTCTCAGTTCAGTGTACAGACTCTTGTTGTTCTCCCCTTTCTGCTCAATTAATTCCAAGATGGCATCAATCTCAGTGAATTTAAGGGCTTTCAAGGTGTCAATAGATATGTTCCATATCTTGCCATTGGTCACCATCATGATTTCCTTGAGATAGATTTGATTTAGCTTCCTTGGAATTACTGTTAGATATTTAATTTGGTCTTTGAGGCTTTTTTTGTACAACAAAGTATCTCTTCCTACCTTTGCCTTTGAGACTTGCAGAAACTTCAAGAATGTAGCATCATGATAAGTCTCTGAATTTGCTACTTCTATCAGCTTGGCCTCAGTGATCACACTAGCTTCCACTGGGTCATCCTCATGTCTAGGGGATTGAACTAGGTCACTTGGCATGGAACCTGCCACCACTGTAGTAGTGACAGTTTGATTTTGGCCACTAGGTGTAGTGATGTGCACATGTGGTAGAGTGACCACTGGCAGAGAGGATGGAGGTTCATCAACCTTGGATTTGTTTTTGCCTGGCACATGAGTTAGAGATTTAGAGGCCCTTTGGTGATCACCCTCATTTATCTTTATACTTTTCTCCTTAGGTTTCTCCCCCCTTGGATTTGAATTCCTTATCCTCTTCTCCCCCTTAGGCTTGTTGTCAGGCACAGAGGCTTTAGAAGGGACCTTTAGGTTTGAAGAGTCATCAGGTAGAGAGAGACCCATATGCTTCATCATAGCAGACATCATGGACTGTTGATGCAGAAGAACCTCAGTTGTGTTGGTGGCTTGAGTGCTCGATTGCTCAGTCGGAGTTGTAACCTTGTCTGTTAAGCGAGCATTAGATTCTTTAAGAGACACCACCTCCTTCTCAAGAGTATCCACTTTAGTGAATAACTCATTTGCCCTAAAGCCAGACAAGGATTGATCTTGAAGTCTCTTCACTTCATACTTTGACAGTTCATGCATAGGGACTTCAGTCACTAGCCTGTCTCCATAAAGATTTTTGAACATTGTCCTCAGGATGGCATTGAATTTTGTAGTCTGATCAGATAAAGCTTGAAATTTATGCCCCAGACCTGTGACAGGATCTTTTAGAAGAGCCAAACCATTGTCCATCTTGGTGCATGTAGATTTGCATTCCAGAATGTCCTTGATTACAGTCTCCAATTTAGGGAATTTGGCCTCAAAAGTCCTCTTTATCTCATTCACCTCCTTGGTTGTGGCTTTACATACTTCATTGATGTCTGTTTTGAGACCCTTTCCAAGATAGTGTGCAGCCTTGAGAATGCCCTTATAGTTGTCATTTACTGCTTCATACACCTCACTAGGGGAGAGAGATTTGGCATTTGACCCTAGTGTAGTGATGTACTCTTCTCTGATGTACTGGAGGCCTTCTGAGAGAGGAATGTCATATTGTCCTTGTAGCCAGGCATTTACATTGCCATCTCTCTCAGTATCCTCCACTATCTTAGCCTTTTGCATCTCCACATCATCTCTGTGGTATAAGAGAATAGATTCATAATCTGGATTTGGCATGTTGGCAGTGAGAAGGTTCTGAGCAATCTTTGTGAACTCAGGGATCTGATCCACAATTAAGCTTTGAAGTGCTTCAACCGTCAATTGTTGTGGAACAGACCCTGATCCTGAAGCACTGTCATGGTGCATAGGCTTCAACCATTGTGACATAAAGTCAGAGCTAGAGCTAGGCAAGCTAGACTCCTCAGTTACAGATGCAACTTCTATAACCAGATGGATTTACTCTACTAGTGGTGTCTCCACAAAAGTGGGATGAGTTACACCAGCAGTTGACACAGGCACAGAGTCTCTAGTGAAAACTAGTGGAACCTCTGTGTTTGTGATGGTGTCATTAGGAAATGCCCCAGCATGCATTCCCTCACCATCTAAATGTGGGTCCTGGGTGGTGAGCAAAGTGTCATGCACTAAGTCACTTGAAATCATTGGCTCATCAAGAGAAAAGAATTCTTGATGATCAATGCCTTGCTCCTCAATTACTTGAGTTGCAGGCTGCAAAGAAATTTGAGTTGTAGATTCTGGAAGAGGAGTGTCTTGTAGATTAGAGTTTGGCAACTCCCCCTGAGAAATAGAGGGAGTTTCAATTGTGATGTGCTCTACACTCAGTGTTGTTCCAGCCTTATCACTCCCATGTGCTGACTCTGTATAAATAGGTGCATTGGGGAGGATGCTTGATTCTATAGATGCACCCTGTTGAGAGGATACATCTAGTGAACTGTGTGCCCCTGATTTTACAACTTCAGCCATTTGTGTGACTGAAGAGGTGGTCTTAGATTTCTTCCTCTTTGGCCTCTGTAAGGGTGACTCAGGTTCCTCACTACCTACACCTACTTCCACAGCTAATGCTACTTCAGATAATATGTTCAAGGGTGCAGACATTATCTCCTTTCTCTTCTTTTTACTAACATCACCCTTTTGAGAGGATGATGCAGTTGGTTCACTGTGTGGTAAAGTGTTTGGTTGGGAGGGTTGGTTAGCAAGCCTTGGGTCAGCATCTTGTACAACTTGCTTAGGCTGTGCTAACTGTGACTTTGAGGCAAATGTTGGCATGTTGTAGGGATAAGTCCTAAACAAACCCTCCATATGGGGAGTTATGTTAAGTCTTACATCCACATCATTCCTAGTCTCCAAATTACCAAAAATAAGTTTGGTCATGGATCTAGGGTAGCCTATTCTACTTTTATCTACACCAGGCAATTCAATCAATTTAGCATTTTTAAAGTTAAGTACAGATTGAATGAAGCGAGGGAAGAAAATTTTAGTACCTCTCTTGGCTGTGTTCTTGCCAAGTCTCCCATATAACTCCTGTAGAATTATCTGACCAACATCTATCTTTCTTCCATAAGCCAAGGCATAGCCTATTTGCTGTGCAGGTGCACTAATTTGATCGAAGCTTGACTTCCTGGCTGTGAAGACTTGAAGAATGGTGGCAAACACATAGCTCCACTCTTTCCGTAGATACTTCCTGTTTAACTTCCCAAGGTTGATCACTTCTGAGTAGTTGATAAACTCAAAGAATTCTTCAAACACTGCATTTGTGACTAGAGGGTCATATGCCTCTTGTTGTAATTCTAGTGCTTGATTCATGTCTATTGTAGTGATAGTGATATCCTGGCCTTGAATCTTGCAATAGACTACATAGGAAGTAATGGCGGTGGCAGTTCTCCAAAACTGTTCTAGGAGGTCCAGATACAGAGTTGGGTTGGCTGATAGTGCATTCTTGATGTATGATTCTAAAATCCAGCGAACAAAGCACTTGAAGTTTGCATTTGGTGCCTCCACATCGTTAGTTATTGCGATGAAATTAGTTTGAGTGGGTATGGTGAGTTGGGTGTTTGCCATTTGTATATAGAAGAAAGAAGAATGAAGATTGAAGAAGAAATTAAGCTTTTGCAGTTAGGGTTCTCAGAGGTTTGGGAGTTTAGATGCTTGAGAAATCGAATGAAATGAATTGAATAGATGTAAAATTGTATAAGTATGAAGTACTTGAATTGTCGATTAGATGTATGTTTTGTATCGACAAGTCAGGCATTCGAGAAGTAGAAAACAACTATTCGATAACTCAAGAAAGGCTTGTTCGATAACTCAAGCAGGTTGAAACTCACAGCTGGCAGTTATCTAACTTAGAAATAAATCTAAATTAGGTAAAATATGTTTTTATGAGTAATTCTGAATTTTGAATAAAAGTCCAAAATCGGTTGAAATTCAGCGAGAAATCAGCCTTTTCAAATGATTCGAGAACTCAAATAACAGTATTCGAGAACTCGGTCATTCGAGAACTCAGATACCCTATTCGAGAAGTCAAGAGTACCTCTATTCGATATCTCTAAGATACTCTATTCGAGAACTCGAGAGTGCTCTAATGAGACTAGTTAGAGATGTAGAATAGTGAATCATTCGAGAAGTCTGACTTATCGAAATATACTCATAAAAATTAATTTTCACTATCTTTTTAAAATTTACCAGCCATATTCATTCAAGAATATTCTAGCAAATTAAAAAGTGATTTTCTCAAAATTTCATAGAAATTTCAAGTTAACAAGAAAATATGATTTTCCAAATATGCAACAGATTTGAAATATTTATAAATCATATTTCAGCCAACACTTACTCTAAAAATATTGAGAATTTAGATAAAGTAAGTGTTTACTGCTGCAACAATCTAGATGGTGTATTCACTTAGCCAGAATCTGAAGAATTCAGCATTCCAATCTCACTAACCAACCTTGTGAAGGTGGCTTCATCTAATGGCTTAGTGAATATATCAGCTAGTTGTTTATCTGTAGAGACATAATGCATTTCAATGGTTCCATTAGTTTCATGTTCTCTAATGAAATGATATCTGATGTCAATGTGCTTTGTCCTAGAATGATTGACAGGATTGGCAACTATAGAGATTGCACTTGTGTTGTCACACATGATTGGAATTCTTTCCAACACAAATCCATAATCTCTAAGTTGGTTTCTAATCCAAAGCACTTGAGCACAGCAACTTCCAGCAGCTATGTATTCAGCCTCAGCTGTAGAAGTTGACACAGATTGTTGTTTCTTGCTATACCAAGAGACTAACCTCTGTCCAAGAAATTGGCAGCTACCTGAGGTGCTTTTTCTATCCACTCTGCATCCAGCATAATCAGCATCAGAATAACCAACCAGATTGAACCCTGTGTCCTTAGGATACCATAAACCCAAGTTTGGAGTGCCCTTCAGATATCTAAAGATCCCGTTTATAGCAACCAAATGTGATTCTTTTGGATTTGATTGAAACCTTGCACACAAGCATGTAGCAAACATGATGTCTGGCCTACTTGCAGTGAGGTAGAGTAGAGAACCAACCATGCCTCTGTAGACTGAGATATCTACTTTCTTGCCTTTAGCATCTTCATCCAATTTAGTGGCAGTGGCCATGGGTGTCTTTGCAGGTGAGCAATCTTCCAAGTCAAACTTCTTTAATAAGTCCTTGATGTACTTAGTCTGACTGATAAAGATACCGTCCTTCCTTTGACTGACTTGCAACCCAAGAAAGAATGTCAACTCTCCCATCATACTCATCTCATATCTGCTCTGCATGAGTTTAGAGAATTTTTCACACAGCTTCTCATTTGTAGAACCAAAAATGATATCATCCACATAAATCTGAACTAGGATAATATCATCACCATGCTTCTTGTAAAACAATGTCTTGTCCAATGTGCCTCTAGTGAATTGATTTTCAAGAAGAAATTGTGATAGGGTATCATACCATGCCCTTGGAACCTGCTTAAGTCCATACAATGCCTTAAGCAATCTGTAGAAAAATTCTGGGAAATGTAGGTCCTCAAAGCCAGGTGGTTGTTGCACATAAACTTCTTCTTCCAACTCTCCATTCAGAAATGCACCTTTACATCCATTTGATAAACTTTAAAGTTTGAGTGAGCAGCAAATGCCAAGAATATTCTGATGGCTTCCAATCTAGCAACAGGGGCAAATGTCTCATCATAATCAATGCCTTCCTGTTGAGAGTATCCTTTTGCAACCAACCTTGCTTTGTTTCTTACTATTACACCATCTTCATCCATCTTATTCTTCAGAACCAATTTTGTTCCAACAATGGTTCTATTCTTTGGTGCAGGCACAAGTTCCCATACTTTGTTCCTTTCACATTGATTCAGTTCCTCTTGCATGGCAATAATCCAATCTGGATCCAACAGTGCATCATCAAGTTTCTTAGGCTCAACCTGAGATAGAAAACATCCATAGAGGCACTCATTCTGAGTTGCTCTCCTAGTCCTTACTCTTGCATTGGGATCTCCAATGATTTGCTCTACAGTGTGTGATCTATCCCATTTCCTTGAATGCTCAGCCTGATTTCTCATTCTTAATGTTGCTTCATCATCCAAATTATGATCATTCTCATTTCCTCCCCCTGTGAGGTTGCTACTGCTCACAAGTGTATCTTGGATGCTTGTTTCTCTACTATTGATTGGCACAAATTCTTCTCTTGTATCATCATTCACTTGAGTCTGTTGAACCTGAGTTTCAACTCCAGTTTCAGTCTCTTCATCAGAATCATCTAGATTATCAAACTTCAATGGATCTTTATCTTCATCATTGGCTTCTTCTAGTCCAGGTAGTTTGGTGTCATCAAATGTCACATCTGTGCTTTCCATAATTTTCTTTTGACTGATGACATAAACTTTGTATGCAATTCTTTCCATAGAGTAGCCAAGAAAAATTCCTTCAAATGCCTTTCATCAAACTTTCCAACATATTCAGAATTATCTTTCAATACAAAGCATTTGCTTCCAAAAGTATGAACATACTTTAGAGTAGGCTTCTTTCCAGTCATCAAATTGTAAGGTGTCTTTCCAGTGTTTTTGTTGATGAGGGTTCTGTTCTGGATGTAGCATGTAGTGCTTACAGCCTCAGCCCAAAAACATGTAGGCATCTTTGCATCAAGTAACATTGTTCTAGCAGCTTCAATTAGAGTTCTATTCTTTCTCTCAACAACTCCATTTTGTTGTGGAGTCCTTGGAGCTGAGAATTGCTGAGAAATCCAATTCTCTTTGCAGAATGCTTCAAGTATGGCATTTCTGAACTCTGTTCCATTATCACTTCTCAGTGCAATCACACTTGCATTGTTGGCCTTTGCTTCTTTGTCAACTCTCTTTATGTGCTCAATGATTACTTGTGGAGCCTCATCTTTTGATGACAGAAATTCCACCCATGTATACCTTGTAAAGTCATCAACCATCACCAAGGCATACTTCTTTCTTCCTATTGACATAATATTGATAGGCCCAAACGAATCCATATGAATGAGTTGCAGGGGCTTGGTTATTGATGTCACTGTCTTTGACTTGTGGCTTGATCTTTTCATCTTTCCTTTTTGACAAGCCTCACACACTCCTTCTTGAAAGAATTCAAGTGTGGGCATGCCTCTCACTAACTCTCTTTTGACTAGAGAATTAATGGCTTTGAAGTTCAGGTGTGATAATTTCTTGTGCCACAGCCAACAATCTTCATTTGATGCTTTTGAGTAAAAGCAACAAATTTTGTCCTTGTTTGCAGAGTCCATATTGGCTACAAACAGGCTTCCTTTCCTTACTCCAGATAGAGGAAAATCACAAGTCTTCTTGTGGGTGATCTAACATTCATCTTTGTCAAAATCCACCTTGTATCCTCTATCAGTAAACTGACCAACACTAAGCAGATTATGCTTGAGTCCCCTGACTAGTGCTACATCTTCAATGATGACATTAGCAACTTTCAACTTGCCATCCCAATGTGTTACCCATGCTGTCATCTCCAAAAGCAACCATTGGGCCAGCCTTTTCCTCATACTGTGATAGCAGGGCCATATCACTAGTCATATGATTTAAGCATCCACTGTCCAAAATCCACTTGACCTTCTTTTCACTTTCTTTGCCCTGCAAACACAAAGGTATTACTTCTCCTTTGGTACCCAAACAAGTTTGGGTCCATGTGACTTAGAAACAGTTTTATCATAAACAACATGCTTATCAACTTTCTTGGTGTTAGTCTTCTTGTCACTGTTAAAAGTCTTAGAACCTGAGGTCTCAGACTTAGGTGACAAAGGTACCTCCTATCTTTAGGAGGGCTTGAAGACTTTGACCTTGTGTAATGTGTGTGAGAACTGTGACTGATACACCCATCAATGAATTGCCTTCTCAAATTGAAACAACTAGTCATAACATTCATATTGCATGGCATACAGTCAAATTTGTCACAGAATGGTGCATCTCTATGTCTTAGAGGCACAGAACAATCATAGAAAGGTTTAGACACACTACCAATAGGTTTCTTGCATGCATGAGTTAAATGATTGGTACTGAAACAATTCTGACAAGTTTTCCTAGGGGCATTAGGCATATAAGCATAGTTGTTATCTTTGTTAATCCCTAACTTGCCATTTCTGTTCTGTTTCTTCTTAGTCACTTTCTTCTCTGATTCACTCTTCCCAGCTGAAACAAACTTCTTTGGTCTAGACCTATCACTTACTGGCTCCTTGGCTTTTGACTTGACACTCTCACTCTTGGAGGATGCTTGTTGTTCACTGGATTGTGCCTCATCCTCATCATTCAACATTTGCTTGATGAGTAAGGCATCCTCATCAATTTCAAATGTTGATTATTTATAAATGGGATTTTCAGCCTTTTTCAAAATGTGAGGCACTTCCTCATGAACAACCGTGTCATCTTCAATGACAGCATAGCCTTTTCTCTGTTTAAGAGTGCCATAGTCAAGTCCAATTGTAGCCTTGGGTTTAGCTTGAATTTTCTCACAGTAGGATTGCACTAGAGTAGCTGATTTCTTAAATTTTTTCAGTTTGAATTCATTTTCAGCCAATTCATCCCTAAGAGCCTTTTCTACTTGACTAGCACATAGAACCTTATTCTGCAAATATTCAACTTCTTTCTTAAGGTTTTCTACTTGCATAGCAGTTAGCTCAAGTTCCTCATTCCTTTTGGTTAACATTTCATTTCTAGTAGACAGTTTAGCAATTTCTTCATTAGCAACAGTCATACTAGTATGAATATTAAACATCTCAACAGATAGTTGTTCAATCATGGATTTCTACTCAGAGACAGACATGTCTATAGTAGTGAGAGATGGTACCTGAGAGTCTGATGGAGATGTGTCATCCTTGGAATTGGCCATCAAGGCATAGTTGCAAAATTCTTGTTCCTCTCCATCACTATCAGAATCATCCCAACACTTCCCTTCATCAATGTAGGCCTTACCTTGTGTCTACTTTTTCAGAAGGGCCTCATACTTAGCTTCGAGCTCAATAAACTCTCTATCCTTCTTTTTAGGCTTTGTGCATTCACTGGCAAAATGCCCTAGGTCATTGCATCTATAACCCCTTACAGATGACCTATCCACATGGCTAGTTTTGAACTTATTCTTGTTTGGTTTCACAGGTGCCTTGCTCTTGTTAAATGAATGGTTTTTGGTTTTAGGTTTGAAGGGTTGGTTTCTCTTGAATCTGATGTTTGGAAATTTTCTGGCCATGAAAGCATATGAAGTGTTTTCCATCCCATCTAGTTCTTCAAGAGTATAGAACTCATCTTCCTCCTTCACTTCAACAGTTCACTTACCTCAGCTTCAGTTTCTTCATCATCTACTATCTCCTCTATCCTTAGCTGGCTTGTAGATGCTTCCAGGTCTTGAATAGATTTGTTGACAATCAAGGCACATGATGTGTTTATCATTCTGTCTTGGTTGGCTTGGATAGCCCTTTTCTGAAGTAACTCAAGCTCGATCATGAGTCTTTAAAACTCCATAGAGCACATCATAATTGATTTTGTTCAAATCTCTTTCCCTTAGAGAAATGACCCGTTGCTCTAGATGATTTGGTGAAGATAGCAGAAACTTCATGTTTAACTCCTTGGTGCTGTAAACCTTGCCATTCATCTGCAACTCAGTGACTAGCTTGTGAAATCTTTCAAACATCTCAGTAATGCTTTCCTTGGGCTGTGCCATGAAAGCTTCATACTGTGTGACCAGTATCTATTTCTTGTTTTCCTTAACCTCATCAGTTCCTTCACATAACACCTCATGTGATCCCACATTTCTTTAGCAGATGTGCATGATGCAATGTTTGCAAACATTGACATATCCATGGAATCAATAATTAGCAACATGAGGTGACCGTCAAGAGCAACCATCTCTTTTTCTGATTCTGTCCATTTAGATGGTTCCTTGGCCACATAAGATCTTGGAACAGTTATGGTTCCAACAGACTTCTCAGGTATCTCTTGTTGTGGAACAAAGGGACCATTCTTGAGAATCTCAGGATACAAAGGATGAGAGGCTTTGATGAACAACATCATTTTTATCTTCCAGAGGTTGTAATTTTCTTTGTCAAACTTAGGGACTTTCACCGTTCCTGTAGTCTTTGGTGTATTCGAACTCATGATCGTTTTTCTGTTTTTGAATAAACAGCCCTCTCTGATACCACTTGTTGAGTATTGAACACAGTAAAAGAATACAGAGGGGGGTGAATGGATTCTTGAACTTTTCTTTTCGAGTCTATGTAGCAGATAAGTGTTTGTGTGTGCAAAAGTGAAGGTGCGGATAAAGAATCAACACAAGACACAATATCACTTTAATCTAATGTATTATTAGATAAAGGTTGCTACAATCTGTGAATACAAATGATAGTATTCTCAGCTTCGTTTTTCTCAGAGAGATATCGCTTACAGTGTATGAAGAACTTGACTCACAAAGTTAATAACTTAAGAAGTGAGGCTGTATCCTTATAGAACATGGATACAACCTACTTACTACTAATAAGGTAGCTAAACAAATTACTTTCTAGTCTGTCTATCCTTTTTGAGTAAGTGTCCAAACGGTTACAGATTTGACTTTGTAAAGCCTGTTCAAATCCACTTCTTTAGCCCTTTGTCTCTTCTATATCTCTCCAAGCTTCCTTGTAGGCTTTCCAGAGCACGTTACAGATTGTGGTCCATAAAGTGCATTGGCTTGTTGCAGGTTTCAGACTTGTACAATTTCATCAGTATTTTGTCTCGAAGAATGTATTCGAGAAGTGACTAAGTAAGTGATCCGAGAACTAGAATTGACTTGATCGATAACTCTGAGTTCTCGAACAGTGTTATATTGACATATCGAATCACTTCTCGAATAGCTCTTTTCTTCAGGATTCCTTGAGTTGTCGAATAGAGCACTTGACTTGTCGAATCCTTGAGATATCGAATAGCTTTCTGAGTCCTTGAGATATCGAATGGAACTTTGACTTGTTGACCCTTTGAGAACTCGAACAGAGTAATAGACATATCGAATCTCTGAGATATTGAATGAGATATCGAACAGTGTATTCAGAGATATCGAATAGTGTCTTCTGAGATATCGAATCCTTGACTTCTCGAATGCTAGACTTCTCGAATAGACAAATGTACTTCTCGAATTGGTACTTAGGCAAATTCTTCATTTCTTCAAATCCCAACTGTGATTATTTGACAGTCTCTATCTTCTTGCTTGAGGCATGAATCTTGGAACTTCTTTCAAGCATTATTCTTGACTATATAAATACAGTTACACAACTAGGATTTGCTGCCTACTACAAGTACAGAACAAATAGAAACTCTACAACTAGAGGTTCCCTCAGTTAAGAGGTCATGTAAGTAATGCAAAGCATTACAAACAATTAGGCTTGTTATTAGATGTATACAGGCATGCCTCTGTGACTAACAAAATGATACATTGCCTTCTCTATCAAACCTTGGCCGTGCTATTGCAGCTAGGAACATGACCTTTCCAATAAAATTTTTGCTTTTACACGTGCGGTGTGACTCTTCTTCATCAGCCAGGAGATAGTAGGTTTCAGATTTTTCTGTCATGTAGAACCACTTTTCATCAATGTATACAATGTTGTTTAGATTTGAAAATATTGGATCATGATGAATGCTATTATCTTCAAGCATAGATATGCAAAATTGAAGTCTGGCTTTTTTGTTGTCCTCTTTGAGATATGGTTTGAGTGGATTTGTGTGTCTTCTTATAGTTCCTTGTTCCAAATTTCTATGAAGAGTTGTTTTTCCAATATTGAGAGCAGAAGCAGTAGACCAAAGTGTTGTTCTCCTAGTTAAAGGAATACTTTTTTTTTGTTAAAGGAATACTCTTAACTCTTTCAACATCAATTTGTATTCTTTTTCTACCACAATGTTTTGTCCTTCCATGAGATACATCAACCATTCCGCGTGCATTGAAGCTATTTTTTGACTGTTTCCAAATACGTTGACAGTACGCATTGAAACTGAGAATAAAGAAGCAACAATTCTTGATGTGCCTTTCTTAAGTTTTCCATCAACACTTTTCTTTAACAAAGCTAGAAAAATTTCATGCCTTTGTTCATTGGATAATATTCTAATTTTTTTTGCTTCCCTTTCTTCTTCCAAATGTTCTTCACCACCTAAAAAAAATCATCATTATAATGTAATTTTGGAAGAATGTAAATTTAATTTAAAATTTTGTAAACTCTAAAATAATTTACCAATTTGGTGCAAAAAATAATTTAAACATGATCATAAAATCACTAGTTTATTAAAAGTAAAAAAATAAAATGTTAGATATTGATTTAAGTGATATCAGGATCTAGACTACTGATCAGATACTGATATTGACGTCATCAGTAATACAACGTCAGTATTTGGTTATCATCAGGATTAGAAGCTGGTCAGTATTTTGTGAAGATTCTAATCAGACCAGATATCAAGGAAGATTGATATGTCGGTTCCTAAATTATAGGAAGGCAGCTATCATACAAGATATGTATTCAGTGTGATATGTAATTGATTTAGAATATCTTGTAATTGATAGTGTAACTGTGTACACTATATAAACACAGTTTAGGTTTTACATGATTGAATCGCTTACACGAGTTATTAATCTGTTTAATTTTTGTATATGAAGTGAACATAATTTGCTTATCATTCTGAACACATCTGAATTTCTCATCAGGTTTATACTCTTTAACTGTAAAATTCGAGATGTTGAAAATTTGTCCAACTATGATAGCATCTTCGATTTTGTCGGCAATTGCTCCTGGTACAAAAGCATGTATTCTCTCATTCTGCATTATTATTTACAAATAATTTCAAATTTCACGTTCAAAATTTGACTAAACATAAGCAACATAAGAGCATGTGTAACATAACTTTACATACAATACAAACCTTTTCATCCAACAGCAGCAAGTTGAATGCTTTGAATACATCACCGCTTCTTGAAACTCCATGCCAAAATCTTATGATTCTTACTTTAATCTTCCAATTAAAGGAACCTGGAGACAAATCTTTTAAGTCGTTGAAATTTGTTAGAGACATTTCAAGTAATGTATACTATATGATTAGTTACAGTTCTTGAGATTGTTTGTATAAACAGTTGTTGGGAATTCAGATTTATAGCAACAAACATTGTAATTAATATGTAGTACAGTGGTAGGAGTGATACTTTTCTGCTAAATTAAATTTACTTTTTGTAAAAGTAAATCAATTTGAATTTTGTGCATGTGAACATTTAGTAAGGTAGTTGTAATAGGTTGGTGGATGCTTAAGCAGAATGGTAAACAAAAACTTCAATGCTTAGCAGAAGGACTAAAGAATATAAACAACAGTCACTACAAAATATCATAAATACTTGACTGTATGAATTTAACGTTAGATTACATTACTTAATTAAGAAAAATATCACAACAACAACATCAATGCATTTTTCAATAAAACACATGTCGAATGCATGGGACTACAAAAGCTTTAGTACGTGAAAATATATTGTTAAACTAATAACACCATGAACTTGCTTCCAAAAGTTCTCCCATGCACTTATACGGCTTCCTTGAAATATTCTTCACTGTTCAAACATATAATAAAATGTTACATAAAATGGAAATTTAGAAACTCTTCATAGGAAAAAAGTTCAATATAGCTTACATTTTTTCCTTCTTTATAATTTTCATCTTACTCAATGGAAGATGGTCATCTTCATCCTCTTTGTCCATATGAGGACTCTTCCGGGCACGTGATTTAGTTCTTGAACGTTTTGTAAGAGGTGTTTCTGGAGAAGAACTTGTTGCATCATTCTCTATCTCCTAAAAATAAAAAGGAGGTTAACACATGAGATACATAAAATATAAACATGTTCAGTATGTTTCGACAAAGTAAATTTCAAATAGAATAGATGCAAACCTACATTTTCTTTCATATTTTCCTCAATTTCTGTTTGCAACCTTGTAGAAGATGCATCTGATGATTCTTCAAAACTTTCCCCAGTGGATTCAGATGTTGGTTTATTGGCTGCAATATTTAGAAAACCTAAAGCAACGTCGCATGCTTCATAAACATTCGAGCCAAATTTAACGTTGTCTTCATTGAGTTCTAGTGCAATAGTAAAATCCTTGCCAAGAAGTTCCTTCATCACTGGTGGAATTTCTCCAACTTTCACTTGCTGCATATGTTTATAGTGCCATGAATGTTACTCTAATATACTTTATTAGAAGTATAATAACATTACACTTAGCCGTCCTGACATTTCGTATGCAGTTAACCAAGTATGTTAGTTTATGCATCAGCTAACCTCAACTCACTGGACAGCAGTCAAACGCATTTTGAGATATTTGAAGCATACGATTAATCATGGTTTATTTTATCATCCTGGTCCTTTGAAGATAGAGGCCTACTCTGATGCAGATTACGCAAGAAATCCTGATGATCGTCACTCCACTGGTGGTTACTGCATTTACCTGGGCTACAATCCAGTTTCTTGGAGTGCTAAGAAACATCGAACTGTCTCTCGTTCAAGTACCGAGGCAGAATATCGTCAGTTAGCATACACTGCAGCTGAGATATCTTGGCTTCGTTCTTTGTTCAGAGAACTTGGAATCTCAATGACCACGCCACTTATATGGTGTGATAATATAAGTTCCATTTCTTTGGCGTCCAATCTAGTTTTTCATTCCAAGATGAAACATCTTGAAGTTGATTATCATTATGTCCGAGAGAAAGTAGTTCGCAAGGAGCTGGAGGTTCAATACATTAGTACAGTTGATCAAGTGGCCGATGTATTCACTAAAGGCGTGTCTTCTTCTCGATTTAAACAATTGACAGACAAGCTAATGGTCCGTTCTCGTCCCATCAGCTTGCGGGGGGATGATAGACTAACAAACAACAAACATCAACTAGTGAGAGCCCATGATGGAGAACATGCAGGCAGTGCACATGCTGGCAGTGATGAAACACATGGAACTCATGCAGGAACACATGGAGGATAGCTTTAGCTCATGTATCATACCTGTTACAAAATGTAGTGCGATCGATCTAGTTAAGAACTGTACATAGAAGTGCGATCGATGTAGTAGTATCATGTGTACAATATGTAAAGCCATGCTATATATATGTGTGCAGGATCAAGTAATAAGATATTGGTTTTGAAACCATTCCCAGTTGTTCTATTTCATTCTTTATGGTATCAGAGCTTGATATCTAACGATTTCATAAATTTATTTTCTTTCTTTATGGGTGACTCCAAGAGCAACACTGCTATTGCAGTTACTTCAGGGGTTATTACTATAAAACTTGATAAAACCAATTATCATCTATGGTTGGCTCAAATTGGACCTGTTCTTAGAAGCAGGAAACTCATGAGTATTGTCGATGGTACGAGTAAATGTCCATCTCAGTTCAAACTGGATACAGCAGGTAAAGTAACAACGGAGTTAAATCCTGCATGTGAGGAATGGCAAGAAAAAGACCAAACAATTCTTGCCTGGATCAATAATTCCTTAACCCCATCCATTCTCTCCACTGTAGCTCGTTGTCAAACAGCTTATGATTCATGGAAATCTCTGGAGAAAAGGTATGCTTCTACATCTCAGAATTGCATTCTGCATTTACGCACTGAACTTTTTCAGACAAAGGGAGATGGTCTTTCTATTACTGAATTTTTGGATAAGATTAATCATATTGCTGATAATCTTGCTTTAGCTGGTAAGCCAGTTGATGATGATGATATTATTTCTGTCATTATGAACAATGTTGGATCTACTTATGAGACCACTGTTAGTTCTGCTCAAGCCCGAGATACTCCTATTACATATGATGCTCTTGTGGCTTTACTTCTTAGTGCTGAAATGAGACTCAAATCTCATAATACTGTTATTTTGGATACTCCACCTACAGCATTGTACACTTCAAGATTTCAGTCCCATTCCAATCGTGATAGAGGACATAACAGGGGCATGTATTTTAGAGCACGTGGTCGAGGTCGTAGCCCCAATTTTCGTCCATCTTCAGTTACAAGTCATGCTCCTGCAACTATTCAGGGTGATACCCCGATTTGCCAAATCTGTAATCGACCACGACATACGGCGCTTGATTGCTATGAACGAATGAATCAGGCATATGAAGGAAGAATTCCACCTAAGAAACTCAGTGCCATGACAGCTGTTACACAAGGAATATCATCAACACCCTTCAGCTCTAATCAACCTTGGGTGACAGACACAGGTGCATCCAACCATATTACACATGATTTAGCTAACTTGGCTATTCATGACGAATATCAGAGCAAAGAGCACGTTGCTGTTGGAAATGGTGCAGGTTTGGATATATCTCATATTGGTTCTTCTACCATCGTTCATAATGCTAACACTTTTCAGCTAAATAATATTCTCCACTGTCCAAATGTTGCTACAAACCTTTTATCAGTTCATCAATTTACTCGAGATAATCATTGTTTCTGTGTTTTCTTTCCTGATTATTTCTATGTGAAGGACCAAGCAACCGGGAGGACGCTTTTTGGTGGTAAAAGTGAGAACGGATTATATCCATTTAACATTCACAATCAAATCTCCAACAACTCAGGACATCCATTTGCTCTTTTAGGTGTTCGTGTTGCTGCATCAGTTTGGTATTCTCGGCTTGGTCATCCTTCTTCCAATAATTTTTCGCAGCTTGTTTCAACCAATTGTTTGCTTTTACAAGGATCAAAATCATTGTCTTTTTGTCATTCATGTCCTCTAGGAAAAAGTACTAAGTTACCATTTCACTTATCTGACTCTGTTTGTAAGCGTCCTTTGGAATTAATACACTCAGATGTGTGGTGTTCTCCAGTTGCATCCATTAAAGGTTCTCAGTACTATTTCCTATTTGTTGATGATTTCTCTCGCTATTCATGGATTTTTCCTATGAAATTTAAACATGAGGTCTATGATATTTTTACCAAGTTCAAATTACTTGTGGAAAATTGTTTTTCAACGAAAATCAAGTCTTTTCAATCCGATGGTGGTGGTGAATATATTAACCATTCATTTCAGACCTTTTTGGCTAATAATGGAATTTTATTTCGATCTTCATGTCCTGCTCATCCTGAACAGAATGGATTAGCTGAGCGAAACCATAGGAATATTATGGAAACTGGACTTACTCTTCTTGCACATTCTAATATACCTACTAACTATTGGGTCGATGCATTCAACACTGCTGTTTATTTGATTAATCGCCTTCCCACTCGCGTCTTAAACAATCAAAGTCCGTACGAGCAGTTGTTTACTGAAAGTCCCAAATATGACACACTGAGGGTGTTTGGTTGTGCTTGTTTTCCATACTTACGTCCGTACAACAAAAACAAACTTCAGTTTCGATCTAAAAAATGTGTCTTCCTGGGATACTCATTGAATCATCAAGGTTATAAATGTTTAGATCAATCCACTGGTCGAGTTTATCTTTCTCGACATGTTGTATTTGATGAACACTCTTTTCCTTTTCATGAGTCATCTTCTGATAACTCTCTTAGCACATTTACCTCTGATTCCTTTGTTCCTTTGATGGAAAGTCTTAAGGTATCACCTGGGCATACACTACTAGAACCTCCACGTGCACGTCTTAAGTCAGTTCCATCTGCTACTATCTCTTCACTTCCGCCACCAGATACTACTCCCTCTATAGTCTCAAATGATGCACCATCCCACAATATGGTAACTAGGAGCAAGACTGGCATACATAAGCCAAATCGAAAATATGCAATGCATGTTTCAGTTGACTGTGAATCTGAACCAACATGTTTCAGTCAGGCAGTTTCAAAGAAAGAGTGGAGAGATGCCATGGGATCAGAGTTTAATGCCTTACAGAAAAATGGAACATGGTCCTTGGTTCCTTTACACCGGATATGAATATTTTACCTTGTAAGTGGGCATTTAAAATTAAAAGGAGAGCTGATGGATCCATCGAAAGGCATAAGGCACGTCTTGTAGCAAATGGTTTTCACCAACAAGAAGGTATCGACTACACGGAGACATTTAGTCCTGTGGTTAAACATACCACAATTCGTATAATTCTTGCCTTAGCTGTTCATAATAATTGGCCAATTTGTCAGTTAGATGTTCAAAATGCATTCCTCAACGGTTTCTTGTCTGAAGAAGTCTACATGCGACAGCCTACTGGTTTTACTGATCCCTCTTTTCCTACTTATGTCTGCAAGCTTCACAGGTCTATCTATGGTTTGAAGCAATCACCTCGAACCTGGTCTAAACGTTTTTCAGATTACTTGGAGGACCTTGGCTTTGCAGCCTCCAAAACTGATTCTTCTTTGTTTGTTTTTCGGAGAAATGACCTGTTAATTATAGTATTGATATATGTGGATGACATTTTAATTACAGGCAACAGTACTACATGTGTGGCTGATTTTATTGCTCAACTTGGGATGACTTTCTCCATGAAGGATTTAGGACCTTTGCATTTTTTTCTTGGTGTTGAAGCCACACGTTGTGCTGGGGAATTATATTTGACACAGACTAAGTATACTACAGATCTTCTAAGGTGCATGAAGTTCCTTGATGTCAAACCAGTGTCCACTCCATCCCCAGTTGGTACAAAACTAAGCATGTATGATGGGGAAAGTCTACTGAATCCTTCTGAATATCGAAGTGTAGTGGGTGCGCTTCAATATCTTACACTTAGCCGTCCTGACATTTCGTATGCAGTTAACCAAGTATGTCAGTTTATGCATCAGCCAACCTCAACTCACTGGACAGCAGTCAAACGAATTTTGAGATATTTGAAGCATACGATTAATCATGGTTTATTTTATCATCCTGGTCCTTTGAAGATAGAGGCATACTCTGATGCAGATTACGCAAGAAATCCTGATGATCGTCACTCCACTGGTGGTTACTGCATTTACCTGGGCTACAATCCAGTTTCTTGGAGTGCTAAGAAACATCGAACTGTCTCTCGTTCAAGTACCGAGGCAGAATATCGTCAGTTAGCATACACTGCAGCTGAGATATCTTGGCCTCGTTCTTTGTTCAGAGAACTTGGAATCTCAATGACTACGCCACTTATATGGTGTGATAATATAAGTTCCATTTCTTTGGCGTCCAATCCAGTTTTTCATTCCAAGTTGAAACATCTTGAAGTTGATTATCATTATGTCCGAGAGAAAGTAGTTCGCAAGGAGCTGGAGGTTCAATACATTAGTACAGTTGATCAAGTGGCCGATGTATTCACTAAAGTCTTGTCTTCTTCTCGATTTAAACAATTGACAGACAAGCTAATGGTTCGTTCTCGTCCCATCAGCTTGCGGGGGATGATAGACCAACAAACAACAAACATCAACTAGTGAGAGCCCATGATGGAGAACATGCAGGCAGTGCACATGCTGGCAGTGATGAAACACATGGAACTCATGCAGGAACACATGGAGGATAGCTTTAGCTCATGTATCATACCTGTTACAAAATGTAGTGCGATCGATCTAGTTAAGAACTGTACATAGAAGTGCGATCGATGTAGTAGTATCATGTGTACAATATGTAAAGCCATGCTATATATATGTGTGCATGATCGAGTAATAAGATATTGGTTTTGAAACCATTCCCAGTTGTTCTATTTCATTCTTTAGGTGGGAGAATTTAATGCGGGTCTAAAACTGACCGCTAATGTGATCAGAAGGACAGGTAACCGATGGTCGGATTTTATTCTTACATGGAATTTTTCAGACTGCCTGGAATTTTTGTAGGACTCACTTTGATTGTCCGTCTATTTTGTTGGTCGGATACTCGGTTTTGTATGAGGGATGTAGGAAGTCAGTTTGTCATTACCGACTGAATCGTAAAACGACAGTAGTAACGACCCTTTTTCTTGTACTGTTACTACCTTGCGGTGCCAGCACATGACCACAAATGATTACTCATAGGTTTGTGATTTAAATAATTAATATACATCATTTTCTAGTCACAGATGTATAGATTCTACTTGAGATATATAAATTAGTATCTTAATTACCAGCTGAGTGTTCATTATGATTTACCTGCACCATGCTTCCGTATATATATGTGCGGTATGATGAATTATACAAATCTAGCACAATTTTTCTGGAGAATGATATGCAATCAATGAGATTAAACCAAACATACTCAGTTATAATACCACTCAAAGTGGTGTCTGAGGAGGGTAGATGTACGCAGACCATGCCCCTATACAATAGGGAGGCTGTTTCCCAAGGACCCTCGGCCTATTACAGAATTACAAATACAAAAATACAAATACAGAAAGGAAACCTAATACAAACTAAGAAACTCACGCACGCGCAAGAGTCGAACCCCTGACCTCCTTCAAAGGAGGCCAGTGGCTCAACCACTGCACCAACATGTCGTTGGCATGCAATCAATGAGATTATTTACTGCAATTAAGACTGAAACTGTCTCTTTCAGAATTCAAATTCAGGAGTGCCTCAACTACCTCAGGAAGAACCAGAAGCTGAACTTCGTAGAGAGAACAATGTTGACTGTCCAATTTGCATGGCTCCATTTTTTCAACCCACAACAACGAGATGTGGGCATGTGTTCTGCAAGAATTGTATAACACATGCAATGGTAGAGAAAAAGCAATGCCCTATCTGCCGTAAGAGGGTTACAACGAAAGACCTGTTCATGATTTATCTTTCCTGAATGCACTATGTAAGGGTTCTTCGCTACATTTCGGTCACACCCACATGCATGTATAGAAAATCTGTTTTCAAGAACAAAAAATATATAGAAAACCCTAACAAAAAGTTTTTATTTTAATGACATATATGGTATATGATTCCTGAATCTGATAGGGACAAAAGTGAAAATTTATTAAAATTGATATGTATCGATTATTTTCTTTACATATTGCTATGCAATTTTAGTTGTATGGTCATGTTGATAAGTTGATGGTAATATACGTACTTCCAATCCAATTGGAGTTATAATTATAATTATAATCCTTGTTAAATATTTACTCCTAATATTATAAATATGTTAATTCCTATATAAAATGCACTCATATTTATATGTATATATGTTAATTCATGTTTAATGAGATTTTCAAAAATCCCTTGAATCCAAGGATTTTGGTACTTTTTGGCACAAATTGTTGTAAAAGGCCTGGAACAAGATATAATACAGAATTAGCCATTACGGACACTTAAAAACATATTTTTTATATGGTATTTTTTATTATGCATTTAATATATTCATTTTTGTTAGAAAAGTCATTAAAGCATGAAAAACACAAAAGGCAAATCCATTGCAAATTTGAATGATGCCAGACCCCTACTTAAAAAGAGTGAAGGTGATTCGAACTTGGGACTGTCCACTTGCACTACACCACTGAACCAAATCCTCCATTTACTAAGTAAAGAACAAGTACAAAAGACATTTTCCAGTGCTCTACGATTTTTCTTGTTGTTGTAGCAGTCTCTTTTGTGCTATTAATAATAATATGTGGGATGTTGTCTACACAGTCATTTAGCTTATTTATCATACGTTCAATTAGTTTCAGAACTTTGTCCTTCAATTTATTCTCTTTACAAGTAATGTGATCCCCCATGTTAATGAGTAGACTTGATTAACGAGTATTCATTTCTCTTCATGGTTGCCATCGGTTATATTTTCTCCCTTCACCAAGTGATCGAGAACCATTAGCTAAAGTGATTTTTCTACTATTTTTATCCTATAAACTATTTAGTATTTTAATTGTATTCTTTTTCCCCAATCTAGATCTTCCTATTTCTTTGATACATACTAGTTAAACAAGGATGGAGGTAGGAATATAATCTAACCTGGACTATAAAATATATTATTGGTAACTAGTATAAGGCTCTTAAACATATAACTAGTAATAAGAGTTTACTGAAGTAAAGAAGTAGCAGTCACAAAGCAGTAGCAACAAACAGGCAGTAGACCGGCAGCAAAATATTTCAAAATAATATTAGTTAGGTGCTTTATACCTGTAAAACAAGAATGAAAATCAGGCCATGATAATTTTATCTCATAAACCTTTAATTATATCATATAAAATTTTACAGATTAACTATTAAATTTGAGCAATTCTTACTTATTTTTTGAGTTGCAGCCTCCGATTCTTAATAGAATAAAATTCATCTATTATCGAATCTGAATCGATATCTTCAACAAGGTCTCGTGCAATGTAAAGTATCATAGAATCTGATAAGAATTCCTCTTCCATTTTATTATTGCGCAGAGCAGTTTTAACATGCTTCATTGCTGAAAAAGAGCGTTCGGTTGTGGCAGTAGAAACAGGCAGAGTTAAAACTAGACGAATCAGCCGGTCAATCAAATTGTAATGCTGCAACTTGCTTATTTCAACTAATCTGCAACACAATTCATTGATGGTAGACAAGTTTTGAAAGCTATCATGATGAATCACATCAAGCTTATAATGCTCAAGTTAATTTTTCAAGTAATGCATTTTTTGTCCAGTGAAATCTTCTCTGGATATAATTTCTCCGCAAGCCTGTAAACATCCTCAACTTTAAATGATTTAAAATTGGCTTTAGGATCTAACGCAGAACTAAGTGAGAAAGGGGATAAATTTTGACATCCATTAAAGTTTGAATCATAGATGACGTCAAGTGTGCCAAGGCCCACGAAATAAAAAAAGTACAAACAGAACCATCACCAATCCTTACCCACCAACATGGAAGCATCACCACTTTTTCAAAAAAATACTAACTCCTCATAGTTCCTCTTATTTCTTCATCAAGGACTATACATGTAAATAGGGCTGTCAAACGGATAATTCGGATACGGATATGCCTATATTCGTATCCGTATCCGAAATTGTCGGATTCAGATACGGATAATATCCGCTTTGTTTTGGATACGGATAATATTCGCTTTTTCTCGGATACGAATGCAGATATTTCGGACGGATATCGGATTTTTCAGATTTTTTTGACGCGTATTGATGATTTCAAAATAATTTTTGCTTTCATTTAGAAAAAATAAAACTGTGAACGCCATACTAAATATCTAATTTTATTATCTTTAAAATATTAAACTCAAATGAAATTTTTATATATGTCAAGAGTATTGTTACAATTATATAAAATTTGTATAAATGTATTATTTAATTAATAAACACACAGAAACACTACATGCTAATAGAAAAAAAAATTAATTATATAATTTTAATATTATATATATTCCATTTCGGATACTCCGTATTCAGATACGGATAATATCCGCTTTATTTCGGATACGGATAATATCCGCTTTTTCTCGGATACGAATGTAGATATTTCGGACGGATATCGGATTTGTCGGATTTTTTTGACAGCCCTACATGTAAACATCTACCACATAAACATTCTTTGATTTGGCAGTTAGCATGCAATTGAAGAACGACATTACCTCGACCAACATAGAGGACTGATCAAAGTGAACTATTATTTACAGGCTCAGGAAAGAGTTAGATCAAGCAAATAATGAATAATTCAAATTTGGGAAAAACACCAACTTGATAAGGACGGGGTGTCATTTCCGAATGGCATGATAGTTTATTTAGGCGAGAAAAACGTGAAGTGTTGTAGTAGAAATTTTAGATACAGAGTAAAATTATGAAAGTGAGAGGCGAGCTCTGTAAATGAGAAAAACACGAAAGAACTTGAGGAATGTTAAATATTAGCATAAAGATTAAAGACATCCTATTGTACTAATATTTCTTCAATATGAACACATATAGATTCCTCAAGAAATTCTTCAAATTTACAAATCTACCTGCTCCTAGATTTTACAGATTTAGGTGGGGGAAGTACTGGTCACAGTTTTCATCACCTCTTCATCGACCTTTAGAATTGTGCCACAACCAAACATGTGACTGTTGGTTACTTTAATGCCCATTGACTACTGAATACAATACATAACTCATCATCCTTCTTACCCTCTTGATCAGAGCCACTGTCAGTAGTATCCAATTATCACAATCATATTAAGGCAACTTACACAGAACCAAGAGGGCCGCTTCTAATTTGAACCTTTGCTGGCTATTGCTAGCATCACCATAATGTGCAGCATAGTCAAAATAAATAGAAAAAGTTGATGTATATGATAAAAGAAAGTAAGAGCCTAAAGCTTGTGGGAGACAATTTTTTTGTAAATTAATTCTGTAGAAAGCTCATTAACAGGCAGGACAAATGACAAAGTTCTTGAAAAAAAATCTCAAGCCTGGTGTTAAAATTTGGATACATGGGCCACATTTATCTATCATGCAGATGATATAAGAAGCAAATGAAACTCAATGTTTCTTCCAGCTTCTTATTCAATGACTGCTGTTAGAAAATGTGGGTTTTAGCCCACATTGTCGAGTCATTTTGAGCACCAATTTGAGTGTGCCTTGTGTGCGTGTTTGCAACAAGTTGTGCTTGGAGAATGTGCTCCTCCGTGAGAGCTTTCCAATGCATGTTTAAACACTCAAAACGACTAAGGGATGGATGAGTTATGATTATCCAAAGTTGCTCCCTTGGAAGTGGAAAGTATAGAATGGAACTTGAAGTCCCACATTGAAATGGAAAAAGAGTTTCTTTTGCTTTATATAGTACAACACATGTGTAGTGTTCACTTGTGTTGGCTAAGTGTTGCTCCATCTCCTACGTGCGCGCAGGGGGGGTGCAAATCATGGGATTTCGAGGGAAAATTCGTGGCTTCGCAAGCCTTCGGGCTTTCCGCGTGTGCGACCTGCGGACACGAATGTAGCAGAAAATTGGGCCGAATTTTATCTATTATTCTCCCTCCCTTTTTTAAAATTCCCGCAATTTTTCACCCAAGGCTTTTTCCCAAATCCTGAGATGAATAAAGTATCATTCTTTAATTTATGCCTTGGAATTAGCTTCCTTCTCCTTTGCACCTTGTCTTTACTCGGATTTACTAAGAGTTGAATTGCTAGTCCCTTCCTTCAGCTCTAAACCCCCAAATCACCTTCTTGTCGCCTTTTTCTTAGATAGCAGGCTTTAATCTAAATTCATGATCTTGAAAAACCAATACCACCACACTTTTCCTTACGTTGATTAGAAGTGATATCTATAAAGATATCAATGATCAACATGGCCTCCATGCAATCCAAAGTATAATAGTATTATGTAGTAAGAATAATCTTATTTTGTAAGGTAAAATTTTATTACCCCAACCATATCATTAACCAAATTATTTTTTTTGTGTGTGCCTTCCAAATTTTTTTTTTGACGGTCCATTTCTAAATTTCTTTAACTCAAATCAGATTAATTTGCGCTAAAATTTGCATAATTGAAAAGTAGATTGAACTTTTTATTTCATGGTTTAAACCTTAAAATAGCCTAAACTATGTTCGAAATTCATTCCCTCTGTCTATTTTGCAAAGCATGTTTATGAAGATCAAAATTTTATTGAAAACCTTGAAAATAGTGTATGTTTTTGTAAGTAGAATATGTTTTGTAGAACATTTATGTTTTGCATGTTCCAAAAGTTCTTTTCCAAAAAACTAATTTCGATCATTACTAAAGAGTCTAGACTACTTCTCAAAGCTGATGTTGTTGTTGGAAACAGCAAACCCACAAGCAAGCTAATGCACAGAACATAGAAAATATCACCCCAAAAATCTCTAAACAATACTCCATGTGTTCGTCATCCAAGGTATATTGCCAGTTTTATCGAATTTTACTTGGCCTCCAAGGTATCTTATATATTCTTAAAAGGATTATAAAATTCAGCTAAACTCTATATAAAGTAAAGGGTGGTCACTCAAGTAACTCCCCAGGTTGAAGCAGCCATTAATTTGAGGTATTTAATTATTTTTACTTGTCTTTTTTATGCTTTTGTGTACACTAATTCGAATAGGCAGTAATTTATATAACTATGACATCAGAATTACTGAATGGTGGTTTGGCCTGTTAGAATTCAAACTCTTCTAGAATGGAGGCTAAAAATCAAAACAACACTTTAAATAATTGAAGTAATCATTTTAAAACGTAATATTCCATTAAATAATTGAATTAATCATATTTTGTAAATATTAAAATATTTTTAATAAATTTAGAATGAAAACATTTATAAAATAAAGTATTATTAAAAAATTATTAAATTTTGATTAAAATCATTAAAAAATTTAGTAGAGAAAATAACCGTTTGTATAAACTTTGAATTATTATAAATAATTAAATTAATAGATTTAATAATTATAATCTAATATCAAGAAATTTAAAAAATTAGTAATATTTTTAAAGAAAAAATTAAAGAAAAGTACAATGAATTATTGAATTATTGAGGAGAGATGAGTGGCAAACAAAACTGAGAGAGCGAGAAAACGAAAAATCAGAATTGGGAAAAATTAGCCAAATACAAATCGGGAAAATTGGGGGAAAAAACAAGTCTCGCTACTCTCTCCTTTCTCATTTCTCTCGCTTCTCTCGCCTCTCAATTCTCATTCAATTAGGATTCAATTAGGGTTTAAGCTGGATTAATGGAAGCTCTATATCTCTCTGTATCTCTCTGCATCTCTTCCTCTCTCTCTTCTCCTTTCTTTATATCTCTTTGTATCTCTCCCCTCTCTCTCTCCCATTCTCTCTATCTCTCTCCCAGTATTACTGTCTCTCTCTACCCCTATCTCTTTATGTATCTCTCTCCCCCTCTCTCTCTCTCTTTGTATCTCTTTCCCTCTCTCTGTCTCTTTGTAATTACTGTGTTTTGTGTTTCGTAAATTTGATTAATTAATACTTTAATTGCTTCTCAATCTTGATTTAAGTCTATATATGCTCTGTTGACGGAGGAATTTGGTAACAACAAAATTCGAGGTACACTGCCGAAAACAAGATCTAAGGCGGTGGTTCTTTACCGGAAAAAACGGTGGTGTGTGATGGCTTGTGGTTGTTAATTGTAATTGGTGGCTGGGATTGATAGGGTTAGTGGCGGCTATTCAGAGCTCTCGACTTCCAACCCCCAAATCGGCCTACGTACCCGGTATTTATAGGGGATCAAGCCATACGTAGTTCTTGGAGAACAAGAAACCCAAAAGGTCTTGGACAACGGACCAGCTTCCGGAATGTTCTACTATGAGGCCTAACCACAAAGGCCCAAGGCTCATCCAAGATCTCAAGACTTCACAGATAAGGAAACTTCCCCCGTCGAGGACTAGTCCTACATGTTACCGCTATTTCTTGATTTCAAGGATGCAGGTATAGCCATGATTTACCCCAAGTGCAGAACGCATCCCTGTCCCCCGAATGAGAAGCACCCACCAGATAGCAGGACAGGTGATCCGGAGCTTTTGGGTGCAAAGTGCAGGATTACTCCAAAGTTCCCCAATGAGGACGCGTCCATTGGCTACAGGAACAGAGCTCCCAAAGCACACACCAGAAAGTCCCCATCTTTCCACCTTAGGGCGCGCCCTTAGTGTCTAATAAGGGTCCTTATATCCAGTCAAACCCCTGGAGGCCTTCTGCGACGGACATCCCCCTCTTGAGATACGACAGGAGGGAATTCTTCAACTTCTTGAATCCCAGCTTGAATATAAATCTTTACCATGTTTTTATATTTAGGGCGCGCCCTCTTTGTAGAGAAAGAGAGGGCGCAGCCTGACTCCTCTATTTTCTGCCAAAACTCTTAATCAATCCTAAAATTCCTAAATTAAACCCATTATTAACCCGGATCCATCTCAAAAAATACCCGGACCAAATTTTGGATATAACAACTACCCCCCAATTCTATGCAAAATCAAAGATGAGGCATGGAATTTTCATTTTATAAACCCAAAATTCCTTCAAAACTTTTCTCCAGGGCGCGCCATCACCCAAGGGCACGACTTATCAATTCGAACCGTCTTGCCTGTCTAATAGCTGTCATCCACTATCTTTTTCATTCCCTATAAATATCGAGCCATCCCCTTCATTTTTACATTTTACTGTATCTCTCACTCAGAAGTGCCCCACTGGCAATTTTCTTCTTTTCCGGCGAAAAACCGATCAAATCGGCCGTTTTCAGTACTTGTTTTCCACAACACCTGTTCGAGAACTTCCAAGGTACATTTTGAGGTACCTATTTCAAGTGTTTACCATGATTTTCTTGTTTGTATTTGAGATCTTCATTTTATACTGTTCGTGTTCTTCATTTTTATTGTATGTATATATGTATACATCACGATTTGATCTGTTTTTCACCCAATTCAAAAGTAAAAAAGTTGTTAGCTGACTTTTGCTCTTCCAATATGGTAACTATCTTGTGGACGCGCCTTATACTAAGGGCGCGGCCTCGAGCTTTTTGAGACTTTTAGCCATAGACTTTAGGAATGTAAACTTGCATGTTTCTTTAGATGCCATTTCACCATATTTGTTCAGGACGCGCCTTCACACGTTTATACCCATCTTTTTTCAGCTGGAGAACAAGGGTGCGTCCTCTCCGTTCCATCCCTTCAAAGAATTTAATAGAAGAATAGGCACATATTCACCCCCATCCATTTCATTTCCTCCAGAGCACCTTACATTTCGTTTCATACCTCCTGAAGATATAACGCGCCTTTATTCTGACCTTGATACCATGTCCACCTCTTCTATTGACTCTCTTCACCATGTATCCTTACGATCCACTCCCCAACCTATCATTGACGATTGGATGGATAATACCGAAATCGAACAAACTTCTCATAACGAAAACAAAACTATTTTCTTTACCGAGAACGATACCAATGATGAAACTCATCACTCTTCTGAGGGCGCGTCCTCTAGTGAGGGCGCTTCCTCAACCGAAGAGAGGTTCCAAAAGCCTTACTCTCCTCCTCCATCCCCAGTTCCCTATATACACCCCTCAGTCATGAAAATCGAAGTAGACCTTGATTGGAGCTCCTATGAAGAAGAATTAACTGAAGCAGAGAAGAATACATTGCGAAAAAATGCTGGGAAGGTTGACTATGTCGGTATGTCCAGCAAGGCTTCTGTGGAGGAAATCGAGTGGTGTATGAGATATTACAATATGAGTGGCATATGGGGACGCCCCCCTTCCATGATGCGGCCTCATATCTTTAATTATGATAAAACTTTTAGAATCCCTCGAATGGTCTTAACTCCCAAGCTAGTTGCTTTAGGAGTGGGCGCGCCTTTACACCCGTACTACCAAAGAATCATTGAATGGTATAATGTGGCGCCCATCCAATTACCTCCCAATAGTTATACCTTAGCCGCAGCACTTTTTATTCTCTACCACGATGCTAACCTTGGAACGCCAACTATGGATGAATTTAGCTATTTCTTCAGTATCCGCAAGTCAGGTAAAGGTTATTTTTACTTTGTGGTTAACAAAAAGCACAATAAAAACGGATTTTCCGAAGGAAGGATTAGCAACGTCAAAAATTGGAAGGACCCCTTTTTCTACGTCTGGGATGTTGACAGAGTTAAAACTTCCTTCAACTATGATCCAAGTAAGGACGCGTCCTTTCTCTATTTTCAATTTTTTTTTTTTTGCTTTTCACTAAAACTTTTCCTTACTTGCACTCAGCTCGCAGAGTAGTTGATGAACTCGTAGGCGCTCCCTTGACACGTGCCCAAACTATCCTAAATCTTCCCCCTGGGAGTTTTGACACATCCCTCTTTCTTACAGAAGCTAACCTAAAGAGAGTTGGGCTTCTTTCAAAAAAAGTTGGGTCGATCATTCATTTTCAACGCTTTAGGAAGGGTATCCCCATAAAATTCACAGCCAACCATGACTCAGAAGAGAACCTTAATGATCATAACACCTCATATACCGAGGACGCGGCCCCTAGTGAGGGCGCGTCCTTGGATGCTGGTAGACCTTAACTAATTATAATTTTTATTACTCTTCTTGTACTGTAACAAACTCATATATGTCATATTACTCATAATTGCTTTTTTTTATTATTTTCAGATATGGCCGATTTGCCAAAGGGATTTGGAATTGACTTGGAAAGTCCCATCGTGGTAAAGCATGGGAAGGCGCGCCCTCCACGCAGGGATACAAAGAAGGCGCCTCCTACTATCAAATCGCCAAAATGAAAAGCTATCAACCTGACACCAACTGATGAAGGCAAAGAGAACGCGTCCTTAGGTTAGCTTACGGACCCAACCGTGTAGACATTTATTGGGGCTGCATCTTCTAAATTCTTCTCAGAGGAAGAGGTTAAAGGTTGGTATTCTCGGTCTGATGAACAGATTGAAAATGTTTTAATCTCTTCAGCAGCACAACTCCACTTTCATGCCAATCACATCAAGGAGGCAAATCAAAGATTGAGGGCGCGCCTATCACAGCTGGAAACCGAGAACAAAAGCATGTCGAAGAAATTTAAGGGTAAAGATGATCAATTCAAGAAAATGAGGTCAGCCAAGGACACTCAGATTGAAAAAATTAACAAAGAATTATCTTGTGCCAACTCTACCATTAAGTCGATGACTGAATCTATTGACAAGCTCACCAAGGCCAACTCTTTACTGGAAGAAGATAAAAATAATGGATGGGCCGCCGAGAAGAAAACCCTACAGGGAGCATCCTTCTCTAGAGGCTTTCGCAATTACGCTTCTGGCTTCCTTGCTGTTGATCCAAAATATGACTTCTCCAAGTTTGGGTAAGAGACGGTCGATTGGATTGAAAAATTCAAAATTGACGAAGCAGACGAGATCAAGGCAAAGAGAATTTCTCTAGGTCTTGAATTAGCTGAAGCAGATGAGGACGCGTCCCCTGATGGGACGCCTATTCCTGAGGACAAAGTTCCTACTCCTGTCGAAGAACAAGAGGGCCATCATACTACACTTCCTGTTGTAAATGCTGAAAATACCGAAAATGCTGAAGGCATTGAGAATATTGAGAAAGAATTCTCCTCCAAGGACGTGTCTCCTGTTAAGGACGCGCCTTGAATATCATGCTTCGATCATTTTGAACTTTGGGTACTATGTTGAATTTTCTGAGGTGCAGGCCCTCTGTAAAACCTTTCAAATTGTAAACTTTTAATCTTTGTTTTCCCTGACGTTTAAACTTTGACATATTTTTCTAACTTAAGTTTTATCATCGCATATCAAGCGTGCCCTACTGTGAGGGCGCGGCTCCTTCTAAATTTTACACGTGGTACTGTAATAATTTTTCTTGATAGTAATATGTGATAAGTTTCATCCAGGCTAACCCCTTTTTTTTTATACTGAAAGGGCGCGTCCTAACATAGATTAGTACGTGTCCTTTTGTCAACGAGTTTTCAAAAACTCTTTTCCAAATCTTGTATAAACTTTTAAGATAATCTTCATTATTTCGTTAACACCATAGATGCAAACATATGGGCCCGCCCTATTGAACCAGGGTGCGACCAATAACTATTTCAATAACCAATATTCCTCTAACAATTTTCTAGAGGCAAAAATCCTTGAAAATAAAGAAAATCTTTGATAACCTTGAATTTCTTCAGAACTAGGGAAGGTGCATTACCCCCTAGCTAAGGAGAATAATTATTGAAAAGCATGAAAAAGAAACATCAACTGTCTCAACTAAATCTAAGGAAGGCATATATGTACTACCCCCTAGACTAGGAGAAATATTATTTATACTAGTCTATAGCTCTGACACAGGTCTTCATAAAATAGGGGGCCAAAGCCGCACCCTACTGATAATACTTTCGCAAATGCTCCGCATTCCATGTTCTTGGGATTGTGTTGCCATCCAAGTCTTCCAGGTGATAAGTGCCTCCCCAGATGATAGACTTGATCTTGTAAGGCCCTTCCCAGTTTGGACCAAAAACACCATGAGCAGCAACTCTCGTATTTGGCATGACTTTGCGAAGAACCAAATCTCCTACTTTGAAAGGCTGAATCTTCACTTTTTTGTTGTAGTACCTCACTGTCCTTTGTTGGTAAGTTGCCAAACGTAGTTGTGAATTGACCCGTGCTTCCTCCAACAAATCAAGATTCAATCTTTGATTTATCATGTTGGCTTCTTCCTCATAAAAATCTCTACGAAACGATCCTGCCCCAATTTCAACAGGAACCATTGCTTCACATCCATAAGATAACATAAATGGAGATTCACCAGTTGTAGACCTTGGGGTCGTGTTATACGACCATAGAACCATTGGAAGCTCCTCGGGCCAGTTACCCTTGCTTTCCTCCAACCTTGCCTTCAAAGTATGCTTAATGATTTTGTTTATAGCCTCTGTCTACCCATTGCTTTGAGGATGATAAACAGCAGCAAATTCTTTCTTTATACCCAAATCATCACACAACTTCCGCAATTCCCTGCTATCAAACTGCTTCCCGTTATCTGACACAAGCTTATAGGGAATTCCAAACCTACACACAATGGAGTTAAACACAAAATCTCTGATTTTCTTTGCGGTAATGGTGGCCAAAGGCATGGCCTCCGCCCATTTGGTGAAGTAATCCACAGCAACCACGGCATACTTAACACTTCCCTTAGCTTTAGGGAGTTCCCCAATAAGATCTATCCCCCACATAGCGAATGGCCATGGACTCATCATCGAAGTTAAAGTAGTGACTGGAATGGTTGAATAGTTAGCAAACCGTTGACACTTATCACAAATTTTTACAAATTCATAAGCATCCTTCTTCATAGTAGGCCAGTAAAAACCTTGTCTCAATACTTTCATTACTAATGAACCACCCCCCGAGTGATTGCCACAAATTCCCTCATGAACCTCCCGAAGGATGTAGTCACATTCATCTCCATCTATGCATTTAAGAAGTGGTTGGTTGAAACCCCTTTTGTACAAAATCCCATCATATTCTACAAATCTAGCCGTTTGATACCAGAGTCGCCTTGCTTCAACTTTGTCTACTGCCAGAGTTCCCTTTCGAACATACTCTTGAATTGGAGTCATCCAAGTTACTTGAGGAGCTTTTTCCACTTCCATAACCTCTACCTCCGGAATACTTGGCACTTCTTGAATCTGCAAGGGAACAGTTCCCAATAGTGTAGCATCCTTCTGGGATCCCAACTTGGCTAAAACATCTGCATTGCAATTTTCATTCCGAGGAATGCAATCTAGTCTTACTTCATAAAACTTCGAGATCAAACGCCGGACATACTTCATGTACAATCCTGTCCTCGGACCTTTACATTGAAATCCTCCTTTAACCTGCCCAACTACCAACTCGGAATCACTCAAAACTACCAAGTTTAGTACTTTCATCTCCAGAGCCATCTTTATTCCATTAATCAAAGCTTCATATTCCGCATCATTATTAGTTGCCTTGAACTTGAAGTGGATTGCGCCCATGAGTTGATTTCCTTCAGGGGAAACCAAAACTATGCCTGCACAGCACCCCCATTATTTATAGCTCTGTCGACATGTAACTCCCACCAAGGCTGGGGAACATCCTCAAGAGGGCGCACCCTCTTAACAAGAACTTCTGGCTCCACCAGCACAAGAAACTTTTCCTCATTTTCTGAGTCAAATTCCAAAATGAAGTCGGCCAAGGCTTGACCCTTGATTGCAGATCTAGGAGTGTATTCTACATCAAACTGACTTAATTCAATAGCCCACTTTAACATCCTTCCCGAAGCTTCCGGTTTATGAAGAATTACCCTCAACGGATAAGATGTGCGAACTTCAATCCTATGTGCCTGAAAATAAGGACGTAGCTTCCTTGCGGCCAAAACTAGTGCATAGACAATTTTCTCCATGCTAGTATAATGAGTCTCTGCATCCAACAACCGCTTACTGACATAATAAATTGGAGACTAACGACCCACCTCCTCTTTTACTTGCACAGCGCTCACAGAATATTCCGACACAGCTAAATACAAGATCAAAGTCTCTCCTTCATTAGGTTTTGCCAATAGTGGCGGATTTCCTAAATGCTCCTTGATCTTCTGAAAAGCATCCTCATACTTCGGAGTCCACACAAAGTCACTAGCTGCACCTTTGATGGCTTTGAAGAATTCTTTGCACTTATCTGAAGACTTTGAGACAAAACGATTGAGAGCAGCTATCCTCCCTGTTAAACTCTGAACTTGCTTCACACAAGATGGAGATTTCATATCAAGTAGAGCTTTAATCTTTGTTGGATTTGCCTCGATTCCACGATAATTAACAATAAATCCCAAAAACTTCCCGGACTCTACCCCGAAGACACATTTTTGAGGATTTAGTTTCATTTTAAACTTTCTCAAAATTTCGAACATCTGTCCCAAATGCTTTACATGATCTTCAGCCCTTAAGGATTTCACAAGCATATCATCCACATAGACTTCCATAGTCTTCCCGATCTGATCCTTAAACATCATATTCACCAGTCTTTGATGGGTCGCCCCGGCATTGATCAGACCAAACGGCATTCCAATGTAACAATATAATCCTCTATCTGTGATGAAAGAGGTATGTTTCTGATCTGGTTCATACATAAGAATCTGGTTGTAACCGGAATAAGCATCCATAAAGCTCAAGAGAGCATGACCAGCTGTAGAATCCACTAATTGATCAATTCGAGGGAGAGGAAAACTATCCTTTGGACAAGCTTTGTTCAAATCAGTGAAATCTACACATGTCCTCCATTTTCCGTTATGCTTTTTAACCAGAACTGGATTGGCCAACCAGTATGGGTAATAAGATTCCTTGATCAAACCAACATCCAGAAGTCTGTCAACTTCCTCCTTCAATGCTACAGCTCTTTCCCCACTTACTGGTCGACGTTTCTGACGAATTCCCTTCTTGGTAGGATCTATGTTCAGATGGTGACACATAACTTCTGGATCAATGTCTACCATGTCAGCATGACTCCAAGCAAATACATCCAAATTACCTAACAGAAAGTTGCTGAGCATTCCACGCAACTCAGGACTTAGTTGAGATCAAATCTTTAACACCTTACTTGAGTCCTTTTCATCTACCATAATTGAAATCGTATCCTTTGCAGGACCAGTCTTATCTACTGGTTGGAGTCTTCTAGGATCGAGATCAAAATCAAAAATTCTTGGATCTTCAATTGGTAATTCTTCCTTGGGGGGCTCGTCCTTTTTAAGAGGGAAGTCTTCCTCGACAAGGGCATGCACCAAACCTTCAAGTAACATTCGGCTTCCCTCAACTTGCTCTCCTCTAATATTGACAGAAATTACATCCTCAAAATCTTCCTCAATTTCCTCAAGAATTCCTTCCTGCAAATCATCAAGTACTGAAGTGTTCCCCTCAGGGCGCGCCTTATCGAGGGGCGCATCCTCTTCTGGCTCTTGAACAAGATAGTGAACTTTTACTTCCTCCGAAGCTATGCTCATGACTCCTGTACTACTTTCACAATGGGCATGTCCTCCATCTTGTTATTTTCTAAACCCCTTGACTGCCTTATGATAACACTCTCTGGAATCCTGTTGAGACCCCCTTACAGTCCCCACACCATTAGGTGTTGGAAATTTCATTGCAAGATGATAGATGGAAGTCACAACCTTCATTTCTTTTAACAGGGGTCGTCCTATCAGAGCATTATGCGATGACTCCACGTTCAGAATCATGAAATCCATCATTTGAGTCACAGAAAGAACTCCTTCCCCAAGAGTTACAGGCAGCTTGATAGCTCCCATGACTTTTACCGACTCACCTGAAAACCCATAGATCCATCTATTATCTTGAATCATATCTTTATTCAAGAGTCCCAGCTTCTTGTAAGTACTGTAGTATAAAATGTTCACAGAACTCCCATTGTCAACGAAAACCCGATGTACATTCCTGGAACCGATCTGAATTGCCACTACCAGAGCATTATTATAAGGATGGTGTACCCACCTAGCATCTTCTTTCGTGAAAGTGATATCTGCACATTCTCCTTTGAATAATTTAGGCGGCCTTAGCTCCAAGCTATTTACATTCGTAAGAGGTCTATATCTTGCTTCCCTGGCATACCTCTCCATAGCATGATTGCTATCACCTCCTAGGTGATGTCCCTCAAAGATGGTGTGAATACTTCCTTCCTTGACAAATTTTTTCTTTTCAGACTGATCATCACCATGGAGGGCGCGCCCTCCATCTCTCCTGTCTGGATTTTCCCTGTGTTTCTTCACCTCCCTAACAATCCACTCTGTCAAATATCCTTCCTTAATCAGATCTTCAATTTCCTCCCTAAGCCGACGACATTCATGAGTGTTATGTCCCGAAGATTCATGGAATTCATAATATTTCTTTTTATCTTTACTCTGCCAAGAAGTTAGAGGCTCCGGCCTTCTAAAGAATCCTTTGTCTTTGTTCACCTCAAAGATGTGCTCAATTGAAGCCGCCAAAGGAGTATAGTTACCTAACCGTTGATCATTAGCATATGTATCAGGAGGACCCCAATTTCTGCCAGATTCGGCTAAGTTCACTTGATTTGCACCAGTTGCTATACGGCGAGTAGGACTAGGAGATCTATCCTTCCTCTTACCGGCCTTTACCTTAGAGCCGTTTTGATTGTCAGTCTTTCGATTATCTGCCAAAGATTGTTCCACAATCTTGAAAGACTCAGCCTGTGCAAACACATCAGCCAATGTAGGTGGATCCCGTCCTTGAAGATGTTTCCAGAAATCAGTTCCGACTGATAATCCGGCTATTAGAAAATTCTTGAGCATTTCATCAGTTGCTCCCCTGACCAAAGTAGATTCTGAATTAAATCTCTTGAAGTAAGATTGTAAACTTTCTCCTTCTCTCTGCTTGATATTAGCCAAGGTTATAACTGGAGGGGCATATTTTACCGCAGCTTGGAACTTAGTTAAGAATAAATTCCTCATCACCTGCCAATATGTAATTATTCCTGGACCGAGTTTCTGAAACCATTGTTGAGCACCTTCCCTGAAAGTTGCTGCCAACAACCGACATCTAGCCAGTTCTGCTACCTGATATACATCCATCTCAATATCGAAGCGTCCCAAGAATTCCACGGGATAAGCATTCCTATGAAAACGAAGGTCATTCGTCATAGATCTATATCCAGTAGGAAGCTGAGCCTCCCTGACATCAGTCGAGAATGGGGAGGATGTTTGTGTAGTGGCGGATATTCTTCCCTCATCCAAATGAGCTAAAAGCTTCTTTAAATGATCCACATTGAATGTTCCTACTCCGGGAATATTCTGGATATTTGGTTGTACCACAATCTGAGTACCCCCCGGGGGTAGAGGCGGAGGTGGAGCTGCTAGCCGAGTATCCCCTTGAGCCCCTGCTTGTGGTTGAACCTCTACTTCCCCTTGGGTTTGAGTTTGAGTTTGCGGACCCTCAGTATTTTCGTGAGGTTGTGAATTCTCTTGAGAACCACTTTGATACCGTTCTCCTGCATGAGGGCGCGTCCTTGACCTGGACTCACTAGAAGTGTTTGAAGGAATTTGATGGATTCGAGGAGATCTTCCACCTGAGGGCGCGCCCTGATCCTGGGGACGCCCATTCCTTTGATTCCAAACCACTCCTCTATCACCATTATCGCGGCTTCCTCTCCTTCCAGTGTTATCTTGATGAGGAACCTGTTTAAATCCAAGGGGCCGCGTCCTGTCGTGAACAGGGGGCACGCGCTGTGAATTGTCATTGCGAACGAGAGATCGTTTATGTCCAAGGGGCCTCAACCTACTGTTAGGGGGGGCGCGTTGTGGATCATGACTCTGTGGAAGGGCTCGCTCATGTCCAAGGGGCCTCGACCTGTTATCAGGGGGCGCGCGCTGTGAATCATGGGGCCGCGATTCCAAATACTTGTTTTTCTTCTGTTGCTCAAGGAGTACCATCCTCAGGTCATCATCACTAAGCCTTATTCCAAGGCGTTCCTTCAAGCTGGCATAATCTCTTCTCTCTCTAGCCATTTGCTCCTCATCCCTTTGAATTTCACCAGGAGTGCGCCCTGAACGGTGAGGATGAGGGCGCGTCCTCTCTTGAGGGTTCGACAACCTGCGCTCAGAATTATCTTCACTAGGATATTCAACAATAGGATCAGAATAATCTAGCCTTCTAGGAGTGACCAGCTGAAACCTCCTTTCCTGATTCTCCTCCCTACTTCGGGAATCTTCCTCGATCTGAGGGGATTTTCCCGATCGACGATGATTTCGTGGGATACTCCGAGATTTCCTCCTTGATTCCTGATTTTCCTCCACAGAACTTAATCTCGCTCCGAAATTATTTAGGGCATCTCCCATCCGGTACAGTTGCTCCATCAATGCCGCGTTACTGATAAGAACAGGCGGCTGACCTCCAACTGTGACCGGAGTTTCATGGTTCCGCGGAGGAACAGGGATCTCCTCCGGAACATAGGCTTCATGGTGGGTTGGATTACCCCCCATGCTATCTTGAGAATCATAATCTTCTTCCCCATGAGAACCTCTGCCTTGATTATGAGACATCCTTCCCTCCTAAGATGAAGATCTTGATTGGCTCCCCTCCTTCTAGCGCCAATTTGTTGACGGAGGAATTTGGTAACAACAAAATTCGAGGTACACTGCCGGAAACAAGATCTAAGGCGGTGGTTCTTTACCGGAAAAAACGGTGGTGTGTGATGGCTTGTGGTTGTTAATTGTAATTGGTGGCTGGGATTGATAGGGTTAGTGGCGGCTATTCAGAGCTCTCGACTTCCAACCCCCCAATCGGCCTACGTACCCCGGTATTTATAGGGGATCAAGCCATACATAGTTCTTGGAGAACAAGAAACCCAAATGGGCTTGGACAGCGGACCAGCTTCCGGAATGTTCTACTATGAGGCCTAACCACAAAGGCCCAAGGCTCATCCAAGATCTCAAGACTTCACAGATAAGGAAACTTCCCCCGTCGAGGACTAGTCCTACCTGCTACCGCTATTTCTTGATTTCAAGGATGCAGGTATAGCCATGATTTACCCCAAGTGCAGAACGCATCCCTGTACCCCGAATGAGAAGCACCCATCAGATAGCAGGACAGGTGATCCGGAGCTTTTGGGTGCAAAGTGTAGGATTACTCCAAAGTTCCCCAATGAGGACGCGCCCATTGGCTACAGGAACAGAGCTCCCAAAGCACACACCAGAAAGTCCCCATCTTTCCACCTTAGGGCGCGCCCTTAGTGTCTAAGAAGGGTCCTTATATCCAGTCAAACCCCTGGAGGCCTTCTGCGATGGACATCCCCCTCTTGAGATACGACAGGAGGGAATTCTTCAACATCTTGAATCCCAGCTTGAATATAAATCTTTACCATGTTTTTATATTTAGGGCGCGCCCTCTTTGTAGAGAAAGAGAGGGTGCGGCCTGACTCCTCTTTTTTTTGCCAAAACTCTTAATCAATCCTAAAATTCCTAAATTAAACCCATTATTAACCCGGATCCATCTCAAAAAATACCCGGACCGAATTTTGGCTATAACATGCTCAATTTTAATAGCTACGATATTTAATTGTGTTTGATATTGATGGATGAGTGGTTTTTTTAGGTGTTCCTGTTTGTTTATAAATGGCGAATAGAGGTCAAATCCTGACCATCAATTCTGTGTTAATTACGATGATTGCTGATGAGGTAATTCTCATTTTATCGGTTTATCGAGTCTGTATGAATGAATTTAATAAACTTTGTTTTTACTGTAAAATAAGCTTCACAGCTGCTCTTTCTGATATTCGAAGCTCTACTACTCTCTCCTTTATCTGAACTCTGTCTTTTCCGCTTTAATTTTTAACAGCTGTGTTTTGTGGGGAGTTATGGTCACATTGATTAGCTAAAACTGATTTTACAAAAACCAACTCACTTATTAGCATCTACAATATTGGCTTAATAGTTTACTAAATTCTTCTTCGCGGTGCTGAGATGCTAGTTAATATGAACATTCCTTGGGTTATTCTTGGTCACTCTGTACGTAGACATATCTTAAATAAATCAAATGAGGTATGAAAATAGCAGGGGCGTTGTTTTCCTTTTTTCATCTAGGACCTCTGTGCTAAGTTACTATGTTTTACAATTTTACTTGTTTGTTTATAGATCAACTTATTCATTTGTTTCTCACATCTGCCAAAATCAATTCTTGTATACGAAGTTTGTTGGAGATACAATAGCGTATGCCCTTTCTCAAGGCTTAAGGGTGATTGCTTGTATTGGAGAGACTCTTAAGCAACGAGAATCTGGATCTACAATGGTTGTAGTTGCTGCACAGACAAAAGCGATTGTTGTTAAAGTAATCTATACTTTACTTCTTGTGAATTTCACGTCAATAAAACTTGGGTACTTGATGACCTTTTTTGAAATGGCAAAATTTAATTGCCAAAAATGTTTGATGTATCTGAATTGCATTCGGCATGGGGTCAAAAAGTTGAAGAGAAAACTAACAAGTGGGCAAAACCTCAGCTTCTCAACCTTTCCACCATCACTTTTGTCTATTTTATTGGCTTCCCATTATCAGTATTTTTTTTTGCTAAATCAGTATTTTTTTTAATACAGCTATTAAAAACAACTTGACTTGTTTAGCTTTATTAAACTAAACAATTTTAGTTTAGTGGTGTATTTTGTTACAAAAAGCAGCAAGTTGTTACCAAACTTATACTTCTAGGCACTGAACTCGTGGGCCTGCTGTCGCTCTATATTTCTAACCTTACTGGGCTTCGAGTTCTGATATTAACGGATAATTACTTGTACATGAACTTGTTAAGTTCAAGCTCACCATCGTCAAAACTCTTACCTGCAGTTATGTATTTCTTATCAGCTACAACCTGATATCTTAATATATATTTGTATATATATTAAATTTGTATTTTTGCGTTTAAGGTGGGTGTTTATGTATAAATTGTAACATGTAGTCTCTGATTGTGCTTTTGCCCCCATCCTTTTCTGCAGGACCTTGTTGATCGGATATTAGCCATTTTGTCTGATGATCAAGGTATGAATGCTCTTTGATCATTTACCAGTCACGATTTGCTGGTCTTCACTCTTGCTTTACTCTTTTCAATAACTAGTTTCTGTATCCGTAGAACAAATATTATTTTCTAGTTTGCTAAGGACTAACACTAATTATATATTTATAGTGCTTTGGCTCTCATTTATATTTATGAATTTAATTTTAAAAAATGAGAAAAATAATATAGCATAGTACATAGATTTGTAAAAACATTGGCTTGAAAATTTTGAAAACTTACATTTTCAAGACACATTTACACTGAGTGACCATCTAAATACTATCATACTAACATACCATACAATTTAAAATTAATTTAATTTCATAGATTGCTTTTTTCTAGTTACCAATATTTGATATCACAATTAGTCTATACTACTTCGATTGATCTTTTGATCGATCCATAGTTGTCAGCGATCAACTTTGATTTCTGAATTTTACTTCCATATATTTTATCTTTGTACAACTATAAACTGTAACAGCAAGATACAGTTTGATTTCTGAATTTTACTTCCACATATTTTATCTTTGTACAATTATAAACTGTAACAGCAAAGATAGTAACATTATAGACTTGTTGTATACAATATTTCTATTAAATTATAAATCAAATTTATAAAACTACTAATGACTCTTGGTGAAGGGTGCCTATTTACCTATTTTGAAGAAATATAACACATATGAGCTTACAATCAAAAAATGTTTCACATTTTATTATTCTTATTATCATCGTTTACTAGTTAAGATGCTTAGATAGTTAGATGCATAATCTGTAGTATATAAAGATAAAATTTATTCGTAAATATATATGAATAGACTAAACTAGAAGTTTATTTAATTGATTGGAAAAGTTGATTTCTAAAATCATAAAATATAAATTTCGGAAGTTTATTGTCATTTCAAACTTGGGGAAAAAAATTTAGGTTAAACTTGAAAAGAAAATAATATAAACAAGAGAATGATGTACCTAAGATTACCTTAGGTATTTTCCCTGAGATGTTTCCATAAAATCAAGAAAAATCTTATGGGTAATCTAGTTTTCATAAAAATGCCCCTGCGGGGCCATTTATTTTATAAGATTTTATAAAGAAGTAAGGTAAGTACCTTAGGTAAGTTCCTGAGATAATCTCAGGAACATTATTCTCTATAAACAAATAGTTTTCATGGAACTTAAGTCAAAACTCGAAAACTCGACAAGAACCCGATAAACTCGAAAACTCGATAAGAACCCGATAAACTCGAAAACTAGGTAAGAACTCGAAAACTCGATAAGCTCAAAAAGTCGAAAACTCGATAAAAGCTCAGAAACTCGTTTAAAAACTCGATAAGCTCGAAAGCTCGGTTAAAAACTCGATAAGCTCGAAAGCTCGATAATAGCTCGAACTCGACTCGTTGAACTCGACTCGTATAGTAAACGAGTCGAGTTCGAACACAAATTTCAGGCTCGATAAATTTTAGGCTCGACTCGACTTGATTCAAAAAAGCTCGAACTCGAAAAAAAAAAAGCTCGAACTCGACTACACCCCTAGACTCGAGAGAGTAATCGAAGCTGGAGGCGAAAGCAGAAGAGCAAGCCAGCTGATGCATCTATCGGGGATGAAAATGAATTAAATGATGTGTCCACTGTTATTGATGGTGGTGATAATGTCGAGGAGATGTCTGATTGTCCAAAGGCTTTTGAGGCTGTCGAAGTTGAATATGTTCCGGATCAGGCTGAACTCAATGGAATTATGGGTGAGGTGTTTAGGAAGGTTTTCGAAAAATTTAATTTCAGTAAGCCTGTTGCTTTGGAAGAGGATGTAAAGAATGACGAGGCTTATGTTGATAAGATTGGTAAGAAGAATGTTGAGTCTGATGATGAACTGGAGCAGGATCGAAAAAGAGAAGGTTGCTGGTCTTTCGAACAAACAGAAAAACCTTCAGCGTAGGATGAAAATTGCTGAGTTGAAAAGGATATGTTCGAGGCCTGATGTAGTAGAGGTATGGGATGCCACTACACCGGATCCTAAACTGCTTGTATATTTAAAATCGTATAAGAACACTGTTCCTGTACCTAGGCACTGGAGTTAGAAAAGAAAGTTTCTGCAGGGAAAGCGGGGTACGGACAAGAAACCTTATGAACTACCTGATTATATTTCCAAGACAGGCATTGCGGGACTTAGAAAAGCCTATATTGAAAAGGACGACAACAAAAAACTTAAGCAGAAACAACGTGATAAGATGCAAGGTAAGAAGGGGAAATTTGACACTGATTACGAGATTCTCCATGTTGCATTTTTTAAGCACATGAAAAAACCACCATTGACATCACATTGTGATCTGTATTATGAAGGGAAAGAGTTTGAGGTTGTTAAACTAAAGGAGAGGAAGCCAGGAATGCTGTCACAAGAGCTGAAAGGTGCAATCGGTATGGAAAAAGGTGTTCCGCCTCCATGGCTCCTTAATATGCGGAGATATGGTCCTCCCTCTTATCGACAATTGAAAATTCCTGGACTAAATGCTCCTATTCCTCGTGGAGCTTCCTTAGGTTATCATACTGGAGGCTGCGGCAAACCACCTGTTGACAACTACGGTCGACCTCTGTATGGAGATGTATTTGGTCTGCAACCAGAACCACCAAACTACGAGGACGAAGCAGAAGATAAAACCAAACATTGGGGAGATTATGATTCAATGGAGGAAGAAGAGGAGGAAAGGGAAGATGAAGTGGAAGTGCTAGATGAGGAAAAAATAGAAGATGGCATTCAGTCGGTGAATAGTCTTTCGAGCATTCCCACTGGTATTGAGACTCCAGATGTTATTGACCTACGCAAGCAGCAGAAGAAGGAACCTGAAAAGCCTCTTTACAATGTTTTTAACAGAAAGAATCACAGATAGCTCCAGGGACCTTGCTTGAAACAAGTCACACCTATGCATTAAGTGATGCTACACAGGACAAGCCAGCAGCGAAAAGTGTTGACTTCCTTAGAGGTCAAAGATCAGATAGAGTTGAAGTGTCACTAAACCCAGAAGAATTGGAACCTATGGAGAATGTTCTACCAGTCAAGTACGAGGAAGCAAGGGAGGAGGAGAAGCTCCATAATAAGAAGGAAGATTCCAATGACTTGGTTGCTGAGAATGCAAAGAAGAGGAAACGGAAGATGCAAGAAAAAGATAAGAAATCAAAGAAGGCTTTCAAGTTTTAGAACTTTTTTTCCCCAATACTTTAGCTATCATATGATTTTGATCATCTTAGGTCTCAGCCTTTTAGCTGAGAAAACAATTTTGCAGACTTGCAGCATTTAATTACTCTAAGTTAATTTCCATTATGTCCTCAACTTGGTGCGTTTGTGAGCAGGTTACATGATCTTAATGTTTGGTAAGTACGATGAAGTACATTGGAGAGGGTCTTGTGTGTTTAAGCCCAACTAAGATTTTACTCTCCAGAGGCTCCCCACTTTAATTTATTTCGCTATTTTACAGGTGCTGATTGATCGTTCATGCATACCCCAGTTTCATTAGTAGCTTATGGTTATCAACAATTTGTTTACCTTAATCCTAGTTTATATATAACTCAGGTTGGAAAACATCTCCTCTCTACGTTGACTTGCTATGATTTGTCCGATTTACATATAATCATATTGGTTGTGATAGGATCATTTATGCTTATTAGCTATATTATATCTTGAAAGCTATTTTGTATTTACAATTTCAGGATAATATTTACTAGTTTCAGACCAGTCAGACATGGTGAGTAGAAGTGCATGTAATATATTTAACATGAACCTGTTCTGAATTTTGCTACTGCCTGGTTGGAACTCTAAGCGGTTTAAACATCAATATGTTTCTCTTTTATATTATTGGAAGGAAGCAGCTGGGACTTCATCCCAATCAAGAAGATGCGAGAAAAGTACAATAATCCCACACATGGAGTCCTTGGCAGTTGATAATAAATAAGATCCCTCTTTATATTAATCTCATAAATCCATGAACCCCTGCTTTTCTATCTCGCACATTTCCATGTAGTACATCTTTTCCTATCTGAAAACTTCAATAAAATTGGTAAATATTTTATAAATACCAGGTATTTGTTTCGTTCACCGAAGAGAGAAGAAATTATTTTTAATTAAATCTACGCACATACAAAAGAGAGAAGAAATTGACAATTTTTACGTTGAAAATTCTATTCGATTTATGAATTCTACTTATAATTCATTTTGATTATCAAAATACCTTTGTTATTATTTGAAGATAGTTCTACTAACAATCAAATACAATTTTAATATTAAGTGTAAAAGGGATTTTGTCAAAAACTTTGATTATCGGTAGTCTGGCCCTTCATATGACAAAATAAATAAGAACCGTTAGATCTTAAATAAATAGATGAAAACCATTGGATCTAGCATAAAAATATATTTTATATTTTAATATGTTATAAACTAAAAAGTCTATTTATATTGAAATACGAAAAGATGTATATCAATGATTTAAATCATATCTAATTATGATTTTTACGTTGAATAGCATTATCAACTACATTGAAATGGATTAATTTAAAAATTGGTAATTATATTTTTTCTTCAGATTCTGATGAGTGTTTCCTTTTGAATAATTATTATTTTTAAATTTTTTTTTCCCGAAAAGCAAAGACAGCATTTGATATGGGCTAAAAATAAGCCTTAAAGGCACATTTAATGTTGCATTAATTAGGCCCGGTATGGTCCAAACGGGGGGCCCACCAACAGGGTCCAAAACCCTATTTAAATATTAATTTCGTAATTAATTAATATTGAGGGATAATTAACAGCTGGGAAGTACAAGTCAAATAAGGATATTATCTCTCCAAAGAGTAGCCTCCAAGGCACATAGTCATACAAGGAAACAGACTCCTACAAGGAAGGAGTCTAGAACCTTCCTCAAGACTGACTTGCCCAGTAAGTCACCTAACCCTACTATAATTCTCAGGCTTCTCAGCCTATATAAAGGGTGTGACCCCTCATTCTCAGAAAAAACGTGGGGCAGAACTCCATACGTCACCCACCATGTTTTGGCTTAATCCTCGAATAAGGACATACAAGCCACTACGTCCTAGGTGAGCCCTCGCCGCCATTTCCCCGAGGGCACCATCACCTAGAACTACGTTTTTTGGCTTGATCTTTGATATTCATCAAAGTACGTAGGCATCTTGTGAAGGCAGATTCAGCCACGAACACGAGAGCAGCCATTAAAGCACGAAGCTCACGCACCCTAGCATTAATTACACACAAACCCTAGCCGCAATTAAATAACCTAGTTTTTATTCCACAACATTTGGCGCCGTCTGTGGGAAGACAACATCAACCATGATGAATACACGGAGAACACCGGTGACTATATGCGCCACCACTAGCACTTCTGTTAGTTCTATGCCCGTGACTACGGAACAAGGGTCTGTACCCCTTAAACAAATACCCAGGTTTCGGGTTCTTAACCCCAAGGACGAATCTCCAAAAATACTGAAACACATGTCAAGGGATCGCAGCCCATAGGGATGAATCCCCAAGGCCAGGAGATGAATCCCTTTCAATGGTTGTTTCCCTTCTGGGATATGGCCTACCCCATGAAGCACAGACCCTCACCACTGTGACTCTCGCAAGAACGAATATGGCCTACGGGCTACCCATCTACCCCTCAAACGCGGGAGGCATTAGAGGAAATGGTCATGCATATCGAGGGCACAAGCCATATAAACACCCATGCATCACAGGCTTAGGCCCTGTCTATGAAGGAGGGTACAAAAATTATTCTAAACCCTATACCGAGGATTCATCATCTAAGGATGATCGAGATCGAGATCGAGCCCCGAGGAAGAGGCATGTAGACAAGGAACCCGCTGTTGGGCGTATTCGAGAAACTTCGGGCAGAGTGCCAAGAACGACTTAAGATAAGGTTAAGGCTCATAAAGCCGAGATCCAAAAGATGGAACAAGATTTGGAGAAGGAACAACATAGGTACAATTGCCCTCATACATTAATTATAGGAGAGATTCCCTTTGTCAATTTGGAGAGGCCTTCAAATATGCATAGAAGGACCGGGGTCCCAAGGACAGAGATCCTTATGGCTAAGTCCAATGATTTGATTCAACCATGAGGTCAGGAGGTTAACGCTAGCACCGCTGTGCCACCAACCACTGGACAAGGGGCGATACCCCAAGGAGAAGGTTCACAAATCCCTCATATTTAGCCCTAAGAGACGAATCTTCAGGGGACATGAACTCAAACTCGAGGGTCACTGCCTTCAATGGTGAACCCTCAGGAATAATGAGCGAACTCCCTTCATATGGTGATTGCCCCTCTAGTCGGTCGCCCGCTATCCCATTGAGCCCAGATCTCAGCTACTGCGCTCCCCTTGAATAATAATCCTATGTTTGGACTACCTAACTACCCCCACTTCATGCTCATGAGCCATATGACCCCCTTATGTGGGAGGCTCTCGGCACAACCAAAGGTTTAGAGATTACTCCGGACCTTGCTCTGATTCTTCCTCTGAAGAAAGAAATCGAGATGAAGCCCCGAGGAGGCGCCGAGCAAGCCGAGAACCCCATAGGCATTCTCAAGGAATCCACGATGGACCCTCAACCACTGCCCTGGAAAGAATCCAAACCTTTGAGGCTGAGATTCAAAGGTTGAAAGAAGACATCGCAAGAGAGCAGCAGAGGCAAGGATGCCCACAGACAAGGGAGAATATCCATGTGGTGAATTTGGATGAAACCCCGAGGAGGGATAGGAGGACAGAGGTCCCTCTAACTGAAGCACCAAGGATGGCTGCCCCTAGGCCAAGGGTTGCAGACCTGGTGTTACCCGGAAAAATCTAACAATCTTATACCCCGTTTACTGAGGAGGTGATAAGAACTCACATCTCAAGAAAGTTTAAGATGCCTATCATTAAGGCTTTTAAGATGGAACGGGTGATCCTGCAAACCATATGAGAACATTCTCGAACGCACTGTTATTGCAACCTGCTAGTGACGCTCTCAAGTGTAGGGCGTTCCCTCAAACCCTGTTGGGTATGGCTCAAAGGTGGTATAGCCGTTTGCCTCTAAATTCGATTGGATCTTTCAAGGAGCTGAGCGCTGCTTTCGTCAGCCGATTCATTAGTGGGAGAGCTCATGAGAAGAGCTCTGCTTCTCTTATGAACGTAGTGCAAGGGAAGAGTGAAAACTTGAGAGATTACATCAAGAGATTCACCAAGGAAACATTGGGTATCTCCGATCTAGAGAACAAGAGAGCCATGGTGGCCTTACAGCATAGAACGACCTACGTTTATCTTAAGAAGTCGTTAGCCAAGCATCCCCTAGAGGACATGGCTGAGCTCCAACAAAGGGTTGATAAGTATATTAAAGCTGAGGATAGCATGAAGAAAGAAGCCACAGTAGGTGGAGGAAGAGGTAACAATGATTCCAAGAAGCGAAAGCAAGACCAGGACTATGGTGATCAGGAGTATGATGCTAGGGACAAGTATCCCCGAACTAGCGAGGACTCCGACTCTGTCCCTAAGAAGAGCCAATGACCCAGGTTCACTGAGTATCCAAGGCCTAGAACACCAATGAAAGAGTCATGATTTTTTTAGAACCTATATTGTTGATGATTTATCATCTAATAAAGATAACAATCTCAGATAGAGAACCAGGCAAGGAGCTCGAATGAGGGTCAGGGCCTTCTCAGCCCCGTGGATCCAAAGGATTGGCTCCCAAGACTTCAGGAGGGAGGATACTCGCTCATGAAACGCATATTCAAAAATGGAAGAAAAACTTGGAGATACAACAGGCTAGGCAACCCCCAAGGGCTAGGATCCCCTATTTTATTGACGCTAGTGATACCCCTAGGAGGAGAAGAGTTGATTCACAAAGGGCTGATCCCAATGGCTCAATGCCTCTAAGAGATCATGACGATCCAATCTCGTCCTTCACTAACGAGACAATGAATGCTCATATCTCAAGGAAATTCAAGACACCCACTACCGAGGTGTGTGATGGGGTAGGAGATCCCACTAATCATGTGAGGACATCCTCCAATGCACTACTAATTTTAACCCATGATAGACGCAATCAAGTATAGGGCGTTCCCTCAAACCCTGGGGGGCATGACACAACGATGGTATATTCGGTTGCCCCCGAACTCAATCGGCTCCTTTAAAGGACTAAGAAGGGCATTTACGCCCCGTACATTGATGAAAAGTTCAGGAGAAACGTTTTACATCCCCATGAATGTGGAACAAGGAAGGAATGAATCCTTGAGGGATTACATGAATCGAATCACCAAGGAAGCCTTGAAGCTCCCAAACCTAGATCATAGGGTAGCTATCAAGGTAGAGGAAAGTGTAAGGGAAGTCTCAACCCCTGCTGGAGGCAATAAAGGTAATAACAAGAAGCGAAGGTGGATGTTAAGGATAGGTGTCCTCGAATAAGTAAAGACTCTGACTCTACTTGGAAGAAGAAAAACCAAGGACCGAGGTTTACCAGCTATGCACGTTTGAATACTCCCAACACCCAAGTCCTGATGGACATTGAGACATACAAGGATCTCTAATGGCCGAAGCCATTAAGGGCTGATCCCGGAAAGAGAAACAAAAATCAATATGGTCAATTCCATAAGCCATTGGGGAATAACATTCACGATTGTAGACAGCTGAAACACAAGATCAAGTTTCTGATCCAAAGAACCAGGTGGTATAAGTTCACCAAGGATGGCCAATAGGGTAACCTAAGGCAGGATTGTGAAGTAGAAGATTATAAAAGGAAGGATGGCGATCAAGATCGCAATCCATAGCCCCGGGGGGCCGGTGATAAACACGATTTTTGAAGGCCCAACAGTGGTCGAGAATACAAGGAGCTTACATTCGAGAAGCTATGCACATTATAGGAGAAGCTCTATAACGAGCAAAAACCAAAATGGCATTTGTCGTTGATGATTCTGACTTGGAAGGGGTGAAGTGCCTCCATGATGGCCCGTTGATCGTAACACCTGTGATAGGCAACTCGTTAGTGAAGGAGTCTTGATAGACAATGGAGCTTCCGTTGACATCTTGTTTCACGATGCTTTTATGAAGATGGGGTATAACGACTCTCAGTTGACCCCCTCTAACACACCTATATAAGGGTTCAATGGAGTAGAATCTAAAGTTGAAGGAACTATTCAGTTGCCCGTCACCATCGGACAGAGCCCAATGAGGCCACTCAGATGTTGAACTTCCTGGTAATCAAGGCGACATCAACGTACAACGCTATCCTTCGAAGGACTGGACTTCATGCATTCAATGCTTTAGCCTCAACTTATTATATGAAGATCAAGTTTCCAACCAGAAATGGTGTGAAGAACAGAAGGGTGACAAGAAAAATGGCTAGGAGCTGTTATGTAGCCGCGTTAAGGCCTGACGGAATCGGGGGCAGGTCCTTTCGATTGAAGACATGGATGTCCGCAGAGGTAAGGAACACCAAGAAGGGCCAGCAGAGGACATCACACAGAAGCCTCGGACAGCCATTAAGGCTAAGGCGTCAACTGACTTCGTGGTTGAATGTACCATTGGCAACCAAGAAGTCGGGGGGCAGGAGGTAGTACCCCAAGCAGGAAGTGAACCTCAGAATAAGAATGAGGAGAAGCAGGAAGTGAACCTCAGAATAAGAATGAGGAGACCAGAAGGATTTATATGCGCTTTATTTTGATGGAGCATCAAAAACAAACAAATGCATACCCCTAAGGGTAGAGTTAGGTTACAGCAGATAAGAGTTTAAGTCCTTGAAGGACCCTGGATAAAGGATAAACATTGAAGTCCTGATGGAACACCCGCTGAAGAAACATATTGCATAGCCCGAAAGTCAATGGAAGGCTCATCAAGTGGGCAATCAAGCCAGGAGAATTTGATGTTAAGTACAAGCCTATGACGACCATCAAAGCCCAAGCTCTAGCTGACTTCGTGGTTGAATATACCATTGACAACCAAGAAGTCGGGGGGCAGGAGGTGATAGACCAAAAAGGTCAGCAAGGTGAGAAACCCCTTGAAGAGAAGAAGGAGTATTGGGTGCCGTATTTTGATGGGGAATCAAAAACAAAAAGCTCTATTTTCATTACAAAAAGCTCTATTTTCATGGGGTATCAAAAACGAAAACTAGTGGTGCAGGTTTAGTTCTGCAAAGCCCCGATGAGTTAACACTTGAGTATGCCTTGAAGTTGGACTTCCAACCAACCTACAACGAGGCGAAGTATGAAGCTCTAATATCCAGCCTTGGATTAACAAGAGCTTTGAGGGTGAAGAACCTAAAAGTCTGAGGAGACTCAAAGCTGGTAGTCTCACAAGTAAATAGAGAGTTTGAGGCTAGAAAAGAATATGTTCAAATATTCAAGGATACTTCCAGGTCCTGAAGACCCTACCATCAATTCGAAATTGGTATCACTGGTGGATGTAAGCCGAAGGCTAAACCCTAAAGCTCATCTTGAGACTAGTTGGTCCCCTGATAATGCCTTGAAGGTACAGAAACTATTAATGAGAGTGTTGAGATAAGAGGTCCTTTACAATTCCACACTTGAGGTCTTGAACTTCAAATCTCAAAATTCAAGCCTTGATGGCCAACAAGGTTATCTGCCTCCAAACGAACCTGACAAGAGGCATCAGGCTACCTAAAACCTAGTCAAGGTTCTACAAGTATAAGAAGAAGGTTGGAAACCTAGAAGTAAGGTAGAGGATTGGCAACCAGCCAAGGCACACCAGACTTAAAGTTGAGTGCTTAGTGGCAAGTGAACTTCTTGAGCTATCAACCGAGAAGCAAGACCTCCACTATATGAAGCAAGGGGGCAAGAACTAAGGGACTCCATTATTTCTACCTTTTAGAACGAGAGTTAAAGGTTGAATGTTTGATAACCAACACCGAACGAGTTCTCCTTTTTTAAATCAAGAACAAGTAGTAAAAACTATGAAAGCCACGGTGCCAAACAAGGTTTCCAAGAACTCTAGCTTGACTCCAATGCAAAGAATTTGGGCTCAAAAACAAGGAACTCAGGAACTTAAGAAATTTCATCCGATGTAACCGAGGCCACAAGGTCGAGGCACCTCAAGGAAGCCTCGAGGCCGAGTAGCCCCAACCAAAGTCCCTCGCGAAGGGCAACAACCGAGCTCGCCCGACCGAGCACCTCTCGAAAGGCCATAGGCCGAAGTCACACAGTCGAAGACACCTGAAAGCCATTAAGAGGCCCTTATTTCGACCAAAATTCTGGTCGAGACGACCAAGAATCCTAGTCGAAAAATCATTCGACCAAGCGAAAAATTGCTCCTTATTTCGACCAAGATCCTGGTCGAAATGACCAGGAATCCTAATCGAAAATCCTTTCGACCAAGAAGCTAGGAAGCCCTTTATTTCGATCAGAATCCTGATCGAAAATCCTGACCTAAGGGTCAGCATTTCTGATCGAAAATCCTGACCTAAGGGTTGACATTCATGATCGAAAATCCAGACCTAAGGATCAGCACCCCTGATCGAAAATCCTATCCTAAGGGTCAGGATTCCTGATCGAAAATCCGTTCGATCAAGCCATTAAGAGGCCCTTATTTCGACCAAAATCCTGGTCGAAATGACCAAGAGTCTTGGTCGAAAATCCTTTCGACCAAGAGGCCGGAAAGGCTCTTATTTCGATCAGAATCCTGATCTAAGGGTCAGCATTCCTGATCGAAAACCCTGACCTAAGGGTCAGCATCCTGATCGAAAATCCTGACCTAAGGGTCAGCCTTCCTGATCGAAAATCCGTTCGACCAAGCCATTAAGAGGCCCTTATTTCGACCAAAATCCTGGTCGAAACGACCAAGAGTCCTGGTCGAAAATCCTTTCGACCAAGAGGCCGGAAAGGCCCTTATTTCGATCAGAATCCTGATCTAAGGGTCAGCATTCCTGATCGAAAACCCTGACCTAAGGGTCAGCATCCTGATCGAAAATCCTGACCTAAGGGTCAGCCTTCCTGATCGAAAATCCGTTCGACCAAGCCATTAAGAGGCCCTTATTTCGACCAAAATCCTGGTCGAAACGACCAAGAGTCCTGGTCGAAAATCCTTTCGACCAAGAGGCCGGAAAGGCCCTTATTTCGATCAGAATCCTGATCTAAGGGTCAGCATTCCTGATCGAAAACCCAGACCTAAGGGTCAGCATCCTGATCAAAAATCCTGAACTAAGGGTCAGCATTCCTGATCGAAAATCCTGACCTAAGGGTCAGCATCCTGATCAAAAATCCTGACCTAAGGGTCAGCATTCCTGATCGAAAATCCTGACCTAAGGGTCAGCATCCTGATCGAAAATCCTGACCTAAGGATCAGCATCCTAATTGAAAATCCTGGTACAAAAAAAAAGGGGGCTATATAATGAAAATTTTTATGTGCATAGAGTCATGAATGACCTCAATTTTGGACGAATTTCAAAGATTTGGGAGCCAATGAGGTCAAAAATATGATCTTAAACTACGAAAATATTAGGGCTGAGGACCCCTCTAATTACAAAAATTATTATTAAAAATAATAATAATAAAATCCGGGTCGAATTTTATTCGAGTGAAATTTTATCCGAGAAGGACACCTCCGATTTGGGGATCGAAATTATCTAAGATTTGGACAAAAGAAATATTATTTTTGAATAACAATATTCAAAAAAAAAAAAAAAAAAAAAAGTTCGACCAAGAACCTGGTCGAAAAAGACCAGGATTCTACTCGAAAACTGCTTCGACCAGACAAAAAAATGATGCTTGTTTCGACCACAAACCTGGTCGAAATCGACCAGGTCAAAACTTTTGGCAAAAGTGCTGTTTGGTACCCCAACTTCTACACAGTTTACAAAGGATGCACTGGAGCTTCTAAATTGACAGAAAGAGTACTGTAGTTGACAATTTGATGAAAAGACCCCTTTTGTTTATATTTTTACCGAAAGGTCCCTGCACTTCATATTTTGACAAAAAAATACCTGTTGGTACATAAAAATTCCTAAATTATTAGGAAAAATTAAGAAAAATACCTGTGGGTACATAAAAATTCCTAAATTATTATGAATAATTTAGAAAAATACCTGTTGGTACATAAAAATTCCTAAATTATTAGGAAAAATTAAGAAAAATACCTGTGGGTACATAAAAATTCCTAAATTATTAGGAATAATTTAGAAAAATACTTGTGGGTACATAAAAAATTCCTAAATTATTAGGAAAAGTACAGAAAAATACGAGAAAAATTATAGAAATATCTTCTTGACAAATTGAGCAATAATTTATGCTAATAATGCATAAAAGCTCTATGAAAGTGCCGAAATTGCTAAAAGCAAGCACAAATTAAAGCCTCGAATAAGGCAAATCGTCGTAAATGTGTAGGTCGCTCCACACTTTACAATCAAGACGATACTCGTGAAACACTAGTGTAAACCAAAATTCCCATATGAGGGTAGGAAAATTAAGAAGTCCCAGGTAAGGGATAAAAACGACCCCGAGTCTCGATTAAGGCAAATATAACTTCTACGAAAACCTGATCAGTTTTCCTAGAAGTTGGGGGGCAAATGATATGGGCTAAAAATAAGCCCTAAAGGCACATTTAATGTTGCATTAATTAGGCCCGGTATGGTCCAAACGGGGGGCCCACCAACAGGGTCCAAAACCCTATTTAAATATTAATTTCGTAATTAATATTGAGGGATAATTAACAGCTGGGAAGTACAAGTCAAATAAGGATATTATCTCTCCAAAGAGTAGCCTCCAAGGCACATAGTCATACAAGGAAACAGACTCCTACAAGGAAGGAGTCTAGAACCTTCCTCAAGACTGACTTGCCCAGTAAGTCACCTAACCCTACTATAATTCTCAGGCTTCTCAGCCTATATAAAGGGTGTGACCCCTCATTCTCAGAAAAAACGTGGGGCAGAACTCCATACGTCACCCACCACGTTTTGGCTTAATCCTCGAATAAGGACATACAAGCCACTACGTCCTAGGTGAGCCCTCGCCGCCATAGCCCCGAGGGCACCATCACCTAGAACTACGTTTTTTGGCTTGATCTTTGATATTCATCAAAGTACGTAGGCATCTTGTGAAGGCAGATTCAGCCACGAACACGAGAGCAGCCATTAAAGCACGAAGCTCACGCACCCTAGCATTAATTACACACAAACCCTAGCCGCAATTAAATAACCTAGTTTTTATTCCACAACAGCATTAAAATAAAAAAATCACGGCATCGACTATTACTACGCATCGACTACCCAGTACGGCAGTACCCACACCCTCAAAATCACGGCACTGTGATACCCAAATCACAACACCCACAAAAACCTTCTAATTAAAGGACATGACCATCAAACCAGCATACCGAATTACTTATTACTTATACTACTAATCAAACAAATAAATAGTAAACTGAGACATCCAACTATAGATCAAACATTCTCTTACATCAGTGCAACATCGTTTCCTTCGTCTTCAATGGCACCATCATTTTCAAAAATTAATAAATCATCACTAACTTAAAGATAATTTTATGAGTTTCGTGTGAATTGTAAAATCATCAAAATTTGATTTCTAGATTTCAAGATAAAACCAAAATAGTAAATATGAATTTTTTTTAATACTAATAAAAAAATAAATAAAATTCAATTCTAATACAACCTTTTTTAATTAAATCATTTTCAGATTATAATATTTCTTATAAAATTCAATTCTAAATTCATGATCTTGTCGCCTTATTGTCGCCTTTTTCTTAGATGGTAGGCTTTAATCTAAATTCATGATCTTGGAAAACCAATACCACCACACTTTTCCTTGCGTTGATTAGAAGTGATCAATGATCAATGATCAACATGGCCTCCATGCAATCCAAAGTATAACAGTATTATGTAGTAAGAATAATCTTATTTTGTAAGGTAAAATTTTATTTCTCCCGACCATATCATTAACCCAATTATTTTTTTTTGTGCCTTCCAAAATTTTTTTGACGGTCCATTTTTAAATTTCTTTAACTCAAATCAGATTAATTTGCGCTAAAATTTGCATAATCGAAAAGCAGATTGAACTTTTTATTTCATGGTTTAAACCTTAAAATAGCCTAAACTATGTTCGAAATTCATTCCCTCTGTCTATTTTACAAAGCATGTTTATGAAGATCAAAATTTTAATGAAAACCTTGAAAATAGTGTATGTTTTTTTAAGTAGAATATGTTTTGTAGAACATTTATTTTTTTGTATGTTCCAAAAGTGCTTTTCCAAAAGACTAATTTCGATCATTACTAAAGAGTCTAGACTACTTCTCAAAGCTGATGTTGCTGTTGGAAACAGCAAACCCACAAGCAAGCCAATGGACAAAACGCAGAAAATATCACCCAAAAAATCTCTAAACAATACTCCATGTGTTCGTTATCCAAGGTATATTGCCAGTTTTATCGAATTTTACTTGGCCTCCAAGGTATCTTATATATTCTTAAAAAGATTCTAAAATTCAGCTAAACTTTATATAATTGGTGGTCACTCCCTCAAGTAACTCTCAAGGTTGAATTAAGCAGCCATTAATTTGAGGTATTTAATTATTTTTACTTGTCTTTTTTATGCTTTTGCGTACACTAATTCGAATAGGCGGTAATTTATATAACTATGACATCAGAATTGCTGAATGGTGGTTTGGCCTGTTAGAATTCAAACTCTTCTAGAATGGAGGCTAAAAATCAAAACAACACATGCATATTAATGTTCAACAATTGTAGGCTTGGTTGGTGAAGTTTTAGATTGTAGGCTTGAAATAAATATAAGTTATGTAAGCAATGATGTCAAGGTACTAGGATGAGGATAATAAATAGGTTAATTCATTGCATTTGTAAAATATACCAAGAGAAATAAAAAGAGAGAAACACAAGAGTTGTTTTCTAGAGAGAAACACAAGAGTTGTTTCCCACATTTGGTATCAGGTCTAAGGTCGATATATACACAATTATATATCAAATTGAAGGTCTCACGGAGAGGAATCCAACGCCGCCGAAAGCAGCCCAATCGGAGCTCGGATGCGTCTTCATGAGCCTCAAGAAGTAGGCTGCCAAAGGAGGAAAATTTTCAGAAATTTTTGGAGTAGACGAAGTACTGTTCATACAGACGACACTGTTCACACGGACGACACTGTTCACACAGTAGAAGATGAAGTACTGTTCACTGTAAAAATCATGGGAGATTTTACAAACTCTATTGAGAAACTCAACAACAATAATTATGGGTCATGGAGTACTCGTATAAAGTTTTACCTGCTTGGACAGGATTTATGGGATGTTATAAATGGCAGTGATACAACACCACCAAGGGAGGCTAGAAGCACAAACACGGCCTCTGTCACCTCAATCTCAACACTGGCACAACCAGATGCTACACCTCAAAGACCAGTAGCTGACCCTGAGATCTTAAAGAAATGGAAGATTAAAGCAGGTAAAGCCTAAGTACAAGGAGTTCTACTGCTCCATCACTAAACTTGGAATTTAACTTTTCTCGCTGAAAGTTTATTGCTGAATTGAAGATATCAAAATGATAGTGTTGGCAGATTGTCATTGAGTTTTTTTGTTGGCATGAACGACCTGTTGCACTTTTGTACAAAGCTTCCATATCTGGAATTTCAATGTCATGTTGTGGACAAATAGATAGCACATGCGCAAGTAGATGGTCAAATCCTTCTTCCTTCAAGGTAAGAGGCAGTGCTTTAGTAGTTGAGACAAGATCCATGGCACTTACGATGTCAAGATATTTGTGTTGTAAAGCTCGACAAAGTAAATCAGTGACCCCCATAATTTTATGCATCATATGAAGTGTGAAAATAAAATCAAAAGATCTCATAATTATCAAACAACCAGTTGCTTCTCCTCACAGTGAACTAGAATTTCCTTCTTCAATAATACTTTCAAGCACTGAAATGTTTGCTCCATACATATCTATTAAGCTGTAAGAGACTCAAAATGAGAACTCCACCGAGTAGCACCACTCCGATGAAGATTGACAGTCCGATTTAAGCTTCTACCGGTATCACGTTCACCTGAATTCACCATATGAGCAATTTTAAAAGTTTGGGCTGAATGTAATTCAGTGTGCCATTTTGGAATAAGATTAACAATGGTTGACAATTTTGAGAAAAATAGATAAACACCAGTTTCTTTTGTAGAAGCTCAAACTAAATCTAGTTGTAATCTATGAGCAAAACAGTGTATATAATATGCATAAGGACACTCTTTAAGAAATAGAGCCTGAAGTCCATTCCAAGCACCTGACATATTGCTAGCACCGTCATACCCCTGACCCCTCACATTAGAGCTATGCAAATTATATCGAGAAAGGACACTGGATATTTTTTCTTTCAATGTCGTAGTAGTAGTGTTTGAAACATGAACAATCTCAAAGAAACGCTCTCGTAAGATACCAAGGCGATCAACAAACCTCAAAATAATTGACATCTCTTCTTTATTTGCTGAATCTTTGGCTTCATCAACCAAAATACAGAACTTTGCATCTCCGACTTCTTCACGAATTTTTCTAAGACTACATTACCAACGTCAGGATTCAGTCGACCCATAACTTTTACCATCTCTATAAAATTACCACGATTATTAGAAATTGGAGATTGATCATGACCTCTAAATGCAAATACCCGCAAACTAAGATATCGAACACCTTCATTCGTTGCTTTGAGTCGCAACCGATTCTTCCGAACTTCTTCTAAACTTTGAGCATTTAACACTTTCTCATCAAAATGTCCGGTTACTTTCATTAATTCTTCAACACAACGTACAACATTTCTATGTGATGAAGTAGGAAGTCCCACATGAATTAAAAATGGACATCTATCTCCATCATTAACCTTCTTCCAACAATTAAATCAATCAATAGAAAATGTGGGATGAAGAGGTGTTTTTTCTTCAAATATAAATCAAGGAAAACAGAATACTGCATCTTTTTTCGGAGAGTACTCGAGCCAACTAAAATTTTCACCAATGATTGGCACTTCGTCATAGCACATGGGAGAAGCAACTTAATAAAAGGTTGCTATTTTGTTAATCTTTATCACATTATCATATATATTATATCATAATTTTTTTTCATCCATCTCATTATTAATAACATTCGTTAAAAATTTACTTCAATAATCAATAATTTTAAAATTATTAATATAATTTCATATATAAATTTTAGAAAAATGATAATAATATGAAAGATATAAAAGTAATTAAAGTTAATTATATTTTTAATTATTTGTATTTGTTTTTAAGTATGAGGAAATTGACAATTTTTGTCAACTCTGTTTAGTAACTTCACTACGCCATAGATTGCCTATTGCAACCTTTTGGCATGGGTGTTACCATATTGGGTGTTACCATAGCTAAGAAATTTTTGAGCTATCACAACCTTGTGATTGTGGTGTTACCAAATCCACAAAAGTATGTTACCATAGCTATGAAAGGTGTTAAAGTAGGTAACACCATGAGCTGTGTTACCATAGAGTATTCATGAACGAAATTTTTATTTTATTTAAAATTAATGATTTAATAATTATTGGATTTTAAAAATAATTAATTTTAACAAAATCGTTGAAGTAGTCATTTTAAAACGTAATATTCCATTAAATAATTGAATTAATCATATTTTGTAAATATTAAAATATTTTTAATAAATTTAGAATGAAAAGATTTATAAAATAAAGTATTATTAAAAAATTATTAAATTTTAATTAAAATCATTAAAAAATTTAGTAGAGAAAATAACCGTTTGTATAAACTTTGAATTATTAGAAATAATTAAATTAATATATTTAATAAATATAATCTAATATCATGAAATTTAAATAAATTAGTAATATTTTTACAGATAAAATTAAGGAAAAGTACAATGAATTATTGAATTATTGAGGAGAGATGAGCGGCAAACAAAAATGAGAGAGCGAGAAAACGAAAAATCAGAATTTGGAAAAATTAGTCAAATACAAATCGGGGAAATTTGGGAAAAAACAAGTCTCGCTACTCTCTCCTTTCTCATTTCTCTCGCTTCTCTCGCCTCTCATTTCTCAATCAATTAGGATTTAATTAGGGTTTAAGCTGGATTAATGTCATGTTGATGGTTATATTTGTCTGGGTAATGAGTTTTACAATACGAGGAGACGACACCGTTTGAAGTATAAGAAGCCTCCAATGACTTTAGTCAAAACGTTGTAGTTTAGAGCATAATAGATGGGGTCCACAATTACCTATTTTGTTGCTGTTACCTGGTGGTATAAATAAAGTGTATTGAGCATCATCTAAAGCTTATGAATGAGAATATTGATTTTACTTGTAATTCTTTTTCTTCTTGTCAACATAAGCCAAAAACCCAAACAAACAGAAAAACCCTAAAATTCACAAACAATTAAATCATCATCCCTAACAGTGGTATCAAAGCCATGACTGGGCCAAGCTTACAAAAGCACGAAAAAGATCTTAAACAATTGGAAGAGCAAATAGGTGAATTACATGGAATGATTCAGCGTAACCAAGAGGAGAGCACTATACAAGTTACAAAGTTGTCTGAGCAATTTTCCGAGTTAACTCAGCAAGTGCAGTCTACCAAAGATGATGTCTCCCTTAAATTCCAAAGCATCATCAGCTTGTTACAGAATCGAGAACCTACAGCATCATCCAGCGTGGGCAACAAATCTGGTATGCCAAGTACTCCTCTTATCTCCACTCCTGTTCATCATCCTTTTTTTACCACATCACCTGCTACTATTTTCACTACTGCACAACACACTCCTATGATTACATCTGCACCACCCACTATTCTTCATTTTGGACAAAATGATTTAATTTCTGGCACGGGCATCAGGGCATGGTCTATGCACACACACCTAAAACCCCCACCACCAAACCCACTAATATAAACCCTCCCCAATCTCCTATTAAACACACCTATCCCAGAAGTCCTGTTCAACCACACTACAAATACCCAAAAATGGATTTCCCTAAAGTTTGATGGTAAAGATGCACGCAGTTGGGTAAAAAAGACTGAAAAATTCTTCAAGCTAAATCCATTCATGGATCCCCGTTCCAAGGTTGACTATGCCGCTTTATATTTAGAGGGAGATGCTGATAAATGGTATCAAACCATACAAGAATCACAACCCCTGCTCACTTGGGAGACTTTCACTGCCCTCGATTTTCCACTGGGAGTCAGGAAAATCTTATTGGCAGGTTCAATAAGTTGATGCAGACAGGGACGGTAGAGGCCTATATTGGGCAGTTTGAAGATTTGCGAAGCCACTTAATCTCTACTAATAAGCTGCTTACAGAGGACTTTTATGTCGCTAGTTTTTTGAGTTGCCTTCGCCAGGATATACAACAAGCTTTGTACGTTTACAAGCCAGCTTCTCTCCAGGAAGCTATGCTCCAAGCAAAGGAACAAGAAGTGTTGGTGAATTTATTAGAAAAATGAGCGGCTACAGTATTGAAGGGGCAGCCCAGGTCTTTCACTCCTTCCTCGATGCTTGACAAGACCAAAGAAGGAGGGTACACCAACAATAAGATTGTCTCTGCTCCATAAGTTCTTAAATCTAAAGATGGGGTTCGGCTATCAAATTTTGGGGATAATTACCAGAAGCATGTCAAGTTTAAAATAATTACTCCCTCTGAAATGGCCCAACGTAGGGAGAAAGGGCTTTGCTATAATTGCGACGAACAATTTATGCCAGGACATCGATGTGCCAAACCCCAGTTATTTGTTGTAATGACTGAAGATGAGGAAGGTGACAGCCTCCACCTAACTCCTGAGAAAAATGACTCTGCTGAAGAAGAAGAAGGATCGGGCGACTGTGGCCTCTCTATTCATGCCCTAGACGGTACTACGGGACTCCAAACACTGCAATTGTTGGGTAAACTCAAAAACAGTGTCATCAACATTTTAGTTGACACAGGTTCTACCCACAATTTCATCTCTGACTCCTTGATTAAAACCCAACGCTTACATGCCAGTTCTTGCCCTGCTTTAAAAGTTGTTATGGCTAATGGCTCAACTGTCACTTGTGAAATACAAATCAAACAGCTTGAATGGTTTATGCAGGATACAAGCTTTACTTCTAGTTTTTATGCCATACCATTGCAGAGTTATGACATGATCCTCGGGGTTCAGTGGATGCAACAAGTTAGCCCAATTGGGTTTGATTTCCGGAAGAACCAAATCTGGGTTACCTGGGAGCAGCGTAGACTCTTACTGACTCAACCTAGGTTATCTCCTACTATTCAAATTCAAATGGATGAGGGAAAAGAATTCAGCATCAACAAAGGGGGAACCTGCTTCTTAGTACAACTATCACTCATCGAAGAAGCCCAGCAGGAATCACCATCGATTCCTGATTCAGTCAAGCCCTTACTACTAGAATTTGATCACCTATTTCAGAACCCCAGTGGATTACCCCCGCCTCGTGCACAAGACCATCTCATACCATTGATGGAACACAATAAACCCATCAATCTGAACCCATACAAGTGCTCATACTTACAAAAGACCGAGATTGAAAAACTTGTCCGAGAGATGCTTGACAGTGGCATTATCAGGCATAGCACCTCCCCGTACTCTTCTCCAGTTTTACTTGTCAAAAAAAGGACAACACATGGCGATTATGCATCGATTATCGAGCTCTCAACGCAGTCACCATCAAGAATCGGTTCCCCATTCCTATTATCGAGGAACTTCTCGATGAATTACATGGCAGTAAAATATTTACAAAACTGGATTTGCGTAGCGGCTACCACCAGATCAGGGTACAGGATGTTGATGTTCATAAAACAGCGTTTAAAACGCATCTTGGCCACTATGAGTTCCTGGTGGTTCCCTTTGGGTTAACCAATGCTCATGCTTCCTTCCAATGTCTTATGAACGAAGTATTTTCTGATTATATCCGAAAATTTATATTAGTCTTCTTTGACGATATCTTGGTGTATAGCCCCGACATTCAAACACATTTAGAGCACCTTCGATTAGTCTTTGCAGCTCTGCACAAGAATCAGCTCTATGTTAAGAAGAGCAAATGCTCTTTTGCCCAAACCACGGTCGATTATCTAGGCTATGTTATTACATAGGCTGGAGTCACAACAGATAGAAAAAAGGTTGAGGTTATGGAAAATTGGCCCATACCTCGCAATATTAAAGCCCTTCGAGGATTTTTGGGCCTTACTGGATACTACCGGCGCTTTGTGAGACACTACGGTGTCATCAGCAGGCCACTTAATAATTTGTTAAAGAAAGGTGCATTTAAATGGGATGAGGCAGCTACTAAGTCCTTCTTGCAACTTAAACATGCCATGTGTACAACTCTAGTTTTGCGAATGCCGGATTTTACCAAGCCCTTTGTTGTGGAAACCGATGCTTGTCACACTGGCATTGGTGTCGTATTGATGCAAGAAGGACAGCCCATCGCCTATTTTAGCAAGGCGTTTGCTCCTAAAAATATGGGCCTGTCAACATATGAAAAGGAACTATTGGCTGTTGTTGCAGCAACCCAAAAATGGCGAGGATACTTATTAGGATGCACATTCATCATCAAAACTGACCAACAGGCCATTTGTTATCTACTTGGCCAGAAAATCTCAACACCAGCTCAGCAAAAGTGGTTAACGAAGCTGCTAGGCTTTGATTACACTATTGAAGATAAACGGGGTAAAGAGAATGTTGTGGCAGATCCTCTGTCTCGTCTCCATAAGCCTCGAAAGATGGAAGACACACCGATTGGATCGCTATATGCTATAAGCTCAGTGGTGCCACAATGGAAGCTTGAAGTAAGAAGTTCACTGGAAAATGATGTATTTTTCACAAACATATTCAGCCAACTAGCCATCAAGCCCTCCTTAGTTCCTGACTTTGCTTTGATAGAGGAAGACCTATGATGACATGGCAAGCTCTGTGTGGGCAATCAAGGTAACCTCCGTACCACAATTTTTCGGAATCTACATAACTCTCTAGAAGGGGGCCATTCCGGCATCAACGCCACACTCAAAAGGATCTCCACTTTCTTTTGGTGGCCAAATATGGCCAGGGATATTACGGTCAGGGTAACTGAATGTGAGGTTTGCCAGCGCTTTAAAAGCGAGCATGTCAAGTACCCAGGACTCTTGGAACCCATTTCAGTGCCACATAAATCCTGGGAAGTGGCAACTATGGACTTTATAGAGGCTCTCCCAAAATCTAATGGAAAAGATACCATTCTTGTGATGATTGATAAGTACATTAAGTATTGCCACTTGATGGCCCTCCAACATCCCTTCACTGCCACCCAAGTCGCGCAACTGGTCCTAGACACCTTGGTAAAGTTATATGGTCCCCCAATCATGTTGATTACAGACCGTGATAAGATCTTCATCAGCAACTTCTGGACAGCTTTTTTTAAGGCTTTGGGCACAAATCACAAACTATCAACTTCGTACCACCCTCAAACTGATGGCCAAAGTGAAAGGCTCAATCAGTGCATAGAGAAGTTCTTGCGCTGTTTTGCTCACCAAAAACCTACTCAATGGACCAAGTGGTTAAGCTTAGCAGAATGGTGGTATAATACAACCTACCATTCTGCCATTAAAATGACACCGTATCAAGCTCTCTACGGAAAAACCCCTCCTAGCATCCACTACCAGCAAGCTGAAAAAACTGGAAATGCAACAGTAGACGAATTCCTGAAAAATAGAGCTCATATTAAAGCTCGACTCAAAGACAATCTTGTCAAAGCTCAAGAACGCATGAAGTTTTATGCAGATAAAAAACGAACGGAGCGAATTTTCGAAGTAGGGGATGAAGTTTTCTTAAAGCTACAACCTTTCAAGCAAACAAGTATGCGCCCTCAAAACAATCAGAAATTCATGGCTCGATTATATGGCCCTTACAAAATTTTGAAAAAAATTGGACAAGTCGCCTATCAATTGGAGTTACCAGATGATGCAAAAATTCACCACACATTCCACGTTTCTCAACTCAAGAAGAAGCTTGGCTCTAATTGCTTTCCTCAGCAAAGGCCACCCAAATCTCCTGAATCTGGTGAACCCCCCAACCTATCAAGATCTTAGACCACCGTCTCGTTAAGCAGAACAACAGTCCTGTAGCCTTAGTCTTAGTCCAGTGGAGCGTTCTCTACCTGAAGATGCCACTTGGGAACCTTACCTTAAGTTGAAGCTTCGATTTTCGGCATTTGACAGTGAGGACACTCACACTGCTGTCTGAAAAAGGGGGAAGTAGTGTCATGTTTATGGTTATATTTGTCTGGGTAATGAGTTTTACAATATGAGGAGACGACACTGTTTGAAGTATAAGAAGCATCCAATGACTTTAGTCAAAATGTTGTAGTTTAGAGCATAATAGTTGGGGTCCACAATTACCTATTTTGTTGCTGTTACCTGGTGGATATGTAAAGTGTATTGAGCATCATCTAAAGCTTATGAATGAGAATATTGATTTTACTTGTAATTCTTTTTCTTCTTGTCAACATATGCCAAAAACCCAAACAAACAGAAAAACCCTAAAATTCACAAACAATTAAATCATCATCCCAAACATGGAAGCTCTATATCTCTCTGTCTCTCTCTGCATCTCTTCCTCTCTCTCCCCCTTTCTCTATATCTCTCTTATATCTCCCCTCTCTCTCTCCCATTCTCTCTATCTCTCTCCCAGTATTACTGTCTCTCTCTACCCATATCTCTTTATGTATCTCTCTCTCCCTCTCTCTCTCTCTCTTTGTATCTCTTTCCCTCTCTCTGTCTCTTTGTAATTACTATGTTTTGTGTTTCGTAAATTTGATTAATTAATACTTTAATTGCTTCTCAATCTTGATTTAAGTCTATATATGCTCAATTTTAATAGCTACGATATTTAATTGTGTTTGATATTGATGGATGAGTGGTTTTTTTAGGTGTTGCTGTTTGTTTATAAATGGCGAATAGAGGTCAAATCCTGACCAACAATTCTGTGTTAATTACGATGATTGCTGATGAGGTAATTCTCATTTTATCGGTTTATCGAGTCTGTATGAATGAATTTAATAAACTTTGTTTTTACTATAATTAAAATAAGCTTCACAGCTGCTCTTTCTAATATTCGAAGCTCTACTGCTCTCTCCTTTATCTGAACTCTGTCTTTTCCGCTTTAATTTTTAACAATTGTGTTTTGTGGGGAGTTATGGTCACATTGATTAGCTCAAACTGATTTTATAAAAGCCAACAGTTTGGCTCACTTATTAGCATCTACAATATTGGCTTAATAGTTTACTAAATTCTTCTTCGCGGTGCTGAGATTCTATTTAATATGAACATTCCTTGGGTTATTCTTGGTCACTCTGTACGCAGACATATCTTAAATGAATCAAATGAGGTATGAAAAAAGCAGGGGCGTTGTTTTCCTTTTTTCATCTGGGACCTCTGTGCTAAGTTACTATGTTTTACGATTTTACTTGTTTGTTTATAGATCAACTTATTCATTTGTTTCTCACATCTGCCAAAATCAATTCTTGTATACGAAGTTTGTTGGAGATAAAATAGCGTATGCCCTTTCTCAAGGCTTAAGGGTGATTGCTTGTATTGGAGAGACTCTTGAGCAACGAGAATCTGGATCTACAATGGTTGTATTTGCTGCACAGACAAAAGCGATTGCTGGTAAAGTTATCTATACTTTACTTGTTGTGAATTTCACGTCAATAAAACTTGGGTACTTGATGACCTTTTTTGAAATGGCAGAACTTAATTGCCAAAAAAGTTTGATGTATCTGAATTGCATTCGGCATGGGGTCAAAAAGTTGAAGAGAAAACTAACAAGTGGGCAAAACCTCAGCTTCTCAACCTTTCCACCATCACTTTTGTCTATTTTATTGGCTTCCCATTATCAATATTTTTTTTTGCTAAATCAGTATTTTTTTTAATCCAGCTATTGCAAACAACTTGACTTGTTTAGCTTTATTAAACTAAACAATTTTAGTTTAGTGGTGTATTTTGTAACCAAAAGCAGCAAGTTGTTACCAAGCTTATACTTCTAGGCACTGAACTCGTGGGCCTGCTGTCGCTCTATATTTCTAACCTTACTGGGCTTCGAGTTCTGATATTAACAGATAATTACTTTTACATGAACTTGTTAAGTTCAAGCTCACCATCGTCAAAACTCTTACCTGCAGTTATGTATTTCTTATCAGCTGCAACCTGATATCTTAATATATATTTGTATATATATTAAATTTGTATTTTTGCGTTTAAGGTGGGTGTTTATGTATAAATTGTAACATGTAGTCTCTGATTGTGCTTTTGCCCCCATCCTTTTCTGCAGGACCTTGTTGATCGGATATTAGCAATTTTGTCTGATGATCAAGGTATGAATGCTCTTTGATCATTTACCAGTCACGATTTGCTGGTCTTCACTCTTGCTTTACTCTTGTCAATAACTAGTTTCTGTATCCGTAGAACAAATATTATTTTCTAGTTTGCTAAGGACTAACAATAATTATATATTTATAGTGCTTTGGCTCTCATTTATATTTATGAATTTAATTTTAAAAAACGAGAAAAATAATATAGCATAGTACATAGATTTGTAAAAAAATTGGCTTGAAAATTTTGAAAACTTACATTTTCAAGATACAATTACACTGAGTGACCATCTAAATACTTTCATACTAACATACCATACAATTTAAAATTAATTTAATTTCATATATTGCTTTTTTTCTAGTTACCAATATTTGATATCACAATTACTCTATACTACTTCGATTGATCTTTTGATCGATCCTTAGTTGTCAGCGATCAAGTTTGGTTTCTGAATTTTACTTCCATATATTTTATCTTTGTACAATTATAAACTGTAACAGCAAGATACAGTTTGATTTCTGAATTTTACTTCCATATATTTTATCTTTGTACAATTATAATTAACTGTAACAGCAAGATAGTAACATTATAGACTTGTTGTATGCAATATTTCTATTAAATTATAAATCAAATTTATAAAACTACTAATGACTCTCGGTGAAGGGTGCCTATTTACCTATTTTGAAGAAATATAACACATATGAGCTTACAATCAAAAATTGTTTCACATTTTATTATTCTTATTATCATCGTTTACTAGTTAAGATACTTAGATAGTTAGATGCATAATTTGTAATATATAAAGATAAAATTTATTCGTAAATATATATGAATAGACTAAACTAGAAGTTTACTTAATTGATTGGAAAAGTTGATTTCTAAAATCATAAAATATAAAATTTCGGAATTTTATTGTCATTTCAAACTTGGGGAAAAAAAATTTAGGTTAAACTTTAAAAGAAAATAATATAAACAAGAGAATGATGTACCTGAGATTACCTCAGGTATTTTCCCTGAGATGTTTCCATAAAATCAAGAAAAATCTTATGGGTAATCTAGTTTTCATAAAAATGCCCCTGCGGGGCCATTTATTTTATAAGATTTTATAAAGAAGTAAGGTAAGTACCTTAGGTAAGTTCCTGAGGTAATCTCAGGACATTATTCTCTATAAACAAATAATTTTCATGGAACTTAAGTCAAAACTCGAAAACTCGACAAGAACCCGATAAACTCGAAAACTCGATAAGAACCCGATAAACTCGAAAACTAGGTAAGAACTCGAAAACTCGGTAAAAACTCGAAAAACTCGATAAGCTCAAAAAGTCGAAAACTCGATAAAAGCTCAGAAACTCGTTTAAAAACTCGATAAGCTCGAAATCTCGATTAAAAACTCGATAAACTCGATAATAGCTCGAACTCGACTAGTATAGTAAACGAGTCGAGTTCGAACACAAATTTCAGGCTCGACAAATTTTAGGCTCGACTCGATTCAAAAAAGCTCGAACTCGGAAAAAAAAAGCTCGAACTCGACTCGAATTACACCCCTAGACTCGAGAGAGTAATCGAAGCTGGAGGAGGCGAAAGCAGAAGAGCAAGCCAGCTGATGCATCTATCGGGGATGAAAATGAATTAAATGATGTGTCCACTGTTATTGATGGTGGTGATAATGTCGAGGAGATGTCTGATTGTCCAAAGGCTTTTGAGGCTGTCGAAGTTGAATATGTTCCTGATCAGACTGAACTTAATGGAATTATGGGTGAGGTGTTTAGGAAGGTTTTCGAAAAATTTAATTTCATTAAGCCTGTTGCTTTGGAAGAGGATGTAAAGAATGACGAGGCTTATGTTGATAAGATTGGTAAGAAGAATGTTGAGTCTGATGATGAAGAACTGGAGCAGGATCAAAAAAGAGAAGGTTGCTGGTCTTTCGAACAAACAGAAAAACCTTCAGCGTAGGATGAAAATTGCTGAGTTGAAAAGGATATGTTCGAGGCCTGATGTAGTAGAGGTATGGGATGCCACTACACCGGATCCTAAATTGCTTGTATATAAGAACACTGTTCCTGTACCTAGGCATTGGAGTCAGAAAAGAAAGTTTCTGCAGGGAAAGCGGGGTACGGACAAGAAACCTTATGAACTACCTGATTATATTTCCAAGACAGGCATTGCGGGACTTAGAAAAGCCTATATTGAAAAGGAGGACAACAAAAAACTTAAGCAGAAACAACGTGATAAGATGCAAGGTAAGAAGGGGAAATTTGACATTGATTACGAGATTCTCCATGATGCATTTTTTAAGCACATGAAAAAACCACCATTGACATCACATTGTGATCTGTATTATGAAGGGAAAGAGTTTGAGGTTGTTAAACTAAAGGAGAGGAAGCCAGGAGTGCTGTCACAAGAACTGAAAGGTGCACTCGGTATGGAAAAAGGTGTTCCGCCTCCATGGCTCCTTAATATGCGGAGATATGGTCCTCCTCCCTCTTATCGACAATTGAAAATTCCTGGACTAAATGCTCCTATTCCTCGTGGAGCTTCCTTAGGTTATCATACTGGAGGCTGCGGCAAACCACCTGTTGACAACTACGGTCGACCTCTGTATGGAGATGTATTTGGTCTGCAACCAGAACCACCAAACTACGAGGACGAAGCAGAAGATAAAACCAAACATTGGGGAGATTATGATTCAATGGAGGAAGAAGAGGAGGAAAGGGAAGATGAAGTGGAAGTGCTAGATGAGGAAAAAATAGAAGATGGCATTCAGTCGGTGAATAGTCTTTCGAGCATTCCCACTGGTATTGAGACTCCAGATGTTATTGACCTACGCAAGCAGCAGAAGAAGGAACCTGAAAAGCCTCTTTACAATGTTTTTAACAGAAAGAATCACAGGTAGCTCCAGGGACCTTGCTTGAAACAAGTCACACCTATGCATTAAGTGATGCTACACAGGACAAGCCAGCAGCGAAAAGTGTTGACTTCCTTAGAGGTCAAAGATCAGATAGAGTTGAAGTGTCACTAAACCCAGAAGAATTGGAACCTATGGAGAATGTTCTACCAGTCAAGTACGAGGAAGCAAGGGAGGAGGAGAAGCTCCATAATAAGAAGGAAGATTCCAATGACTTGGTTGCTGAGAATGCAAAGAAGAGGAAACGGAAGATGCAAGAAAAAGATAAGAAATCAAACAAGGCCTTCAAGTTTTAGAACTTTTTTCCCCCAATGCTTTAGCTATCATATGATTTTAATCATCTTAGGTCTCAGCCTTTTAGCTGAGAAAACAATTTTGCAGACTTGCAGTATTTAATTACTCTAAGTTAATTTCCATTATGTCCTCAACTTGGTGCGTTTGTGAGCAGGTTACATGATCTTAATGTTTGGTAAGTACGATGAAGTACATTGGAGAGGGTCTTGTGTGTTTAAGCCCAACTAAGATTTTACTCTCCAGAGGCTCCCCACTTTAATTTATTTCGCTATTTTACAGGTGCTGATTGATCGTTCATGCATACCCCAGTTTTATTAGTAGCTTATGGTTATCAACAATTTGTTTACCTTAATCCTAGTTTATATATAACTCAGGTTGGAAAACATCTCCTCTCTACGTTGACTTGCTATGATTTGTCCGATTTACATATAATCATATTGGTTGTGATAGGATCATTTATGCTTATTAGCTATATTATATCTTGAAAGCTGTTTTGTATTTACAATTTCAGGATAATATTTACTAGTTTCAGACCAGTCAGACATGGTGAGTAGAAGTGCATGTAATATATTTAACATGAACCTGTTCTGAATTTTGCTACTGCCTGGTTGGAACTCTAAGCGGTTTAAACATCAATATGTTTCTCTTTTATATTATTGGAAGGAAGCAGCTGGGACTTCATCCCAATCAAGAAGATGCGAGAAAAGTACAATAATCCCACACATGGAGTCCTTGGCAGTTGATAATAAATAAGATCCCTCTTTATATTAATCTCATAAATCCATGAACCCCTGCTTTTCTATCTCGCACATTTCCATGTAGTACATCTTTTCCTATCTGAAAACTTCAATAAAATTGGTAAATATTTAATAAATACCAGGTATTTGTTTCGTTCACCGAAGGAAGTTATTTTTCATAGAAGTTTCTAAGAAAGTAGCAAAATATGTTTGGTTGGTACGTATGCAGTAGGAATTCACTTACCATGGGAAGTGTAAGTTATCAAGGGGGTTTGGTAAGTAACTTCCTAAGTTAGATAAGAATTCAAACTTCTGATCAACTTTCAATTCCCTTGTCAGTTCTAACCCGACAACTTCATGAAGTATTACTACCTAGGAATTTTAATTTTAATCAATGGCACTAAAAGCATTTTGAATTTTCTTGTACTCTGTTGTCACACCTTTGTCAGTCCACTAATAACTGAGCTTGAATATTTGTCAGTACAATGATGTTTCCCAGTTTGATATTCTGTTCTTATTCGTAGGTATAGTTCCATGTTCGAAGACAAAGATTTCATAGCACTCCATTTCTGGATATATTTTACAGGAAAATCCCCAGTGAAATAGTTCTGAGAGACATCAATTATCCGCAACATTTGAAAGCATGAAGAATTTCCAGGACTTGAAGCAATCGCACCATATAATCTATTGGCGTGCAAAACTAGAACTTGTAACGGAGTAAGAGTTCCCAGCCAAAAAGGGAAAATGTCTTCCAACTGATTCTCTCCTAAATTCAAAGTTTGAAGCATTCTACAATTTGACAAAGATCTTGGTAGTTGACCTTGTAAATTATTTTGGGTCAATTCCACTAAAATCACAACCATCTTTGATGAGGCTTACCAAGTGTTGGTAGTACGTACCAACTGACAACTTTGATATGCGGTGGTAGCTGTATCTTCTTAGTTCGTTATGTTGTAGTAGAATACGAAGAATTTGAGACGGGGCTATACAGACTTCAATATTTTTGTCAAAAATCCAGGAATGCTCTATTTGTAAATTCATCTTGACTTTGTAGATTTTATTAGCATAATTTTAGTTCATGAAGATAAATTTCATGTATCTATATCCTGCTGTAAAAGCAGTGTCATTGTAATCACAATCCAAACAACCAACTATTGTTATCTTCTGACAAGGTACTTGAGGAGGAACTGCATGTTCTCCTATTTTCCCTGTAATTTCAAGATGCCGGAAAATTGGTATTTAAAAGTAGTGGTTCCCAGTTTGATACCCTTGCTTTTGCCTTGTAGGATTTTTTTTATCATTTACAGATAAAAGACTCTAATGTGTAAAACAGAATTTTATAAGAAAAACTAATGGAACTTGAATACAGAGAATCCTTTCAATCAAAACAACAGATAATATTTATTATTGCAAATTTTACACTCAACCCAATTCAAAAAGGAATGCTAGTACATAAGAAAGTTTTAATGGGTATTAATCCTTTCTTCCATGTTTCACAAAAGACTTTGTTGGATTTGTGACTCTACGGAGGACGGGGAAATTGGTCTCACTTAAATCAAGAGCAGCACCAGGCTCTGCTTTGACCTCGACAGTTTTATCCTCATGTGGTAATGGATTGTCTTGGTTAGGCTTGGAGGATCGTGCTTTGTAATTACCATTATTCATGCTTTTTCGAGAATCGTTGGTACCCCTTCCTCTAGGTTTCTGCTTCGTCTGAAAATCGTCCTGAAGTGTTGCTGCTTCCCTCAGAGGTGTCGACTCTGGAACACTCAAAGAATCGGCCTTCTGTTGCTTCTCAAGCCTTAAGCAAGAGAGCCGTCGTTTGTGAAATTCTACTTTTCCAGAAAGCTCGTTTGTGTAATAATAAAAAAATAGGTCATCTAAATCTTCTTCTTCCTCACACAGAACTCCGTCAAGCTGATCACCATAATCAAAATAATACCACTTCCCAGCCGTAGCATAATTACCCTCGGCAATCATCTTCTGTTTCAGTTCTTCAGCAAACTTGAGCAGTTCCTCGCCGATCCACAGTATGGTCTCAACACGTTTCTCCTCTTGAGCAGCAAACTTCATGTGTTCCTCTGCCTCGTTGTCTTGTTCATCGTCATCGCCCAACAAAGCGAAAGCATTAGCCAAAGTAATAGCCATGATTGTAGAATACGTTTGGACTACGAGTCTATGAACATTGTAATGGGACAATGCCTATGTATTTATGGACGGTCTCAGTTACCCTAGTATTTTCTACCTAGGATTATATTATAAAACAATATAGGAAAAGGAACCGACATCAAACAAAAGATTAAATTCAAACTCAAATATATGAAATCTAATTACATTGTTTCAAAATTTTGGATTTATGTAAAAAAAAAAAAAATGCAAAAAGCTGTGCGGCAAATTTTTATTACTTTTAATTGTTAAAATTTTCGAATAACTTCTATTTCTTAAAATTTTGTACTTTAAAAATATGAATTTTTTAGTTTTTTTTTTTTGCGAAAATACGATTTTGCAACCAAATACAACCTCAAATGCAACCCAAAATAACTTCAATTATTTTCCCCAAAAACGTAAAAAAAAAATAAAAAGTTGCATTTGTTTGCAAACCAAATATTTTCAGAAAATGGTAAAATTACAAATAAAGTTCTAAAAAATAGTATTTTTAATAATTTTTCAATATTTAATTAAATATGAAAAATTCTTTATCTATTTATCATATTCTTTTACAAAAAATTCATTTGAAAAAAAGAACTCTAATAATTTCTTGACGTCCAACTCGGTAATTTTAGGTTTTCTCTCTTTTCTCTCTAGTCTCGCAGTCGCCTCCCTTCTTTGTTTTTTATTGGGGCTTCCATCGATTTTTCTTGTGGAAAGCCCCAAATCCTTTCTTTTGTTTTGTTTGACTAGCTTATAACTCGTACAATGCATAATTACATTTTTAATATCTATAATTATATTATTTTTTTTAATTTTATATGTTATTAATTTACATATCAATTTGTTATTAAAAGTTTGATATATATAAGATTTTACACGTTCAATTTAATATTTGTACTCTATCTTGAATTCTTAAATTTTGATTTGGACAATATTACAACTCACGTGAAATTAATAAAATAATCTTTAATTTAGTGATGATTTAACAATTATTTTTCAATTAAATCTACGCACAAACAAAAGAGAGAAAAGAAATTGACAATTTTTACGTTGAAAATTCTATTCGATTTATGAATTGTACTTATAATTCATTTTGATTATCAAAATACCTTTGTTATTATTTGAAGATAGTTCTACTAACAATCAAATACAATTTTAATATTAAGTGTAAAAGGGATTTTGTCAAAAACTTTGATTATCGGTAGTCTGACCCTTCATATGACAAAATAAATAAGAACCGTTAGATCTTAAATAAATAGATGAAAACCATTGGATCTAGCATAAAAATATACACTACACCATAAACAGCCTACTGCAACTTAAAATTTGTGTTGCGTCAGGGGTCAAATATGTTACAGTAGGCCCAAAAAAGGGCTAAGGTAACATTTTTTTAAGATAGTTTTTTCAATGTTGCCCTAGGGAATCTAAGATAACATTTTTATCAGATGCCATTTTATGTTGCACTAGATTGCTATAGCAACACAAATTTGATCTATACCAACATAAAATATATGTTATCTTTGGTGATCAATTTTTTTAAAAAGTAGGCCCCCTATAGGTCCCATGATCTGTGGCAACATAAAATATATGTTACCTTTGGTGTATTATTTTTTTTAAAAAAGTGGGACCCACTTTTATTGGCAACACATTTGTATCTAGGACAACACTTTCTTGCCATATTTTTTTACAATATATTGTAATTAGTGCAACATATTAGCAACCTACTGCAACATTTTACCAAGAAAAAATAAAACTAGAGCTGTTAACGAAACTAGCTGTTCGTGAGCAAGCTCGAGCTCGGCTCGTTAAGGGCTCGATTCGGCTCGGTTCGTTAAGAACTCGAGCTCGAACACAAAAAAAAGCTCGTTAAGCTAACGAGCTCGAGCCGAGCTTTTAACATGTGCGGCTCGAGCTCGGCTCGAGCTCGGCTCGATTTTGTTCGGCTCGGTTCGGCTCGTTAAAAGCTCGAAAAAAATCAAAATTTTTACTTTTTATTTTTTTATCTCCAACCAAATTAATTTTTTATTTTTTGAAAATTTGGGAATATCACTAAATTAGATATATCTTGACATCCGTACGGTTGGATCGTCGAAAAATATTTTTTAAAAAATAGAAACAACAATTCGTGACAAAGCACTAGTTACTAGTACTAGTTAAATTAGTAGTGATCTACTAAGATCTCCAACCAAATTAATTTTTTATTTTTTGAAAATTTGGGAATATCACTAAATTAGATATATCTTGACATCCGTACGGTTGGTTCGTTAACAGCTCTAAATAAAACTAATGCAATATGTAATAAATCCCAAAATAACCTGTTCATTCTAAGCAATCATTCCAAACAATACATCCATAAACCAACTCCTAAACACCATCAATTACCAACTACTTAAATCATTCCAAATATTACACCCATACACAATAGAAAAAATAAAGAGCAATCGAAAGCCATACACAATGCCTTCATTAAATTAAAATGACCAATAACTAATTTAAAATTTTCTGTTCTCGCAACATATATAACTGAATCACATTTACTTAGGTCAATTTTGAACCGAACTGTAAGATCAATTTGTCCTCTTCGATGCACCTACAAATAAGCAGGAAACATTCACAATTAGGCCAACTGATTAAGGTGGGACAAGTAACAATATCATTGAAGTTTCTTACATAAGTAAATGAATCTAATTGTTGGCAGAAAGAATGGCTTTGTTAAATTTCCATATGCAGTGATGGACTTGCCCTGCCATAGTTTTGCAAAGCAGAGAAATCATTATCCCTGTATGCCAGTATGCATACATACTGTAAAAAAGAATTACATACATTTCTTGTGGAAAGCCCCAAATCCTTTCTTTTGTTTTGTTTGACTAGCTTATAACTCGTACAATGCACAATTACTTTTTTAATATCTATAATTATATTTTTTTTAATTTTATATGTTATTAATTTACATATCAATTTGTTATTAAAAGTTTGATATATATATAATTTTACACGTTCAATTTAATATTTGTACTCTATCTTGAATTCTTAAATTTTGATTTGGACAATTTTACAACTCACGTGAAATTAATAAAATAATCTTTAATTTAGTGATGATTTAACAATTATTTTTCAATTAAATCTACGCACAAACAAAAGAGAGAAGAAATTGACAATTTTTACGTTGAAAATTCTATTCGATTTATGAATTCTACTTATAATTCATTTTGATTATCAAAATACCTTTGTTATTATTTGAAGATAGTTCTACTAACAATCAAATACAATTTTAATATTAAGTGTAAAAGGGATTTTGTCCAAAACTTTGATTATCGGTAGTCTGGCCCTTCATATAACAAAATAAATAAGAACCGATAGATCTTAAATAAATAGATGAAAACCATTGGATCTAGCATAAAAATATATTTTATATTTTAATATGTTATAAACTAAAAAATCTATTTATATTGAAATACGAAAAGATGTATATCAATGATTTAAATCATATCTAATTAGGGTTTTTACGTTGAATAGCATTATCGACTACATTGAAATGGATTAATTTAAAAATTGGTAATTATATTTTTTCTTCAGATTCTGATGAGTGTTTTCTTTTGAATAATAATTATTATTAAAAAAAAATTCCGAAAAGGAGAGACAACATTAGAATAAAAAAAACAAGTACAGGAGATGGGCTGAAACAGACCATTACTATGCATCGACTACCCAGTACCCTCACCCTTAAAATCACGGCACTGTGATACCCAAATCGCAACACCCACAAAAACCTTCTAATTAAAGGACATGACCATCAAGCCAGCAGACCGAATTACTTATTACTTATACTACTAATAAAACAAAGAAATAGTAAACAGAGACATCCAACTATAGATCAAACATTCTCTTACATCAGTGCAACATCGTTTCCTTCGTCTTCAATGGCACCATCATTTTCAAAAATTATTAAATCATCACTAACTTAAAGATAATTTTATGAGTTTCGTGTGAATTGTAAAATCATCAAAATTTGATTTCTAGATTTCAAGATAAAACCCAAATAGTAAATATGAATTTTTTTTAATACTAATAAAAAATAAGTAAAATTCAATTCTAATACAACCTTTTTTAATTATATCATTTTTAGATTATAATATTTCTTATAAAATTCAATTCTAAATTCATGATCTTGTCGCCTTTTTCCTAGATTGTAGGCTTTAATCTAAATTCATGAGCTTGGAAAACCAATACCACCACACTTTTCCTTGCGTCGATTAGAAGTGATATCTATAAAGATATCAATGATCAACATGGCCTCCATGAAATCCAAAGTATAACAGTATTATGTAGTAAGAATAATCTTATTTTGTAAGGTAAAATTTTATTTCTCCCGACCATATCATTAACCCAATTATTTTTTTTTGTGTGTGCCTTCCAAATTTTTTTGACGGTCCATTTTTAAATTTCTTTAACTCAAATCAGATTTATTTGCCCTAAAATTTGCATAATCGAAAAGCAGATTGAACTTTTTATTTCATGGTTTAAACCTTAAAATAGCCTAAACTATGTTCGAAATTCATTCCCTCTGTCTATTTTGCAAAGCATGTTTATGAAGATCAAAATTTTAATGAAAATCTTGAAAATATTGTATGTTTTTGTAAGTAGAATATGTTTTGTAGAACATTTATTTTTTTGTATGTTCCAAAAGTGCTTTTCCAGAAGACTAATTTCGATCATTACTAAAGAGTCTAGACTACTTCTCAAAGCTGATGTTGTTGTTGGAAACAACAAACCCATAAGCAAGCTAATGCACAGAACGCAGAAAATATCACCCAAAAAATCTCTAAACAATACTCCATGTGTTCGTTATCCAAGGTATATTGCCAGTTTTATCGAATTTTACTTGGCCTCCGAGGTATCTTATATATTCTTAAAAGGATTCTAAAATTCAGCTAAACTCTATATAATGGGTGGTCACTCCCTCAAGTAACTCTCAAGGTTGAAGCAGCCATTAATTTGAGGTATTTAATTATTTTTACTTGTCTTTTTTATGCTTTTGTGTACACTAATTCGAATAGGCAGTAATTTATATAACTATGACATTAGAATTGCTGAATGGTGGTTTGGCCTGTTAGAATTCAAACTCTTCTAGAATTGAGGCTAAAAATCAAAGCAACACATGCATATTAATGTTCAACAATTGTAGGCTTGGTTGGTGAAGTCATAGATTGTAGGCTTGAAATAATTATAAGTTATGTAAGCAATGATGTCAAGGTACTAGGATGAGGATAATAAATAGGTTAATTCATTGCATTTGTAAAATATACCAAGAGAACTTAAAAGAGAGAAACACAAGAGTTGTTTCCCACATTTGGTATCAGGTCTAAGGTCGATATATACACTGTTCATACAGACGACACTGTTCACACGGATGACACTGTTCACACAGTAGAAGACGAAGTACTGTTCACTGTAAAAATCATGGGAGATTTTACAAACTCTATTTAGAAATTCAACAACAATAATTATGGGTCATGGAGTACTCGTATAAAGTTTAACCTGCTTGGACAGGATTTATGGGATGTTGTAAATGGCAGTGATACAACACTACCAAGGGGGGCTAGAAGCATAAACACGGCCTCTGTCACCTCAATCTCAACATTGGCACAACCAGATGCTACACCTCAAAGACCAGTAGCTGACCCTGAGATCTTAAAGAAATGGAAGATTAATGCAGGTAAAGCCTAAGTACAAGGAGTTCTACTGCTCCATCACTAAACTTGGAATTTAACTTTTCTCGCTGAAAGTCTATTGCTGAATTGAAGATATCAAAATGATAGTGTTGGCAGATTGTCATTGAGTTTTTTTGTTGGCATGAACGACCTGTTGCACTTTTGTACAAAGCTTCCATATCTGGAATTTCAATGTCATGTTGTGGACAAATAGATAGCACATGCGCAAGTAGATGGTCAAATCCTTCTTCCCTCAAGGTAAGAGGCAGTGCTTTAGTAGTTGAGACAAGATCCATGGCACTTACGATGTCAAGATATTTGTGTTGTAAAGCTCGACAAAGTAAATCAGTGACCCCCATAATTTTATGCATCATATGAAGTGTGAAAATAAAATCAAAAGATCTCATAATTATCAAACAACCAGTTGCTTCTCCTCACAGTGAACTATAATTTCCTTCTTCAATAATACTTTCAAGCACTGAATTGTTTGCTCCATACATATCTATTAAGCTGTAAGAGACTCAAAATGAGAACTCCACCGAGTAGCACCACTCCGATGAAGATTGCCAGTCCGATTTAAGCCTCTACCAGTATCACGTTCACCTGAATTCACCATATGAGCAATTTTAAAAGTTTGGGCAGAATGTAATTCAATGTGCCATTTTGGAGAACAACCAATAAGATTAACAATGGTTGATAATTTTGAGAAAAATATATAAACACCAGTTTCTTTTGTAGAAGCTCAAACTAAAGCTAGTTGTAATCTATGAGCAAAACAGTGTATATAATATACATAAGGACACTCTTTAAGAAATAGAGCCTGAAGTCCATTCCAAGCACCTGACATACTGCTAGCACCGTCATACCCCTGACCCCTCATATTAGAGCTATGCAAATTATATCGAGAAAGGACACTGGATATTTTTTCTTTCAATGTCGTAGTAGTAGTATTTGAAACATGAACAATCTCAAAGAAACGCTCTCATAAGATACCAAGGCAATCAACAAATCTCAAAATAATTGACATCTCTTCTTTATTTGCTGAATCTTTGGCTTCATCAACGAAAATACAGAACTTTGCATCTCCAACTTCTTCACGAATTTTTCTAAGACTACATTACCAACGTCAGGATTCAGTCGACCCATAACTTTTACCATCTCTATAAAATTACCACGATTGTTAGAAATTGGAGATTGATCATGACCTCTAAATGCAAATACCCGCAAACTAAGATATCGAACACCTTCATTCGTTGCTTTGAGTCGCAACCGATTCTTCCGAACTTCTTCTAAATTTTGAGCATTTAACACTTTCTCATCAATATGTCCGGTTACTTTCATTAATTCTTCAACACAACGTACAACATTTCTATGTGATGAAGTAGGAAGTCCCACATGAATTAAAAATGGACATCTATCTCCATCATTAACCCTCTTCCAACAATTAAATCCATCAATAGTAAATGTGGGATGAAGAGGTGTTTTTTTTTCAAATATAAATCAAGGAAAACAGAATACTGCATCTTTTTTCGGAGAGTACTTGAGCCAACTAAAATTTTCACCAATGATTGGCACTTCGTCATAGCACATGGGAGAAGCAACTTAATAAAAGGTTGCTATTTTGTTAATCTTTATCACATTATCATATATATTATATCATAATTTTTTTTCATCCATCTCATTATTAATAACATTCGTTAAAAATTTACTTCAATAATCAATAATTTTAAAATTATTAATATAATTTCATATATAAATTTTAGAAAAATGATAATAATATGAAAGATTTAAAAGTAATTAAAGTTAATTATATTTTTAATTATTTGTATTTGTTTTTAAGTATGAGGAAATTGACAATTTTTGTCAACTCTGTTTAGTAACTTCACTACGCCATAGATTGCCTATTGCAACCATTTGGCATGGGTGTTACCAAATAATAATAATCAAGCTGGAAAGAATGTATCTAATGTGAAGGGAGAGAATATGTAGTGAGCTTTTGTGTTGTTCGAATTGTCTGTGTATATTTATGAGCTTTTTGTATGAAAATTGTGAGCCTTTTCTTATGTGAGCAAAGACATGTATTTATAGGCTGGGCTTTTTGGCTACTGTACCAAATGCGGCTACTGTACCAAATGCTTTATGCACGCAAGTGGGTGTAAGATCTTTGTGGCATGCAAGTGGGTGATAGGATATTTTGCATGCAAGTGGGTGATAGGATATTTGTGGTATACAAGTGGGTGATAGGATATTTGTGGTATATATCATTGCAAGTGGGTGTAAGATATTTGTTGTCAAGTTGAGTAATTTAGGAAAGATAATATCTTATGACACGTGTATAGAAAAGCAAGTAATGTTTTTGGTTGGTCAACAGTGGGTGCCCGCTGTAGGCTTACAGCGGGTACCTATCATTGCCCCCCACTCGTTCTGTGCGCTTTAGCGGACAGGGGGAGTAGAAAAAGAATCTGTCAAAAATAATATGCGACAATGTTTTGTTTTGAGTATTTTTGAAGAGGCTGCTATGTGTGCCCCCAAGAGTTGGCGGTCATCACTTGGGGGTTAGGAAATTTTGCTGTGAAATTGCCCCCCAAGTGTTGATAGATAACACATAGGAGTTTAGAAAAATTTAGAGAAATTTTGCTAAAATTTGTGCTTTTGGTGCCCCCCAAGTGTTGGCAGACAACACTTAGGAGTTAGAGAAACTTTGCTAAAATTTGTGCTTTTGGTGCCCCCCAAGTGTTGGCAGACAACACTTAGGAGTTAGAGAAACTTTGCTAAAATTTGTGGAGCGGTGGTTTGGTGTATGAATTTCATGTGATTGATAATATCTGGAATAGTTATAGGCAATTTACATAAGTAAAAATAAGATAAGCAGGTATGTGATAGCATCAGTGGATATAAATAGTGCTTTTAGTATTGAAGGGAAAACTTGTAGTTGTCGTAGTGATTCGGAGGTATGCTTGACGGAGTTTTTGTTATTTGCTTGCTTTTTTTGCTTTTGTTGTGTGCTTGCTTTTGTTGCCAAGTACGTGAGTTATTCGCATAGGACATTTGTAGGATACGGCCCGTAAAGGGGCTTTGTAGGATGCTGCCCGCATATGGACTTGTGAGTTGTAGGATGTCGTATGTAACCGTTCGTGAGCTTTTGTAAGTAGCACTTCTTTGTTGATATTTGTTGCCCACCAGGGGACTTAGACTTTGTTGGTTGCTTGCCCACCAGGGGACTTAGACTTTGTTGGTTGCTATTGTAGTTGGTAGCTTCCCCGCTTAAGGGACTTGTAGAAATTTGCTATTGTAGTTGGTTGCTTCCCCGCTTAAGGGACTTTGAGAAATTTGCTATTGTAGTTGGTTGCTTCCCCGCTTAAGGGACTTTGAGAAATTTGCTATTGTAGTTGGTTGCTTCCCCGCTTAAGGGACTTTGAGAAATTTGCTATTGTAGTTGGTTGCTTCCCCGCTTAAGGGACTTTGAGAAATGTGCTATTGTAGTTGGTTGCTTCCCCGCTTAAGGGACTTTGAGAAATTTGCTATTGTAGTTGGTTGCTTCCCCGCTTAAGGGACTTTGAGAAATTTGCTATTGTAGTTGGTTGCTTCCCCGCTTAAGGGACTTTGAGAAATTTGCTATTGTAGTTGGTTGCTTCCCCGCTTAAGGGACTTTGAGAAATTTGCTATTGTAGTTGGTTGCTTCAATTCCCCGCTTAAGGGACTTTGAGAAATTTGTTATTGTAGTTGGTTGCTTCCCCGCTTAAGGGACTTTGAGAAATTTGCTATTGTAGTTGGTTGCTTCCTCGCTTAAGGGACTTTGAGAAATTTGCTATTGTAGTTGGTTGCTTCCCCGCTTAAGGGACTTTGAGAAATTTGCTATTGTAGTTGGTTGCTTCCCCGCTTAAGGGACTTTGAGAAATTTGCTATTGTAGTTGGTTGCTTCCCCGCTTAAAGGACTTTGAGAAATTTGCTATTGTGTGTATGTTGCTATTGTAGGTTGTAAGCGTACCAAGTTGTAGGCTAGGTATTGGGTTTATTCCGTGTGTTGTCGGTGGTGGCCACCACTGAATCGACGGACCTGACCCTTCCCATTTGCACATTTGGTTGCTTTGTTGCACGATGTAAGTTGTAAGTTGCTCGATGTGAGTTGCTTGATATGATTTGCTGCCAGTTAGGGAATTGTAGGTTGGATGTCCGTTTGACAGCGAATACATTGTTGTCAGCGGACATTTTGTTGACAGCGGAATTTTTGTTGTCAGCGGACATTTTGTTGACAGCGGAATTTTTGTTGTCAGCGGACATTTTGTTGACAGCGGACATATTGTTTGATAGCGGGCTCTTTGACAGCGGACTCGGTATTGAATGTTGTAAGAGTTGAATGCCCATTTGATTGATGGCGAATATTTTGTTGTCAGCGGACATTTTGTTGACAGCGGACATTTTGTTGTCAGCGGACATTTTGTTGACAGCGGACATATTGTTTGATAGCGGGCTCTTTGACAGCGGGCTCGATGTTGAATGTTGTAAGAGTTGAATGCCCATTTGATTGATGGCGAATATTTTGTTGTCAGCGGACATTTTGTTGACAGCGGACATTTTGTTGTCAGCGGACATTTTGTTGACAGCGGACATATTGTTTGATAGCGGGCTCTTTGACAGCGGGCGCTTTGACAGCGGGTCCGTTTTTGACAGCGGACGTTTTTCTTACAGCGGGTCCATTTTTGACAGCGGACGTTTTTCTGACAGCGGGTCCGTTTTTGACAGCGGACGTTTTTCTGACAGCGGGTCCATTTTTGACAACGGACGCATGCATATTGGTTTGCCCAGTGCTGAGATGGTAGAGCTGGTGGAGGCTTTTCTTAAGGAAAAAACGCCCTCCTTCTAGCGCCAAATGATAATTCCCACGGCTGATTAGAGGCTTCCGATCACTGTTCCGGGGATACTTCACCTGAGTTTGGGTATCTGCAAAATAATGCTTGCCCGGGGGTGGTGGCCGTCAAGCACCTCCGGTGTGAGAATCAGTAATCGGAAATAATAATAATCAAGCTGGTAAGAATGTATCTAATGTGAAGGGAGAGAATATGTAGTGAGTTTTTGTGTTGTTCGAATTGTCTGTGTATATTTATGAGCTTTTTGTATGAAAATTGTGAGCCTTTTCTTATGTGAGCAAAGACATGTATTTATAGGTTGGGTTTTTTGGCTACTGTACCAAATGCGGCTACTGTACCAAATGCTTTATGCACGCAAGTGGGTGTAAGACCTTTGTGGCATGCAAGTGGGTGATAGGATATTTGGCATGCAAGTGGGTGATAGGATATTTGTGGTATACAAGTGGGTGATAGGATATTTGTGGTATATATCATTGCAAGTGGGTGTAAGATATTTGTTGTCAATTTGAGTAATTTAGGAAAGATAATATCTTATGACACGTGTATAAAAAAGCAAGTAATGTTTTTATCAGGTTAATATATATTTCAACAGCCAAGCTAAAATGAAGTGTTTATGTATTTGAGGGTTAAGCAAAATTGAGATTTATATAAGTTTTACAGGAGATTAAATCGGATCATGATGGATAAACACATGTATAACCTTTATTAATAAGCGAAACCCTACCTAAAGTTTGGTTCGTACTATATTTTGGTTTCACCCATTTTTGGTTCGCACTATATTTTGGTTTCACCCCTAAAATCCTATTTTTCCTAGAATTCTATGTTGTTTTTTTAAAAAAATAGAATAAAAATAGAAATCCTATTATAATTATAATTCTTTTTGTAATTTTTATCCTATTATAATTATAATTCTTTTATTTGTAATTTTTTTAAAAAAATCATATTTCCCCTAGAATACTATGTTCCTTTAAAAAGAGTTAATAATAGAGTTCTTATGATGATTATAATTCTTTTGTTTATAATTTTTTTAAATTGAAAAAACCAACGATCAAAAATCACCAACAAATAGAGGGTCAAACACCAACGAATACGTAGCCAGATCGTATAACATTTGATAAAACACTAACGAATCTATAACCTTTATTAATAAATTTCTGTTTAATGATATTTTCGTAACAAATTTGGTTTCACCCTTATTTAATCACAGATTCCTTCTCCCCTAAAATTCATATTATTTTCTAAAACAATTGTTTGGAATTTTTTTTATAATTATAATTCTTTTACTATAATATTACTGAATTGTACAAATAACGTATATATTAGAACCGGAACCATGTATGTTATGTTTTCTTGATTGTTTAAAATATAATCTTAAATAAATAATAAATAAATCTATATCTATAACGTGTATTAATAACAAAACCCCTTTTTAATGTACTATTTTATACCAAATTTGATTCGTACCGTATTTTGGTTTCACCCCAAGACTCCTATTTTCTCTAGAATTCTATGTTATTTTATAAAATAAATAAATAAATTATATTACAATTATAATTTTTTTTATTACAACTTAATAGAAAAAAGACTACGAATACAAATGTTAATCTACGGTGACATGCTTATCTATAACAAAGGAAATACATTTTTAATGTTACTTCGGTACCAAAAATTGGTTCCACCCATAAGATTCATATTTCTCCAAGAATTCTATATTATTTTTTATTAAAATAATAAATTGTTAATACTATTATAATTGTAATTTTTATTATAACTCTATTTAGTTCACAAATAACGTATTTATCATAATCATGTACATTTTAACGTATATATCGGAATCATTTAGTTTTTTTCTCGATTTTCTTAAATAAACTTAAATAAAAAAATATATAAAATCACCTTTATTAATAAGCAAATTCTTTGTAAATAACGTAATTTTTTATAATAAATTAATGAACAATTTAATTAAATTTTCTCGGGCCCTTATCATCTAATATCTTATTCGTAAGTGAAATCACGTTTTAATGATACTTATTTCTAGATTTGTGTCTCCTAAAAATATTGGAATTTTGATGTAATTACAATTCTCTTTTTTTTTTATAAACTACTGAGTTCCATAAATATCGTAATTTTCTTTTGTATTTTTTATCATTTTTATAGTATTTTTTAATGATAAATAAAATATTTCCTATAAAATTTAATAAAAAATGATCAATTTTAATAAATTATTTCAACCCTACTTCGCACGGGTTATCGTCTAGTAAGGATAACTTTAAGTTCAGACTTCTCAAATTCCATTTACAAATAAACAGATTAAAACGGAGAGAGATTTTAATTTTACAGTATCTTTAGTAAATGAATGAATTAGATCAATTATCTTGCAAATTGGGATATTTGTAAATGATCTCTTCCTAAAATAATTACCCTTTTTACAGTTCGGCTTTATTGTACCGAATAATTGATGCAGATTACCTTCTTTTTATTGTAAAGATTAATTGTATTTTACAGAATCAGCTTTATGAGCTGCATGATTCAATTAAAAAGAATAATTGATTACGTTGATGATAATAATTGATTCGGATTTCATTAATGATAATAATTGATTCCGATGACATGTTGCCCACTGCAAAAGATTAGTTGGAGTCGGTTTATTTGCAACATTTTAGGAAAAGTTAATAAAAAGATTAAGGTAAAAATGAAAGTGTATCAAAAATGGTAATTCCCCTTCAATCATTACTCAATTTCCTGATGCTCAAAAGTCAAAACAGGTTCCTGGTTATCGAAATATTAGAAAATGTTCCCTCTTTTATTTATAATAATTTTTAGAGTTTGATAATTCCCACGGCCGATTAGAGACTTCCGATCACTGTTCTGATCACTGTTTCGGGGATACTTCACCTGAGTTTGGGTATCTGCAAAATAATGCTTGCCCGGAGGTGGTGGCCGTCAAGCACCTTCGGTGTGAAAATCAGTAATCGGAATAATAATAATCGAACGGGTAAGAATGTATCTGTGTGAAGAGAGAGAGAGTGAGTAATAAGTTTTTGTAGTTAGAAATTGTGTGTCCTCACCTCATGTGTAGAATGGGGGTATTTATCGGCTAGGACTCCCAATCACTGTTTTACCCACTTGGCTACCCACTTGTTGCGCCGTTAGAGCTACAGTGAGCCACTATTGGAACAGTGATTAGTGTCCCTTTCATACATACCTCGATTCTACCACAGCCGTTTTTGCTGCAGTTGAATGTTCTTGTGTTCCCTTGACTACCTTTATGGTTCCCTACCTTAGTGAGCAAAATACAAAGATATTTTGTACAAGTATTTTTGTAAAGATATTTGTCAAGTTGAGTAATTTTAGTAAAGATAACATATAATTGACACGTGTGTAAATTGATGGTGGCAGCGGGTCCCCGCTGTGAGCTTACAGCGGGTACCTATCATTGCCCCCCACTCCTTCTGTGCGTTGTTAGCGGACAGGAGGAGGAGAGAACTGAGGAAAGAATTTTTTGAAAAAGATACTGTGTGGCTCCCCAAGTGTTGGCGGACAACACTTAGGAGTTAGAAAGAATTTGTGAAAATATGCCCCCCAAGTGTTGGCGGACAACACTTAGAAGTTAAAAAAAATTGTGAAAATATGCCCCCCAAGTGTTGGCGGACAACACTTAGGAGTTAGGAAAAAATTTGTGAAAATATGGGATGCATTTGACAACGGGTTATGGTGCTTGACGGGCTTGTAAATTGAAACGTTTTTGTTTGATACGTGTAACTGCTCTTGAAATAAATGCAATAATTGATAATAAATGAATAATTTGGAATAAATGAGGGAATAATATTAAATGTCAATAATATGAGAAATGATAAGTGGTGGTTCGTATTAATGAGAAGTGACCTTTGGGTGGAAAGAGAATGTACCTTTGTGATGTACTATGTGATGAGTGAGTGGGAAGTTATTACCGAGTGGACAGTTTTGGTTGAATCGATGCAGTTATTGATGGATGTACTGATGACGTGGACCAATCACAGATGGGCACGTTTTGTATGTAATTTTTTTCACCCCATCATACGCGCCTCACGCGGATAAAAAAGGAAGTTGTATATCATTTGCGTAATTTTTTACTGTCTTTCACAACTTATGTCCTTCTTTTCTCTTGTCTTCTCCGAGTTATTTGCTGGGTTCCTGTTGCTATTTTCGAAGATTTCTGCCATTGAAGCCATATCTTATCTCCTGATTCGAGGTAAGATTCTTGTTTCTCTGTACTTTCTTTTGTGATTTCTGTTTCCTAGAAAACTGTGCCATGTCTGTATCTCCATTTGTTGTTTCATAGTATGTGTTTGCGAGTGGGTGTTGTATGTATACCATTGCTTTGTATTCTTTCGAATCTGGATTCAATTATGTAGTTTGTGAAGAGTGGTAATCTATATGTTTGAGTTTGTGAATTTTGTTTGTGTATTTGGTATCGACCTTTGAGAGTTTTGATTCGTGTGAAAGCTTGGTTTAGATTGTGATATGTTGATGAACTGTTTGTGTATATGTGTGTATATTCTGTATGAAGTGTATGATTTTGGGTTTTGATTCTAGGTTTTTGTTGTTTGTGGGGGAAATGGGATATGAATCGTTTCGTTTGATTCATAAATAAATAAAAAAGAAAAATGTAAATTATTTGTGAATATCCATGTGTACCTTTTGATTTGTTAGCGGGTAAATCGTTGGCGGTATTGGGTTTTGATTTAGAATTTATGTGTAGATGGGTGATGAGTTTATCGATCCCGCTACTGGCGAGAAGAGAGCTTTGATAAACGGGTACGGTCGCTGGGCGGACACGAATCAGTTAACATTTCCAGCCATCTTGGCAAGGAACCGTTATCAGTATTTCGAAAGTAGTGAGAGCCTGTTTCGGGCGACCAAAGTGCCCCCCACGCCGTATTCAAATGCTGAAATGGATAAGGAATTTGCCGAGTTTTCCCATCTGCAGCATGATAGTACTTTTAGAGCTGATGATTGGGCGGAATATATATGAAGAATGTTTAGGATTGAGGATGGTTATTTTTGGAGGCGTGCAGAACCCGGGGAGAGATTATACCACCGGTTTGATGACGGATCTATGTGCATACCCGTTAGTCATTTGAAGGCGGGTTTTCGGCTGCCCCCCACAAATTTATCATGGACTTGTTCCGTCTTCATTTTAGGTGTCCGCTGGCTCAATTTACTCCTAACTCGATACGATCCATAAACTGGTTCATAGCTAGTTGTGAGAGCAAGAGGAAACAGCCTACTTTCAAGGCCTTTTTCTGTTTGTTTGATGTGAAAGCCAGTCGTGCTAAACCATTTTTTGAGTTGCAATTTGTGAAGCCGCAAAGTCGTATAGGAAAAGCCCTTGACGGTCATCGACCCTTTGCATTTCCTAAAGGAATGGCTGGATGGCAAGAGGAATTTATGATAATTGGTGGCGGGGAGCTTGCCTGGCAACGTAATTTTACCAAAAAGGTCGAGTGCGCTTATAAAGTGGATTGTAGTCGGCTGAGTCATAATGAAATTGACGTCCTTATTAGCCTTGTTAAGGTGTTGGGTGAAGTATGGTCAGAAAATAATCTGATTGACCCGGCCGATTTGAGAAGGCATTGTTGTAAGTTTCTTTTTTATACTTTGTCAATTTCTTGTTGTGTCTTGTGAGTGACATTTGGTCTTTATTTTTGTAGTGTTGGATCCTCGTAAACCGGAGCTCGATCTACACCCGACTCTGGGTTTGGGAGAAGCAAAGTTATATGCTGATTTCATGCTTACTGTGCCACCAAGGCCTAAACGGGTGCGTGGCGGGTTATTTGTTGTTGATAATATTCTAGATGCTTTTGATCTGTCTGGTAACGTTGAGGTTGGTCAAACATCTGCCCCTGTTGAGGTTGACACCGCTGTTGAAGAGGCCGCTTCTGAGGAGCAATTTTCTAAAGATGACTTTGATAATGATGATATTAATTCTGAGGGTGATTCTCTATCTGAGGAGTTGGGCGGTGGTGCTGCTACTAAAGAAAGTGGTGATGTATTTGAGGAACATCTTCAAGATGCCCAAGGGGATGAGTATATTGGTGAGCACAATGAGTCTGTTGAGAAAGAAATGTCCGTGGAGAGGGATGTTCTTGCTAAGAAAGAGCCGTCTGTTGAAGGGAACTTTATGGGTGATTATGAGAGTGAAAGTTCGGGTGCTGAGATAAGGAGGAGAGTTGTTGCTCAAATGGTAACAAATACTGATGATGAGTTTGATATCCGCTCAGTGAGTGTAAGGGCCGCTATTCAAAGGGAGGAGCGGGGCTCGGTTGTTGCTCCTGCTAAAATCACCGCAAGTGTGAGTAAAGTTATTGTGGATATTGATACGGAGAAGGAGCTGCCCGCTGAGAGAGAGAAGGAGGTATCGGTGGAAAGAGCGAAAGAAACCGATGGTGAAACTCTTCGTCGATCAAAACTCAAGGCTGTTACAGAAGCTAGTACCTCGAAACGTAGACGCATTGAGCCTACTAAAGTGAATGAGCCTGTTTTTGAAAACCAAGGCATGGAGCAACCCGTTGAGGACGGTTCTGATAGTGTTGATGATGAGTATGATGCTGAGGATACCATGGGAGATGATGGTGAAAATGATGTTAATGATGATGTTGAGGATGCCGTGGATACTTCTGAGGAAATAGTGTATTACACGAGCAGTGATGATGAAGTGAATGATGCAGAAGTTGGAGCTAGGCCTGGCTATGGATTTCTTTTCAAGTCTGGGCCTAATACCTTTACTATTGATTCCATGACTGATGATGATCTTGTGAGGATGAATGAGTTGAGTTGGGAGCGGATATGCCGGTTGTCTCAAAAATACGCTGCACGGGTATGTAACTTCTTGATAGTTCATATAATTTATTGCTGGTTGATGTCCATTTTTGACGTGTTTGTTTATCGTGTTTGTGTTTTTTGTAGAATCAATGTATGTATACGGGCTTGATGGCTCGTGGTAATATGTATCGTAGCAGTAATTTTGCTTTAAAACAGAAAGTGAAGCTACTAGAGGCGGAACTGTCCGCTGAAAGAGTGATGAAAGATAATGTTGCCCGGGCTTTGTATGAGATTGAAACTGAGAAGACTGACCTTCAAGCGAGCTATGCATATAGTGCTAATTTGCGACGTTTTTTGGCAGAGGATAAAATAGAACTGGAGACTGAGAAAGCCGCTTTGTTCGAACAGGTAAAAAGTTTGACTGCGTCGCTAAAATTTGAAAAGGAACGTGGTGATGATGTTGAGGCCCATCTTAATTCTCGCCCAACCGAAGCGGATGCCATTTTGAAGTTTAAAAATAGTGCTGAGTTTGCCGAAATCGTAAAGGCCGAAGCCGCCAAGGTTGCAACTGTGGTAGCGGGCAGTAGCGTCTTGCAACAAAGCCAGAATCCCGCCGATACCGCACTTGAAATTACCCAATTAAAAACTGAGTTGGCTAGGCTAAAGTCAAAAGTGAAGAAATCCAAACGTAAAGCCAGAGCCTTGAGAGCCCGCCTTGGGGAAACCGAGAAAAAGAGTGTAGGGTACCAGTGCGATGTTATGGTTGGTGATATGGGCACGCAGACCGCTGAGAGTGAGATGGTTGCCACCGAGAACATGATTGTCGCAGAGAATGCTGAAGTTGCAGATATTACTCCGTTGTCAGTGATAGCGGCTACTTATAGTGAAAGTGATGAAGAAGATGTCGCTTTGAATCCTGGCGTGGCTGAAATTGAACAGACAGATGCTTCTTTGAGTCCTACTATGCCTGATGTTAACATCCAACCCCTTAATGCTATTGCCGCAGTGTATAGTAGTGATGATGAGGATGCAGAACCGTTGAGGGGTATGGGAGCTGAACTGAGCGGGTCTCGTTGGGCTTAGCTTTATTCTTTGTAACTTGTGCTAGGAACTTATTTATTTTTGATATGTTTTGAAGTCACTCAGCGGGTGTGTCCGCTGTGTGACTTGGAAACATCCTGATATTGACTCGTACTTTTGGTAATTTCAAACTCTAGGAGATTTTTATGTTTGAATATCTTTTGGTAATTTGCTTCGAGATATGATCGAATTTGTGTTTGTATTTCTTTGTCAAAGTTGGTAGTAAATATGTGTGGGAAATTGTTTACTTGGAAATTGTAATTTTGACTGTGGGAGTTTGTTTCGAGCATTTAATGCTGCATGGGAGTCAAAATAATTTGACTGTGCCTTTACTTTTCTTTGCATGGGAACTGCAACTTTTGACTGATGATAACTCTAACCTCCTTTTACCCCCCTATACATAGGGGTGGTTTAGCTATGGATTCAGATAATCTTCTTCTGTAATTTTTTTTAAAGAATCCCTCTTTCGTTGTTCAACCACATGGATTTTTCTAAGATGGACGACTTTTTTAGTCCTTTCGCTGGGTCTCGTGAGCGTTCTCTTTCCGAAGAGAGTGAGGAGCTCTGGTTAACCCTTGCCAATCACCATGAAGAAGAAGGCGATCTGTACACAGCTGAAGAATTCCGTAAGCATGCTCGGAAAATTGCTCGGACTCGTGCTGCAGAAAAAGCCAAGGTTACGGCGGAAACGGATGTAATTGACTTCCGTTTCCGTGCCCCTCCTCAGGGTGAAGGCTCTGAAAAGAGGGATGCGGATGCTAAGAAGAAAGCTCCCCAAGCATGAAGGATTTGTAGATATAGGATCTCAAGTCTTGTAATGATATGCTTGTAATCCTTTATTTAATAAAAATGATCTTTTCCTTTGACAGTAATTTGTCTTTTGCTTTTTACTTCTCTGTTGCATCGTATATTTAGCCCAATGTGTAGATTTTGCTGTAGATTGCCTGTAGTAAGTATTCCTCGTAATTTTGACTTGAAATCGCTGTAGTAAGCGCCTTTGGTGTTGATTTGTACATTGTAGTTGTTTTCCTTTTGGTTTTGTGCCCGTCCAGAGGCCTTTGCTTTATTTTCCTGAAATTGCAGATTGAAAGCCGTAATTGTTGGAATGGCCATCTAGGGGACTTTGCTCTGTAACCGTAGATTGTAATCCATAGTCGTGAACTAATCCGTTTTGGGGGCTTGGCTTTGTAACCGTGGACTGAAATCCATAGTCATTAGCCTGCCCGTCTAGGGGACTTAGTTCTTTAACCGTAGATTGGAATCCATAGTCAGTAGCCTGCCCATCTAGGGGGCTTTGATAACTTTGCTATTGAAGCTGGTTGCTGGCCCGCTTAGGGACTTTGATAATTTTGCTATTGTCGTTGATTGCTGGCCCGCTTAGGGACTTTGATAATTTTGCTATTGTAGTTGGTTGTTGGCCCGCTTAGGGACTTTGATAATTTTGCTATTGTAGTTGGGTGCTGGCCCGCTTAGGGACTTTGATAATTTTGCTATTGTAGTTGGTTGCTGGCCCGCTAAGGGACTTTGATAATTCTGCTATTGTAGTTGGTTGCTGGCCCGCTTAGGGACTTTGATAATTTGTAGTTGAAGGACTTGCTTGATGTAAATGTAGATAGTTTTTCCGTAAAAGCATTCCATTAAAAAACGTAATTTCCTTCGTTACAAAACAGATACGACTGTGTAGCCATCTATTGGTAATATTTCCGTAGTTTGTCGTCATGCCAAGTGTTGTTAACTTCAGTGCCATCTAGGCGGGCTAGTTTGTATGAACCCGGCCTGAGTACTTTGATGATTTTGTAAGGGCCTTCCCATTTTGGCATAAGTTTGCCAGTGTGTCTGGGGTCAGATGCTTCAGTTGCCCTGTTAACCAAATCGCCTTCTATGTAAGCTTTGATTCTGGCTCTTTTTCCAAAGAATTCTTTTGTTTTTTCTTTTTAGGCGGCCATTTTTTCCACTGCGTTTTCCCTTGTTTCATCTAGTAGATCTAGATTTGTTTTGAGTCCTTGAACATTTGCCTCTTCTTCAAAATTGATAGCGCGATATGATGGTGAGCCAATCTCAACTGGTGAAAGGGCTTCTGTGCCAAAAGCCAATTTGAATGGGGACTCTCCCGCGCTTGTTCTGGCAGATGTCCGATAAGCCCAGAGAACATTAGGTAACTCATGCGGCCATTTCTTTTTTGATATAGTTAATCTTTTTTCTAGGCCGCGGACAATAATGCGATTGGTTACTTCGACTTGACCGTTGCTTTGAGGGTGGCAAACAGATGCTTTCTTGTGTTTGATCCCGTGGTCGGATAGAAACTTAGTGAATTTTGACCCCACAAATTGTGTACCGTTGTCGGATATAAGCACCATTGGAATTCCAAACCTTGTGATAACTTGCTTTTGGACAAAACGAATGGCATCATCTTGCGTAATGTTTTTAAGTGCCTTTGCTTCTGCCCATTTGGTCATATAATCAATGGCGACCATGACATATTGTAGATCACCTTTGGCTCTAGGGAAAGGTCCCATAATGTCGATGCCCCATATGGCAAATGATATGGGCGATAAGATGGCTGCAGGTAGGGCCGGTGCTTTTCTGGACATATTGCTAAACAGTTGGCATTGGTGGCACTTTTTGGTGAAGTTTTTGCATTCCTTGTGCATTTTGGGCCAGTAATAGCCTTGTCTGAGTATTTTATGTGCCAACGCCTTGCCTGCCATGTGATCGCCAAAAATGCCTTTATGAATCTCCCTCATACAATATAAGGCTTCTTCTTCATCGACACATTTGAGTATGGGAGAATCAAAGCTTCTTTTATATAGAATGCCCTCCTGAATAAAGTATTTTATGGCTTGAGACTTAAGTATTTTAGCTTTTATGTTGTCGTCTGGGAGGACACCGCTTTCCAAGTAGCGTACATAAGGAGCCATCCAGTTATCCCCTGGCGGGTCTATTTCCATGATGTCCATTTTACTCACGCTTGAAGCGGTTAGCTCTTCAAAGTATATTGTGTCCGCCTCTACTTTTTCCCCTTGAGTCAATTTAGACAACATGTCTGCCATTGTGTTATCTGCCCGATCTATCTGTTCCAGAGAGTATTCCTCAAACTGGGCCAATAGCGTTTGTACCAATTCTTGATATTTGCTAAGGTTGCTGTCTTTGGTTGAATAATCTCCTGTTGTCTGACGAACAACCAGTTGCGAATCGCTATATATGGTGATCTTTTTTACTTGTAAGTTCTTTGCTAATGCCAAACCGGCCAAAAGTGCCTCATATTCTGCCTGATTGTTTGTAGCTTTGAAGTTTAGTTGTATGTCTTGTCTAACTTGGAAATCGTCAGGGCTAGTAAGGATAAGGCCTGCCCCGCAGCGGGTGTTTGTGGAGGAACCGTCCACATACAGTTGCCAATGGTTGCCCGTTGTTGCAATGGTTTCTGCGAGAGTTTCTTTTTCTATCGCCGAAAATGAGCATTCGACCACAAAGTCCGCCAATGCTTGTGCTTTGATGGCGATTCTTGGTATGTATTTAAGATCGAATTGGCCAAGTTCAACGGCCCAATTGATCAACCTGCCTGACAAATCCGGCTTGTGAAGTATTTTTCTTAGCGGTTGGTCCGTAATGATCCTGATTTGCCTGCCTTGGAAGTAATGTCTCAATTTTCTGGTTGCTATGACCAAAGCCAGAGCAAACTTTTGGACATTTGGATAGCGGGTTTCGGCATCTTTGAGCACTTGGCTGACATAATAGACTGGTTTTTGCTCACCATGTTCTTCTTTTATGAGCACCGCCCCGACGGCATTATCTGTGGCGGACAAGTAAAGTGACAGCGGTTTTGAAGGAGCTGCCACGGCGAGCAATGGAGCAGAAGAGAGATATGTTTTGAGGTCCTCGAAGGCCTTTTGGCATTCAGCCGTCCAAGATATTGCCTTGTTTTTTGTTGCTCCTTTTAATGTGTCAAAGAATGGAAGGCATCTGTCTGCTAGCTTTGCTATGAATCTTCTCAGAGCGGCTAGTCTTCCCGTTAGTTTTTGTATGTCTTTCAACGTCTTGGGTGGTTGCATGTCAATTATAGCCTTTTTTTTTCGGGGTTGGCCTCAAAGCCCCTGTGAGATACCAAGAAACCAAGGAATTTGCCCGCGTCAAGTGCGAATGCACATTTGTCTGGATTGAGTTTCATACTGTGTTTTCTGAGAGTGGAGAAGCATTCTTCTAAGTCTTGCAAGTGAGAAGCTGTTAAGAGAGATTTCACGATGAGGTCATCTACATATACTTCCATGTTTCGGCCCAATTGCCCGGCAAAGATTTTATTCATGGTTTTCTGGAATGTGGCTCCGGCATTGATTAGTCCGAATGGCATGACTTTGTAACAATATACGCCCCTGTGTATAATGAAAGCTGTTTTTTCCCTGTCTTCTGGGGTCATTTTGATTTGGTTGTAGCCTGAGTAAGCATCCATAAAGCTGAGCCTCAAATGACCCGTTGTTGCGTCGATGAGTTGGTCTATTGAGGGAAGTGGATATGGATCTTTAGGACATGTTGCGTTTAAGTCTGTGTAATCAACGCATATTCTCCATTTCCCATTGTCCTTTTTTACTAATACCACATTTGCAACCCATTTAGGGTAGGTGACTTCACAAATCAAGTCTGCATCCAGGAGTTTGTCAATCTCAATATCAATTGCCTGTTGTCGCTCTGGGGCAAAATTCCTTCTTTTTTGTATTTTAGGAGCCTTGTCTGGGTCCACGTTTAACTTGTGGATTGCCACGGATTAATCTATGCCTGGCATATCTTTCGGGCTCCATACGAAAATGTCAGCGTATTTTCTCAAAAGATTTGTAAGGCCATCTTTAAAGATTGAATCCAAGCCTGCTCCCTTTTGAGACATTTTAGGAGATTTGCATCTATGCGAGGTGGGTCTTCTATTAGCGGGTCGTGCCCGTCTATGAACTGCACTTCTTTTCTTTTCTTGTTATATACACGCTGATTTTCAAAGTGCCTTTGTCTTTTCGCTTGCCTTCTTTTCTGTGCCCTTTCTCTGTTGATATTACTAGGCTCGGTTTTGCCCAAAGTAAGTGCAATGCCGTAACATCTCTTGGATGTTTCTGAGTCCCCTTTAATTTCTCCTACCCCGTTCAAAGTGGGGAATTTGATCTTTAGATGGAGGGGTAGATGTGACTGCCTTGAGCATGTTTAGGGTAGGCCTTCCTAAAATCATGTTATAGGAGGAGGCGGTGTTAATGACATAGAACTTGATGATTTGATATACTTGTCTGGGGGATTCGCCAAAATATACCGGAAGCCTGGCAATGCCCGCTATTGGGACGGCGTTGTGGCCGAAACCGTAAAGAGGTGTCTCATCAAGACATGGTTCCAATTTTTCCCCGTCTAGCTTCAGTCTATCCCATGTGTGTTTGAATCATATGTCGACTGAGGACCCGTTGTCAACAAGGATCCTTTTTACTTCATTGTTAGCGACCCCCAATGACACAACTAATGCCTCCGTGTGATTTGGGTTGATACCCTCATAGTCCGCGTCTGTGAAGGTAATGATGTTTGACGGGCCCTCGAATATCGTATAGACAGATGGTTCCTCTCTGGGCGGCGAGACCTGTCCATCGAAAACAGTATGTACGACGTTTTTGTTATGTGTTTGAGAGGTGGAGGGGCCAAGTATTTGTCGAGACAAGTATTGAGATAAGTTGCCAGCCTTTACTTGCTTCTCTAGGAAATATTTGAGGGATAAGCAGTTATCTGTGTAATGTCCGTACGTTTCATGATAGTCACAATGCTTTTCTTTAGGTCTATCCTCGGGTGGGGAGTGCATTGGGGCTGGCGGCAAATAGAAGGGTTTTCCCCTGATTTCTCTCAGAATGGTTGCTCTTGGGAGTGTGAATTTGGTCCATTCTGGCTCAGGACGTCTATCCGGTCTTTGTGGGCTTGTTGGCCCTAGGCGGTCTCTGACCGGAGTTGATGATTGAGTTCTCTGGGCGGGTGATGATGGCCCATGAGTGGTTTGCACTTGATGTAAGATGGGTGCCTGCCTCTGATAAGGCGTGAATCTCTCTCTTTGAAAAATGAAGATTGAGTTGGTGGGCTCCCGGATTGTTTGAGCACACTCAAAGATTCTGCCTCGTTAATGGCCTGGGATGCCAAATCATATGCTTTTGCCAAAGTGGTGGGTTTTGTCTCCATGAGACGGCACACGTATTTCTCGCATTCATAGGGATTGAGGCCCCTTCTGAGGTGGACAAATGCTTCTGTCTCATTAACGCAGACGACTTTGTTGACAGCCTCTTTAAAACGGTAAATGTAATTCTGCAAAGTCTCTTCGTTGCGTTGCGCAACAGTTTTTAGGAACACTGTATGAACCTCATGATGTTGGTTCGCCTTGAATTTGTTTAAAAATTGTCTTTTGAATTCAAGCCAAGTATCTATGGTCCTGGCGGTTATTCTACAGAACCATCTTTGTGCATTCCCGCGAAGCGTCGCGGCAAAGAAGCGACATCGCGTTAGATCACTGTATTCGTAATGGAGAGCCAACTGATCAAAGTAGATAAGATGCTCTTCAGGGTCGCCCAGCCCGTCGAAAGAATTGAAGCTATGATGTTTGATTTCTTTTTGCCGGGGCTCTGCTTCAAGCCTTATGGTAAAAGGCGTACCGCCCAACTCTGGCTCGCTATTGCCCTCTATCCTCTTTTTGAGTTCCATAATAGTACGCAACATCTCAGCGTTTGTTGGTTGCGCATTTTCGGTTTCCTTTGAGCGGACAGGGGACCGCTCTCGGTGTTTTTGTTTTTCATATTCGGCTACCACTTTGTCATAGGCAGCTTTCTTGTCGATAATCACTTTTCTTAAGTCTCTGTGCTTTCTGTTTTGTTCCCACACTTCAGGTGGGTGGTGACTCTTATTGTGCCTTTCGTGATTTGTGTTTTGTGATGAGCCTAGGCGAGAAAAGGTAGAGTTTGCCCTTTGGGGATGGCTATCGACCTCATCGCGGTTGTAGTGTGGATTCATGTGGGAACTTGCCTGCTTCGTGGGTGGCCCTTGTCCGGCTGGTGGGGTGAGAGAGGCTATTTGCATGATCAAATCGATTTGTTGTTGGTTGCAACCTGTGAGATTTAGGCTAAGAATTTGTTCTCGCTCATTTCCTAGAAGCGGGTTTATTTGTAAGCGGTTTACTGGGTTTAAAGGTGGATTGAGTGGAGGTATACCTGTTACGTTTCCTTCGTTTTCTGTCAATGGTTGTTCATTTGGGCTGGGTGTTCCGGCCATTTTAGTATGTTAGGCGTGTTTTGATCTGTATTGTGTTTTTAGTGTTTGGGCAACTTCTGTGTTCGTAGAGCAGGTGGTGGTTTTTTCTTTAAGAAAAGCCCCCTCCTTCTAGCGCCAAATGATAATTCCCACGGCCGATTAGAGACTTCCAATCACTGTTCCGAGGATACTTCACCTGAGTTTGGGTATCTGCAAAATAATGCTTGCCCGGGGGTGGTGGCCGTCAAGCACCTCCGGTGTGAAAATCAGTAATAGGAATAATAATAATCGAACGGGTAAGAATGTATCTGTGTGAAGAGAGAGAGAGTGAGTAATAAGTTTTTGTAGTTAGAAATTGTGTGTCCTCACCTCATGTGTAGAATGGGGGTATCTATAGGCTAGGACTCCCAATCACTGTTTTACCCACTTGGCTACCCACTTGTTGCGCCGTTAGAGCTACAGTGAGCCACTATTGGAACAGTGATTAGTGCCCCTTTCATACATACCTCGATTCTACCACAGCCGCTTTTGCTACAGTTGAATGTTCTTGTGTTCCCTTGACTACCTTTATGGTTCCCTGCCTTAGTGAGCAAGATACAAAGATATTTTGTACAAGTATTTTTGTAAAGATATTTGTCAAGTTGAGTAATTTTAGTAAAGATAACATATAATTGACACGTGTGTAAATTGATGGTGGCAGCGGGTCCCCGCTGTGAGCTTACAGCGGGTACCTATCACAGTTCGCATTCATTCAGCATTTCAGCCCATCTCATGGTATGAGCAACAAATGGTTTCAAAATAAAAATGATATTGAATTTACTCTATTATAACAATAATTTTCTTTAAAATTGTGTTACTCCTTTGATTGACAGAGTATTGTGTCCATGATAAAATTTGCAATCCGATATCATATAAGGGAATCACTTGTTTGGCAATATACGGTTTTATAACCGTTAAATCAACTATTCAATGGTCGTGATTTAAAAAAAATCGTATCGTACCGCAGAAAAAATTGTATCGTACCGCAGAAAGTTTCTGCGGTACGGGTCCTCGTACCGCAGAAACTTTCCACGGTACGGGCATAATACCAAAATGCCCCTTGTTTCACATCAAAAATCCATTGCACATACCACTATTTAAAAATATTTTAAATGAAATTAAAAAATATTTTAAATGATCGAAAGGAATTAAAAAAAAGAGAAAGAAAATTAAAATAAATATTCGTAAAATCTATTGTACACACTACTATTTAAAAATATGGCATAGTTCACCAAAAGTAAATGAGTTCACCTTAATAATATGGCTTAGTTCACCTAAAGTAAATGAGTTCACCTTAAAATATGGCTTAGTTCACACTACTATTTAAATTTAAAAATACGTACCGCAGAAAGTTTCTGCGGTACGAGGAGCAGGGATATTTTGGTAATTTTACAGTACCGCGGAAAGTTTATGCGGTACAGTATTGATTTTTTTAAAATCAGAGTCGTTGGATCAACGATCCAACGGTTGTGGAACAGTATGTTGTGTAATAGTACTATAGCAAACGGTTGCTATAGACCGCGCCCCTTGATTTAAACACGGAGATCAAGGATGGTATGTGTAATATTGTTAAAATAAATAAAGTAATGAATGTACTAGTAATTTTATTATTAAAATAAATGTAGTATTGGATGTACTAGTAATGGGTGTCATGATCTATTTGAGTTGAGGAGTTGATGATCTACCGGTTGTAAATGAGGGATAACCATTATGGTACAGATAGTATAGATCGATTAATTTTTTTCCGCATTACTCCCTCCGTCTCATAATATGTTTCCTGTTTTTAAAAACACGTTTGCCAACGCACACTTTTAATCGTTAATATCTTCAATTTCGTATTAGTAGTAAATATAAAAATTTCACTGTATTAAAGTACTCATAAATACGAATCCAACAAGATCACTCATGACTATATTTTATCTTATAAATTATTTGTAAATTAGTAGTCAACCGCTTAAAATGAACAATGCTAAAAGTCAAAACAGGAAACATATAACGACACGGAGGGAGTATTAGTCTATTTTGAAATACAATTTACTCCCTACAAAAAACACCCCCTCTACATACTATTGACCAGGCTACATTCATCCCACAAACTATTGACTAAGCAGTCTGAGCATCATTCACTGCCACGCTTCAAATATGACCATCGGTGGCTAGAAGTCGGGGATCGCAATGCACAAACAAAAACCGTAAAGAACGAGGTACCTCGAAAACTCTAAATATAAAAACACTAATTTTTATTAAGTTAATTTTCAAAATCCATCTTATATGTCATTTTGAAGATACATTTGCTTAGAAATTGGCTTGCAAGTTACAAGTGCCGCAGCCAAACAGGCCCGCTGTAAACCAAAAAACTCTGGATCATGCTCCCGTCACTCCTTCAGCTTAGAAAAACATTCAAAGGATTTGCAATATATATCTATAAGATCAATCTTGTACATCACATGGTTTAAATCCAATTTTGTAAATTTATCTTCTAAACTTCATACTATACACATAATCATATACAGATTGTTAGGAATCTGCCCGATTCCCTGCGAATGCGGAAGCGATTTGGTAAATATGTGTGCTTAGATCCCACAAATATACGTGATAGTAATGAAGCAACAAACCAACAATACAGTAAAAGAGACAAGAGATTTAATGTGGTTCGGCCCAACCTACATCCACAAGAGCAACAACTCCACACTAGATAAAAGAGATTACAATATCCGGGTATCCGGTCCCTTGAATTTCATACAAAAATTCAGCCCTACAATACCTATTATGTATATCCCCAACTCACTGAAGTGTTTATCTCAAAACCTCCCCTTATCACTGTTTCCCGATAACCTTTCCTTCTCTCCCTCTCCCAACCCGGACAGTGCCACACAACCTGATAGAAAGACCCCCTGCAGCGGGACCACCTCCGATGGCTGCAGTCAGACCCAATTACGCTAAGGAATAGTTTAGGCACGAGGACCTTCTATCCCGACACTTCTTGAAAGCGGGCTAAACCGGCTTCCCTACTAGACGGACTATCTAGCAGCTATAGAGAGAGAGAGAAGAGAGAATTATGGTGTATTTTAGAATGAAGGGAGATGGAGGTATTTATAGGAGGGATAAGATGTGGTAGGTGGTTGGTGGTAGGTGGTGGTAGATGGAGTTTGGCAAAGAAATGGTAGGCTACCTAACAATCTCCCCCTCTTTCCAAACTCACAGCTCTTCACTTGCACTCCATACCTGCGCCCTGTTGGCACAACTCCAACTTTTCCTCGATCCGTGTCATTCCCTACGACAAAACTCCCCCCGAGTCCAAGACTCCAAACTATACCCTAGTTTGCACATTCATTCTCGAATGCCCACTTGCTATACGCACAAGTGTACCATTGACCTCTATTTGTCCAACTACATACGTGTGAAGCAATTTGTTGTATACACACATACTCACTTGATTCACGTCGGCCAATCCCATATGTAGTCCATCACACATGCAAGTGTGACTATCACACACACAAGTGTGACCATCGATCTTTCATTTACTCCCCAACTGCATATCAAACAAATCAATCTGTTGCATGGTTCACTGCTCACTTGATTCGTGTTGATCGATGCCCATATGCAGCTGTAACACACCAACTACTCGTTGATGTCGTGGAAGCCCTTCGACCAAGCATCCATCCCAGCAGTCTTTGCACCATCGTCTAGACTGTAAGGCAATACAACCGCAGCAGTATCCTTCAAGTCACTCTTCCCTCGTGCACGAGATAACCAGATTTTCGAAGTTCCAGTACGTTCTGGCCACGTACTAATCAGACGATATATTCCCCCACGTAGCTCTCCCTTTATCCGAACCACACGGCCTTTTTTGATATTCATAGCTCCCCCTACTACAGAGCATCTGTAGCCTTCTGAAGCTAACCGGTCGATAGATATTAGATTCTTCCTCAGCTTAGGCACATATCTTACCCCGTTCAAGCTGCGAACTATTCCATCGAACATTTTGATTTTCACAATTCCAATCCCCTTGATCTCACAAGTAGATCCATCATCCAAAGAAACTGTTTCATTCTTTGTATCTTGGAATTTGTCAAAATGCCCCCTCTCGGAACATACATGGTAAGATGACCCTGAGTCTAATATCCATTCTCCTGGAGAACTAGTGCCTCGACTGAAGACGGTGCAAACATCTTCACAATCGAGAGTAACCACAGCCAATGATGCATCTGGATCCTTCTTATTAAGCGGACAATTCGGCCTAATATGACCCCACTCCTTGCAACCAAAGCACTGTATGCCCTTTTTACTGTATCTGGATTTACCCCTGCTATTGGTAGATCCTCTCACAGCACCCCTTCCTCTATTATTTTGACTACGCAAAGCCAAAACAGTCGTTCCGTCCTTGTCACCATCCTGGTTCTTCCTTCCAGCATTTGACAAAAGTGCTGACTAAACCTCCTCCATTTTTAACGTGTCCTTTCCATACACAATGGTTATGACCAAATGATCGAATGACTCCGGAAGCGAAGTAAGAAGAATAATGGCCTTATCTTCTTCCTCCAATTTTACATCAACCTTTTCAAGTTTATCAATAATACCATTAAACACATTCATGTGCTCAATAACATTGCCTTGAGCTGCCATCTTCAGCTTGTATAACTCGCGCTTCAGATTTAACTTTGTAGTCAAGTTCTTCCCGAGATACAATATCTCCAACTTTGACCATAATTCCTTCGGCGTGCTTTCGTCAACAACATTATTGATAATGTTATCAGCAATGCATAGTCTGATGGTACTCATGCATTGCGACTCAGCATCCTCCCAATCTTCATCGCCCATCTTTGTTGGTTTTCCCTCCTTCCCCTTCAAAGCCCTTGCTAGCTTCTGTTGGGTTAGTATATCTTTTACCCTTCTCTGCCAAAGAGTAAAACTTCCTTTACCATCATATGGAGTCACCGTGAATCCTTTAATACTTGCCATGATCTCCGTTTGCACACACAAACCAATCCAAACAACTAAATCAATTGGCCAGGTAAGTGTAAGAAACAATGGGAGCACTTCCTTCAAAACGGCGCCAAATTAGACAACCACTTTTCTTAACGACTTTCCTTCGGCACCAATAATTTAGACACAACTAGCTCTGATGCCAACTGTTAGGAATCTGCCCGATTCCCTGCGAATACGGAAGCGATTTGGTAAATATGTGTGCTTAGATCCCACAAATATACGTGATAGTAATGAAGCAACAAACCAACAATACAGTAAAAGAGACAAGAGATTTAATGTGGTTCGGCCCAGCCTACATCCATAAGAGCAACAACTTCACACTAGATAAAAGAGATTACAATATCCGGGTATCCGGCCCCTTGAATTTCATACAAAAATTCAGCCCTACAATACCTATTATGTATATCCCCAACTCACTGAAGTGTTTATCTCAAAACCTCCCCTTATCACTGTTTCCCGACAACCTTTCCTTCTCTCCCTCTCCCAACCCGGACAGTGCCACACAACCTGATAGAAAGACCCCCTGCAGCGGGACCACCTCCGATGGCTGCAGTCAGACCCAAGTACGCTAAGGAATAGTTTAGGCACGAGGACCTTCTATCCCGACACTTCCTGAAAGCGGGCTAAACCGGCTTCCCTACTAGACGGACTATCTAGCAGCTATAGAGAGAGAAGAGAGAATTATGGTGTATTTTAGAATGAAGGGAGATGGAGGTATTTATAGGAGGGATAAGATGTGGTAGGTGGTAGGTGGTTGGTGGTAGGTGGTTGGTGGTAGGTGGTGGTAGATGGAGTTTGGCAAAGAAATGGTAGGCTACCTAACACAGATTACTACTAACAACCCAAGAACAATCATATATATATCGAATATACAAAACTGACAACAGATTAAAAGTCTTTTAGCATAAGTATGATGACAATGTAGCATCATATCCAGGAGGTTAAACACGTTATAGACAAACCAAACAAAGTGACTGGAACAACTTATTTGGTGCATTTCTAGGACATATTATTTAACCTTCATCTCCGATGTACATTCATAGTTCGCATCTGGATCTAGAAACCTGAATCTACATGTTTCTTAGCCATCCACGTAATTCAAAGTTTAAACCTGCTAACCTCCCTTGAGGATGTTGTACTTGCAGAGCGGACAAGTGGCATTCATCTTGAGCCACTTCACAACACATGTAGAATGGAAATAATGGTTGCAAGGCAGAGAATGAATCTCTGTTCCATCCTCATATGGACCAAGACATATGCAACACTCTATAATATTACGAACACCAAGTCACCAACATATGTTATAATAAACATTACAATCCAGAAATTATATCCAATCACAGTTTATATTTATATCTAGTAACATTTTAGCATAAGTCTATCAGATACTTGCTCTGATAGATGAGAGAGAGAAAATCAGGATAAACAAATTTATTTAAAAGATTAAAAAAACCAATTAGGCACTACTTATTGAGTATCTTCATATGACTCAATCCTAACCGCCATAGAAAATATCCTTTTCCAGTGATCTATGATACTTCTCTCTTCCCACTATACAGGCGCAAGATTGCATATTTACGTTAAATAACATTAATAATTTACAGGCCGCTTCTTCTCAAAAGGTAGTGCTTGTAATGAACATAGATCCTATAACTAAGCACATCACAGACTGACATCAATCAAGTTTTAGTTTAAAACCTAAACTTAGAGCACACTTACTGCATCCTCGCGTAAAACAATACGTTCAGTAGCCAGGTGGCCCGAGCTTGCTGGAAGGGGAATCATTCTACCAGATCCAGTCTTATCGTCACTCATTTGAAATCTATACTTCTGAAGAGCACCAATATCAGCATCCGATGCACCTTCCTATATACGTTCAGTAGCCAGGTGGCTCGGTGCACAACTCTTCCAAGTAATGACTATGAGCTAATTTGACGGAACAATCTATCAAATGATATATAATCTGAGAACTAGTAATGAGTTCTACGCAAGACTCTTATAAAGAGCTCTGTAACCTAGCAGCTCTTAAGAACATAAGGATTTCTTAAGAGAGTTTGTAATAGTTTTTATCAGAGTTAATAAAGCTGTTATTGATTCATACTTGTGTTATTTCTATTTTAGTTGAAAATCTTATACAATTGTATTCAACCCCCCTTCTACAATTGTTAATTACTGGGCAACAATTGGTATCAGAGCAAACTGATTAATAGTAATCAGAAACGATCTTAAGATGTTGACAAGCAAGTATGAAAGCATCAAAATTCCCATTCTGAAGAGAACTGAATATCCAACATGGAAGGTAAAGATGTTGATGTATCTGGAAGCTATAGATCCTGACTATCTTGACAGGATCAATGATGGACCATTTCTTCCAACAAGATTAGTTTCAAGAACAGAGACTGTTCCTGAACACTATGTGGTGAAGGTAAAAAGTGAGTGGACTCCAGAAGAAAAGGCTCAAGTGCTCAAAGATGCAAAGGTAAAAAATATTTTGCATAACAATCTTGATAATGTCATGTCAAACAGGGTAATAGCATGCAAGACTGCAAAGGAAATTTGGGATACCTTGGAAACTCAATGTCAAGGCACTGAATCTATCAAAAGGAACAGAAGGGCTCTGTTGATTCAGGAGTATGAGCAGTTCGATGCTAAATCTGATGAAAGCCTTACTGATATGTATGATAGATTTCTAACTCTGCTGAACAATCTATCACTAGTTGGCAAAGAGTATGATCCAGAGGATTCGAACACCAAGTTTCTAAGAGCTCTGACTGAGGAGTGGGATACTCAAGCTTCAATCATAAGGCATCAGTATGATTTGAAGATGCTGTCTCTTGATGAAGTTTATGGGATGCTTAGAACCTATGATCTTGAGGTTCAACAAAGAAAGAATAAGAAGAATGTCAAGGCAAAATCTGTTGCTTTGAATGTTGAATCAAAATCAAAGGGAAAAGCTGAGGAGGTTTCTAGCAGAAAGAGTAGAGCTGTGGAGTCAATTCCTGATGACTCATCATCAGATACTGATGCTAAGTCTGATTCTGATACTGATGATGACTCTACTGATTCTGATATGATGGAGATGGGTGCTATGATAGTCAAGGGCTTCAAGAAGATGAAGTTCAGAAAGGCTAGGAAGCAAGGTAAATTTCAGAAGAAAATCCCCAATGCTGATAAAGACAGGTACAAGAAGAAAGAAGACAAAAGCAGCAAATTTGACAAGTCAAAAGTCAGATGCTACAACTGTGATGGAATGGGTCACTTTGCAACTGAGTGCAAGAAGACCAAGACTAAAGCTCTCATCTCTTCAAGCAAGGATTGGATGGACTCTTCATCTGACTCTGAAGAAGAGAAAGTGAATTATGCTTTGATGGCTAATACTGATGAGACTTCTACTGCTGAAAATAAGGTATATGAAATTTTGTTTGATTTTGATACTAATAGTGTCTCTGAGTTAAGATCATTTTTAAAATCTCTGCATATTAGTTTTAGGAGTCAATCTCTTGAAAATACTAGAATAAAATCTGAAATAGCAGAGGTTATCATCTTCCAAACCTGAAAAACAAAGATATACAAAGAACAAGTAAAATATAAAAACAAGTCAAAAATGATAAACAAGATATATCTAAAAAAATCTTAAACTAATGTAAAACTTATGTATGTATCTAAAAAAACCTGTATTTAAATCAAAATCTCTATTTGCTGGTATATAAACATTGTTGGTATGATCACCTGCAGTAGTTATAACATAATGAAACATTTGAATATAAACAAATAAAACAGAATGAAACATTTGAATATAAACAAATAAAGTGAAATACAATAAAAAAGTAAACCATATATACTCCATATACATGCGTCTTCTTCAGGAGGATTATTTAAATCAATGTATCCTATATTTAAATTGAAATTAGGCATAGCTCACAGGTGAAGAGGAGCTTCTATGTTTTTTGGGAATCATTGTGTATATATAGAACAAAAAAGAGGGAAAAATTAAAAGTGTGGTGGCAAAATTTAAAACACAAATGAAAATATGGAGGGAATTTTTAAAATTGATGTGGGAGTATTTTTTTAGATTAGAATTGATAGAATTAAAATGAACCAATAGGTATGCAGGATTTGGTGTTGTGGGATTAGGGTAAAAATAGATTGACAACTAATGAAAGTAATAGCACACGGAGTTTAATTATTGAAATGTGTGTAATCCCAGTGAATTTACTTCATTAAATAGATACATTGGTCTGTGTATTTTTACCTTAAACGTCTAAAATAAAGGAACGGAGGGAGTAGTACATAAGTGATAGATGATTAAGTGATATTGGAATAGATTAAGTGATAATAGTACATGATCGACTGTTGGCAGAGAATAGATGATTCTATTCTAAAATTATCCAACGTGGTATTGGAATAGATGATTAAGTGATAATAGTACATGATCGACTGTTGGCCGAGAATGATTTAATATTTGTGAACTTTCTTGTGCTGTACAGTTATCTTCTCGATATCAGTCTAGTCAAATGCTATTCTTGTCTTTGTATACGTGGTATGATATTAATTTATCTATTTGTTGTCTTCTTTGACAGCTATTCTGTCTGGAGCAGCAATTCCCATTTTGTCTAGGTAAAAACTCCATAAGCTCGAAACTCGATAAAAGCTCAGAAACTCGTTTAAAAACTCGATCAGCTCGAAAGTTCGGTTGAAAACTCGATAAGCTCGAAAGCTCGATAACAGCTCGAACTCGACTCGTATAGTAAACGAGTCGAGTTTGAACATAAATTCCAGACTCGATAAATTTTAGGCTCGACTCGACTCGAAAAAAAAAAGCTCGAACTCGACTTGACTCGACTCGAATTACACCCCTAAACGTAAGCAAGACTTTTAGCAATAATAATTTCATAACAAATTAATGACATAATTAATCAGTTGAGAGTTTATAGGTTTGATTCCTTTGATTATTGACACAACACCATTATATTTATACAGGCAATTGATTAAATAGAAACCAATTTTAGAATAAAAACTAGAAATTGGAAACTAATCGTGATTATTAATTTTTCAAGCCTCGTGCAATGTCAACCATTCATTCTTAGTGTTTGTTTTTGGAGAATGATGTAACTAAAAAAAAAGATTGCAAAAGTTTCTGAATTATAATCTTGGATAATGTAAAAATTTTAATTTACATTTTTTCAAAACGCTAGTAATAATGTGTCCGTGTAAACATAAATGTTTGTAATATACTGTTATAGGAAAATATGAGAATTGCCTTTATAATTATTATTATTAGCGAAATAGAAAGAATTTCCTTAATATATTTTTTATTATTATTGACTGGAAATTGATTATATGAACACTTGTAATATTATAAAAGAAATTGAGGTTCAAATTTTAATTTCTAATTACAAAACTTGTAAAACCAAATTTAAAAAATATATGATTAATATAACAAAAAGATAGAATGAGAGCAAAAGGATGTATTAGATTCGAAAAACATATCAACACATTCAAATAAGGAAGTTGAAATTAAAGATGAAATGGATAACAAATACATATATACATCTTGATTATTAAAAGGTGGGATGCTCTTGTTATGACCAACTAGCTTTTTAGCCCGTGTAATGCACGGACACGTTCTAGATATTAATAAATTGCTAATGTTTTCCGAACTAATTAGATGTATGATGAAAGATTGAGTTATACGATAATAGATATTGGTAAAAAATTGTGTTTAGATGTTAATGAATAATTTTTTTCAGTTTATTGAGCTTTATGTTTAGTTATTTTAATGTGAATTCAAATTTATATTATAAATTTAATTTTTAAAATATGATAGAAGAAATTGCTTATTAACTAAATATATGAATAATTACAATATAAGTTACTGTCTTATAAAATATGACATAATATGGTTTTGATTTGTATACACTAAAATTTTTCTCATAAATGTATCATTTTATATCACTGTTCATATTAAAATTCCAACAATACTATTACATGCTATTAATTTGAAATTTGAAATACAATAAAATATTATTATAGATTTTTGAAATTTGCAATTCGATATTTAAGTATTAAGTTATTAAGTATTATATTTTAAAAATACAATGATAATCTCTATTTTTTTTTAAATTCTCGTAGCACTAACGTCAACTACTTGTATTGCGATTTTAAATTCATGTTAACGAGTAAGTAATTTTTATTTTTCCAAAAATGTAAATCACTAACAAAGATATCATATACGTGTATTATATATGGATCACGCTCTATGGAGAACCACTTTAAACTGAGAACCTAAGAACCGGTTGTTAAATACAATAAAGATACATTGTACATAAATATAATAAAGATACGTTATACATAATTTTAATAAAGATAAACTTACCATATTTATAATATAGATTAAATTTGTAAATTAAAAAGGAAAGAAATCAACAAAATTTGTAGTGAATCTCTATCAATTTTTTTCCTAAAAATTAAAATATTATACAATTTCATATCTTCCAAAAATCACGTAATAAAATCAATAATCAAGATTGGATATCATCAATTTCCAAGTTCAAATTTAACATATAGGGAAGTTCAAATGTAGAACCTTTAAAGTTCCGGTGCGAAACTTATTTAATCCAATAAAAATTAATACTTTTTCTGTATGAAATTATATATTTGCACTACATGTTCTACACATAAACACGTTAAAATTACTTTCAAATTTCATGTGCGGAACTTATATAATATAATAAAAATAAGTACATTTTGCGTATGAATGTTCTTCACATGAACTTTAAGTTTCAGATCCATAACATTCAAAGTTCAAGTGTTGAACGAGTAGAAGTAATATATTGTGTGTAAGAAGACAGGTACGTAGAAGAAGAAACATACAAATTAATTAATATCGTGCATTTTACAAAAAAATCTTACAATTATTTGGTTACCTTTTTTTATTGATTTGTAAATATTCTACATTAATTGTCTCTGAGAAAAAAAGATCACGCTCTATGAAGAACCACACTAAACTGAGAATCTGAGAACTCTAATAAGTTCAGTAGCGGAATTTTAAGTTCACCAACAGAATATTTGTTAAAAAAAGGTAAGTTCAGTCGTAGAACTTTGTAGAGAAAGCAAGTTCGGTTGTAGAACTTCTAATGTCATGTGCAAAACTTTGAAAAAGAAGCAAGTTCAATTGTAGAAATTTTAATTTCATGTGCATAATTTTGAAATTCAATAGCAGGACAATATATTTTTATTACAAAACAAAATAGGTTCTACAGTAGGATCCAATGGTTCTCCGGTATCAACCCCTATATATATATATATTGCATAAGATTTCATTTAGATTCTTAGATCTCTAATAATTAATCTATTTCATGCACAAATATTGAATTTAACATGAAATTAACAAAAATATTATATGAGTATATTACAAAAATGTATGAATTTTATATTAAATTCTACAATAATTTTAAATTTAAAAGTTTATGAGTTTCTACTTTATATTTGATATGTTAAACTTAATGATGCTTATATTTTGTGATTATAATCTTAATCCATTTTTTTGTTAAAAAATAAAGTGTTATAATATTGTTCTTTATATGAGAGTATTTATTATGAAGTGTGTATACCCATATGTATGTATTTATGTATATATATATTCACATTCAATTCCCGTCAATAACATATAAAATTTAAAACGTTATATTATCTATTTTCAATATAGAAGAAAAATACTATCATTTAGTATACTATCAAATAAATTTTATTATATTTAATATCTTCTTTAATTTATTTTTCTACTACTTGAAAAATATATATTAAAATTATGAATAATAAGATAAAAATATTTAAAATTAAGATTAAAATATTAAAATGCATTCGTGCATCGTACGAGTTATAAACTAATATAAATTAATATGTAATTGGCTTCAAATTTTGGAACTTTGTATTTTTGAAACATAGTAATACAACTAAGCAAAGTGGTCTCGATCCGATGCAAACCTTATTTTGGTTCGATCATCCAGAAGGAAGGCGAGATTGAAGACGATGTCACACATCGTATTGTATTAAGGCTGGGTGGTTAAGGTGGAGGGCAGCGTCAGGGGTGATGTGCGATAAGAAAGTACCTTTAAAGTTGAAAGGGAAATTTTATAGAGTGGCAATTCGTCCTGCGATGTTGTATGGGTCTGAGTGTTGGGCGGCGAAGAAGACCCTCGAGAGCAAGTTAGAAGCAGCTGAGATGAGGATGTTGCGGTGGTCTTGTGGGCGCACGATGTTGGACAGAATACCGAATGTAGTTTTTAGGAGCGAGCTGGAGGTGGCGCCTTTTTATGCGAAAATTAGGGAAGGGAGGTTGAGATGGTTCGGTCACATCCGTAGGAGGCTGGCTGAAGCCCCAGTGAGGAGGGTCGAGAGTCTTTCGGTTGTAGGGGTGAGGAGGAGGGGTAGACCGAGGAGGTCGTGGGAAGAGCAGCTTCAGTTGGATCTGAAGGCCTTAAACTTAAATGAGACCATGATCGCGGATAGAGGCGCTTGGAGGCACCAGATCAAAGTGGTGGATTCTCTTTTAGGGAGCGGCTCTGTTGTTGAGAGCCTAAGAGTTGGGTTATCTCGGTTAACGTTATCTTAGTTTTTTCGGCTTTTTCGTGCTCATTTTTCATTATTCGTTGGTTTGGTTTTCTGGTTATTCAATTGCAGGGAGATTACCGCGGTGACATTGTGGATCTAAGTGTTTTGCAAAGTGGAGTAGTCAATCCCCGGGGATCTGTGCGAGGAGCCATCCCAGATCAGAGTGTGTCGAGTATGGAGTGAATACCCCCCACGTAGGTAAGTCCCATGTAATCAAAATCATGGGCTCAGGTATGGCTGCGACCTTTTCCAAAAATTTATGATATCGTTGTAATTATCACACACCTTTTTTCTGCTGTGCACTAAGCTGGGGGTCTTCACGGAAACAGCCTCCTTACTGTAAAAGGTAGGGGCATGGTCTGCGTACATCTTACCCTCCCCAGACCCTGCTCTGTGCGGGATATACTGGGTATGTTTGGTTTGGTTTGGTTTATCCGATGCAAACCTACTTTACATTACTTTAATATTAGCTACATAAGCTGATGTTTGAAATAGCCCGTATCAAAATTGATATCATTTTGTGCTAGACGATTTACCTTGAGTACAGTAAAATATTTATAGTTGAATCTCGATGAAGTAATAATCAATAAAGTAATAATCTTGCTATAATAATATTTTTTTTTCCTATTCCAACATAATGGATAATGGAGATAATGTATTTTTAATCTTAATAAAGTAATAAACTCAATAAAATAATAATTTTTTCCGATTTAAAGAAGTTTAACTGTATGTATCTATACTCTATATTAAAGTGCAAAACCATGTTTTAATTGTACACAATAGTACCAAAGTACCAAATTTGGTTATCACTTAACTCGGGGTTCGATCTCTTCCAACTACATAATTATACAAAATTTATTATTTAATTTAATTTCACCCCACGTTCAATTTCCTATAAGGGGTTCGATTAAGGGGTTTGCCGGTTATCACTTAACTCGGGGTTCGATTCTTTCCAACTACATAATTATACAAGATTTATTATTTAATTTAATTTCTTTAATTTCATTGCGTGTTCGATTTCCTATAAGGGGTTCAATTCCTGACATAATTATAAAGATTTATTTACTTTAATTTTTTTAACTTTATCTCGGATTCGATTCTTTATAACTACATAATTAAATAATGTATTAATATTAATTTTTTAATATCGACTCATGTTCAATCTATGCCCGTACTTCGCACGGGTTATCAACTAGTACAGTAAATATCAGCACGTACACGTAGAAAAATTCGTAAAATCGACCTCTGCTACTATCTTGTTATTCATGTAATGTTAGTAATCATCCACTCTTTTATTTTCTGACGGTAGTAGTCATCCACTCGGGTATCCACTCATTAATGTGTAAATTTGCAATCTACATGCAACTTCAATCCATACGCCATACTACGAATATGAACGTAAATATTAGTACTCCCTCCATCCCTCATGGTTATTTACATGGGGATGGACACGGAGACCAAGAAAATGTGTAAAAATGAGTAAAGTTAGATGAAAGTTAGATGAAAGTGGGTAAAGTGGTGGGACCTATTAATATTTAATTATAGATTTGAGATAGTGGAGGAAAGTAGTGGGTGTAATAGTGTTTTTTATTGTTAAATATATGAGATAGTGAATGTAATAGTGGGAGAAACTTACTATTTTGGTATGTAAAGAAATGAGAGGGACAGAGGGAGTAGCTATTATTGATCAAAACCATAAATTGATAATAAATTATTGGAGTAAACTTCAAAGTGGTGGCCAGATTTTACACTCGTTTTCAAAAAAGTGGCCAGACTTTCAATTTTGCAAAATGGTGGCCAGATTTGCATTTTTACTTTCAAAAAGATGGCTGCAGGCGATTTTCAGCTTTTTGGCAGGGGTAAAATGGGAAAAAAATGCTAGAGATCCAAAAAATTGTCCAAAAAAAATCTCAAATTAATATGTGTCAACATATGAGTGGTTATATTCGTAATAATAATAATGCCCCCATGTATGCACATCAATTCACCAAAAAAACCCATAAATATGAGTTGTCAAGATTTAATTAGTCAATTTATGTGCATGCATGGGGTTACATTATTATTATTATTACGAATATAACAAATCATATGGTGACACATATTAATTTGGGGATTTTTTGGTTAATTTTTGGGGTTTTTAGATTATTTTTTTTTGTAAAATAACATATTTTCCCATTTTACCCCTGTCAAATAAGCTGAAAATCATCTCCAGCCACTTTTTTGAAAGGAAAAAGACAAGTCTGGCCACCATTTTGCAAAATTGAAAGTCTGGCCACTTTTTTGAAAATGAGTGTAAAATCAAGTCACTTTTTTGCAATTAACTCTAAATTATTGTGTTTCTCTTCGAATTTATGTCAATAATAACTTTAAGTTTAATAAATAAATGTATTGAATATTGTTAAGTATAATTTATAAATAATGTATTAAATATGTTATTCAAGGGAATGGAAATATTATATGATATAATAGGGAGTTAATTGCAAGAAAGTGGCCAGATTTTACACTCATTTTCAAAAAAGTGGCTAAATTTTCAATTTTGAAAATTGGTGGCCAGACTTGCATTTTTTCTTTAAAAAAAGTGGCTGAAGATGATTTTCAGCTTATTTGGCAGGGGATGTTATTTTACTAAAAAAATAATGCTAAAAACCCCCAAAAATTATCCAAAAAATCCTCAAATTAATATGTGTCACCATATGATTGGTTATATTCGTAATAATAATAATAATAATGTCCCCTCCATGCATGCACATAAATTGACTAATTAAATCTTGACAACTCATATTCGTGGATTTTTTGGTGAATTGATGTGCATACATGGGGGCATTATTATTATTATTACGAATATAACCAATCATATGATGACACATATTAATTTGGAAATTTTTGTGGACAATTTTTGGGATCTCTAGCATTTTTTTCCCATTTTACCCCTGCCAAAATTCTGAAAATCGCCTGTAGCCACCTTTTTGAAAGGAAAAAGGCAAGTCTGACCAATATTTTACAAATTTGAAAATTTGGCCACTTTTTTGAAAATGAGTGTAAAATCTGGCCACCACTTTGAAGTTTACTCTATAGTAGGAGATATAATCGTAAATTGGTAACTACAAATTGGGCCTTACATAAGCCCATACTCTATTTTGGTAGAAACAAAGCCCATTCTTGAGTAAGTCCATTCAGCACCACTTTTCTTCATTCATTTAATAAAGTTGAAACTTGGTGGGAAGATAAATAAAAAATTTGAAATCAGTTGAGAATTCAAAAAGTTTGTTAGTAAGAAGCGAATGAAGATGAAGATGAATAAAGCTTGCGATCTCAGCTCTATCTCCGTTCTTCCTCCTCCTCAAGCCAGGTTCTATAATCTATCCCCCTCACCTTCCGCCTATACACACATATATACATACGCGCCTCTGTGTCTATAGATTGATTGTTTTTATGCTAATTACTGTGATTAACGAGATGATTCTTCGATTATGTATGTATGTGACTGTTTATACGATGATTATTGTGTTTTTGTGATGATATGAGATCGAATATCGCGAGTAACGGAGCTGAATTTTTGATTATGTATGATATGATTATTGTGTTTTGGTGATGAAAGGAGATTAGATATTGCGAGTGATGGAGCTGAATTTTTGATTATGTGTGTGATTGTTTGTATACTGATTGTTGTGATTTGTTGATGAAAGGAGATCTAATGTTGCGAATACCAGAGCATTTGAATCTTCGATTTTCGGAAGAAGTCAAGCGGCTTCTGAGCTTCGATCGCAGCAGCTATCGCAGCAGTCATTTTCTTAAGCAGTTTCGTCTCAGCCTAATATGTTCTCGCAGCTCACTCAGAATCACAACTTTCCAGACGATATTGCGAGCAATGATCATGTTTTAAATCGCTGAGCCTCTTGTAGCTTTTGACAATTATGTCACTAATTGATTTGAGTTTTAAGTGAAATTAGGTTAGTGTTGGTGAATAATATAAATTCGTATAGCCGTTATAGTGCTTAATGCTTGTAATGAGTGGATGATTTAGTAGATTTATGAGTTTTGACCTAATCTACAGTTGAAATGATGATTATTTACTTTTAGTAATTGTGTTTTTCATGTGATTTGTTGTATGTTTTTCTAATTTCCGACGCTCAATTTGGATATTCTCTTGTGATAGATAGGTACTTAGTAGGTACTATATTGAGATTTTACACACTTGGCTGAAAGTCAAAGCACACAAAATGAATGCACTCTACTACTACTGTCTATTAACATTTAAGCGCCTGATTTCTGGCTGCTCAGCATTTATATTGACGTTGTTCTGATTTTATGATGATATGTATTGTTCTCTGAAATGAGTTGATTTACAGATTTTTTGTATAATTTATCAACTGAGACCAAGATATGTGATGCTACTAAAGTATCTAATTATCTATGAATATTAAATTTAACATAAGTATACCACTGGTACTTATTTACCTAAGCACCCATGTAACTAGTTTGTGCTACACTTGAGATTATTAGCTTGTGATGTTTAGTTAACATAGATCTACATGTTTGCCTAAAGCAATGAACATCCAGTTAATCTTTTAGAGCATAAGACAGATGCAGTTAGGGTTACAGGGACCCACTGAAGCAATTACAAAAATATCGTTACAACTGCTGGTGCTATGGATCACATGTAAAATGAATTTGAACTTTTCTAGAACTTACCAAATTTTAACTTTTGAGCCAAATTTGTGTTTAATGGTTTGTTTGCTTCATGTTGCTGGTGTAGACTTTTAATGTAGTTTGAGATCCCAAACTTAAATCAGCGCATTACCATCTTATTCACTCCTAAGATTGTGTGGTACAACATTCAGTAGAAAGGACATCAGTTCATTGTCTCCCCCTTAATGTTATAGCCTTCTAGGAGGAGAAGCACTGACATTAAATATTTTTAACTTTAAAAAAAATGACCCGGATGAGAGGAAATTCATAATGTGATTCACTCAATTTTTTCTTCCTCCCTTTAAACTTTAATGTGAATATTATACTTCGTGCTCTTATTTTGCAGAGATTTGGTTCCCAAGAGCGAGAGACCTCAACAAAAAGGTTATCTTCATTGCCACCAATCAACAATACACGAGAAGAGAGTCAAAATCAAATATCAAGATCCTCCACGAATTTTTTACGCAAATGGCATGCTCCAGAACAGAGGAGTAAGTCTACATGTTTTCAGTTGATATCTAGCTACTTTGCAGCCCGAACTTTAATTCTTGTTGCTAGATATGATTGAGGCCAAGGTATATCGGATTTGATCATTTGGAAAATCTCTATGGGGAATGCTTTCTACTAATTAATTAAAGGATAAGATGCATGCTTACTCTTGCATTAGTTACTTATTTTAGTTTCTTGCCATACCAGATCAGATCAATGAAGAGCTTGAATACAGGATTGGGATGATGGAGACTTCATTGAGCAGATTTGGGATGATCTTGGATTCCATTCAGAGTGATATTATGCAAGTAAACAAAGGAAGAAAGGAACTAGCACTGGAGAGTAAGTATTTTTGTGGTTGGATTAAAACATCAAATAGCATATGTACAATCACAACTTAAGGACAGAAGTAGAAGAGGTTTTTAGGGCACTAGAGTACTCAGCTGGTTTTAATCATTATTAAATGTTAAAATGGATGTACCAATTATTTGTTATTTCTCATTCTTGAGTCACTTGCAGTGGAAAGCATTCGGCAGAAGTTGAATGTTAGCGACAACACATTGCAATTAATGGTAGTAACACTTCATTCCTTTATATGTGAAGTTCTTTTTAGAGGCTTTGTGGATATGGTTCCTCTAATTTGGTTAATGTACTATTCAGAACAAGGGGCAAGATGATGTCAAAGTTAACCTTGACAGAGCTGTGAGCACAATTTGTGATCAGCTCGGCCAATATGCATATCAAGAAAGTTCACATGATATGATCTCTTTGCTCACAGCTTTACCTGAGAAGATTGAATTGTGTATGCAAAAGTTAAAAAATGATGTCTGTAAGAGTTTCAGCAAAGAAATGCAGGCATGAGTAATCTTGAAAAGATTTTACTACTCTCCAGCTTCTAATTGCATTTTCTTATTTCTAATGCAATTTTAGTTTAATATTGCACAGGGAATTGCTTGCAGCCAACAGATCCTTAACCAAAAGCTCATTTCAGCGGTCCATCTGTCAAAGGTACTCGGTTTTCTACATATATTTACTCCAGCCCCATATATAACGAAGGAATGTTCTTATACTATTGCTAAATGTAAATTTGTAGGATGTGAATAATCATGTTACCCTGCCAGAAAGGCCATCAAACAAGAGGTTCATTCCTTAAACTCTTTTTGTCCTTTCTTTTCTTTTTGGAGTCTTTGCATATGCTGTTTCACTATTGTAAAAGGATGGTTACTATTATTGCTTGAAACCCTGTATCTGTGGTGAGAACTTTCACCACGGAATCATTTGCAGCACACCACTATTGACAGGGTGTACTTTGCATCCCAGTTGCATGTTAAAAATAAAATTAATAACATATATTGCCTTTTGTCGAACCACATGCATCATATCTGTGTAGGACACTGTGATTTTAATCGTTCTTCAGTATGAGAAATCACCTTCAGGTCTTCCAGTGCTGGCGGATAGTATAACTTATGTTTCAAGAAATAATTTAAGATGCAGAGTCTTATAGGTGCTGCCATCCAAGCAATTTTAACTTAGCACTCGACTTGTGATATGCCTTTTCACCAAAACAACTAGTTTCATGATCATTCTTCTTCTGTGTAAGTTGTAAGATCTGTTCCGAAATTTTCGACTGCTTCCAGTTTAAGTCATTGTGATAAAATTTGCTTTTCTTTCATTGGATTAATAAATGGTGCCATTAAGATTTGGAGAATAGTATCTGTATTAGGGAAGTTTCATAGGTCCGTACTTCTCAAAGTAGCAGCAGTATCTTGCATGCATATTGACCTCCAAATCTTATAGTTCTTCGGCATTCTACTTTCAGTTTCATTATTAATTTGCAGTTCACCCTCTAGACTGGTAGGTCCGAACAACGTACTCAGTAGTTCTGTGCTAGCATCGCAAATCAAGGTTCAAAAAGAGACTGCAGCAGTAAAGATTGAGATGGGATCCTGGAACTCTGTAAAATCTAGACAAGCTACTTTCACTGACAGAAATTCTGTAAATGCACGCGAACAGAGAGGAACCTCTCCTACTGAACTGGTAATGCTCTCTGCTCTTTTTATTTTTAAGGTACCTGCCAACATATTGATTCTACTTCTAGAATGTCTCTGACTTGGATTTCTGCAAACATAATTAAGAAATTCAAATTTTCAGTTGTACAAACAGTAACTATCTTCTTATATAATGTTCCAAATATAATTACTGATGCAGGAAAGGGTTCCCAGGATCAACATTGAGTCAGACGAGGAGATCAGCAAAGAATTTTGCTACTTCCTCGACGATAAGGAAACAGGTAATCAACATATTATTATATATTTGTACTGCACATTCTGCATTTGTAGTATGTAGATCATTATCTTATGTTCATTTAAATATCATTTGCAATCAATAATCCGAAATCTAAACAAGGCTATTTATTTATTGACAAGGCACTGGCAATTTTTCAATGCAAGAAGCACGAGAAGAGACTGAAAGGATTCTGAGGAAAGCAAGGAGGAGAAAAAGAAAACACAGTAACATTATTGTTATAAGCTGAAGGTATAGTGATCATGCTTCTGTTTATTTTCTTTTCATGTACTAGTCGAGAACATTATAAAGCTACTGGGTTATGGGACAACTGAAAGAAACTCTTACGTGGTATCTATTTTCATAAAAGTAAATATTATTTTTACCCTTGTAACTGGACCACATTCATCATTCTTGTAAGTGAAGGTGCATGACTCATGTAGATGATTTATTATTGTTATATTTAGTACAAAGTCGAGATATCAAACATTAAGTTCGACTGCCCAATGCTTGTGTGCTAGTTAAGTGCTTGGACAGCCAAGTCCACAAACATGGGTTTTAATTGATTGTGGATCCCTGTAAATTTTGTTTAAGGTTGTGTTTTGTAATTTTGTTCAAGGTTGCGTCTACCTTTGGCACTGTCACATCATTTTGCCTCCGTTGTAGGCAAATGGGTAGTGACCAGTAATTGTCCAAGCTTTGGAACAGAATTGAAAGACTCTTTTTTGACTTGCTAATTTTGACAAACTTGGGAATATTTCATATTGTAAAAGTGATGTAAATTAGAAGAATTCCTAGTATGCCAGAAAAAAAGTTAGAAATAATTTAGAGCTGGCTCATTATAGAAGATAAATAGCTTAACTTTAGAATGTGCCTCTTCCAACTCTGGTGGATCCTACCGGTACCTGAGTGAACATGTTATAATTTAGAACACAAGCTCGGGGAGAGTTAACACCACAAACATGTCTTCTGAAAACATCATTGTGATGTACAGCCCGTGGTTTCAGAAATGACATAAAAGTCCTGGTTTCTATTTCACAATGGATATGACAGAAACACATCGAGTCGGATTTGATTACCATAATTTTAAGTGGGTGGTAAACGAATGCTGATAGAGTGATAGTACACTGATAGCAAGCAAATAATTGCAGAATAACAGTCACAGAGTCGTAACACAAGATTTGCTCCTAAGACCTTGTGGCGTTCTGAAATTAATCACAGGAAAGCACAAAATTCACCTCGAAATCCTAATATTCTGCAACCCAAGGACTCTAAGTTCAGTATTGGGACAGTTATATAAATTTGTCAGAATTTACTATGAGTTATGTTGAGCTTTACGCCTGGGTTACGGCTTACGGGATACAAAGTCCTTATAATGTCTCAACTCTCAAGGCACAAGGCTTTTCAAATTTATACACTTTTCATTCGATTTAGAAATAGATTATGCTCGTGTAAGAAGGTATCTGCAAGCCAAAGTTATTCTATAGAAGATTATAAATGTGTGTTGTTGATACTCCCGGCTTTTGTAATCATATATATTGCCGTTCAGCTCAATCCACTTTAGAGCAGTTGCGTCACAATAGCTCCATTTTGGCTCTTGTTTAGTTAGTACAATAATATGCGCGCGCGTGTAAACAATAATACACCCGCATATAAGCCAAGTATAGCTTCTATGATGTGATCTTATATTATAATCTTTCCTATGGCTGTAATATTGTCTTTTCGGGTAGGGTCGACAGAAATTAGGTCTATATGGTTAATATAATCAACTATTAATTGACTTATTCATCTTAATCAATCCTTAATTTTCTAAATCCGTGTTAATTAGTTCAATGAAGCTCCCAATATTATTAGTGATTAGTCTCTCGTTTAAAAAAAAAATAATAAGAGAAATAGAATCCCCAAAAGTATTCCCAAACTGGACACCAAATGATTACGTGGTAATGTTTGATTGGATAATAATAATAATAATAATAATGATAAGGGGTCCCCTGCATTCACACCAAAATCACCAATTAAAACAAGACACTTGACATTTGGAAACAAATTTGGGATCCATTTTGGGGTCTGTAGCACTACTCTTGTACTCTTATCATAAAGACAGAAGAGTGGTTTCTTGCCTTTGTATTTTCTTTTAGTTGTTGGACAGTCTCTTTTAATAGGAACCCCATTTTTTAATTGGGTAGCCGGTCTCCTGCAAACGTCTGCAAACTACTGTTACTGATCATACGGTTTCTCAGCCGTTGGATCGATGATCCAACGGTCGGGGTTTCTCACCGTACCGCGGAAAGTTTCCGCGGTACGAGCCCCGTACCGCAGAAAATGCCCCCCTGTTTTCACATCAAAAACAGTACTGTACACGTACCGCGGAAACTTTCCGCGGTACGATGGAATTAGCATACGACCCGCAAACGTTTGCACTGGACCGGGACCCTTTTAATTGATAGGATGAGTCATGATTACCGTTTCCTAAAGATTTTCCAACTCACAATGATCTTGTTTATCTAATTTTATGTTCCGGTGGACAAATCTTTATTACTTTGACGAGTACATGATTCAACTTATCCAGCTTTTACTTTATTGGCTTTTATTCTCGAATGGTCCTATGAGAATAAGAGATTTTTATGTTTTGAGCGTTTGTAAATAGGAGAATCCAAAGCTTTTCATCTCGAATTTACCCCTAACTTTCACACCTTTAAATTACTTTCAAACTACAGAAAACATGTACTCCCTCCGTCCCTTTTAATTCTTAACATTTCACTTTTTCAAAACTTTCTGGCACGCATTTTAAGGTGCATTTTAAGGATAGTTAAATAACTTTTTTTTTAAATTTTCTTTTTCTGTATAAAAATTTAATGTTTAAATTTTTATACAGAAAAAGAAAATTTTAAAAAAAAGTTATTTAACTATCCTTAAAATGCACCTTAAAATGCGTGCCAGAAAGTTTTGAAAAAGTGAAATGTTAAGAATCAAAAGGGACGGAGGGAGTATAATTCAACCGTTACATTTAAAACGATACTTATATATATTCTGAGGTTAAAATTAGGAAAAGTAGTTTTGTCTGAATTTTTGTTCGGAACATTGTAAATTGTTATGAACATATATCTTCGTTGTTGATCTTTTACAGTTTCACCATCTATTTGTACTAACTTAAGTGTTGTTAGAGCAAGTCCAACAAAGTCCTAAATCAATATTTAGGATATTTAGTCATTTTTTGTGCTCCAACAATGTCCTAGTGGTGCCTTAAAACACTAGGACATTTATTTCATGCCCTTTTTTTAAGGCACCTTTATACTTGTCCTAAATTATTTTTAACAATCAAAAATTAACTTCTTTCCTTTTCTACACTTCTCTCTCCTCTCTTTTTCCCTTCCCTCCAATTCTAATTCAAATATATTTTTATTTTAATTTATAAGACACAAGTATAAGGCATGTTGTTGGAATTGATACATAAAAATCATGACTTAAATCACTAGGACACTATATTTTATTATATTTATAGGGCACCAACTAGAACATTGTTGGACTTGCTCTTACTAGCCCATATTCAAATTTCGCCGGAAATATGTTAGAGCAAGTCCAACAATGTCCTAGTTAGTGCCCTATAAATATAATAAAATATAATATTTTAGTGATTTAAATCATGATTTTTGTGTATCAATTCTAACAACATGCCTTATATTTGTGCCTTATAAATTAAAGTAATAATATATTTGAATTAGATTTGGAGGAAAGGGAAAAAGAGAGGAAAGAGAAATGTAGAAAAGGAGGGAAATTAATTTTTAATTGTTAAAAATGATTTAGGACAAGTATAGAGGTGCCTTAGAGCAAGTCCAACAATGTCCTAAATATTGTCCTAAATCAATATTTAGGACATTTAGTCACTTTTTGCATTCCAACAATGTCCTAGTGGTGCCTTAAAACACTAGGACATCCATCTCATGCCCTTTATTTAAGGCACATCAATACTTGTCCTAAATCATTATTAACAATAAAAAATTAACTTCCCTCATTTTCTCTATTCATAAAAAAAAAAAAAAAAAACTTCCCTCATTTTCTACACTTCTCTCTCCTCTCTTTTTTCTCTTCCCTCCAATTCTAATTTAAATATATTTTATAAGGCACAAGTATAAGGCATATTGTTGGAATTTATACACAAAAATCATGACTTAAATCACTAGGACACTATATTTTATTATATTTATAGGGCACCAACTAGGATATTGTTGGACTTGCTCTTAAAGAAAGGGCATGAGATGAATGTCCTAGTGTTTTAAGGTACCACTAGGACATTGTTGGAACACAAAAAGTGACTAAATGTCCTAAATATTGATTTAGGACAATATATAGGACATTGTTGGACTTAGGGCTGGCAATTTCGGGTTTCGGGTCGGGGTCGGGTCAACAGTGAGTTTCGGGTACAGGTACTCAACCCGAACCCGACCCGAAATGGGTTTCGGGTACATGTACTCAACCCGAACCCGACACGAATGGGTTTCGGGTGGGTTTCGGGTAACCCGACCCGAAAATAATTATATATATATTAAAAAATATATATTTATATATATTAAATAAATATATATATATATATTAAAAATAATTATATACATTAAAAAATATATTTATATTAAAAATATATAAAAAAATATATTATATATATATATATTAAAAATAATTAGATATATTAAAAATAATTATATATATACGTATATTCGGGTCAGTTTCGGGTTACCCGAACCCGACCCGAACCCAACCCGATTTTTTCGGGTCAGTTTTGGGTCAACCCGAAACCGACCCGAACCCGAAAAATGCAAACCCGAACGGCCGAACCCGACCCATGCGGGTTGGGTTCGTGTCGGGTTCGTGTCGGGTTCGTGTCGTGGGTCCAAAATTGCCAGCCCTAGTTGGACTTGCTCTTAGAGCATCTCCAAGGGTATTATGTAAAATGGTTGGCTATAATCATTAGCTATAATGATAACGTAAATTTTTTGCTAAGAGTGAACATTTGTGCTCCAAGGAAATTATTTATAATCATGATCATGTAAAATTATACATAAGGGCTTCATTTGTTCAACAAATATAGCTCACCAAATATCATTATTTATATTTACTAGCTTATAGCCCGTGCAAAGCACGAGTTACATTAAAATACTTTTAAAATTATATGATTAAATAAAATAGAATATAATAATTTATTAATGATATAATTTAACTTTTTAATATTCATTAATAAAATTATTAGTAATAATAATAGCTATTTAATAAATGATATGTATTGATTAGAACTAATAATATAAATTTGTTGTTGACGTGGATCTTTAGAAGAGAGATTTAAATATAGAATATTTCTTATTATTAGATCTAATAGCTATTATCTATTTACTAAATATTTAGCTATTTAATAATTTAAATAGTTTAAATATATGTTGTGTTGGCTCTTATGCATTTATTAATTAATTTTATTAAAAAAATTATGAATAAATATATTTTTGAGCTTTTAAAAAAAATCGAGTATTTGAAGGAATGGATTTTATCCAAGTTATTTAAAATCTGATTTCAAATCCAATTTTTTCAGTTTTCTAATTGAGTTAGATTAAAATTGTTTAAAATCGATTACAATTGTATAATATATATTATTGAAATAAATTTGTAATGTATGATAATATGACTGTGATTGACTTTATATTAAAATAGTGGTTGATTAATGAATGAGTAGTTATGAAATTTAATTTAAAATATATAATAGTGCATATCGTGATCGATTTCAAATTAAAATATTGATTTTTTAGTAATTTTTTTGATTTAAAAATATGTATTTATGGATATGTTAAATAAAATCATTATTGTATTTAAATTAGAAGTGTTAACTAATCATGGTTAAGTTGGTATGGTGAGAATGTAAATAAAGAAAATTCTTAATATAACATGATTGGTCTAGGATTTAGAAGTCAGCTCTGATTGGTTCTAAAATAATTCATAGTTTTCTGATTGGTTAACTGCACATGGGTAGACTCGGATATTATAATAAAGGATTTGAGAACAATTTTTTTAAAAAAAAAAAGAGGATTTGATAACAATTTAAAACAAAAAAATGAGTGAAATAGGTCGAACACTAATGTCTTAGTTGTAGAGGAGCCCCGTTTCCGAGGGAAGTTTCGTGTGATATGAACAACTTACTTACTTGCATATTAAAGCATGAGTCTAACTAATGACGTGGTTAATTAAAAATCAACTAATTCTTTTTTAGTAGTGGGATAATCAAAAAATGGGATAACCAAAAAGAGGGGTAACCAACTACAAAATATACCCCCTTTTGCTTATTATAATATAGTATAGATAGTATAGATGAGTCTAACTAATGACGTGGTTAATTAAAAATCAACTAATTCTTTTTTAGTAGTGGGATAACCAAAAAAAGGGATAACCAAAAAGAGGGTAACCAACTACAAAAAATACCCCCTTTTGCTTATTATAATATAGTATAGATTTGCCAAGGGATTAATGGTTGGAATACTCAAACTTTTATCTATTATCTAAATAATGCCACTAGATGCCTTGTAGATAATTTAGCTAAAGGTTTTGCACCCTTGAAGATGCTCTTATGCATATATATGGTAAACGAGGAGGTCCCGACTGAGGATAAGTTGTTGTTTAGTGTGTGAGTGTGTGCATACAAACACATATGCGTTTGTATGGTTGGTAGAGCTGCAAGTCCTGTAACAACTAAAATTGTTGCGTACTATATGCATGGTGATTAAAAGTTGGTTGTGTAAATGATGAATTTGTATATAATTAAACACTTTAGGTGGTCCTGCTAGTTTCTTTTTCATACCACATTTTACCAATTTTCTTCCCTCTTAATTATGCCTAGGGTCCCTTCTGAGACAAGCAACATGGATTTAACTTGGGTCTTTGACATGCGAACGCTCTTTGCATGCCCAGATTTGCATTTTTCGAAAAGATTTATTAACCAGAGTGAATGGTTATATGGTTATCAGAGTAACTTTTAACAGTAATACGGGAACGGGACGTTATAGGGAATAGGGATAAATCTTTTGTTATTATATATTAATTATCTTTATTAATATTAGGTATTGAATATGAACTGAATAAAATGAATACTTCAGAATATTTAATCAGAGAGTTGTCTTTGATAAACATTTGTTACATAAATTCAAACATCTCGTTCTTATTAAAGTTCGACTTTTCGATCTTCAGTTACCAGACCTATTATTCACATCCTCGGGCTCTTCTGCAACCAGACCTATACCCCTTACTTTTTTTTAAGGGCAACCCTTAAGCTATTTAGAGCAAGTCCAAGAAATTAACTACATGATATTCTAAATTTAAATATAAGTAATTTAGTAAAAAATACATTTTAATAAAATTGGTTACTTAAATCATTAGAAGATTATCTTATTACCTATTTAATACAGTACTAACCTATTTATAAGTAATCAATAGCCAATTCCTGTTTCATTTTTATGAATAAAATTTTATTTTCCTCATTTTTCTACTTCTTTTCTTTCTCTTTTTTGCACTTCATTTCTTTCTCTTTTTTTTTTCAAATTTATCATTATAATAATAACAAAAAATGAATATAAAGAATATTATTGGAATTGATATGCAAAATCAAGTACCTAAATTACTAAAATTCATTATTATGGTTTCAAAAAAACGATTCATTATTAGATAATAGTCATCAGATACTTAATCTTAAAACACAAGAGTGCCTTGATCTTCTCAATTATTTCTTGAATTTGTATTTTATGAACTTTCTTGTCTTGTAACTTAGATACTAAGCTGAGTATCTATAGTTATTTGGTCTATATTATTATTTTAGATCCTTGGATGAAGAGTAGAGACAACCTAAGAGAGAATCATTGGATATTGGTATCAAACCACTACAAAAATATAAAATAAGAAAAGAGGAAAGGGACAATTTGTACATATCAAGGGGAAGCAATCACAATCAACATTTCATAGACAATGTCAAATTCTAAAACTATATGTTACTACTCCCATAAGCTTAGCTGTACTAGGTCCTATTTGTATTCTTGATTTTTATGTAGATGGTCCTCCTCTCCCTTTTTTCCATTTTACAAGACTTTTTACAAAAAAACAAAAACAGTATTCTTTCCATAAATCTTCCCAAACCTTAATTTGTTATTCCTAATTAATATTTTAAGTGTTGCTATTTTATTTATAAAAGTCTATTATCATTATTATTTTTAATAAATAAATTTATATACATTTTAAATGAGTATCTTGTTTTTCGAATCCTAAAATGATAATAAATTAATTCTTAACACTTAGTTCTATTGTCATCGATTTATTGGTAATCTGGCACAAGTTTAAATATTGGTGCATCTTCCACTAAGAGCATCTCCAAGATTAGTACCTATAATGGTTAGCTAAATAATATATAATAATTGGTAGTTAAAATTTGTTGAATCTGTAAGGGTTGTGCTCCAATGATATTAGCTATAATGGTTAGCTATAATTCAAAAATAGTATATATATTGTGTAACGGATGGGTATAAATTGTTTTAAACGGTATGTATTAATGTGTAAGCATAGTTTAAATATGGCATAAAACTGACATGAATGTTTTAGCTAATGACAACAACTCAACAAATATAGAAGACGAGATGGAGGATATCTATAATTATTGCTAACAGATGGTTGGAGGGCTATATTTTTTAATTAATGGGAGTGTTTGGGGAACTTATTTTCCAGAATAAGTCAACTTATTTTAAGTTGAAAGTTAAAGTGCCTGTTTGGGTAAATTTTTTATAAGGATTTATTGACTTATTTTTGGGTAAAAATTTTATATTTTGATAAAAAAAATTATACAAGTGTTTAATTTAAGTTTGAGATTCAATAAGTTGGAAAATAAGTTGGAAAGTTAGGAATCTTAGGGGCCGTTTGGCTTACTTAAAATGAGTAGCTTATGACTTATAAGCATAAGTGTCATATAAGTGATAAGTAAATCAGAAATTATAAGTTAGTAGAGTGTTTGGTAAATCAGAACTTATAAATCAGTAGAGTGTTTGGTAAATCAGAACTTATAAGTTAATTTTTTTTATTATTTTTTTAAATATTTGTTTTTAGTAGATATCAATGGATATCAATGGATAGATCTCGATGAGTAGAGAAATTTGATATATACATATCAATTTTTTAATGAACAGATCAAAAAATATATGATTTTGAAGGATTACGTATATCGAGAATAATTTATAAGCATAAGTTGAATGTTAAGGATTCCTAACATTCAACTTATCAACATATAAGTTATAAGTTGAGCTAAAACTTAAATAGGCAAACACCCCCCATAAGTTCTTATGGACTTATAAGGCATAAGCTACCAAATATAAGTTAAAACAAACACCCACTTAATTTTCAACTTAAAATAAGTTGACTTATTCTAAAAAATAAGTCCCCAAACATCCCCAAAATTCCTAACTTTTCAACTTATTTTCCAATTTATTTTTGCAACTTATTGAATCTCAAACATATATTAAATACTTGTATAAAAAAAATTTATCAAAATATAAAATTTTTACCCAAAAATAAGTTCATAAGTGGTTAAAAAAAGTTTCCAGAAACACACATGACAATATGTTTATCAAAGTGACAACTAGACTTTTTAGCTAACAGATGGTAATAATTGGAAATACTCTAATATAAACATTATCGATTAAATAGCTAAATGCTTCACCGATAATAATAATTATTATGAATCATTAGCTGACAAAATTTCTAACATTTAAAATGTAAATGCTTCCTCATGATAATAATTATGAACAATTTTTGTTTATAAGATTTATAACATGTATACTTAAAACTTTAATATGATTCTTTTGACAAAAAAACTTAAATTTGATTCTAATTAGATTTTTTAGAAAAAAATTATTTTGATTAACAAATTGATCGAATAAATTCTAAAACTCCTGTCCCAAAATACTAGTCCTAGCAAAAATATATCCATGATCAGATTATACACGACCTCTAAAACTCTCATGTTTTTTATAATAAAATAAAATAATCGAACATTTATACTATCTATATTATCTATCTATGGTTGATTTAAAACCACTATAAAAAAAAAGAACCGGAGATCCATTAATAACCCTGGATTATTATTCAATTAATTAGTGGTTAAGATTTTTTCCTTAGAAACAATTAATGTACAATATTTACAAATCAATAAAAAGGTAACCAAATAATTATAAGATTTTTTTGTAAAATACACAATATTATTTATATGTTTGTTCTTCTACATATCTATATGTGTCTTATTAGTTATTACACACAATATTACTTCTACTCGTTCAACATTTGAACTTTGAATGTTATAAAATCGAAACTAGAAGTTCATGTGAACAACTTGTAGTGCAAATACGTAAGTTCATACGCAGAACATACTTATTTCTATTAAATTATATAAGTTCCGCACATGAACTTTGAAAGTTCCACAATTAAACGTGTTTGTCTTACATGTGAATTCAGAAATCTAGAAAGTTCATGCGTAGAACATGTAGTGCAAATATGTAAATTCATACGGAGAACGTAATTATTATTATTGAATTAAATAAGTTTCGTACATGAACTTTAAAAATTCCACATTCGAACTTCCCTATATTTTAAATTTGAACTTGGAAATTGATGATATCCAATCTTGATACTTTCCTATATTTTAGATTTGAACTTGGAAATTGATGATATCCAATCTTGATTATTGATTTTATTACGTGATTCTTGTAAGATATGAAATTGTGTAATATCTAAATTTTTAGGAAAAAAATTGATAGAGATTAACTACAAATTTTGATGATTTCTTTACTTTTTTAATTTACAAATTTAATCTATATTATAAATGTGGTAAGTATATCTTTATTATATTTAAGTACAATGTATCTTTATTATATTTATGTATAGTTTATCTTTATTGTATTTAAGAACCGGTTATTAGGTTCTTAATTTAAGGTGGTTCTCCATAGAACGTGGCCAATATATAATACACATTTATGATATCTTTGTTAGTGATTTACATTTTTGGGAAAATAAAAATATTTACTCGCTAACATTAATTTGAAATCGCAATACAAGTAGTTGACATTAGTGCTATGAGAATTTTATAAGAAAATAGAGGTTATCATTGTATGGTTAAAACATAATACTTAAATACTTAAATATCGAATTGCAATTTTCAAAAATCTATAATAATTTTTTTTTTTCAAATTTCAAATTTATAGCATGTAATAGTATTGTAAGAATTATAATATGAACAGTGATATTAAATGATACGTTTATAAGAAACATTTTAGTGTAAACAAATCAAAACCATATTATGTCATATTTTATAAGACAGTAACTTATATTGTAATTATTCATATACTTAGTTAATAAGCAATTTCTTCTATCATATTTTAAATACTAAATTTATAGTACAAATACAGTAGAACCTTGATAAATGAATATTTGATAAACGAATAATCTCATCAAATGAATACTTTTTTCCGGTCCTAACATAATAGAGACTGTGTATCTTTTACCTCTTATAAATGAATAATCTTGATTAATGAATAAAATTTTCTGGTCCCGAACGTATTCATTTATCGATGTTTAACTGTAAGTTTGAATTCATATTAAAATATCTAAACATAAAGCTCAATAAACTGGAAAAAAAAAAAAGATTAACATCTAAACACAAATTTTTACCAACATCTACTATCGTATAACTCAACCCTTCATCATTTATCTAATTAGTTCGGAAGACATTAACAATTTATTAATATCTAGAACGTGTCTGTGCATTGCACGGACTTAAAAGCTATAGTTGGTTCCAACCGTTAATAATCAAGATGTATATATGTATTTGTTATCTATTTCATCCTTAATTTCAACCTCCTTATTTGAATGTGTTGATATGTTTTTCGAATCTAATACATCCTTTTGCTCTCATTCTATCTTTTTTGTTGTATTAATCATATATTTTAAATTATTTTTTTTTACAATTTTTGTAATTAGAAATTAGAATTTGAACCTCAATTTATTTTGTAATATTACAAGTGTTCATATAATCAATTTCCAATCAATAATAAAAAAAAATATATTAAGGAAATTCTTTCTATTTTGCAAATAATAATATTTATAAAGGCAATTCCCATATTTTCCTATAACAATATATTACTCACATCTATGTTTACACGGACACATTATTACTAGCATTTTGGGAAAAAATGGAAATAAAAACTTTTACATTATCCAAGATTATAATTCAAAAACTTTTGGAATCTCTTTTTTATCAGTTACATCATTCTCCAAAAATAAACACTAAGAATGTATGGTTGACATTGCACGAGACTTTAAAATTAATAAAACACGATTAGTTTCCCATTTCTAGTTTCTAGTTTCTATTCTAAAATTGGTTTCTATTTGATCAATTACATGTATAAATATAAAGGTGTTTTGTCAATAATCAAAGGAATCTAACCTACAAACTCTTAATTATGTCATTATTTTGTTATGAACTTATTATTACTAAAAAAAAGTCTTGCTTATGTTTTATTACATATAAGTGGCTTATGTTTTATTACATATAAGTGGAATTTTACAAAGTAGGAAAGAGGTTCCCTTTCAAATGACTAATTATGAGTTTGTAAGTTTAAGTCTATGCATGTGTTAGTTTTCTTATTGTATTTCCTTTGGGATTTGTCTTTTATTTGAGGTGAACAATACTATTTATAATGTTGTGTTATACTCCATTTCAAATGTGTTATTATGTATGTCGAAAAAGCAAAGGATGGGCATGTAGCTTTGGTTCATAAGAAGGACCAAATTGATTTGATTAAGAATACCACATGTAAAAAATTGTCTAACTAACACAAGAAGATTGTTAAAAAATTTGATGTTTATTTCAACAAAGGTTCGTTGCAAGCTGCATATGTTGTAGCTGAATCTATCATTATGGTTAGTCTCTGTCTTCGCAGTCGTTAGACCTCATAGGCATCATGCTGAAAAAGGTCAGTCGATGGGCTTTTGTCTTTTAAACAATGTTGGAATTGCAACACGGTACTTGTTGGACAAAAGAGTGAGTCACTTTCTCACTCTGTTTTCATTAGGGAGATTAATATGATTTTGCAGATCTCGTGTGTTACTATTAAACTATATATTTATTTGATCTTGCAGCCGGAGTTAAGAATTAATAAAATCCTAATTGTTGATTGGGATATCCTTCATGGGAATGAGACCTAAAAAATATTTTATGAGAACTTTCTTCGTGCACTAGTAAACCACAATAATTTAATTGTATTATAGTAATTTTTGAATATCTATTGTTTACACAAGGTGACAAGGGTGGCTCATATAATATTTAGTACTCCCTCAGTCCCGGCCATTTCTTAACATTTGAAAATAGGACGTCCGATACGCATTTTAAGGTAAATTTTAAGGATAGTTGCATAACTAATTTTTGAAATTTTCTTTTTTGTATAAAAATAGAACAATCCTATTTTTATACAAAAAAAGAAAATTTCAAAAATAAGTTATGGAACTATCCTTAAAATTCACCTTAAAATGCGTGCCAGAAAGTGACAAAAAAAGTGTTAAGAATTGGATGGGACGGAGGGAGTATCACTTTACATGTTGTAGAAAGAAAATTTTAAACTCCCGTTTTTTTAGGCTCCCCATGCGAATATGTATATTATATCAACGTTCATGTTTCTTTTTTATTTCAACTTTTATGGACCTTTTTAATGCTAAGACTTGTGCAAACTTGCATATATGATTGTTATGGTTGTTCTTTTTCTATATTTTATTATTAAAATTTTCAATTTTTATAAATAGTCTTAAGCTTTTGAATTATCATACACCCTATCTTAAATTCTTTTAGCTCAATCGTTGTTAAATATACTGTTGGTTACAGTATCTATCCTTTTACCAAGTGCGGAGCTGGTTTATATCCAGATTCCGAAGATGCCTCTCATGAAAAGATTGGAGAAGGACTCGGAAAAGGATATAATAAAAATGTTCCCTGGAATAAAGCTAAATATCGAGATGATGAGTATTGGAAGACGCAAGTACCAGATGGAATTGTGACGCTGAGTTGGAGACACTACACAAATCTACTTCCAGCTTTAAACCCGATTCTGGGAGGGGATCACACTCATCATCTAACCGGGAGGTCTGAAATAAGTTAAGGATTCAAGATAGAATTAAAATATTAAACAAAGTTAGATGAATACCACACATGTACAAAAACAATGGATATCATAAATGCAAAAAAGTGATAATGAGGTCTTCTCTTTCACACAATAGTAACGTCCCTATAGACAATCTTATAAATAACATTTATTCATCTAGTGTCCAAAAGTAATAATAAATATACTTCTTATATGAAAAAAAATATAAGTAACATGTGGGAAAAAGTGGATATCATTTACCTAAGTTGTTTTCTTGAGATTTTCATCAAGTATTGGCCAACAGGGACGCAAATTTTTACTAACCTTGAATGCATTAATTTATATTTTGATATCTGAAGTTCTATACATTATCGATAAATTAGGGATCATAATATATATTCAAAAGACATCACCAAAATATATAAGACATATTTAAAACTATTTTTGGAAGAATTATCAAAATAGATTCAAGCAATGAAGATAATAAATATGTTAATAACAAAAAACATGCTATAAAGATATAATGTATCAATTGTATAACTTTTCACGTGGACTCGGACAAATATTTCTTTGAAGTACTAGGGATAACATTATCACCTAGCAACACTTTCACACAAGCAAGTACAAACTTTGCCAAAGAATTAGTATTATATCCTCCTTCTGACCTTAACAATCCTTCCCTGGAAACCTCCATCAATTATATAACTAATCCGTCCTCGCAGAAATCATTCTAGTTAGGATACTGAATACATTCATTAAATGATATTTACAAGTAAATGAAAACCCTTCTTCTACCTCTCTCTCTCTCTCTCTCTCTCTCTCTCTCTCTCTCTCTCTGTTCCACCGAAAACACAAACACAGCGGAGCCTCTTCCCCTCCGGCGGTGGTTGCTTCTCAGCCACTGACCGGAGGTTTGTTTTTCTTTTTGTTTAATTTGGTTTGAATAAAGCGCTTTCCCATTTATTGGGCCTTTTCTGTTCCTTTGTGTTCTTTATTTGTTCCTTTGTGTTCTTGGTTTGTTTTGTTGTTCTTGGGTATTTGATGATCAAGATCGATCTGTGGTTCGAAGCAGATGCAGTTTTCAAGATGGTTGTACCGTCAATTGTAACGAGGATCTCCATTCAATGTTTAGATGCTTTGTCATCGATGTTATTTCATGGTCCTAATACCGTGATTTCGGAGCCGTTCTTCAGTATTTGCCCATCTAATTGTTTTGGAAAATGCTTTTGTGATTATATTTCAGATCTGTTCTTGTTATTCATAGGGAATTTACTTGATTGTAGATGCCGTATGGCTTCTTTTTAATGAAATCCCCGTACCCTTATAAAAAAACCCTTCTTCTACAATCACAAAGTCCTCATTGAATAAATAGCAAGTTCAAACATATTCATTAAAGACCTTGTTAATAATTAAAATGTTATACAAATTTGAGGAAATAAAAATTCCGAAATACAAAGATAGCAAGATACACTAACATTTGAAAATAGAATATGATCCAATAACACCGAATGAAAGTATGACATGTGACATCCTAAGGAATATCATTTTATATGACAATGTAGAATACACTTAGATAACTAAGCATAAGAACTTGTACAACAACTTTATACTGGCCTTCTTTACCAAAACGGAAAAGTCGTGAGGTCATCGTGAACATCTGTACCAATCATATTGTACAAACATATTATGATAGTGCTCAAATATTAATACCACCGCTACGAAAAAATATGATTTTAGTACAAACGTGGAAGGGACTAGTGGTCATTTAAGTTGTTTGTTTATGCAAATGTTAATGAATAAACTCCGTTTCAAATAAACTCAAAGCATGTTAACTAAATAATCATTAAGAGTTACTCCTTATGTCCCTCTCATTTCTTTACAGTTACTATTTTGGGGTGTCCCTCTCATTTCTTTACATTCCAAAAATAGTAAGTTTCTCCCACTATTACACCCACTATCTCATATATTTAACAATAAAAAACACTATTACACCCACTACTTTCCTCCACTATCTCAAATCTATTATTAAATATTAATAGGTCCCACCACTTACCCACTTTTCATCTAACTTTACTCATTTTTTACACATTTTCTTGGTCTCCGTGTCCATCCCCCATGTAAAGAACCATGAGGGACGGAGGGAGTATAATGGCACCCATGCTAACATCTCATATCGATAATTATCTTGATATTATTAACTCCGAAAATCCAGGCTTCAATAATTAGAATTAATGCCAAATCTCCAACAAAACTAACAATATAGATTGTTCACAACTATGAAAAGAAAATTAACATCGTTATTGAAAAATTTGGTGGATGAATTTTGTATTTTTATTGAACTAACCTGCATCAAATCTAGCAGAGAGCATAATCAAGTATAGACCAAATTCCTTGGCCACGGGAATCAATATATGATCTCATACTGCATGTTTAATTTGCATTATAGTTTGAACCTTTAGGCACTTTACAACTGTTGGTCTTGTCTTAATATAGAGTGTGACCCTATCTATCTATACTATAATATTATAAGTAAATTACTTTTTACATTTTTTTGGTACATTGATTGACATTGTTAAATTTTGCGACAAACGTTAGATGTATTGCTAAAATAATATTTTTTTTTGTAATATTTAAAATGCTCTATAGGTTCAAGGTTCGAATCCCGTCAACAACATTTTATTATTAGACATTTATATCGTCTTATAAACTACTTCTAGAATTTTCCTCAACAATATATTTTAGTTAAAAATTTATTTTATCTACTGTCACCATATTATTATTAAGAGTTTTATGGAGACTAACATTTGAGTGGAGACCATATACATTATGCACTCAAAACATTGTAAAACGTATATATTTGCAAAGAATGTTCAATGAACATTAGTATTTCATTCAAAATTTTAAAAATCATATGTGATTTGCAAGCAGAACATGTTTTGTAGAATAATACGTTTTGCAATATTTTGTTTGCAGAACATACATGATTTTCAAGATTTTTAATGAAATTTGCATGTAAAACATATATGATTTTCAAGATTTTCAATAAAATAAATGAAATAATGATTTTCATAAAATATGAGTTTCAATGAACAAGTTTTTGCACTGTTTTGATTGATATATGGTCTCCGGACTCCGCTAAAATTTTGGTCTCCATAGAACTTTACTCTTATTATTAAATATTTATATTATATTATAAACTACCTAAAGAATTTCAAGATTCAATTCTCGTCAACAACATATTAAATTTAAAAAAATCATTTATCTATTTTCAATATACAAGCAAAAAATTATCATTTAGAATATTATCAAATACGTATTATTTTATTATATTTTTTGCTAAATTTATTTTGCTATATTTTATAATTTATTTTAATATTAAATATTAATATAAAATACTTAAAATCTTACTTGTATGTTAGTATAAGTTAGTATGAATAACAAGAATTTGTTTGTAAATATAATTGTCAGAAATTGGTTAAATACTTTTTAACAACCTATCAATGTTTTACAGTAGATGACATTTTCTTTTTGGCGAACAAGAAGATTTTATTAACATTCAAACATCGGAATTCAGCCGGGACAAACCCCTACAACCTGATTGTGAAACAAAAAATGAGCTAAATAAATAGTCATTTTGTTTTCAGATCGCTTAACACATAAAATATTCAAATTCTTTAATCTAAAAAGTATTACAATGACACCTTGAGCAATGCAACCTACATCAGCTGTGAAACTAGTAGCATCGCAATTGACCTTCACATAAGCACCATCTGTTAGAACTATCAGTTAAATCAACTGATATTGGAGTAACAAATGCCCCCAAAATATGCATAATTTTTTGTTGTGAAAGATGAGCTCTTGCGATATTCACCACCGTCCCAGATTCTATGCGAGTCTTACGGATCTCCCAAAATATCATATAAATCCTTCTTAGAAAAACTATAATAAGACATACAAAATCATCAAAACATAACACATTACCATCCAAAAAAGATGGGCACGACTAACAACATTGATAACAAGCTACTCAACAAGATCTAACTCAAAGGATAAGATCTCGATTTTATTAAAAAATTGGTAGATAGAAGAGAGGATGAGAGAACAAAGGGACTTAATCGATGAAGAAGATGAAGGTATTGAAGAACGAGAAGTGGTGGCTAAAACCCTAACTATGGGAGTCAACTCTCAAAACGGCAGATAGGGTTTTGGAGGAGTTGTTAATGTTTCTGGTAGATGACATTTTCGATTAAAAGCAACTCCACTGCAAAGAGTCATTACCTATATTTGTCCTACGTGTACATATTTAATTTAGGGATTTAGTTCTGAAATTCATGCTCCAATGGAAGTCCCTATATATCGCCTATAATTTTTAGGGGAGAGAAAATCCAACCCTTATTTAGGAGAGAGAAAAGCAACTCCCTATAATGACACATCATCATTCTTTCCTTATAATATAATGTACATCTACATCAATATTCTTATCCCTTTTCTATATTATATAAAATATTGATTAAATATAAATTTTTAAGTTATAGGTAATGAATATAGGTAACACCATCGGAGCAAAAGAACTTTTTGATTACCTACTCCTTCCGTCCAAACCAATTCTTTACCTTCCTTTTTACACTTTCTGGCATGCATTTTAAGATGTATTTTAAGGATAGTTTCATAACTTATTTTTAAAATTTTCTTTTTATTATAAAAATACATACATTATATTTCTATATAAAAAAAGAAAATTTTAAAAATAAATTATGAAACTACTCTTAAAATGCACCTTAAAATGCGTGCCAAAAATTCTATTCTGAAAGGTAAAGATTTCATCGGGACTGATAGAGTATATTTTAAGTAATCATTATTTTATTATACTAGCCTAAAACCCGTGCGATGCACGGATTTTTTTTATATTGTATAAAAACTTTCATTAATTAAAATTAATTTTTTTCAAACATGAATTTTGATAATAATTATATAAATGTTATTCGTGATATTTCTAGAAAAGGAGGGATTTAGTTAGAAAATATAGAAAAGATGATAGGTTTTAGTTAAAAAAAATAATCAATTAATTATTAGTAATTATAAAATTATTACTTCATTTTATTAAATAGAATGTCCGTGGTATGATTAGAAAAATAGAGAATTTAGTTAGTAAAAATTAAAAAGATTATATGTTCTAGGTGAAAAAGGTATTTGATTAGTTTATAGTAATTATAATTGAATTACGTTATTTTACTAAATACAATTGCTCGTAATGATTTTAGAAAATGAGAAAATAATAGAGAGAATTACCAAAATGCCTATTTTTCCTAAGTTTTTGCCCAAAATACTGATTTTGAAAAAAATGGCCCGAAATACCGACGGGATACGGAGTTTCGACCTCCATATTACCTTAATACGGTACACCGTGTACCGTATTATGCATGATACGGAACACGGTCTTCCGTGTTATGCATGATACGGTACACGGTGTTCCGTGTTAGGTGGGTGCGCATCACTATCACGGAACACCGTCCACCGTATCATGCATACCACGGAAGACGGAGCTCCATATCATGCCCTGTTACGGAGGACGCTTCTCCGCATCACATCCCCTATCACGGTACACGATGTACCGTGTTCCGTCAGTAAAAAGGGCCATCCAGTTTGCCAGGTGATTATTTTGGGCCATCACCCAAAATAAAATTGTCCGTGGTATTTCTATTATAAAAGGGATTTTAGTTAGAAAATATAGAAAAGATGATATGTTTTAGCTAAAATAGGTAATCGGTTAATTAAAAATATTATAATATTATTAGTTTATTTTATTAAATAGAATCGTCCGTGATATAATTAAAAAAAAATTAGTTAGAGAAAATAGAAAGGTAACGTGCATGATTTATGTGGAAAAAGTAATTGATTAGTTTATAGTAATTATAATTTATATATGTTATTTTACGAAATAAAATTGTGCATAGTTTTTAGAGAATGAGATATTAACGCTACCCGTTATATTTCTAGAAAAAAAAGGGAATGTAATTAGAAAAAATAGAAAAGATGATATATTTTAGCTGAAAAGGTAATCGGTTAATTATTAATATTATAATGTTATTATTTTATTTGTATTAAATAGAAACGCCTGTAATATAATTAGAAAAATGGAGGTTTTAGTAAGAAGAAAGAAAAAAGGTAACGCGTTTTACCGAAAAAAGGTAACCGTCCATGATATAATTGGAAAAAGAGAGATTTTAGTTAGAGAAAAGAGAAAAGGTAACGTGTTTTGACTGAAAAAGGTACTCCCTCCGTCCCACCCAATAGTTAACATTGGGGGACGGGGTTCGGCACGCATTTTAAGGTGGATTTTAAGGATAGTTCAATAACTTATTTTTGAAATTTTCTTTTTTTGTATAAAAATAGAACAATCCTATTTTTATACAAAAAAAGAAAATTTTAAAAATAAGTTATGGAACTATACTTTATAAGAGCCTTAAATTGCGTGCCATGCAAGTGAAAAATTTATGTTAAAAATGGATGGGACGGAGGGAGTAATTGATTAATTAATAATAATTATATATAATTATGTTATTTTTTAGCTGAAATGGTAATTGGTTAATTATTAGTATTATAATATTTTTTTTATTAAATAGAAACGCCTGTAATATAATTAGAAAAATGGAGGTTTTAGTAAGAAGAAAGAAAAAAGGTAATGTGTTTTGCTGAAAAAGGTAACCATCCATAATATAATTGGAAAAATAGAGATTTTAGTTAGAGAAAAGAGAAAAGGTAACGTGTTTTGACTGAAAAAGGTATTTGATTAGTTAATAGCAATTATATATAATTAAGTTTTTTTTAAAACAAAATTGCTCGTACTGTTTTTAAAAAGGAGAAATTTTAGTTAGATAAAATGTAAAAGATATTCTATTTTAAATGAAAAAGGAAATTATGTAGTTATTGAAAAAAAGAAAAGGTTATATGTTTAAACTGAAAAAGGAAATTGATTAATAAATGAGAAATTTTAGTTAGCTAAAATATAAAAAATATTGTATTTTACTTGGAAAAGGAAATTATTTAGTTCTTGAAAATAGAAAAGATAATATGCGTAACCTGAAAAAGGAAATTGATTAGTTAATAGATATGTAATTGAGCAAGGGTAATTAGGTAAATTCAATAGGTACCGTTGAACCAAACTTTTAATGTTTCAGGTTTTATATAATAGTATAGACTTTAGAGTTAATTGCATTTTGCATCCCCCAGCTTTAGTCCAATTTCAATTATGTATATGTAATTTTATAAATTGCACTTTACATCCCCAAATTTTAAATCATAAGTCAAATCACAATCCCTTATACATTTTTTATCAAAAATATTATTGCTTTTAGCGAATACATTAACAAATGCGATATAAAATGATTGCAATGATGATATAAATTATAGATTTTAAACATGTAACTAATTTTACACTTTAAAATTCTTTAAATTATAATTTAATATTATTTTTTGACCATTAATCAATTATATTATATTTGTAAAAAATTAAACTAATATGTTTCCATTAAATAAAGTTGTGACTATTATGATATATGATACGTATAAAATCATTAAAATATATTTGTACCATCTTAAAATATAAATTATATAATCACTACACAATTTTATATAGTATTTGTCAATATAATTGTTAAAAGAAATATTATTTTTGATAGAAAACGTATAAAGGATTGTGATTTGACCTATAATTTAAAGTTGGGGATGCAAAGTGTAATTTATTAAATTACATATACATAATTTAAATTGAAGTAAAGTTGGGAGATGCAAAGTGCATTTAATTCTAGATTTTAGGGGATAAGTACAGGGGATGAAAATAAGGGTTGTTTTTGAAGATGTTAATGGATCCAATATCCGCCAAATTGACAGTATCTACTGAAAAACTGTCAAAATATACTCGAAAGAAATACACTGACTGTCGGCATTTACATTTTTTTTCCGTGCAAAACAAATACTACTACTGCTAATATTGTCCACATCATGCATTTCTGACAAGTTTCGAGTCAATACAAGTAACGCTCACAACCTATACATACATGCATAGCCCAACATATCTCTATCTACACACACAGAGATACAGATTGTGATGTCTAAACGTGGGATGAAAAAGAAGAAAAAAAATAAATACAACGCAAGAAAGGAATATATATTACACCTCCAAAACATAGAAAGCCTTGAAAATGGTCCTACCGGTACAAACTTAGTTGTCATCAACTATTCTTTCTTCTTCATCTTCTCTTTTACTTGTCCATCTTTTTCTCTGTTTTTCCACCTTTTTCACAGACTTTAAGGGCTGCCATACAACTAATTCTACAATTATAATATGCAGGTTAGTGTTTTAACCATCTGAGTCTCCTCCTTTTTGGTCGGTTGATGCTCATTATGTTGTAAAGGTTGAAACTTTTTGATTTTTTACACTTGGGTCTCACTGGAAATTGCTTTGGAATCAAGAAAAGCTTGTTTGTTTCATAAAGTTTCAATCTTGGCTCTCTAATCATCTTGGTTTTCAGTTTTACACAAAGTGTTTGATTTGAATTCTTGTATTGAAAAAAGTTCAATCTTTCTGCAGGAATGTTGGGTTTTTGGATTTAATGTCAGCTAATCTGCTGAACATTGAGAATTGCATTTTGTATGTATTTATATTGGAGTTATCTGTGTGTGCTAGTTGTAGGATTTTAACTTGGTGAAGGACAAAAGAGAAGTCTTTTTTTTTTTTTGGCATGTTGGATTTGATGAAAGAATTTGAAATTCTTGAACTTATGCATATAGAATTTGTGCTTATGTGCATATGAGTCTATTACAATTGGCATGAAAAAGGATTGCATATTCAAAAAATTGATAGAGCCTAGTTGATCAAGAGGGAAAGATTAGAAAGCTTTGATCGTGCCAGCACATAATTTTCAAGTCTTCTTAGAGTTGAGAAGTCATTGTGGCTCCAAGTTTTCAGGTATTCTAAATTTCTTGTGCTACTAGTAATTTTGTAGCTTCATTTTGTATTTTCTTCTTGATACTTCCCAATTTTTTGTAGTTATCTTCAACTGAGATTTAAAAATGATGCAAGTTAATTATCAGTGTAGATTTGAATGATCTTCACCAAAAATGCTATTACTTTCAAGTGAAAGTTAGAGTAAATTCACTTAAAATGCCTATCAGCCTAGCATAGATAGTTGTAGATCAATACAAGGAAAGCCACTATTTACATATATAAATTATATAAATATATAAATCAAGAAAGCATTTTGGTTGTAATAATTTTGTTTCTGGATAAGGTGTCATAGATTGCTTTTATCTCAGTGAATTACCTTTTCCTCGTTTATATTCTTAAGATTGTAATGTCTCTGATCTTTGTAGACTATGCTTTAACACTGAGGTTCACTCATTTCAATAAAACTTTAAACCAAGAGTTTTTTAGTTGAATTAAGTTTGAAGTCCTTAATTCTCTCTTCATACATCTTAAGCTAATCTTTGTTGTATTTCTGTTGTACAATTCGAGTAATTAACTGATTTCTGATGCATCCCATGGAGTGCGAATCTGAATTTTAGGTTGAAATTATAACTCTCTTCTGTAGTATTCTCAAAATCTCTCTTTCTCTTGGTCTCTATTATATTGTTCATCAGGCAAGGGTGCATATACGAGGACAGTTGGATTAAAACCATATCCTGTTGAAGTCATAAAATTAATCACAAGAATACTATGGGAAAGAGATCTCAAAGGCGTCGTCTGCGGTCGAGAAAAGATCAGGGAGGTTGTATGGGCGGTCTGATTAGTATATTTGACTTTCGGCATGCTAGAATCACGAGGAATCTTCTCTTAGATAGGAAGCATGCCAACAAGTATCCTGACGGTAAGAAATATGTCCAATGACGATACAAAGCAAGCAACTTGAATATTTAACCAAGATTGGTAAATAATATAAACACACACCCAAGATTATACTTTCTGACACTTTAAAATCTTCAGATTCTACGGCTGGCGGATATCCTCCAACCAAACCTGAGATGCTGGAATATTCAGACGAGGAATGGCTGACTACCAAGGCAAGTATTGGCAACTCATATTTCAAATAATTTAGAACTGGCTGTGTAACTAACTTGAGGTTTAAGATGATCCGCCACCGCCACATTAGTGAACTTTTAACCTAGGCAAAGAATCTCCGAAATTCATAATTGCGTTTATTTACATTGTAAAATATTACAGGATTTTGAAGAAAATGGATTGAAAAAATCTGGCTCTCAAAAGACTAGTGTCAAGGAACTCATGGAAGAAGCCATGTCTGGTGAGAACACTTTGAAGATAAATACGGGTAGTTCTGATGTGAAATTAGAGCAATTAAACTCAGAACATGGTGAACATGCTAAAGGGAAACCTAAAAAGGTAAAAAACCATCGCAGCAAATCTTGTGATATTGAGTGCATAAAAGACTGGGGTGCAGCTGAAAACCCATCTGACCAGGTCTTGGACCAGGAAACCTTAAATCATCTTGACATGGGGATAATACTGGAAGAGTTCTGCCGATTAAATAAAAAAGGTAGTTACTTGAAGGATACACAAGATGCTGTCAGCATGAAATCGGATCAAGTCAGATCACTTGCTGAAGAAAAGTTAGCTGCAGCAATTAAGGTTTTTACAAGCCAGAGATTTGGTAATGATAAGCACCTCACAAAAGATAGAAAGAATTATTATTCCAAAGAATTATTGGATGCTCTTCAGACATTAAGTGTAAATAAGGAGTTGCTTTTTGAACTTTTACAAGATCCTAATTCACTTTTAGTGAAGCACATTCAAAACATGGAGGATGAGCAGTTCGATAAAGACCAAAACACCAGCTCATTTTCCAACCAAATAGAAGAAGAGCCTTGTAAATTAACACCAGGTCATAAGCATCGCAGAATATTTAGGAGAAGAAGCAAGTCACAGGATAGCAATTTCCTGCAAGATTATGACAAAGGTCAATCTTCAAGCAGAATTGTAATTTTGAAGCCTGGACCGATCGCTTCAAGAAATTTTGGAACCGACAGGACTGTAAGCACATCACTGCAAAGCATAGATGATAGATCTCACAGAGAGAGGAATCATTCCCAATTTTCCTTAAATGAAATCAAAAGAAAACTGAAGCATGCTATGGGAAAAGATCGACATGGATTATCTCTCAATGATACATTTCCTCGTCAGTTACCAAACTTGAGAAACATTGAGAAAGGTATTAGTGAGGGACATGGTGGCTGGAGCTCTCCCAATAGAGACCATTTTTATACTGAGAGATTTGCCAGATCTCCTCTTGGCACCAGGAGGGTAGATAAGATTGGAAGCCTGAAAGAATCTCAAACGCCAATGGAGAATAAAAACATTGAAATTACCAATCAAGGGGTTTCCAGTATCTACTTCGAAGCCAAAAAACACTTATTAGAGATGCTGAGTGATGGAGATGAAAAGGAAGAGTTGGTGGAGAGGCAGTTACCAAAATCTCTGGGGAGGATTCTTTCTCTCCCAGAGTACAGCCTTACTCCTATTGGCAGTCCAGGCAAGGATAGGGAACGCAGCATTGTAATTCCGCAGATGAAATCGTCTCCTGGTAGCAACTATCGCATGGTCAACGAAGACATGTGGCGTGTTATCCAGGAAAACCATCTTATCCAGCTAAGTTCACCAAAACAAAACTTAGATAAACCATCATTCATAGCTGATGATGAGGCTGAAGAGAAACTAAAGTTTCCCGAGTCAAACTCAGATGGTCCACATGATACAGATCGAGAAAATGTAGCTCAAGAAGCCATTTCTAATATGAACGAAAAAATAAGTTGCGAAGGTATTGTTTCTCCACATCCTAGAAGTGGATATGAATTATTTGATCAGTTGGTGTATTTATATGCAAATGTAGATGTTGATCGAGCTAGCTGAAATTTTTGCAGAACCACTGGATTCTCTCAGATCAACAAATCCTGATGTCCAGGAATGTATCCAAATCTTAGCAGTCTCTTGTGAATCAAGCAACGCCTTATCTAACAGAGAGTTCCAGAGCTGTGATGCAGCCGAAGTTTATGATGACGAAAAATATCCCACTAGCGTATAATTGCTGAGCTAAATTCTTAATAGTTTTTTATAATTTTTATTTACGTGTGTTCCTTTAGTGTTCAAACTGTACGTATAACAAAGTTTGTTTTCATATTCAGGATTTGAGCAAAGGGAATGGTTCCTTGTCTTCTCCACCAAGATCTCCCTCAAGCCCTTCGGTCACTGGGAAAGTTGAAACTCCTAGCACTTGCACTGATAGAGAAGAGCGGCCAAGCCCCATTTCTGTCCTTGAACCTTTGTTTTCTGAAGATGACATTAGTCCATCAAACACCAAACTAAAACCTGGTATGCTTTCTACACCTGTACTTTTAGATATCATACTACACTCGTTCTATATATCCTCTGTTTTGTGCTAAAGCAATCGAACCGTCGACAGGAGTTCAACCATTGCAAATCCATTACGAGGAATGGGTGTCTTCTGATCCTGATCATACAATATGTACACGAACTTGCATGAACGATGAAGAATCTGCATTCGAATATGTAGAAGCCGTCCTGCTTGGTTCAGACTTGAATTGGGATGAATATCTCTTGAGGTGGCTTTCTTCGGACCAAGTTCTTGATCCATCCTTGTTTGATGATGTAGAATTATTTTCCAGCCGATCCTCCCATGACCAGAAGCTCCTTTTTGACTGCACAAACGATGTTCTTAAGGAGCTATGTGATCGATATTTTGCCCATTCATGTGTTAAACAGAATGTTCGAATTATTCCCAGGGGGATGAAGCTTATTAATGAGGTGTGGCAAGGAGTTGAACGACATATTAATCAGCCTCCTGCTCCTCATTCTTTGGATCAACTTGTAAGAACAGACATGGCAAAGCCTGGAACATGGATGGACCTCCGCGTTGAAACTGACAATATTGTCATAGACCTAGAAAATTTCATTCTTGAAGAACTGGTGGAAGACGTGATCTTAAGCTTGGATAACAAAAATATAAAACATGTGCAATGTGAGACGTTTGAAGACGAGGGAACTGTTTATATGTAAAAAAATGTTTTTGCAGAGCAGGATCCATTTAAGAGCTTGCTTGGAGAAAGCAGTCTAGAGATTTCTTCGGAATTATGAGGAGACTTTTAGTTCTATATTAGGTCTCACTGAGATAAGTTAGATCTCATGATCTTAGTCTCACTTGGAGCTTTCTTTCCAGATTTCCTGTCATGCTTTCTGATCTTATTTACTAATATCACATGGAGAAGGAGTTGGCCTTGTCTTGGTCCAGTTGCACTAAATAGCTCTACTCGGAGGAAAACTATAGTAGGTTAGATTCCTGTCACAGTATGAACCAGATATATATCTACTACATAACAGCTGGAAAGGTCCGTCATTCGTCAATAACATTCTATAGGTCATGACGTTGAACAAGTATCTTTCAGGATCATGAAATTAGGTGATACAGATATATTTTTTCTCTCTTTGTGGAGTTTGTAAAGTTTGTTGTGTGAACTGTGAAGTGTGTATTGTTGCTAAGCATCTGAAACCAAAACAGTAGTTCTAATGTAGTAATGTCGTAGTGCAGGATTGTGAATTGTGTGGTAGGCTACTTGTAGATAGATATATACAGACTACAGAAATATAGGCAAGTGAAATTTCTAGTAGGAAAGTTTTTCCCCCTCATGTAATTTTTTTTGTGTGAAGAATCTTGGAGGTTTGTTATCCTTTCAAATTACATACTGATGGCTGTATTTTACACCAATTTTCAAAATAATGGCCAAATTTTCAGATTCGCAAAAGAGTGGCCACCATTCTGAAATTTACTATTTAAATATATTAGTTAACGGTGAAAATTTAACGGGGGTGTAAAACATAGCGACCACCATGTAATTTACTCTTTTTACTATTTTTTTTTTTTTTTACGAGGAACTACCCCACATTACTGCGGGATTTCAAACCTCGGGTTATGGACTGCCCCTACCCGTAACCGGGTAAATGGGTAAATTCGGACTCAACTAGTTCGGGCAAGCGTGCCAAGCGTCTCCCGAGGGAGTCGAACCTTGGACCGCCTTGATAGCTTCCACTTGCTCTTACCAGCTGAGCTAACCCGTGGAGCTCTCTTTTTACTATTTACAGACACCTTATAGGCATTACAATGACCTATATGCTGAACAGAACATCTGTTTCTTGTGTTTGCTAGCTTCCAGAATCCAGATCTTTACAGAAACTGAAGGCCACAGATTTGCTATTTGCTCCTGGGAGGCTGTGACTGTAATGATCAAATGAATAACATGATTTTCAACACCTCTTATTTACATGTAAATATTTACTGTAGTAAATTTACTGTTTACATAAAATCCAAGAAAAAAATAAATAAATCAAACTAAATCTAAATCAAATATTTGCAACACTTGAGAAGTTTGACAAGGAGCAGCAAAGATCAACAACACTCACGGGCGCATGTATACAGTCATCACGATCAGCATAAAACAGTCAAAACGCTTTAACTAAGATCAATCCAGCTCTCTGTATATCTACACTTACACACACACACAAAAACACAATTTGGGTCTTCTTTTTTTCAATCCCTAGAAAATCCAAACATTCCTTTCTTAAATATTGAATTTTTCTTTAAAACTTGACACCCCTTTTCTTTAAATTGCATACCCTCAAAAGACTCTTGTTCAGAATTTAATTTCTGGGTTGGGTTTGTTGTAAGTTGATGTAAGTATAGCAAGTGCAGCATCAAGTTTCAATCTTTTTGTGATTTTTTAAGGTTAAAGAGTAAAAAGATGAAATTTTGCTTCAGTTTGATTTTAAACCTGGGTTATGTTTTATGTACATGTATGTAATGTTACCAATGATGCAAGCTTAAAATCTTTGAATTTAAGTGAAATAGTTGCGTAGAATTATTAGTTTTGTTTAACTGAAGTTCTTGGTGAGGTTTGAGCTTGAGATTCTGTGTGTATGTATTAATTAACCTGTTTGAGCTTGAGCATTATGCTTGATATATACGACTATATTATCATTTTGCTTTATAAGCTGATCAAATAATCCTGTTCGTCAACTTCTATACAGTCTCATTTGAGTAGTAATAATTAGTTGCTCTTCAATGCTCATTCTGAAATTTAGCACTACAACCCGAGATGATCTCCCACAGTTGCATCACTCTGTAACACTGGCAATCAATGATGTCATTAAGCACCTTCCTTTTCGTGATGTATGTTTAAGAGATACTTCTGGATTTTACTGTATGACATTGTGTCTGCAGATAGTACCGATTCCAATTTCGCAGCTATGCTAGAATTGAGTGGGTCAGATGTGCATTCGAAAGCCTTGGCATTTGTTCCTCTTCGGTCAAGGCTCTTTCTGAATGCCATGATTGATTGTAAATTGCGGCAACATTCATTTGCGCAGGATGATGGGGATCGGGTGATTGGACATGATGAGCCACTTAGTTATGCAGAAAATGAAGCAAAGATTCTGGAAACGCTTGTCAATGTTCTGGATACACTGCAGCCTGCTAAATTCCACTGGCAGTGGGTTGAGCTTTGACTTCTTTTGAATGAGCAATGCCTAGTTGAAAAGCTAGAGCTTGGTACCTCCTTAGTAGAGGCTATTCACTCTTTATATCCAGATCATGATAAAGTCGCTGCTTTTGAGAATGAGAACAACTTCATTGAGATCATCCTCACAAGGTTGCTGGTAAGACCTGGTGATTCGCCCCTTTATTCATAGGTTGTACATATTTTTGGGAGGTCACTTGAGGAGTCAATGCTTTTGCAAACTAAATGGTTTCTGGGAGGCTCTGATGTATTATTTATTTATTTGGAAGGAAATCTATTAGGCAAAGGCTTGTCAATATAGCTGAAAGTAAAAGTCTGTCGAAGGCTCAGTTCTGGAGACCATGGGGATGGTGCAGCTCTAGTTTTAAAAATGCTAAAAGTATGGAAATCGTCTCTTTAGAAGAAGGCGAGGTAATTGATCAAGGTATTGATGTGATTCATCAAAGCAAAGGGTCATCAAAATTGTTAGATGTCAAAACTAGCATCGACCATCAGCAACATGAAACTGAGAGAGCTCTAACTGAATTAGTTCTGTCATGCATTGATCAAAGTTCCGATGACTCACGCAACACCTTTGCTAGTGATTTGATCAAGCAGATGAATAATATTGAGCAGCAAATAAGCTCAGTAACTAGTGGATCAAGTAATCAACCTGGAACAGTGACTTATGGAGTTGAAGTATCTTCGGTTAAAGGTAATACCCGCAAGGGTACGAGGTGGAAGTCCTGGGATACCGAGACGATCTACTTTAACAGTTGAAACTGTGCATCCTTCCACTTTCACTCTACGAGCTTCCATGTAGCTGCGTTTGCAGTTTCTCCTTAGATTGCTTCCTCTTGTCTGTGCAGATAGGTGCACACTGTTTTCATATTTTAGCCTTATTTTTAGGATCAGATAATATGTTATATATGCTGTTTTCCTGCTAGAACTATTTGTGTTTTACCATTAGTTTCATGTAGAGGCATTACCCTTGCCCAATTGTTCTTTTGCTGGATTTGTCCGACTTATGGTACCGATCTCTTTAAATGGTCATTTTACCACAAAATTTACTAAAATACATATTATCAGGGAACCATTGAGTTGTAATATGCGGTACATGCTTGCTGCTGTGATCTTCCGTCTACTTGGAAACAGAGTTGTGTATGAGGATATAGACCAGTCCATCTTTTCAACATTGAATTCATCATCGAAAAGGGGGGCTTTCTCTGCTTCTTCTGTAGATTTATCTGATGAGAATCTATTTGATCGGTTGTTGCTTGTGCTGCATGGATTGTCGAGCAGCTGCCAGACAAGCTGGTTAAAGATGAATACTAATTCTAGATCAACCACTGAATCTATGAGGGGCTTCACTGTCTTTGATCAGGAAGTTGCACAGAATTTGCAGGTATGACAGTTGTTGAACTGTTTTCTGGTATTATTTTATTACTTTCCTATATCATTCGGGTTCACAGTTAAGAGCACTCTCAATGTTGAAGAAAACTCTCTCCCTATGTTTGATTTAATAGGGAGGATAGGAGGAGGAACTTTCTTTGAAATTGGAGTTCTCTGTTATTGATTTCTATCACTATAGATGGTTTTACTCGCCATAAAAGCACAAGTAGCATAGTTAATCAGGTGTAAATGTCACCTGGGAGTTTGCTTTAGCATCGATAAGAGTCTAGGGATTGTTTACTGAATTACTTCCATGTGTTGTCACTTTAAGTTTGTCTTTCAATGTATGTTTATTATATAGGCTTATAGTTATATGTATATGTCTGTGTGTATTAGGTATCACAACATTCACCCAGTGTTGTCCTTGAGATGATCAAATCCATCATCACATATTTATATTTTGTGTGTGGATGCAGAATGACTTGGATTGTATGACATTGCCCAACACAATTTGTTGGCGTATTCAGACTGCATTACCAGTTCTTTTTCCTTCTTTCCGGTGTTCCATCATATGCCAGCTGCCTTCTGTCTCTGATTCTGTACTTGATGCTCTACAACACAGCATCTCAATATCTGGACTCCATCCTGGAAATATAAACCTGACCCAGAGAAATCCAGTTGCTTCACCCCTGGGCGCCACTCAGGAGGGAGGAAAGAGCAAGCCTTCTGCATTGCAACACGATTGTGGCATGGAAATAGATCCATGGACGGACCTGGCTAATGGGGGCTGTTAGGGTGAGACGGACGGACCTCACTTACATTGGTTCAGTGGATGAGGACAGCTGATACAAGATGTAGCTTTGTTACTTTAAAAAAAAAAGATGTAGCTTTGTTCTTGAAATATCAGTCCATTGAATGAGCAAGCCACCGCCAGGCGCCAGGTGTTATGGGCTTCAGATCCCTACATGCAAATTCCTCCTGTCAGATGACGAAGGGAAAAGGAGCTCAGGAAGAATTTGATGCTGTGGAAAGAACCTGAAGATTATCTACGTTTGCGCAACAACCTCAATTTGTATCTTGGACCTTGCTCTACTAAACCCGTATCAGTCTTTGAACACAAACAGAATTCAGCTGAACCATGTCGATACTATTACCTCAAAACACATGTTGTGATCCTCATCTTGCACTGGAGTATAGTTTGGGTTTTCGTCCACGTCGTTTTATCCTCTTGTTCTGTGTATACCAGAGGTGTGTCCTAAATTTCAGGCATACCGTTAGTCTTTTTCCGTGAAATTGTTACCATAACCGGAGTCCATCTCTGTAGTTTCCATCTGCATGCTTCAAAACTTCATCCTGCTGCTAAGTCAATCTATGTGCTTATCACTTGCTTGTCTAAAAAATTAACATGAATTTCCCTTTACACTGGCCATCAACTCTTGCAATGTCTCTACATGTGACTAGCTGTAAGGATTATGAAAAGAAAAACCATGTTATAACGGAAGCAAGAAAGATTATATGCAGAAGAGAAATAGTTTATTGATCTTGAGGATAAACAGATTTACAGAAATTTTCAGATGCCTCAGATGATTTCAAATGCTTACATGCATTTCTTATTTATAGACAAAATCTAAGGGGTAGGTGGTGTTGGTGGCCGCCGGAGGAATAGTAGCCGCCGGAGTAACAGTAGTCAAGACATTCCAACAAATCTCCACCTTGACTTGAATACTCACAAATAACAGATAACAGATGTACCAAACGCATCATAATAATGCCAGATGTACCAGATAACAGATCTCCACCTTGACTTGAATCCTCTCACAAAAACAGATAACTGATGTACCAGATGCATCATAATAATGCTAGATGTACCAGATAACAGATCTCCACCTTGACTTGAATCCTCTCACAAAAAACAGATAACAGATGTACCAGATGCATCATAATAATGCCAGATGTGCCAGATAAAACTCTTCTGCCTCAGATTTTGCCCTAAAAGGGCAATCAACAACTCCGAACATTTAACAAGTCCAAACAATGTTGAAACTTGCTATGTGGAACCGACTTGGTGAGCATATCAGCTGGGTTATCAGCAGTACCCAATTTTCTTCAGCAGACTTAGGTGCAAAAACGACGGACAGACGTGCATTTGAAGCACTAGGAGTATCTATGGGCTTATCCCTATAAATCTCCATTTCCAAAATTTTTTGAGCCGCACCCAAATCTTTCATTTCAACAAACCATTTTGTAGATTCAGTATATGTCACCTCTTCTTTGCAAGTGGATGGCTCATCAGAGCTAGGATCCACTTCTTCAGCTACCTGTAGTGCATATGCCACCATATCTTGAAAACCATATTTCTTTGGAGGCACTCCATACTTAGCTCTCCTCGATCGATCAAGAGCCAAACCGTGCTGATTTACTACTGGTACAGATGATTCTGATTCTGATTGTGGTTGTTGAACTTCTTGTTGTGGTTCACTCTCATCTTGAGTGACTTCCTGCTCCACCTGTTTCTCAACACCACCACTTTCTGAAACAATCGTAGATCCACGATTTATCAGATAACCTGATGTACTAACTTCTTCCGCCAAGAATCTTCTAGTTAGTCCAGCATTAGAGAGCATGCAACTAGCTCTCTCCAGAAGTGTCTGATTCATAAGCTCTGCTACACCATTCTGCTGCGGTGTATCCCTGACTGTATGATGCCTAGAAATCCCTTCTCTCTCCAGAAGTGTCTGATTCATACGCTCTGCTACACCATTCTGATGCGGTGTATCCCTGACTGTATGATGCCTAGAAATCCATACATGCTTACAGAACTCATCAAACTCAGATGAGCAAAATTCCAGACCATTATCAGTTCGCAGCCTCTTCTCCGAGGACGCGACAGCAACAGAACCTGATAACGTAGAACCTTGAAGAAGATACAAGGTACCACGTTTAACACCTTTCAGAACCACATCAGAACCCTTGTGGACATGTAAAACTCCACCTTCACCTTGAAAACTGAAACCTTTGATGTCTAACATACTCAAAGATATCAGATTCTTTGTTATTAGTGGAACATGCCTAACATCATTCAATGTGCAGAATTTACCATCATGTGTCCGAATTTTAATTGAGCCTATTCCAACCGTCTCACAAGCAAAACTGTTAGCCATAGAAATCTTGCCACCATCTACTTGCTCGTAGGTTGTAAACCACTCCCTGCGTGGACATATATGATAAGACGCTCCAGAATCAAGAATCCACACATCAGAGTGATGCGTGTCCTTGACAGCAACTAGAGCAATATCTTCTTCAGAAGTAGCATCAGCTACAGCAGCAGTATCTGTCAAATTATCCTGTTGCTTCTTTTTCTTGGGACAGTCAGATTTCCAGTGTCCCTTCTCTTTACAGTAATTACAGATATCATTAGGTTTTGGACCCTTAGGAACTGATTTCTTGGATTTATACTTCCCCGACTTTCTATGTCCGGTACTCCCGCTAGCTACCAACCCATCAGCATGATTATCTGCACCTGTACCAGCCGCCTTATGGCGCAGCTCTCTAGAATGAAGAGCAGATCTAACCTCCTCTAGAGAAATAGTATCTTTACCAACAATAAACGATTGCACAAAGTTCTCGTACGATAATGGTAAAGAAACTAACAGAATCAGAGCAGCATCCTCATCTTCAACTTTAACATCAATATTACGCAATTCTAATAAAATTGTGTTTAATTGATCTAAGTGATCTCGAAGAGGCATACCTTCCTGCATTCGCAGACTGAACAGACGTTGCTTCAGCAACAACTTGTTTGTTAAAGACTTCGTCATGTAAAGACTTTCAAGCTTCAACCACAGACCAGACGCGGTATCCTCCTCCGCGATTTCAGTAATAATATCATCTGCAAGACACAACAGAATTGTTGAATGTGCCTTTTCTTCCAGAATGGCCATCTCAGCGCTTGTAGAAACAGCCGTTTTTGTGTTCAACGGCGCCCAGAGCCCCTGTTGTTTTAACAGGGCACGCATCTTGATTTGCCATAGACTGAAACTATTTCTCCCGGTAAATTTGTCGACCTTAACATTAATACCACCAGACATCTTTCTCCCAGAATCGTATACGTGAGCAGTTCCGTATACGTGAACAGTACCGTTGAACAGTGCCCGTGAACAGTACCTATGAACAGTACCCGTGAACAGTGCCTGTGAACAGTACCCGTGAACAGTGCCTGTGAACAGTGCCGTATGAAACAGTGTCGTATGAACAGTACCGTATGAACAGTGTCTTCTTCTCCGGCGATGAACAGTAACTCCGGCAAAAAATTCCGGCGAGCTTAAAAAAATTCCGGCGGGAATTTTTTCAGCAGATTCAACCAAAGCTCTGATACCAGTTTGTTATAACGGAAGCAAGAAAGATTATATGCAGAAGAGAAATAGTTTATTGATCTTGAGGATAAACAGATTTACAGAAATTTTCAGATGCCTCAGATGATTTCAAATGCTTACATGCATTTCTTATTTATAGACAAAATCTAAGGGGTAGGTGGTGGTAGGTGTGGTTGGTGGCCGCCGGAGGAATAGTAGCCGCCGGAGTAACAGTAGTCAAGACATTCCAACAAACCACCTGAAAGATGCATCGCATGAACATTCATATCAACTAAAACAATGTACAGTATATATGATGAATCTTATCAGTACAAAGTACAGGAGTTTTGACCGACCGGTCACATGTTGACTGTGCTTAAACATATAATTTGGATTAGCGAAAGTATTACACAATAAGTAATATTAATCATAGTAAATTACAATCATGCAAGATACACATGATAACATGAATAACAAATGTCAAATTGCATGAGATGCATGTTTTAACGGCAAAATACCTGAAAGCGGGGTCCATTCTTATTGTAATGTAAAATACATGCATAAGTTTTCTTTTTATCAAAATTATAATCTGACATGTTACGATTACCAACTCTGCTGAGACATTATCTAGTACATATAATCCTAACCATCTCACTTCTCAATAGTCCTGCCAATATATGCAATTTTAATAAAAACCCAAAAGTAAGTTCTCAATTCTTAAATATTCATTATCATTGTAGGAACTTTTTTTGTTTGTACAATTTGTTAATATTCTTTGAATGAGTTTTTATATAGACACACAATATATATGGTCTTTTGGGGTTCTGCAGGTAGTTTGCTAAAAAAAAAATACACCCATTTGAGAATTGCAATTATGGAGACGGAGAAAAAAGAAAATGCTGCAACAGACAAAGCCAAGAGTACAACTTCTGAGGAGAAAAAAGAAAATGCTGCAACAAACAAAGCCAAGAGCACAACTTCTGAGGATGAAAAGGATGAAGCTTTCAAGAAATGTATGGAGGAAAACAAAGAGGATAGTTCAAAATGCAAGCAAAAGATCGAAGCTTTTAAGTCCTCTTTACCTTTCAAACCACTTTTTCCCCTGATGCTGAGGAGTGGATCATTGACTGATGTTTAAATTTGATTTATGAATATTATTGATTGAACGCGCAGAACTACTATATTAGTCGATGAAACTTTGTCCATGTTTATTCTGATGTTCTTTGGATTTTTTTTCTGAAGTTGTCGTTTTTTTATGGTTTAAATACCAGGGCTTTGTGAAAGATAGAGAACAAGCCCGCAAGGGTTGTCTCAGTTGGTTAAAGAGAGGCCACCTTACCTCTTGGTCACAGGTTCGACTCCCATGGGAGGCGGATTTGTGATTATGCCATCCTGGGGCAGAGCCTGTCGCACTTGTGCGGTTTGCCTTGGATCACGTGGTTTGCAGGCTATTGCGTGAGCCCATGGGTTTATCCAGAGCGCACCCGAAGGGTAGCGGCTGCGGGTTCCCATGTTAAAAAAAAAAAAAAAAAAAGATAGAGAACAAGATTTATGTCAAAAGATTTGATTTTTACACTGGCATTCTGCAGAATTCTTAGTTTTAAATGTTAGTGAGAATCAATAGCAGATGTTTCATGTACTGAACAATACCTTGTCATCTACTCTTTAAAGTTGCTATAAAGTTTTTATTGTTCTAATTCTATTTAGTATTTACTGCAATGAAGTTCAAAGAATGAATAAATATTGAAATGCAAAACACCAAGGAGATCTTTAACTTTTCTTTCCAAATTCCATCATGTAAGAGCAATAATAATAGATCACTATTTATGTACCTTACAAGTGATCAACCTTTTCTATAAACTAAACTTGTACAATTCTTCGATGACCCGATCAAAAATTTCTAGCTAAGTAGCCGAAATAAATAAGGAATGATAGCGTTCAGCTGTTATTTATCTGATACTGAAAATTATGTAGTCTATGGCTTCAGAACCGAATGACCATACTCATCTGTGCCAAAAAGACGCCCTGCTAGCTCGCTCCAGCTTTTCCTGCTCTTGGACAATAAAGAGGTTTCTGCAGAGGAATCGTCAGAATTTTCTGTTTGCTCATTTTTAAAGAAGGTTCCATATGCGGAAGGTGAGTAAGCTTGTGGAATATCTAACGCAACAGCTCTCCTCAATGCTTCTCTGTGCTCCTCACTGTGTTCTTTGGCTAAAGATGAACTCCTCTCCATTCTCTGCTTTGGTGGTATATCCATAATCCGATCATCTTCTAACATTACCTAGGATAAAGTAACGAGATTAATATGAATGCAACTCGCTGAAAATTCAATTTAGGCATGAATTACTTCGACACAAACTAGATAATTTGTGTTTAGAGACCAAATAGTATCATTCATAAATTGGTGTTTTAAAATACAGACATTAACATAGTAATTAAGAAGAAGAATATATGCTTATATCCTGAAGCTCGTCCAGAGGCTTCACTGTTTCAACTTCATTCTACAAGCAATAAAATCAAATAGCAAGTGTACAACACGGTTTAATGGGACCCAGAAATTAGACATTGACTGGTATAACAGAAATTGTCTTCAATGCTTACATATATATCATATTTATTGCTACCAAATTGTTGAAATATCAGAAAATGGAAAAGCTTAAAACTTACATCAATTGCCCTTTGTGATTCTCTCTCTATCAAAATGATGCTATGGTCAGATAACATATTGCAGGAAATAGCTATGTGCTCAAACCTCCCATCCACAGGGACTGCTGTCCTTACAACTGGGGGAATTGTTCCCCACCTGCACCAAAACTAACATGAGTTCTTACAATGTCAAATGAGCCAGTTCTTCTTACAATATCTTCGATTGCTTGGGTTATCTAATAATTGCAACAGGATAAGGACACAATTCCCAAGATAAACAGACTATTGTAGATTAGTCTATCTGTTTCACAGAGCAAATATCAGTTCGGTAGCTTGCGATAGTTTTACAGATCCACAGCAGAGACTGCTTATAATACAACTTGATGCCACCTTGTCGCATGTAATTATCCAATGATAACACTATGATTAAATAGCATGGTTCTTGAACCATTCTCAGGGAATAAGATCCAATTAAATGACACAATGAAAATGCTTCTCTCACCATTTCACTGATTTCAAAATCTCCCACATGCAAAATCCACTTTAGAGATCATCAATTATCTACTAATATTATTTCTAATGACACAGGAGATCATCAGTTTTTATTTAGCTCCAAAACCCTTATGAAACCACCTACCTCGTCAAGTTACTAATTAAAATTAGAAAGTTAAACCTGATACAAGAATAACGACTACCTGAATGGTTTTCGTACAATGATGTGGTAGAGGCGACCAGGTGCAAATAGCCGTCTAGGATCTTTAAGTCTCTTCTCTTCTGAAGTGCATGTGTCCTTTAAACACATTACACATAATAAACACGGAAGACTGTCCAACGTAGATAACCAGTGTTACTACATGGCTAACATAGTAGATGCAATACAGATCTTTAATTAACTAAATATATGTCGGTCCTTTGATGAACTTACAAACATGTGCCTTGGTTAGCAGGTTGTACGCCTTAAATAGATAATTAACATATATCTTTTAAAGACGTCTCTTTGAATTAAAATAATAAAAATAAACAAGTTGATTTTTGGGTTTCTTAAATATAAAAGCTTGAAGTTCAGACAAGTTCTACTTTATTAAATGGCATTCGATTAAATGGCTCTCGAGGTAGCCACGGAGCAGGAATGTCCTGAGATTGAGAGCTAGGAAGCATGACTCCACGAACCCTAAGATTTTTGTCAGCTTTTTTCACAATTATAAAATAATATTCTGTGTATGACTGTATCTTGCTCCTATTTGTTAACCACTAAACACATTTAAAAGGGGGGAAAAAAGAATGCTGATCGACTGATCATTCTATTACCAGAAAATAGTCTTGAGAAGTACTTCAGAGGCCGTTGTTGTTCGAGGTAAGAAATCATCCTGGTCATTGAATATAAAATATTAAAATGCACCCATAATTGATCACACAGAAAGTAACATATTTTACATATAAAGTTGTGGAGAAACAATTATTGAAAGTATCAGGAAAACCATATACACTTGAAAGGGTAGAAGTTCAACCGCAAAATGGGGTATGCTCATATATTTACCATGTAAACAATACTCATACAGATTTTTGTTATCAACACTTCAGTCTAGGTAGACATTAAGACAACTCACTAATTGCAATGAGATCTAAACCAGAACTACAAGAAACATGAAGTTTAACTTTAGCGTACTTCCACATAAAATATAATTGTTATCTTTAATATTGGAGAAGATAACAAGTGGGAACAGTAGAACAATAAAGCCCTGCTACCAATCGCAAGGTTGGCATCAACAAAAAATAGACATGCTGTAGTTGCAGTTATCTGCTCCAAAACACATTTTACATATTTAAAGTAGAACGCAAAACTTCAGTAACCAGTTGTATAAAATTTATCACATGAAAGGTGGGAACACAGATTATTTCAATCTGATAAGTACGTCGTTCTCGAAGAAACATTTTTTTTTTTTTGAAGCTCTCGAAGATACAGTTTATCAATTCATCCATGTCAAACATAAACACTAAGTAAAGGCCGGTTAAAAAATTGTATTTATGACTTCACCTGAAGCACAATTGAATTAATCACATCTGCATATCTCACAGCCAAGTTTAGTGACATACTCCTAGCAGGTGCATATGCAAAGCATCTAATCCGATTCCTCTTAATGTTACCAAGCTTCTCCAGATTCTTTATCACTATAATTGTTAACAATGTCACAACTCCTGCCCCTAAAGAATGCCCAGCAAGTGTCAAAGTGTAACTTGGATTCTTCACAACTAATTCTCTAAGAATCTCAACCTCTGCTGCAAAAACCCACTCAGCAGCTCTTAGTAGCCCATTGTGAACATACCCGCCATCAAAGGAAGTCTGTCCAAGCTTGTTATCAAGTAGAACCAAGTAATCATTTTCCTTTGCCATATGTAACCCCCTAACTGCTAGTATTATGTCAGCTCTTTCATGATCAAGGTAAATCATGTATGGGGATACCTGCCCATCTGTTTCATCATAATCTTTCTTCAGAACAACCCAGTCTGGATTCATTCCATAACCTCCAGGAGGAGCCCAAATCGGATTTCTGAGATCATCTTCATAAACTGCTTGAATAAATCGGCATATCCGAGGTATAGGCTCAAATTCGGTAGCAGTAGCACGACCCCAGTTTTCACTTTCTTGACCAGCAGCGTAGAGTAATTTTTTCCACACCCAACGAGCACACGCCAAACAGTATACACATTCAAGGATAGGTAGGCAACATAGGCCTGACATCGCCGCCTATTGTATAATCATGCTATGCTATAACTCAAAATCAAGATAGGTAGGCAATCACAATTCAAAATGGAAGAAGGGTGATTTCTGTACTTTTCACTGGCTTGGATATCAAACAACTGTAGAGTTTCGAGAATAAGAGAGCAATATACTGACCCGAGGTGACTTATCAGAATAGAAGAAACAGCATCAATTGATTGTACAAGAATTTCAGTAGTGTATTTTGGTACAAAACCGCAAATTCAGTTAACACTGGATCACGAAACCTCAAAGGTTGTATAACAACTTAAGCAGCTCAACCTAAAATACACTATTAATCAGAAACACCTTACAAAAGAAACAGCACCTCTAAGTCCTAATAATAATTCTGCAAAACCAAGAAACACAAAACATAAAGTTTCAATCTTTCCCTATCTTTTCAACTCCTAAATATCAATTATAACCAAATACTACAAATTTGAGCAAACCCAAATGAGGGTTCCATTAAAATCCTAGTGCAAGTGAGAAACAACAGTAAAAGAACATCAAGCAAGAATTGAACACCAAAAGTACTTAACTTTAAAGGAAAAGGCATACAATAAAGTGGTGAGGTAAGACCCCATATGATGAAGTAAAAGACACCATTAAAATGATTACAAGAATTAAAATTAAGAAGAAGACATTGAATTACCTGGAAAATTGGAAGAAGAGGTCAATGCCCATGTTTTTTTGGGGAGCCTTCCTATTTCAAGAATCTACTAGAGTAAATACCTACTCTATTTCCATGAGGCCTTACTGCTGACTAGGTGCGTACTGATTGGGTAGATGGGATTTTTTTTTCTGGAGAAACGTGAAAGTGTTGGCCACGTCTCCCTACAATTTTATTACAGGCTGTTGAAGTGCGAGTGAAAAAGTGAAATACCGAGGTGATAACTGAAAATAACCCTGTGAGACATTTACTCAAAAAAAAAAAAAAACAATGTGAGACAAAACAGAGATTTAGGGCTTTATTCGAATTAAAATATTTTACGGAAAATGGATTTTTTTGTCACTTAACTATTTAACTTTTTAGAAATCTACCACTCAATTATGAATTTTTCTTTTTTAGTCACTAGACTTAGGTTCAGTTTTATTTTACTCACTAAACTTAGGTTCGGATTTGATTATTAGCATTATGTTAATTATTAGCATAAATTAATAATTCCTTTATAATCATAAAAATATTTATTACACTTTTATAAAAAATAATTCTAATAAATTTAAAATTTAAATTTATATGAAACTCATCCCTAATCTTTTTTATTACATCCAAAAATTCAAATAAGGTATTTTTGTACTCCATAAAAAATTATTAATTAATGTTTTTAATGTCTTGAATACTATTTACATGCAACAGATGTAAGGATGTTGTATTATCTTTAATATCATCTATATATACATTAATATTGTACTTGCATTATCTTTAATATCATCTTTAAATCATTTATATATACATTAATTTTTTACTTATATTATCTTTAATATCATCTATATATACATTAATTTTTGTACCGAATCGAACTTGAGCTCGCTTAACGAGCTTTTTTTTCTTGCCGAACTCGAGTTCATTACTAGCCGAGTCAGTAACGAGCTTACCGAATTGATCCCTCTCAAATTTAATTTTATCTTCCTATATCTTATTAAAATTTATCTTACTCTCTGTTCTAAAAATCGGTGATTAATCACCGATTAATCCATGTTCCATGAGTTACCATACTGATTAATAATCTGATTATCCAATTAGTCATTCCGATTAATCTCCAAATACCCGATTAATCCCTGGATAGTGTCTCTACCGATTAAGTTTGATTCTCGTTTTTTACAACACTGAATTCTTACTATGATTTTAAGATATAGTAAAATATCGATAAATGAATGTTCGTTTAACGAATAACCTTGTCAAATGAATACTTTTTTCCGGTCCAAACATAATACAGATAGTTTTTGACCTCGATTAATGAATAAAAAATTTTGGTCCCAAGCGTATTCATTTATCGAGGTTTAACTGTAAAGATAAATCATTAGAGATGATAATTTTATCTTATTAAATTTTATCGATTTATTTTCAAGATACGATTTAATGCATACTTTATCCTATTAAAATTTATCGATTTATTTTCAAGATAAAGTTTAATGTAGACTTTATCTTATTAAATTTAATCGATTTATTTTCAAGATAAAGTTTAATGCTTCATTTTCAAGTATTAAATTTTAACAAATTGTCCTCTACAACGCATCAGTTTTAAGTATTAAAGCATCAATTTACTTTTTCACTCCGAACCTAAGATTAGTAAGTAAAAAAACTAACATAATGCTAATAATCAAATCTGAACCTAAGTTTAGTGAGTAAAATAAAATCTGAACCTAAGTTTAGTGACTAAAAAAGAAAAATTCATAGTTGAGTGGTAAATTTTTAAAAATGTCAATATTTCAGTGACAAAAAAATTCATTTTCCCAATATTTTAAAGAAAAGCTAGATTTTAGAAATCAAATTCAATTTAATTTAGATTATAAAAAATTATATTAAAATATGGTGATCTCCTGATTGGATTGTAATTTTTTTAAAAAAAAATAGGTTCTATACTTCTATCCCGTTAATATTTTTTGAAATATCTTTTAGGATGTCATTTTATAATATAGTATAGATTTGGATTATAAGAATTTTTCTTTGAAAGAATTGATGATATTTAAAAATGAATGAATTTTAATTTTTCATGAAATGCAGGATCTATGTGAAAACAAAAGATTTAATTCAGAAATTAAGAATAAATAGCTTAAGAAGTTTTAGCAGTTTCACTAATGGAAGTCCAAAACTTGTTCACTCACCACGTATCCCGTTCTTGCGATCTAATTTTACGGTATCCACATGAACGCTTTTCTCAAAAGATTGATGTGTACTGGCACCCGAAAACTGCTTCTCTTTTTTTTTCTCTTTCTCTCAAACGGCTAGGGTTTTGTAAAAGTTGTGTCACCCAATAAAATCTGTCATAATGAGATATAAATATAGAGAGAGAAGAAAATTACTAGTTTTCTAATTATAATTAATTCTAATCTAAAATTCCAATTTATTATTTAATTAAGTCGCACTTAATTAATAATAACTAAATTCTGAATTAGTTTAAGTAATTCCATTTATTTATTTAAGTCATACTTAATTAATATTTTAAATAGAATAAATTATTTAATTAATTTAAATTCGTTATTTAAATTATTTCTCCTTCAAACATTATTTGTGTGTCTTTGTGTGTGACCTAGTAAGTTATTATTACGCAACAATTTTAATATCTAATTAAAATTGTAAACAATGAGCGACATCTATTAATACATCATTGTTACTCTAGTAATAATAATTAATTTCTACTCTAGTAATAATAATTAAATCGGTGATTCGATTAATCTTTTCGTGAATAATGTTCCATGTAATATAATCCCTTTAACCTTGATATTACAAATTAAACTCGAGGCATGTAATGTGTCATCCTCTTCATAATTTAATCTTAATTTTCTTGATCCATGAGTAGACTATTAAATCAAATGAACATTTGAGCACGGCCATGCATATCATAGTCTCACTCAAACAAGAGGCCAATAATATCACTTCTTTAACTAGGAAGGTTAGATACTATCTAGATCATTCATAATTCTCATACAATTCATATATACCCAATATCCACTTTTATCATCATCCGATGAAAGGTAACTTTTAATTTAATCAAAGTATATTAATTCTCGTATAGAAATATAATGATTTCAGGTCTAAGGATCATTATACCATTATCACTGTGAGAATTATGGGTAGACCCGGCAATTTTTCACACGACACGAAAACACGACACGAAACGACACGAAAATTTAGTGTTTTGGTTTGCATTTTTAGTACACGAAACAAAAGTACACGAACACGAAAGTACACGACCGAGATTTAGTGTCGGGTTTGGGTTTACCCTTCAAGTACACGACACGACACGAAGTACACGAAATAAATAAATAAATAAAATAATAATTTATAATATATATTAATATATTATAATAATATAATTTATAGTATACAATTTAATGCTAATAGTTGAATTTTATAACTAAAAGTATATAATACCAATTAATATGTATAAATTAATTAATTATTAATATTTCAAAATAATAAAAAATCAATTAATCTTTTATTTTTTTCGTTTCGTGTACATTTCGTGTACTTTTCGTGTACATTCGTGTCGTGTAATTTTGTGTCCATGAAAAATTTCGTGTACTTTCGTGTCGTTTCGTGTTTTTACCAGTTCGTGTTCGTGTCCAGATTTGGGTACACGAAATGATTTCGTGTCGTGTTCGTGTCGACCACCCGTGTACACGAAACACGAAACCACCCACTCACCCGTTTTGCCAGGTCTAATTATGGGTGAGCATTCGGTCCGGTTAACCAAAAACCTAACCGAATAACCGAAATAATTTCGGTTCGGTTAACCGAAATTAATATTTTGGTTCGGTTTTTGGTTTCCCTTTTTCAGAAATTTCGGTTTTTCGGTTTTTAACCGCGGTTAACCGATTAATCGAAAAAAATAACCGAATTGTTTTATATAATAATAAATTATTATTCATACGTAATATACTCACTTTCAATTCAGTCTTTCACTTACTTTACTCTTACTCTCTTAGTCACTGACCAAGAATAAGAATTGTTTTCATCGTTATCCCCCTCTTATTACATTGATTTTAGATATTTTCCTTACAGTTAGGTTGGGTTTGCTGTTCATATTTAGTAATAAAGTAAAGTAATAATAATAATATTTACAGTTAAAATAATAATAATTATGCATCCACCAAGTTCCCTTTCTTTGCACGTCTATGGTAAGTTTTCATCTCCTTGACTTTCTTTGGCCTTCTATGGTAAGTTGCGATAATTGGGGGTCTAACAAGTGTTTACTACTATAGTCGACAAATGGATCACAACCCACCCGAAGCAAGTTCTGTTATATATATATATAAAAGTTGTTCATGTTAAATATACTTTTAAATTGTAGACCTGAGATTTAACTAGTGACAAAGATATAAATATGGAACTTTTGATATATTTCTAATCATATGAAAGTACCTTAAAAAGAATATGTGATTTGGCTTCCTTGCACTTGAGGTTGTCTGTAAATTATTTGATGATAAAAAAAAAATTGGTGCATTACTTGAAGTGTTTCTCAATCTTTGATAATTTACACATGGGCTCCCTGACCACTCCAAACACACAAGACTGTGTTATACACATTGAGACTGCTCTTTTTGAGCGGAGAAGATGATATGTAAGAGTTAGAGTTTCATGGGTGAGATTAAGTTTGAGGATTTTGTATCAATTTAAAATTGTATAAAATGACAATGTTACCAACTAAGTATGTAGCGAAATTTACTCCATCTAAACCAAGTTGGCAACCAGACTAACTTTAGTACTACACTGATGGGTTAGGCCTACAGACTGGTCTTTCAGTTTACAAGGATCAGCATAAAGTAGGTAATCTAATGCTAACCTTGGGAAGACTTGCTATTACTTTACTCTTACTCTCTTAGTCACTGACCAAGAATAAGAATTGTTTTCATCGTTATCCCCCTCTTATTACATTGATTTTAGATATTTTCCTTACAGTTAGGTTGGGTTTGTTGTTCATATTTAGAGTCCATCACAGCCACTTCTAACACATGTTGGCAACTTAACCAATCTATTTATCTAGTTGCAAAATAATAATATTGTGGAACTTGTTAGCAGCATCAATTCCAACTGATCAGACGGAAATAACTTGTTAATCATCAACGGCTAACTTATTGTACATTCAACATATTATTATGGTTATAGTCATTAAATAGTTTTTTTTTTGACAAACAATTAAAGAGGATTCAACAAACCCGAACTAACAATACAAGGATGACAAAAAATAGAGGTCTGTACAAGCAGTGATAAAAGCCCGATGCAATCTTTAAATGACATAACTTTTAGAAAATAAGCGTTCCGATAGAAACCTAGATATCACGGATAGCAATAAAGTATAATTCTTACCTTGAACTTGTTAACATGCATATTATTAACACAAAATCAAACTACGCTAGCTAAAATGACACTAGCTCATCTGATTAAAAGTCAAAAGGAGACTACTGCACTATACTTACCTTAAGTTCTAGCGGTTGGTAGCAATTTATAAGACCTAATAAATTTACTTAAGAACTCACTCTTAGGCATTAGCTATGCAAGCATTAGTAACATCAGGAGTAATTTGAACTCTAAAAATATTTAAAATAAAACATCATTCACATCATGTCACTACACCATATAAGGCCTATCGTAACCCCTACCGGAGAAATGTTACCCCATTATGTTACCCTAGCTATACTACTTACATCCTGAGGTAACATTGTGTTTTTTTATGTTATCTTAGCCAAAAATATGATGTTACAGTAGCTAGAAAGTGTTAAAACATGTAACATAAATATGTAAGTGTTACACTTGAGTTGGTCATGACAACTCTTTTCATCTAATTTAAATTTTTTTAAAATTCCCAAAAATAAATTTAGTTTTTAAAATTTGTTAACTTTTCTATAAAATGAGTTGGAAAATTATTTTATTTTTTAAAATTATTTTTTTTCCAAAAAATAATTTTTTTTCAGAAATTGTAATATTTTTTAGAAATTATAATTTTTTTAAAATCCTGTTCACAATTTTTTTGTAAAGTTATTTTTAAAAAATTGTTAAAATTTTTCTCTAATTTTTTAAAAAAATCGAATAAAACAATTTTTATTAAAAAAAAAAATCAAAATTATTATTTTTTTAATAAATACTTCTTGTTTGTGTAGTAAAATTTTTATATTAAATTATAAGTATTTTAATAAAATATTATTAACAAAAAAAATCACTGTATATTTTAATAAAATGTTTTAAAAAAACATTAAAATTGATATTCCAAAAAAAAAAATTTAAAATTTCCAAAATGATTTGTGTTAGCTGGTGAACAAGAAATTAGCTGAAATTTTGGGCGGGCGGATTTGACATTGAGTGGAAATTTTGGGCGGACAATTTCCCCCTTAACCAAAATTTTGAGACATACCCAAAACACTTGCTCTTATTTCCCCAAAAACACTCTCTTTCCCTGTACTCTCTCTCGACAAAACCTCTCTCTTCATACTCTCTCCCCTCAAATTCTCTCCTCAAACTCTCTGTCCCTGCGCTTTTTAATTTAGTTTGATAAGATATCATATGTTATCCACTGGTATTTAAATCAACTCAAAAAAGGGTATACACAATTTGTATCTGTTTTATCCATTGAAAATGTAATTCAAAACCGAGATTCAATCCATTTACCTGCGGTTCAGTTCATCTTCTAAGTCCTAATTTATGTTGCCTTCTTATTGGTTGGATTTTGATCGATTCAAAGGTAATGCTTCTCTCCATCTCAATATTGGATTCACCCTAGACATAGATCTACCCCTCAATTAGGGGTTTTTTGTCGCATCTTTTTCGACAAATGGTACCTGTCTCTTTGCAATTGCTTTTGTTAACTCTTTTGCTTTCACGACTATATAAAGATTTTGATTATATGTTTGATTGATTTGATTTTTATTTCTTTTAATTATTTATCTTTCTTTGAAAAAGTGGTTAATGCTAATTCACAGAGCTTATTGATATGTGTATGTTGATTTAGAATTTGTAAACTCTCTTTGTTCATTATATGTTTCTACCGTTCATTTTATTAGAGAGTCTTCCACGGTTTTGTTTTGTTTTAGTTTGTGGCGATATGTTGGTGCTTTGCTGGTCCACTAAAGTTCATATAATATTGATGACAGATGTGGTGACTGAGTTCATAGAGGGTCTTGTGGAAACTTATCCCGGATTACAGTACTTGGATGGCTTTCCAGGTAATATTTGCAAATATAAAGCAGCTTTTACCTATTCACAAGTTGGATAGCTTGATTATATACGTATTTTCCGTACTTCTGTTGATTACTATTCACATTTATAGGTGAAGGTTGTATTGCGTTCTGATGTTTCAAGTAAAACCAATGACAAAGTTGTCGTTATATCAGGTTCAGGTCTGGTGTTTTAGTGTATATTTGCCTTGTTTATTGATCCAAGCATAATCAGCTAAAGGCTTCTAAGCAGAATCAGATTGATCATCTCAACAGAGGTACTAACATATCAGCTTTTTTGTATTACACACATTTTTATGTAATTCATTTCAAGTTCCTTCTGCCTATATTTAGTTAAAGAAGTGATTCGGACACGACGACAACGAAATTGTGTGATTTGCCTGGAACTAGTCAACATTAATCACATAATGAGGCTGAAGAGTATTGACATATGTTCCACCCTTCTTTGTTTGCGTTCAAATTTTCTTTGGCCTCACTGTTCGGGTAATCTCTTATAAATACCTTAACTTCATAGCTACACTGACAGGCACACACTCACACTCATTAGAATTCCAACTGACAGCCTGGTTTATCTGTTACTTCCAGTTTTTTCCTTGTCAATTTATTTTTCCGGGTTTATTAGTTACCTTCAGGAGGATTCATCAAATATTAGTATGGAAGATGTTTCTAAAGTTCATGATATAGTACTTTTCAGGTAGCTAAGGCATCATTATACATGATGTTTTTGTCCTTCTAAATTACCACTTTGATGCATTATTTTTCAGTTCTCATGACATAAGAATAATACCTTTATTGCATCCTCTGACGTGTGCGACGTTTATTGAAAATCTATATTCAATATTATATGATTTTTTGTTCTTAAATTGCAGAGAGAAAGAGTTTGGTTGTATAATCAGCATATAAAATGATGATAGCTGTAAGGTATATATACATTACAAACCTAAAAAATTTTACTGTTTTTTATATGGCAACTCATTCGTAACATTTATCTTTAGGTAGTTACTGAGAGTTCTGACAGACAACTAGTGGTTGATCTTAAGCTGTGTGAAATTAGAAAGTTATTCGTGGCAAGTATTGGTATGGTTAGAACCATATAAAATTATATTACGTATATTGTATTTTTATGTATGTCCAATGAAGTAATATATGATACTAAAATATGCTTTATAGCATTGGATATTCAGATTAGTATGCATTGTTTAGCTTTATTTAATATCTATATAATTTTCTTTACACATGATTTGGCATGGTGTAAATCACAAAAGATCCTAAAATAACTATGTGTAAAGTTACCTGCATCAATTTTATATATCAAACTGTTGTTGTTTTGCTCAAGTCTGGTAGGGTTTGAGTTCCAAGAGACTAATTAATTAAATACTTAGGACCAGATGTACACTCATTGCACAAAAGCTTAAAAACATTGGCTACCATAGTTTTCTCATTTTTACATGCTTGCAACTCCTTGTCCCCCTGGTGTGCATAAACTCCACGACGAGCAATTAAAATGTCACTTACAAATAACTATATAAAACAAGAGCGGGGTTTCATAGTGCAAGATAATGTGTTGAGAAATGGTACCTGATCATAGTCAACAACTTGTCTTTGGGCGTCTGCCACATAATTTAGACTGCTTGTGCTATCTCATAGTATTACCCTGATAATTTCTGAATTAAAATTATGCATTTTAGTACTTAGGATTTTCATTTTTCATGCATCTGCATCCTTATCTCAGCAACTAGGTCACTAGTACTACTTTGTTGACTTTTTCATTGAAACAGGGGAGCATGAATTGTACAGATTTTTATATAAATTAAGCTGTTTTCTACTTATATTCTCTAAACAGCACTTATGTTATGTTGCAGAAGCATATGACCCTCTTGATCCAAACGGTAATATTACGATTAAATGGGATGTAATGACCTGGACACCTGATGGATATGTGGTATGAAACAATTTATAATTCTAAAATCAACATACACATATCAATAAGCTCTGTTAAGGTGAAGTTGGAACCGGACAACAAAATTGTTAAGGTGCCTAGAAACTTCACACTGAAAGCACCAGGTCCTGGCTATACATGTGGAGCTGCCAGAATCGTCAAGCCATAATGCGTTGGACTTCTTTTCATTTTTGCATTCAGGTTCTTAACTGTGGTAAGAACTGTAATGCAGTTATTCAGAAAGTTGACAAGGGAAATTAGAGGCCATCTGCTGAAAGTTGACAAGGGAAATTAGAGGCCATCTGCTGAAGCTTTAGTCATCTCATTATGCGCCCAGCATTAAAGAGTCATTTTCAATGTTGTATTTAGTTTCTAATTTTTCATATTTAACTTAGCATTGGGATGTAAAAGTAGTTATGTTATGGATGTTAACTAGCTTCTAGCTTCTAGTTCGGATGTTAAATTAGTTTGTTTTGTTTGGATGTTGAATCATATTTGATTAGTTTGTTTGGATGTTGAATCAGATTTGATAAGTTTGTTTGGATGTTGAATGGTATTTTGGGATTGTATACTTTTAAAAAGGTGCTATTCATTTTTTTTGGGTAAAGTGTTACATTAGCCTGTTTTAGTGTTACATTAGCCTGTTACAATATTCTAGTTAAAAAATAAGGTCTACAGGTGGGGACCACATGTTGGACCTACAGGTGGGGCAAACATGTTGGACCTACAGGTGGGTCCCACTTTTTTAAAAAAACTGAAGCACCCTAAGGTAACTGAATATCTATGTTACAATATGCTATTTTTATGTTACAGCAGCCCTCTATGGTAACCGAAAAGACCATGTTACCCTAGGGTTGAAATATGTTACCTTAGGTACCCTAGGGTAACATCGAAAATTGTAACTTATAATTTATGTTACCTTAGCCCAAAAATGGGTCTATAGTAACATTTTAGCACCCTAAGGTAACATAATTTTTTGGTTACCGAAGGCCATATATGGTGTAGTGTGTTTAATAAGATATCAAATTTTCGTGTACCTTATAAATGCAACAATCTCAAATTTGTACATCAGAGGATACCTGTTCACTATGGCATATACTAACATTTGCACTTACAAAAAGTTAGTTACAAGATTATACATACAAATCATTAAAATTTTGAAATCACCTAATTGTAACACCACTGAACTCAAAAATTCACAAGGGCAATTTGCAGATTTCACGATAACAAGAAACCATATGCAACTTATTAACAGCTTTACACTCACATCCATGAAGTTTCCTTACTTTACTCTATTTCAAACTTTACAAATTAAAGATTCATATTCTTTAATTCTAGTTATTTCAACACAATCATATTCTTAAAGATTTCCGGAACATCAAATGCAACACAATCATGAATTTAAGAAATCATATTCTTAAACATTTCGGGAACATCATATGTTACTTCTAGTTATTTCTTACATGAGATATATGCCATTCATTCTATCTTGAATGTTATTTTTATTTATCCATTGTCAAACTTTACAAATGTTTATCAATATTGAATTTTAAAAGCATTTTTTAAGCACAAAATTTTATTCTCTACCATTTTTACACTCACATCCATGAAGTTTCATGAAGAGAAGGAGACTGTTCAGCGGACTAGAGGATATATTTTGTGTGCTTTGACTGTTTTCTACCTTGCGTCATACTGTTTGAAGATTTGTATGGATTGCACAGATGAACATGCCAAGTACTTCTTCTACAATGCTACTGATGCTGCTGGTAAAAAGGTTTTCTATTATAAAAGTATGCAGCATCTTGTGGGCTTACCTGTGCTGGTGTTGTGTGTAGTGGTGTCTCTGTACACCTGCTTCCACAAGGATTCTTGGCTTATTTACACTATGTCTATAATGTAATAAGAATTGGTAATTGGAGTACTAGTGTTTTAAATTGTGAGCATTTGCACTTAAGGTGTGTTGTTCATATTTTATATTTGATTGTTAAGGATGGATTGGGTATATTTGATGAATCAATTAGTAGGGTGAGAAATGCCGTGAAATGTGTGAGACAGTCACCCGCTATAGAGACAAAGTTAGTGGAATGTGCAAAATATGAAAAAATTGAGACTAAAAAAACTTTGATTCTTGATATGAATACTAGATGGAATTCAGCCTATGAAATGTTAGATGTTGCGTAAAAATATGAAAGAGCATTTGATAGGTATGATATGCAAGATCCTAGGTATAAAAAACATCTCAAGGACAAGGTAAATAATGTTGATGGTAGGCCTACGATTGATGATTGGGTTACCGTGAGAAGGTTTGCTAAATTCTTGAAAATCATCTACAATCTTACTTTAAAGATTTCGGGAACATCATATGTTACTTCTAGTTATTTCTTACATGAGATATATGCCATTCATTCCATCTTGAATGTTACTTTATTTATCCATTGTCAAACTTTACAAATGTTTATCAATATTGAATTTTAAAAACATTTTTATGCATAAAATAGATGTCATCAATATTTTCGAAAATATTATTATTAACACTTAAGAGTTTAACTAAAACATGTTTTTTTTCAGCTAATTCTTTGCCCTATAATTCTTAAACATTCAAATTTAATTACATTTTACACAAGTTTCAATTTATCATATCAACTTTCAAATTATAAAACTCAACGAATAATGATGTTATATATACAATTTTTAAAAATATTCTTGTGCCGCTCGTAACGCGGCTATGTTACCTAGTACTCCCTCTGTCCCATCCATTTCTTTACATAAAAAATTACGTATCTAACACGTATTTTAAGGTACGTTTTAACAATAGTTCTATAACTTAATTTTGATATTTTCTTCTTTTTTTTTGTATAAAAATAAGATTGTTATATTTTTATACAAAAAAAAAATACCAAAAATAAATTATAGAACTATCATTAAAATACACCTTGAAATCCGTGCCAGAAACTGGTTCGTAAATGTAAAGAAATCACCGGGACGGAGGGAGTATATTATAATGCTTGGAGATCAGAAATGCACCAGAAGAGTTCAAGGTATTTTTCTTGAATTTTCGTTTTTTATTTTTGTTATTAAAATTCTTTTCTTGCATAAATAGCTATTAATGACATTTTAATTAGTCATTAATTACACCTATTAAACATATATTAAATTTACTCTATTTAATTCGTTTAAAAATTAGCAAACTTTATTTGAACATTATAGTTATTATTTCAATATTAATTATTAATTATATATAGTTAAGTTTATTTTTAGGTAAAATGACGACTAACAATTGTTTATATTGCGTCTTTTTTTATTCCCTATTCAAGATCACTATAATTTCTTTTCGGACGACTATAAAGTATATGACCTAAACTTTTTAAGCAATTTTTATTTTTAATGATTGTGAAAGTCGTAATAAAATATGGAAGTACAAGATGTGTACTTAATATCTGGAATTGTATACAAACAATATAGACAAATTTTTAACTTTGCACATGAATAAATTATACATGGGTTATGTTCAAATCGATTAAATTTAACAAACCCAGCCATTTATCGGAAGATAAAATCGATAAAAAATCTATACACCCATTATTTCATTATATTGTATCTAAATAAATTTATATTATACTTAAACAAATTCTTATACTATTATTGAATTTGTATATTATGAGAGGGGTGTCTGTAACGCCCGGGAAAATTACGTGTAATTTATTTTATTAAAATATATTTTTAGTTGATTTTAATGTGTGTTAGTTTATTTTTAATGCATTTAAACGCGTTATGATTTTTATTAAATAGGAAAATTATCTTATACGTGTTATGTGACTTCTGTGTATCATAGAATATTTTATTCTATTTTTCTGTAATTTTTATATTTTTAGAATACAATTATTTCGCATTTTAATTTTCGGATTCAGTCCCTATATTGAATCTGAGGCCATGTTTTTGATAAAATTATTTTTATAAAATGGTAGGATATATAAAAATGAAATTTGTTGTAATTTTTGTAATATTCATAATTTTTGGGAAATTTTGGCATATATATTATATTTGTTTAAAAATAAAATTTTTACATTTTTATCCCATAAAAATTATTTTTAAGGCTTAATAATTTTAATTAGGGGCTAAAAATATTTTTTTTTGGGTATTAATTTTTGATTAATATAAATAGCATCTGAATTATTTTTATTTACTAAAATAATCAGAAAATCAGATTTTCTGATTTAATTTTCTGGAAAATTCTCTGAAAATTGTTCTTGATGTCCATCAGAATCAAACCCACTTTTGACAGTGATTACGACATCCAAATCGATCATGTGGGTAACCAAATTGAAGATCTTGATCTCTACTACATGTTTATGTGTGTTTTAACATCCTAATTTGCTTGATTCGTAAATTCATGATTTTAGTTTTAATATTCGAATTTCTTGAATTTATTGTGGCTTGTATGATGATCCGTTGTTGATGTGGTTAGTATCTATAGATTGTATATAATCACAGGAGAATCATGATAATTTTTGTTTGATTTTTAGTAGCTTAAAACTCGAAATCGAAAATTTGGGGGTGAGATATAAATTCGATTTTTCCGGTTTGATTGTTGATTGTTTAATGTTCTTGTTGATTGATATGAGTCATTGAACTCCTGGGCTTCAATTTGGTATATAGAACGTATGATTTGGTGTCCGATTTAGAGTTCGTCGGTTTTAATTCTTGAGGTCGCCGGATTAATTCGGTTTTTGGCCGGATTTTTAGTTTGGTCAGTTCTGGGCGTGATTTAATGGTATGGTTGTGTTTATAATGCGATTTGGAGTGATTTCGTGCTTAAAAACGTAACGATCGGTGCGTTTTAAGGGTTGCCGGAGGTTGCCGGAATTGTTTCCGGTGACCGGAATCTGGGCAAACCTCCATTGTTGGAGGTGGTGTTCTTCGAAGCATTCATACGAAGAACAGCGTAGGTGATGATGAATAGTAACGTTTTGATCTTCAAAATCTTTAAACTTTTCAGAAAAATGTTTTTGGGTCAATTTTTTATAAATTTTTTCTAAAATTCAGATTTCTTTTAATTATTATTATTTTAACTTCTAAAAATTAAATTTAATTAGTTAATTATTTTTAAATAATAATTTAATTGATTTAATTAATTGATTAATTCATTTTAATTGATTAATTATATTAATTAATTATTATTTAAATATATAATTGACTTCATTGAATTTAAATCTTTTTATTATAAAACATTTATTATTTTTATGAGTTGATTAATGAATAATTAATTTGAATAATCAATTAATTTAATTATTAATTGAATTATTCTTATTAATTGCGTATTAATTAAACCGTTTATCCGTTTTCAACGAGAAAAGTATTTCTGGAATTAGAAAAATGACCCGGTTCTTATAAAAATAGTTTTAATTTACAATTCAACTTTTAAATTTGGATCGACTTTTTACCAAACCTTTTTATTGAGTCGGTTATATCCGATAATTAGGGTTTTGACCGTTTTCTGTTTTAAAAATATTAGATAAAATCTTTTTATGATCTGATCAAACGTGCTATGTGATTATGTGAATTGCGTGCTATTATTCTTTGATTATCTATTAGTGATTTGTAAATATTCTATGAATAATTTGAGTGCTCTTTTATTTGTGAGCCGTATATGCTATGTGTTAATTGGTTATGTGACAGGTATATATGTATTTAATTCGAGGATTAATGATTATCTCTAGGGTTAATTATTGTCTTGAGGTTTAATGACTTATTTCGAGGATTAATTGTTATCTCGAGGATTAATCGTGTCTTGAGGATTAATTGATTTTCATGTTTCTTTATTGAGGAATAAGATAAATGTTTTGAGGATTATTTATAGATTGAGTTGGACTAAGTTGAATGCATAAATGTTTAATTCGAGGATTAATTGGTAAATATTGACTTAGGAATGTCAACGGAGTTAAGTTGGTATGAGACGAAGAAAGTTGGAGATGGATGCAGTATTGTGTGGATTGTAATAAAGAAGGTTGGAGATGAAAGTATTGTTTGTGGAATTGCTGGTTTATTTGCGAGGTGTTTTAACACCGGGAAAACGTCTATGTTTAAAGGGGACATTTCCAATTATTTTCTTCCGACAGAGATATTGAAGTAGACACGCGGGGTCGATGTCGACGGATCAGACTTGTGGCAACCGCTAAAGCGTAAACCAAAGCATGATTAAAACAGAGGATATGATGACGTAAGATAGAAGAAGAAGGTAGACGAGTTACCTCGACTTTGCGCAATAACTAAAGACCAGAGGCAAGTATTTTCTTGATCATCCAAAACACTTTTTATTTTCTGTTTCATTTATTCATATCATGATGAATAGCTATTGTTCAGAGCTATTTGTAATTCTTAAATATTTTTGTGCGAACACAGTTGTTGATATTGGTATCATTGATGTGGGGAATTGTTGGAAATAAACTCTTCATATCCCTATTATAGTAGTAAATAATAGGGATGTGACCAGTATTTAAAACTAAGCATTTCCTGTTGAATTCGGAAATTGCTCTATTGGATTGGAAAATGGTAAAGCGTAGGAGGCCACGTCGAGTAGTTGGTCCAGCTATATTTAAGGAGGATATGGTAACCATTCCATCTTCCTATAGGCTAACATTACTTGCCTATTTTGGTACCCTCATGAAATCCGGGTTATACACACGGGTATAGAAATGTACCGGTGGTAGTATAAAGGGTCCCATTGCTTTTGAACCTGATCAGGGGGCAATGGTGTTTCAGTTATATAAGTGTATCCAATCCATATCGCCCGAATGGCTATTATATATTGTGAGTTGGCAGATGATTCATTTTTATGACATGCTAAATATTGTGAGTTGGCAGATGATTCATTTTTATGACATGCCAAATATTGTGAGTTGGCAGATGATTCATTTTTATGACATGCCAAATGATTTCAGTTATGATTTGAATTATATCACAGTTGTTGATTCAGTTTCTCTATAAACTGTTTTACATTTCAGTTGATTTTATGGCCCACTTACCCTGGTTTTATATCAAAATTTTTATACGCTTGCTGAGCATTTCTTTCGCTCATACTTGCTGTTGTAAATTCTAACATTTCAGTAAAGTAGTTTGGCGAGACTTATCCGCACACTTCAGAAAGAGAAGAGGCGTGATGCTATTTCGAAGATGACTTGGCTCAGGATGTCTGGATTTAGAGCAAGATCTATTTTATATAATTGAGTTCTAATATTTATTATTATTATGTATAGTCTAGTTGGCCTGGCGTACTTTTTATCGAAGTTACACCAGTGGTTTAAGAATTGATCAAAGAGAATGTTGTAAAGAATGAATACTTTCTATTTAATGGAATTTGGATTCTTGTTTCTAGCCCTATAACCTTAAAAGATCTTGGTATGTTTGGGGTCACAGATGTTATATTTCCAGTGTTGGACAATCACAAGTGGATGATTATTATTAAACAAATGTTTTATTTTGAGGATTTTCGCGTGACAACCAAATCTTTTGACCCCGGATTTTAGGGGTGTCACAGTGTCGGCTTTAAAAAACGTTATTAACCTTAACTTCTCGATCAATCTTTACTAGCAGTCTTAATAAATTATGGAAGTACATAGATCTTTACTTAATATTTGAAATTTGTATACAAATAATACAAACAGATTTTTACTTTTGCACATGAATAAATTACACATAGGTTATGACCAAACTAACTAAATTGAACAAACCGAACCATTTTATCGAAAGATTAAATCGATAAAAAATTTACACACCTGTTGTTTCATTATATTGTGTCAAAATAAATTAATATTAAATTTTTACACAATTATTGAACATGTATATTATGAAAGGGATGTCGGCTTTAAAAAACGTTATTAATTTATATTCAATATTTGTAACTTTTGATCATAAAAATTATGTTCATATTGTAATTTTTATTTTTAAATGTTTGTGATATTTTTAAAATTATAAATACTTTAGATATATAATGAGGGTATTTTTTCAATTAATAATTCTTTTAAATTAATTTTTTAGAAAATCCATAAGAGACCAATCAATTTTTAAGAATAATATGAATTAATTTCTCTATTTTCAGTATTTTAAAATAAAAATTTATAAACCGCGCGAAGCGCGGATAAATTTGCTAGTCTATACTATCTATACTATCCATACTTCTATACTATCTATACTATAATAAGCAGAAAGGGGTATAATTTGTAGTTGGTTACCCCCTCTTTTTGGTTATCCCTTTTTTTAATTATCCCACAATAAAAAAAGAATTTAAAAAGAAAAAAATAATAAAAAAAAAACATCAAGGGGTACTATACTATAATAAGCAAAAAGGGGTATAATTTGTAGTTGGTTACCCCCTCTTTTTGGTTATCCAACAATAAAAAAAGAATTTAAAAAGAAAAAAAAAACAATAAAAAAAAACATCAAGGGGATAAGCTACAAAAGAAGGCAGACCCCTTGGACTCTAACACATCAAAAGATAAAGAACACTGCATATCTATCTACTGGATGTACCATCATCTTGATAACATTCGATAATAAACGGATTATAATTATAAAAGCTATATACCTTTTAATTATAATGTTGATTTTATAATGAGTTTAATTTTAATAAATAATATAATTTTATATTAAATGAGTTTGATCGGTCGGTACGATACCTGTTGATTTTACTTATTTATCCTTAATTATAGATAAAATCCATATTTGAAAAGGTATATAATGTCTTTAATTATAATTAAAAGGATATTATATAGATTATTAATAATATATATAATAATATATTTTAATAATATATATTATAATTATATATTATTAAAATATAATATTTTTTATTAAATAAATTTTATAACCTATCTAAAGAAACCCTGTTTCGCACGAGTTATAAGCTAGTATCTATATATATTATAATGCCAGGAGATCGGAACTGCACCAGAAGCGTTAAAAATATTTTTCTTAAATTTTCACTTTTTTGATTTTTTTTATTAAATTCTTTTTTTGCATTAAGTAGCATCTTAATGGCATATTAATGACATCTTAATAATCATTAATAACACTTATGAATATACATATATATATATATATATATATATATATATATATATATAATAAATTTACTTCATATTATTTATAGAAAAGATTGACAAACTTTATTTGAGAATTATCCTTATTTTTCAAATTTAAAATATTAATTATGTGTATAAAATTATGATTATTTTTCATGTAAATTAAAGACTTAAATTTATTCGCATTGCGTCATTTTTATTACATGTTGAAGATTTTTGAAAACTTTTTTCAGACGATTATAGGACAAACGATCTAAACTTCTCAAACAATTTTTAATCAGTAATTGTGAAAATATTTATAAGTTGTGGAAGTATAATCTTTTAGTTAAAATCTAGAATTTGTATAAAATAATATTGACAGATTTTTTATTTTTTACATAATAAACTCAACCATTTTATTGACCGATTAAGTTGATAAAAATGTTATACACATGTTGTTTCATTATATTGTGCCATAATAAATTAGAATATCTATATATCTATATCTATATATATTATAATGCCTGGAGATCGGAAATGAACCAGAACAGTTGAAGGTATTTTTCTTGAATTTTCGTTTTTTGATTTTTTTTTATTAAAATTCTTTTCTTGCATTAAATAGCTATTAATGACATTTTAATTAGTCATTAATTTCACCTATTAAACATATATTAAATTTACTCTATTTAATTTGTTTAAAAATTAGCAAACTTTAGTTGAACATTATAGTTATTTTTTCAATATTAAATATTAATTATATATAGTTATGTTTATTTTTAGTTAAAATGACGAATAACAATTGTTTATATTGCGTTATTTTTTATTCCCTATTCAAGATCACTATAATTTCTTTTCGGATGATTATAGGGTACACGACCTTAACTTCTCAAGCAATTTTTATTATCAATAATTGTGAAAATCGTAATAAATTATGGAAGTACAAGATATTTATTTAATATCTGGAATTGTATACAAACAGTACAGATAGATTTTCAATTTTGCACATGAATAAATAATACATGAGTTATGATCAAATCGATTAAATTTAACAAATCCAGTCATTTATCGGAAGATAAAATTGATAAAAAGCTATACACCCATTGTTTCGTTATATTGTGTTGAAATAATTTTTTATAGTAATTAAACAAATTATTATACTATTATTGAATATGTAGGTTTTAAAAAACATTATTAACCAACTTCTCAAAATAATCCTTATTATCAATGATTGTGGAATCGTAGTAAATTATGGAAGTACATGGATCTTTACTTAATATCTGAAATTTTAAACAAATCATGCGCATACACACATGAGTTATGACCAAACTAATTAAATTGAACAAACTCAACCATTTTATCGGAAGATTAAATTAATAAAAAAATTATATGCCCATTGTTTCATTATATTGTGTCAAAATAAATTAATATTCAAATTAAATAAATTCTTAAACTATTACGTGTGTATTATGAGAGGGGTGTCGGTTTTAAAAAACGTTATTAAGTTGTATTCAATATTTGTAACTTTTGATTGTATATATTACGTTCATATTGTAATTTTTATATGTTTGTGATGTTTTTAAGATTATCAAAATTTTAGATATATATAATGAATTTTTTTTTCCAATTAATAATTCATGTAAATTATTTTTAAATTAATTTTTAATAGAAAATTCATAAGAGACCAATCAATTTTTAAGAATAATAGAAATTAATTTATCTATTAAAGTACTTTTATATTAAAATTTATTATAATAGCAGGAAACTGGAGAGACTTGCACTCAGAAGCTTCAAAATATTTTTCTTGAATTTTCACATTTTTATTTTTTATTAAAATAATTTTCTTGCATTTAATTAATAATTAATTATACCTATTAAATATATATTAAATACACTTTATTTTATATTTAATTTAAAAGTTTAACAATTTTATTAGAACGTTATTATTATTATTATTATTATTATTTTGTTATAAAATATTAATGATTTATATAAAAATACCATTATTTTAAGGTAAAACAATAAAATATAATAATTTTTATCGTCATTTCTAATCCTTATTCAAAATCATTGTAAATTTTTTGGCAATAATTAATAGACGATTTTAACTTTTCGATAAATTCCTAATCAATGATCGTGAGAATCATGATAAGATACATAAGTATATATATTTTTCGATTAACATCCACAATTTAAATAAAAGTAATATCGTTAAATTTACATTTATACCTGAACAAATTATACACGGGGTGTGACCAACTCGATTAAATTGAATCAAGTGGACCATTTTTTCGTCAATTAAATCAATAAAAAAATTACCCATTCGTTGTTTGATTATTTTGTGTTGGAAAAATTAATATTCTAATTAAACACATTCTTATACTATTAATAATCAATTAATCATGCATGTATATTATGAGATGGGCGACGGTGTTTAAAATCGTTAATTAGTTATATTTAATATTTACAAATTTTTATTATAAGAATTATGTTGACATTGTAGTTTGGTATGGAAAAAAGTAAAAGGTGTTTAAGGAGTTGATTTTTGCTATTTTAAACAAATTCTCACTTCTTGAGCATTAAGTAAGGGTGTTATAAAACGAGCATCAAATTTAAAAACAAGTATATGTACAAATTTATTATAAAATTTAATAAAAGAATATTAGAATATGTGAGTATCACTTTGATGTGTCCATGAATTTAATTTTAATGTTACAAACAAAATAGTTCTTATAAAATGTTTTGAAAAATTAATTAAATGTAGAGATACGGGTGTCGGATCACTCAAAAAAAACATGAAGCATGACTTACAATATTAATTTGAATTTTACTTTTTTCGTCATAAAACCAAATATATCGACAAGTGAAATCAATCATACCTCTCATCACATTTACATTCTAATTCTTTTCATCGTACAATCAATTTTACTAACAAATAATTTAATAACAAATTAAGCAATCACGTCTTTTATGATGTCATCGACAATATAAAAGATTCACAAATGTTATTTTTATTTATTCAAAGTCAAACTTTGCAAATGTTTGTCAATATTGGATTTCAAAAGCATTTTTTATGCCACAAAATAGGTTCATCAATATCTTCAAAATTATTATTATTATTAATATTCAAGAATTTAACTGAAACATGTTTTTTTCACCTAATTCTTTTCTCTTTAATTTTTAAACATTCAAATTTAATTACATTTCATATAATTTTTAATTTATCATATTAACTTTCAAATAATAACATTTAACAAACAATAATGTTATGTCTATAATTTTTAAAAATATTTTCGTGCCGCGCGTAGCGCGGCTTTGTTACCTAGTATATAGTAATAGCAGAAGACACACTAATAGCAGAAGACATGATCGGTGATGTGGCAACTCACAAGCTCTTGAAGGCTACTTTCTTATTTTCTCATACACCAATCCCTAAAATAGTGGCGTTAGAATGAAACAATATTTGTGTTCTGGAACCAGACATCGATCCCTCATGGTCTCTTTTATTTCACATATTTTGCAAAAATAGTAACAACTGTATACACTCAAAAGAATGGGAAAAAATAAATCTTTCATATTTTAGTTTCAAATTCACTCTCCACATTTAACCTTCAATTATACACATTAGTAGATAAGCATATAAATTGGGAAAAAAAGGAAGCTAAGGAGTGTAATTAACAAGGGATCAACGGCTTACTCGAAATAATGTTTTCTATCTTATTTTGTAGTTAAATTTTTTGAAAATTGTCGACTTACTCGAAATATGTTTTCTATCTTATTTTGTAATTATAAGATGTTGAAAAATTTATAAACGTTTATACGTTTTCTGTTCCGTATCTACAAAAATCTGAAATTATTATTCCCATTCAAAGCAGGGTCAAACGGACCAAGATTAAATATGTATTTAATTATTCATACTTTTTGCAAAAAAAAAAAAGCAATTGAAGAGAATACGTAATTAAAGAAGGTGATAGACTGAATAATATGAAGCTTTTAATAAAATATTCAATTCATTTTTGCGATCTTTAATTTTTGTTAAATAAATACCAAACTGAATGAAAGATATTTTTTATATTTAAATATAGCCAACTTATTTATTCTACTTTACTAAAATGAATGCTACAAATCTAATATTTAATTTAATTTTTAAATACATTTTTTCTAAAAATTTTAAATATGAACTTTATTTGACTGCGCATAGCACGGCCTTGTTTACTAGTCCGATCTTTTATGGTAACTTTAATTTTCTTGAATTTTTACATAAACCAATATATCTTTATATATTTTCAAAAAATAATTACACTATAACCGGTTACTGTATATTATTTTCTTTATTTTAATAAACATATCCCGTGTACAAAAAGAATAAATGAATTACCAAACCAAATTATACTGAATTGCCAATACTACCCTCACACATTTCCAATCGTCACAATTGCCCCTCCTCAGGCGTACCCGACCCGGTTTTCCAGTCCGTATATATACACCCACAATAAACAAATTGCAAAACCCTAGTTCGCTCGCCGAAAGGTCAGTCCCGATTCAATCTCAAAACCCTAGCTCCATTTCTCTCTTTATTTGCTAATCTGTTGATTACTCTCTTGATTACAGGTTCATTCTTGGTTGATTCTGCAAATCTCTCGCCTGTATTGATCGGTACATATAATTTCACTGATTTTTAGTTGTTTAATCTTTCTCGTAGATTGATTTGATGTTGTGTTATTGCTGGGTTCATGATTTAATTGATTATATTGTGTTTAATTGGATAAATATTCATAATATAATTAGGGTTTTCACGATTGATGTGTTTTGAGTGTTAAAAATGGTCAATTAAATGTGGTTTCATTGCTCGTGTTATCTGGCTTTAGCTGTGTGCTAATTAACTTATCGAGTAATTTGTGTACGAGGATTTGATTATTTTTAGTAGTTTTCGAAAGACAATGGAATGGATAAATGTGATTTTAGTGTTGAGGGTTTTAAACCTTCGTTGTTTGGGAGGTTTGTGATTGTTGAAGTGATTTGTTCGATCCTGTTGCCATTGGGGTGTTGTGGTGTCTTGATAATTATTTCCTAACTGGCCATGATTTTAACATTTTTTTTAGTAATTTTTTTGTTGTAACTTGTAACTAGTATCTGTTAGTATATCCTGTATTCACATTGTTTATGCAGCAATTCTATTGCTCGAATCTGATGTTTAAATTGGAGGTCGCTGTGAGAATATATTATGTAGAAACTTACATATATGATGGATTGGATTTTGATTGTTCTATATATTTTTCAATGACCTTCATTTTCGTAGGTTATTTGATCCATTTTATGTGGAATATGTGTTTAATATAAAAATTTCTTTATATTTTGACTAATTTGCACTTTGCATCCCCTTGATTTGGGGTAATAGCACTTCGCACCCAGTAGTATAATTATATACACTTTGTATCCCTTAACTTGCTAACCCGCTACACTTTGTACCCCATTAACGATTTATCAGCAAAATTGACTAACGACGTCTACTTGTTGAAGGGCAATTATGGAAATGAAAACTGAAACGATCAGATTGCACTTTGCACCCCATTAATAATTTTTTTTCATTTTTTGAAAAATGAAAAATCTAAAGATTTTTGATGATTCGGCCCGTTTGCGTTTTTTTTCGAGATCATTTCAAAATTATTATTTTTATACAATTTTTTTAAAAATATTATTTCGAAAATTATTTCGAATTTTTTTTAAAAATTATTTCTCTTTTATACAATTTTTTAAATCATTTCAAAATTATTTCAAGATCATTTCTTGTCGTATTCACGTATCACGTGTCAAATTGCTAGGCCTACCTACTAATACTATCTCGCAGTCCTGCTTTTTTCCAATGAAATAAAATAGCAGCCTCATATTTGATCAATTTTTTCTAAAAGTTGGTGTTCGTATTTATTTAGAATAAATGAAATGAATAAAGTAATGAAAATTGAAAAAAAAAAGTTAGACTATTAATTTGATTAATTTGATTTAATTAGTAATTTGATTAATTTGATTTAATTAGAATAAATGAAATGAATAAAGTAATAAATTAATTTTTCTAAAAGTTTCATTATATAGAAAATGTGTTTTTCGGTTCTTGTAGTATAATTTATAACTTATTAAATAGTATTCATCTATTCGGTTTTTAATAAATTTTGGACCGAACTCTGAAGAAAAATATGATTTAAACTTTGGTACAACAAACAATTTGTGAAAATTTATAACTTATTAAATTTTATTTATATTTTGATGATTATATATGAAGTTAAATTAAAAAAATATATATATTAAATTTTATATGTTCATTTGTGAAAAATCTAATTTGCTGGGTGCGAAGTGCAATAAACATAAACCTAGGGGATGCAAAGTGTCAAAATTTTATATGTTTATCTCTGAAAAGTCTGTTTTACCCCTGTTGACTGACGGTAACGTCAGAATTAACGGTGCAATTATAAAAAAAAGTGCAAACTGTAGCGGGTTATAAACTTAAGGGTTGCAAAGTGTATATAATTATACTACTGGGTGCGAAGTGCTATTACCCTAAACCAAGGGGATGCAAAGTGCAAATTAGTCTTATATTTTTATATAAATAATAATATAGGTTACCCCTGAGGTTTTACCATCCAAATTATTTAATCCAAGATTAACTTTTGTTTTCTAAATTTCTATCAAAGAAGCAACCTTTTGAGATATATAAGGGGCGAGGGGGCATTGTACATGAGGTACATTTACTGTGGGAGTTCTTTTGGTTCTGCATCCACCACAAGCTGTATATGTGCTGTTTTTGTGATCTGTGAATTGTAGTTTGTGAACTACATTTTTTTTACGGCTTTAGTTTATACACCACTTGACCTTTGTGATGGTCTGTTTTAGGTGATGGCTCCAAAGCAGCCAAACACTGGACTCTTTGTTGGTCTGAATAAAGGGCATATTGTAACAAAGAAGGAATTAGCTCCACGTCCCTCTGATAGAAAAGGGGTAAGTTTTTCAACTTTGATTTTATATTGGAATGTTTCTTTTGAATTCTAGATGTACACGGTATCATGACTAATTTATATGTATCCTGTGTTAATTTTGTGAAGAAAACAAGCAAAAGAACCCATTTCGTGAGAAATCTCATCAGGGAAGTTGCTGGTTTTGCTCCCTATGAGAAGCGAATCACTGAGCTTCTCAAGGTAGGCAAAGATAAGCGTGCACTGAAAGTGGCCAAGAGGAAGTTGGGCACTCACAAGAGGGCGAAAAAGAAGAGAGAGGAGATGTCCAATGTTCGCCGCAAGATGAGGTAAGCAATAGAATTACCATCATTGGTCTAATTTTTTTCATTCCCTGTTGAATTTGGTTTTAGTGCGAAAGTTTACTTATGGTTGGTCTCATTTTTGATAGGGCTGGTGGTGGTACCGAGAAGAAGAAGTGAGTTGTGGCCTCATCAACATTTTTCTGTTCAGATTTCCTGACATAAGTTCCCCAACTTATAATTTTATGTAGTCATCTTTTGTTGGATTTGGTTTTTGTCCATTAAATCCTTTAGTTTGTGACAAGTTTGAAAGTTGAAACTGCATTGCCCTGTTTAAACATGGCCAACATTCTTGCATTGCTTTATTACTATTGCCATTTAAGTAACCTTGTTATTTTAGTTATCAATCAAATTTTATGTGGCCAAGGATAACTATTATATAAATTATAAAATGTACGTAACCTTATAAAATAGATATAACCTTGAAACATTTGTCAAAAATTATATTATTTCATAGGTGTTAGGGGAGAATGAATGTTCAAATTTATGTTTCTTCTGCTTTTATGAATGAAGTTTATAATTATCGAAAAGAAAAATTGGCATGTTCTGTGAAGGGGGGTCGATCGAGGAACGAGAAAATTAAATTAATTAACTAATATTGAAATAAATTAAGTACTAAATAGTTAGGGGCTGTACAAATTTACACCCAAGTTGGGACGAGTGTATTTACTTTAAGGTTTCAGAAGTTTACTTTTCGTAGTGCTTGTCGCCAAATGCAAATTAAAAATGAAAAAGATTAAGAAAACAAGAAAATCATCTGGCACATGTTTTGTGTTGCAGGTATTCATTTTTAAAACGGAAAAGCCGAGACATTTTAAAGTTATCTTTTGTAATCAAATATTTTCTGTTTGGGGTTATTGTTAAAAATTATTGTTGTAAAAAGTTAAAAACTGTTTCATAATATTTTTGATCCAGCTACTTTTTGTAAAAATTGAAAAACATCTTTTTCCAAAAGCATGCTGGGGATCAGCATTCTCTAAAAGCAGTTTTTAGATCAAAAACGTTTTTCAAAAAAGTAATTTTTAAATTTTATCAAACACTTTTTTACATGTTTTTTTTAAAGAAAACTATTGTTAACGACAATGCCAAATACACCCTATATTAGCAATTTAGCATAATGAAGGTTTTTTGTCTTTCTAAATATAAAAGAACAAATCAATAAGGACACTAATCGTACTAAACCAATATTTTAGTCTCGAAAAAAATTTCTCGTCTTTAATCACTATTAACAAATTCGAAAGGTAAAGTTGTATTGAAAAGTTGTTTGGGGGGTTGAGTTTAAGGTTACATACACGTGGTCTGTAGGTAAGTAACACGTTCTTCATTTCGAGTAGTATCCTATAAATAATCGTACGATTGTCTTTGCTTCAACCCAACACCACAAACATGAACAACATACAATCAGGTTACATTTCAACTACTCCCCTCTAAATTATGTTTTAGTATCTGTATATATTCATGAGTGTTTCTGTCTAAAATAATGCAGTAATCGAGTTCCTAAGTGGAGTGTCATTGCTTCAAAGGCTTCCCAAATCGTCCCTCTTCAAGATCGCCCAACTCGTTACTACTAAATCTTTCGGTACATTTCTCTTCTTTCTTGTAATTCATTTCGTTTTTTTGATTCTATTTTAGCTTTCGTATCGAAATTTTCTTGTTATGCATCAAAGGGACCTCCTACATTTCACATTCCATACAAGGGTTTTTCACTTTTTGTTATAATTTGTCAAATACAAGGGTTTAAGATTAGTGATCTTAAGTTTTTGTTTGTGTTTTCTGTTTAAAGGGAGTGGAGAACATGTTGTTAGGGAAGGGGATGCTGGTGATGGGATCTACTTCATACTGGAAGGGGAAGTAAGTTGGTTTTGGTTTTATTATAGTTAAAGGATTATTGGTATGTAGTTTTTTTTTTTCTTTTGATTTATTTCGTTGTTCAATCAGGCAGAAGTTTCTTCTGTCAATGACGAGGATGAAAGTCGTCCCGAGTTCATTTTAAAACGACATGATTACTTTGGTTGCGGTAAGGGGCTGAAATGTTTGATGAATTATTTGCTGATTTTCTAACTGTTGTTGTAGTTGTGTGCTAGTGGAATTTTTTTTTTTTTAAACTTAATTTTGTGCTAGTGATAGATCCATTTGAGATTTGGAACTTCTTGGTTAGATGGTTATTGGACAAACTAAGTTAAATAGACTCGGTAAAGCTCAAACAATGAATTATATGCATCATTCTGCTGTATAATTTCAATGTGACATTTGTATTTGATCTATAGGCCAATAAGCAGACACTATTCTTTTCAACAACAAAAAACAGCAGTCACTATTCAATGATATGAACTACATAATTCCTTTCCCTCTTTGCACTCATATTATAATTACACTTTCTGGCTGCCTTTTGCAAAATTGTCATTAAGGCACAATAAAGGCTTGAGGATACAAAACCAACCCAAATATGAAACATACCCTGTGTATCCTGCTCATAGAGCATGGTCCAGAGAGGGTGTGTAAGTGGATCTTATCTTAACTCCTAAGAGTAGAGACACTGTTTCTGTAAATCACATGGTTTTGGCAGCACAAAGACAGTAAAAAACATTGGCATTAGAGCACGATATTTAATGCTTGAGGTTTCTTTCTAAATTACTGTGAGGCCTCATCCAATAATTACTAAGATAAGAAAAGGTTTCTTTAAAGTTTTTACGTTAATTAGAAATATGAATCTCATGCATATTACAAAGATTAATAGAGTCATGATTTTCAGGTATGAAAGCATCTTCTGTGCATGCAGATGTGATTGCATTGAGTAAGGTACTTCAGGTTTTCTTAATGATTGCATTACCTAAGCTTGAACTTGTTCAGCACTCCCTAAAAGAAAAAATAATGATCTAAGAATGTTTTGTCTTTGGTGACAGCTGACCTGCTTAGTGTTGCCCCGTGAGCACTCCAATTTATTGCAAACAAGATCAATCTGGAATGCAGATCAAGAATCTGAGGCATGCCCAGTTGTTGAGAAAATATTGCACCTGCAACCTGTAGAAGTATGCATCTATGTTCTCGTCTTCTCTTGAACTGTTTCTTCGTGCATGAAATATTTAAAATCTTGTTACTTTTTATGCTGACCTATTTTTATTTGGATCGAATCTAGGAACAAAGTTAATGATTATATCTAGTGACATTTGAACTTTGTTTCCCTCGTCTATATTGCATCCACCTTCTTTTATGTTCATCTCCGTCATTATGTGTAACTTGTAAGGTCTTGCTTGATCAAAATTTCCATGTAATCTTTAATTGATTGTTTTAGAGGTTGTATCAACCTGTAAAACCGGTGTATATGCATAAGCGTGAGTTGCAACTTGCCGGCGATTGTTCAACCTACCCTTAGTCGGGTGCTTGTTCCCTTCTCTCTATCTGGCAACCCGAGTAGGCGGATCCTTAAACCAGTTTGCGCACTTGGGTTTGTACCTTGTTTGATATGTATAGAGTATAAGTCACTGTTAAACAGTTTTTAGACAATTTTATAAGATATTCCTAAACTCTATCATGTTGTAACCACTTGGCATATAACCTTATATATATGTTCCCCTTTATACTTTTTTTAAAATTAAACCACTTTTCCACATCATCTCCTGCCTGGACATATATTCAAGTATTCAACATTTGTGGTAACCTATTTTTTTTAATTTTCAAGACATTTTTTTTCTTTTTGTTGAATGTTAAACCATCTTTACATATTTTCATGTTGAACATGTATCTGTAGTTTTTTTTTTGTTATATGAAACTTGATTTGCTTGCTGAAGATATCGATGCATAGAACTTTCTGGATTATAACTTCGTTTGTCTAAACTCTGAAGGTGAACATATTCACGGGAATCACCTTGCCGGATAGTCCAAGTTTTGGGAAAGTGTTTGGAGGACAATTCATCGGACAGGCATGTAGGCTCAGTTTTTTTTTTTTTGCTAAGTAGGCTCAGTTTATTTTAATTACTTTCTGCTGGCCATTTTGATGATGAAAGATGTGATGTTAAGCATATGGCACAAAATATATGTTTGTTTGTGACTTTGTGGAGAAATATGAGGTGCTAATTTTAAACTTATGTAAAAAAGAAATTTGCTGTATAATCAAGGAAAATTGTAAGTTTTCCTAGTGTGTTGTTACTATAATTTTTTTATACACTAGATAGCTTCTCTGTTTTCTAATTACTTGTAAAACTGGATATACTTGATTACGATTTTCTTCAGCTCACTTGCATTTTTAATTTTGCAGGCTCTGGCTGCAGCAACAAAAACTGTTGACTGCCTTAAAATTGTTCATAGTCTGCATGCTTACTTCATACTTATTGGGGATCTGGATAGTAAGTTTGTCTATATCTATCATGCGGAAAAGGAACAGTGCCCATTTATATGCCTTTTGTATCCATTTATAACTTTTCTCTTGATAATGATATCATAGGTATGGGCCTATGGCATGGTTGCAGGTCTTTACTTAGAGCCAATAACATTTTCCAGATTTAGTTACCTTTCAAGAATATATTTAAAATTTAGACATATACCATATTGAAGGTCAGCAGCCAGTGTCTGTTACGTAATTGATATTCTTAGTACACCTTCAATTTTCAAAGGGTCCCATAATGCACAATCCCAAATCCCGAGTCAGGATATTAACCTACTCTACCTAGAACCTGTATCAACTGATACAAGGGGTGGACTAGTACAGCAAGACTTATTTCTACATGCTTATAGCAGACGACTTTTATTAAAATAACTAAAAACTTCACTGCAATATAAAAGCAATTTTGTCCATCTGGAATGTATTTCTCTTGCTTGTGTGCACTTCCAATTTGTAGCCACTCAAATTTCGTCTTTTGCATCTCCTTTATTGGTTCTGATCTCGAGTGTTATAAGCCACGGTAATATTATATTATCATCTTCTCTGTGGCCTACTGGTCTTACACCGTTTATTTGTTAACTGATTGTGGTTGTTTGTCAATAGCATTAAAGATCCGATAATAAAATATGTTTTCAGTAACTATCTAAGGATTATGAAATGGGGACAGGTAGCAGTTTCTTATTAGTTTGTGTTGGATATGAAGTGAGTTCTGCATGACTACCAATAGTTCAGTCCATGGACTGTGAAAAGAGCTACTGTATGCAGCCTTATAGCTACTGTTTGTAGCCTTATGTGCTTTTAAAAATGTTAAGAACTTCAAAGGTATTAAAGAAAAAGTATTTTCTGTCCATGGATGACTTGTGCATGTTGATTAATTTTTTCTTATAAACAAATCTGAGATGGAGATTTTACTAATATAGTTAATTCCTATATTTCAGTTCCAATTATTTATCAAGTAGACCGCGTACGCGATGGGAAAAGTTTCGCAACAAGAAGGGTAGAGGCAATTCAAAAGGGAAAAGTCGTATTCTCATTGCTTGCGTCATTTCAGGCATGTTTAACCGCTCATTTATATTATAAATTGTTGAATATTGTATAAATTAAATAAAGGGAGGGAAAAAATATTGACTTTATAATTATTTCCATTTTCTAATATTTCTGCTTACTATCCTTATCTTATGGCCAATCATCTAAAAAGAAGGATGGTTAAAATGAAAATTTTGGGTTTAGCTTGGTTTCCACTTTTATGTTCATACATTTGAACCTGTTACGTTATCTGAAACTATGTGTGAACATAGTGTAGGACAGGCAACAATCCTTTATAGTTTGCTGACCCATTGTAATTGTCCACAAAAGATTTGGTTGAACTACTTATATAATTTACTCAAATGACTAGTTCTGCTATTATTCTGTTTTTGGCTATTGTTAGAGAGAGCATAATTCTGTGACTGTACTTGTTTGTGCGGAATATTGTCTTGATGTTACATTCCCAAGGATTTACTGATCCCTACATTATATTATCCTTAACACTTGTTACCGTGTGTCCTCTTTTTTTTTTTAAAAAAAAAACTTTAATAAGCCTCATTTAAAAATTATAATCACAAGAGAAAAATGCAGAATAGAAAATATCATCTTAAATTATACTGTGTAAATCTAATGGTCTAATGCTGCAGAAAGATGAGCAGTCATTTGATCACCAGTTACCAACGATGCCGTCTTCTTTGCCTGATCCAGAGACGGTACCAAAAATCTCTTTACTAAATTTTCTTCTCATTTATCCTTTACCATTTATGATATAGACAACTGTGTTATATTTCTATTAACTCTAGTAAAATGTAGCTTTTATCAATGGAAGAGCTGCGGGATAGACGCTTAACTGATCCTCGGCTTCCCAAGTAATAATATCAATTCTATGTAGATCTTTTCGGGTCACCTTTTTGTCCTATATTTTATTATAGTGAGCTATTGTATGCGTATGGATGTAAGATGCAATTTTTATTGATTTAATTTCACATTTTCACTACTATCTGTCTTAACCCAAGCAAGAGCACTTGTCCTTATTATGTCAACGTGGTCTGTTCAAGTTTACTATTATGAGCTCCTGTCCCACTGTTCTAGACATGTAAATACATGTATTTAATAATTCTGGAAGATTTCACCTTTCGTACTTTCTCCTGTCACATAAAAAATTGAATGCATTCCCTAAGTATAAACTAGTAGAATATTGCTGGATTTCATTTACATGCATCAAAACCTTTGGTAGCTAGAATAAGCATTTATTGTTCGAGTACTTGAGCTTCTGAATTACTACCTGAGCTATGATATACTATCATTTTGATTAGCTTCTTGTAATGATTTCCTAGTTTACCGTGCATTTAAGTGCATAAGGTGCTAGGCATTTGCAGTTAACTTTTAGGATACTAGTTTGATGAAAACCATTGGTTTCCTAGATTCAAAAGGTAATTATCTCTCAGTGGATCTGCAGGTGTAAAAGAACTAATATGTATTGATAATACTCCCTACCAGACTCCTAGATACACATAGACGACACTCTCTGCCTAAATGTGATCCTAAAATTCTTATACTTTCCGTTATCCCATATCTTAGGTCTATGTGATTTTGCAGCAAAAAGTTAGGATCCTAGGACTACAAGTGTACATGTTATCTTACACCTGTATATCCGTGCTATAAGGGTAATACTTGGAATCTGAGACGAGTAAAAATTTGCCACAACACTTGGAAGCTTTGGGTTGAGACTTGATCATAATTGACATTTATGTAACTTAAAAATTTTCTTTTAATCTTAGGCATTCAATTGTCGATCCAACTGTAGAAACTGATTGTCATATAACTGGTCCCTGACAAGGGACCAGGCAGGACCCCAAAACAAAACTGTATCCTCCTAATTTATATTTGTTCTTGGCAATCCTAACAACCAGTTGTAACAGGACTTACCGGACAAAAGTTGCCTCTAAGGAATTTGTACCATGGCCAGTGGATATAAGGTTTTGCGAACCTAATACCGGAACCAATATGACAAAATCTCCTCCAAGGTAATGGTTCTTTTTCTAGTGTTTATAATTTCTCTTAACAAAAAACATTGCATTTTTTCCAATGACTAAATGCTGTACAAAAGGGTGTAATATCTCATTGGGTGTTGGGATTGCAGACTAAGGTTCTGGTTTAGAGCTAAAGGAAATCTATCCGATGACCAAGCTTTGCACAGGTAAGAATCCATTTCAGAATAACTTTTCAGAAAGATAGGATGGTCAAATTGTAATTCCTTAAAAAGCAATATTAAAGCTTGATGGTTCTTATTACCATTTTTGAACAACCTATACTTGAACAGAAACAATTGTATACTGCATTTCTGTACATACATGATATGTTAGACATAAAGTTTGGTGTAAGCGGAAAAAGGCTCTGCGAAATAGCCTTAAATGCTGCAAATTTTTGAGATTTGTAAGTTTAGAAATACGAGAGCTTCCTAATAATCCCTTCCAGATTAAAACGAAGAATGCAATTATCATACTAACGTGATCCTTTATCTTTGTTTTGGGAATTTGTTCTTTTTATCCTCTAGACATTGTCTTACATCTATAATTTATGCATACAAGTTCTGTTAATTAAGTTTATTTCTGAAAAGCGCGATGAGATAGCTCAAATGGTTAAGGGCTTATCTCTTGTTGTCCCAGGTCTTGGGTTCGATTCTCGCTCACCTTCGAAATTTGTTAGAACAGATACTCATTGCAAGGCATATAAGCCTAATTATTCAAAAAAAAAGTTTATTTCTGAAAAGTGAAAAGTAACATGTGTTACAATCTATGGTTGCAGATGCGTAGTGGCATATATTTCAGACCTAATCTTTCTTCAAGTGAGTTTCAATCCTCATCGTAGACAGGGATTGAGGATGGCTTCAATAAGTCTAGATCATGCGTAAGTGTCAAATTCCATCGAAATTCTCGATCCTGCTGATTAATATATTTGCTTTAGTAGAAGTGGTGGTATTAGTTTATGACAAATCTTCGGCATTTATTAGCATTAGTTATTATGATAATAATAAATGTTTTTCTTGCCGTGATGCCAATGCTCATCTATATCTAGTTAGGCTGGATCAGACAATCAGAAGAGCAATGTGCAAGTTGAGAGACACACAAAATTCATAAAACTTGCATAGTAAAAGTACAAAAATTAAGTGATCTGATGTTTAGTATTATTCAAATTACAATTTCAGAAATCTTGAACTCAAGGTGATAATTTTTAGTCGTCTGGTTGTTTGTCTTTGATGCTTGTTTTCGAAGGTAGGCAGCTTCAGATCAATTATGGTGCTGCAGTATGTGATGTGACCCTTAGTTCTGGAAAGAAACTATATAGTGCGAGTCATTTGAGTACTTGACAACTCATTTTATTGAACTAAGCTTTAGCTCTAAATCAGTGGTGCGGGGTCATGCTGCCTATATGAGTCCGTTCAGTGTGCTATCCTTACTTTTGCCAACGGTCTGGCTGAGAGTTGCTATCTTGTAGCTTCTTTGTGAAAGGCTGCAAGATATTAGTTTTGTAGGTCTTGCCACAATTGCCTGAATCCTTGCTTTCAACATTTTGGTATATGCACTTAGTCCCTACTTCCTAAGCAGATCTGAGAAAGCTATATATTAGTTTTGTGAAACGAATACTGGATACACTGTAACCTAATTTGCCAATTTTAAAGTAAAATTCCTTGATGAACAAATCTATATGTGAGATTAATGTACTAGTCAATGATTGAGATGAGTATTCCAAATTAGATCATATCCACCTTTTCTCAGTTTTACCCGCCGCACTCCTTTATCTACTAAGCCACTTGAAATATTTCATCTCCCTCCCTCCCGCTCACCCCCCCCCCCCCCCTCTTCCCTTTAGAGCTATACAACTTGATAGCTCCCTTGTCATCCTCTATATATAGTGCCATCAAATTTGTAGTTTGCCTTTTCTCTTCCCATTTTAAATAAGATCACACTTTCTGCACTTACAGTTTCGTGTTATTGTTATCGTTTTATGCAGGTTATGGTTTCACAGGCCCTGTAAAGCTGATGACTGGATATTGTTTAATGTAGGGAGTAGAAGGCATTCTATCTTTTCTTTATTCTATTCTAGCATCTGCTGCTGCGTACTGCTTAAGATACACATTTTGAGTAATATGATAAACCAATTGTTTTTACTATGCAGATTGAAAGCCCTACAGCTTATAATGGACGAGGCTTTGTTTCAGGACAAATGTTTGATAGGAAAGGACAGGTTTAGAATCATTAACGCCGTTCTTCATTGTCCAATATCTTATTTTTGCTATCATCGAGTTATGGTTGATTTATAATACAAGTGTTTGTGCGGATTTTGTTGGTTAGCTGATCGCATCAGTATATCAAGAGGGCGTATTTAGGAAGAAACCAGATCCTCCAAACGTATCAAAGCTGTAATCTCTGGACCTGGCAGGAGAAGGAAGCACTCAGCCTGCTTGGGATTCTGTCTTTAGTTTTTATCCTACGAAAGGCTTAGCCAACAACTGAAATTCGCTACACAGAAGTATCATTTAGCCTTTAGGGATGCCCTGAGGTTTCTATTGGAGCTTTCAAGATTTACGTTCCTTCTCGGCTGTGAAATACTTCTTCCTTGAATTACATTTTTACATAGTTACTCGATTATTACACCTGGGAAACACTTGTGTTCAGATGGTGAAAAACAATATGATTTGATGCGGGAAAAAAATTAAATGTTGTCTTTAGCCCCGACAATTTGTGGTTTATTTTGGGCTAATGTTGTTTTTAGTTGGACACAAGGACGGAATGCCAAACATTCACCGTCCATTTAATACAAGCCCCTTCAATGTAAAGAAGATGCGTTATTTATGGCATCTTTTTGAAGTGAGATGCTAGATGATCCGAGAACAAATGACTCCCAAAAGATATTTGATTATGATTGTACTAGCATAGCATCACGGGGGGGGGGGGGGGGGGGGGGGGGGATCGTCTGTAAATATCTTTAATATTTTGAATTTTCCTCATATATGTTAGTAGCAATTTTGTTTTCAGCTGAGCTCAAGAGTACTCGAGACGCATTCAGTAGCTCATTCTCATCGTACACTCAAACAAGCCCTTTTGATTTGGTGCCCCTTTCCACTTCTTTATGATGATAAACTGATAAGAACTTCATCTGGGTAATAACATATAATTATCATCACTTCACCTTGGTTAATAACATATTTAATAATTTGTGCCGTTATCTGTTGACATCATCGTTCATATAATTGGGTTACCATATCAAATTATGTACATTTCACTGCTTCGTTCTACATTAGCAAGAGGCAATCAAGACAGTAAACCGTAGAATTTAAATAAGGTTCACATTCGAAATTGATTCATACTAAAACACCAATCACAAAGCAATAATCACTGTAATAAACAAGAAAAAATAAATAATTACTCATCTCTTAAATTTGGCGCATTTCTGTGGTTTCATCACTAGTATTGTGAGACCATGTCAAATCAGCAACAATTTATCCTTGTAGAATCGTCTGACCTTGTAAAACTTCTAGCTAATCATCTCATTTAAACTAGTGTAACATTACACTCACCAAGTCAACTCTCTAAATCTATTACTAGATCATAAACAGTCTACTGCTACCATATTATCAACAATACTAAATAAATACCACCCAGTTCCAATCTAGGTCAGCCAGTTGCCCAGATAAATTTGTTCATCCACTCTATCAGGAGCTGAATTCTCATCAAAAGTAATGTATGCTACAACTCAAATGCCTTTTGAGTAAGTACAACACATCAAGGACCTAACTCTGCTGTTTAGGAGATGCAATTTTGGACGATGAATCCCCTTGCACACGGAGCTTGCATATTGAACTTGCTGACAATTAGACACTTGCTCTACCAGTAATGCAGTCCATAAACAAAAGCTAAGCTGAGATTGAAGTGGTTAGCGGGACCTTTTCCTTTTAAAGGCAGGATGAATGACTCCATTGCAGGAATCTACTTTGTCAATTCTTGATATACATCCTTTTAGTCTCTTCAAAACATTGGGCATGGCAGATGCATTACTTGATAGCTTTTGCTTCAGCAGTTGAATCTTTTCCGCATACTCCTTATCCTCTTCTTGTATGGAACTGGTAGCCAACTCAACAGGTCTTCCAGTATCTGCAAACAAGAATTTCATTTGTAATTATTAACAAGTCATAAATCATCAAAAAATAAAACCATTGGAACAGTTAACATCACGTAAATACCTAATTGACTGTACATTATTTGAAAGATAAACCAGGACAAACTCAAATGAACTGCCTAATTTGACATCAGTAATTAGTCCTCTGCATCCAACAAAGTAATAATCACCTAAAAACAATCACCAGTGAAGAAGCCTCTAGTAAATGTGGACAAAGCTTTTGAATCATGGCAACATACGCAAAACATTAACATGTCTGCTTGTATACACAACAAGACAAACACAACGCAAACCTAGATCAACATAATTTCAAAAGACCTCTATTTATATTACATACAGCCCAACAGTCTTTAGAGCTTTTTGCAACTACACATTTCACAAGATATCATGGGAATCCGAAATCCAAACCCAAATGCTCCTCGTCAATAAAATGTCAAATATACTAAACAAAATCAAGAATCTAAGCATGGGTCAAGCTTACTGAATTCCTCAGATCCGCCATACACATTAACCAAAAATTATTTTCAATAATCGTAGAGAAATAGAGACATACAGAACATATACATACATTTCGAATATAAACACAGCCATGTACTGTATATAATTTCAATGACATCAATTCTACAAAAATCAACAGTCTTTAAATCATCATACAACTTCAGAAGCAGAAATTTCGAAACTAGATACACCTCATTTACACAAAGATAAAACAAATCCAGTCGAGCACCAAAATTGACTCAATTTTCCCGCATATTTATAATTTCAGATCCACCAAATACATTATCACATCCAAAAATGTCACACACTAAATGCAGACAATTCTCTCTCTCTAACACACACATTTATACCTACCAAAAGCAAACAATTGGTGAGACAGACAAACAGACAAATCATAAATCTAGAAATGTACCTGCTGATGCAGAGTGACCCGAACTTCCGGGATCCGACCCGAAATCAGAAGAGTTGGATAAAACGGGTCGCTGGGCCGTCAGAAGAGAAGCGAGAGTAGAAGTGAGCTGATTAGGAAGCGTGTCCCTGTAGTCAGCAATCTTGGTAGCCATTTCTTTGACATCTAATTCTAGTTTTAAAAGCTCTCTCTCGTCATCTGAGCTCCCAATTTCAGTATGTAGGGTTTCACTCTCCGCCATTTTCGAAGAGTCAGCTTTTTAATGGAAGTGAATCTAAACAGCTGAATTCAGTGGTGTGTGTATGAGAGAGAGGAGAGAGAGAGAGAGACGAGAGAGAGAGAGAGACGAGAGAGGAGAGAGAGCGGGGGAGAGGTTAGGGTTTTGAAAATTCAAAAAACCGATTTGGGGGAAATATCCAAAAGCCGAGTACAGTTGGCAGCAGTTGCATTATTTCTTTGTTTACCACAATGGCCATTGGCCACTATATAATTTATTTGATAAGATTATATATATTCATTTTGTTCGTAATTTGTATCATTTTTTTTTTTTTGCTTTTTTTGAAATCTATCATCTTTATTTTATTACGGGATTAATGTTGTTATGGTCAGATACTCAGATGACTTGCCTAAAATTATAATAAAATCTTATAAGGTTTTATTTATTGGACTTATTTATAACTATGCTTGCCGCATGAAATCATACACAAGTTCAATAATATATTGGGCTTGCTACCTTTCCTGAGGTTACCTCACGTAAGTTTCCTGAGATGATTAAAAAAACAATACAAGAATAGGGTTATTTTTGTAAATATAGGGGGCGGGTTCAATTATTACAAAAATGCCATCAAAAAATTATACTAAAATCTCAGGTAAGGTTCAATTATTACATTATTCTCTAATATATTATATAATTTATCTATGCGATGCAAGAAAAATTTTAAATATTTTTATCTTAATATTTAATATTTTTATTTTATTATTCATAATTTTAATATTTATTTGTTAATTAGCAAGAAAAAAATATATAAAATAATAAAATATGATAATACGTAACTTGATAATATTTTAGATGATAGTTTTTTGCTTGTATATTGAAAATAGATAAATAGCTTTCTACATTTAATATGTTATTGAGGGAAATCGAACCTTAAACTTCTAAGAGTAGTTTATCAATAAATGTTTAATAATAATATGTTGTTGAAATTCGAACCTGATAACTCCAAGACCCGATCTAGTGCCCCCTCCGTCGTTCCCACGCCTGGTAGGAGGTGAAGCTGGTGGTTTGGCGTCTGCAAAACAACACCGGAGGGGTGTTTGAGTGTTGAGTATGAAATACAGTAAAAGAATACAGAGGAGGGTGAATGGATTCTTTAAACTTTTCTTGGTTGAGTCTGTGTAGCAGATAAGTGTTTGTGTGTGCAAAGATGTAGGTGCGGATAAAGAACAACACAAGTCACAATATCACTTTAATCTAATGTATTATTAGATAAAGGTTGCTACAATATGTGAATACAAATGATAGTATTCTCAGCTTCGTTTTTCTCAGAGAGATATAGCTCACAATGTATATGAGAAACTTGACTCACAAAGTTAATTGCTAAGGGAGTGAGGCTGTATCCTTATAGAGCATGTATACATCCTACTTACTACAAATAAGGTAGCTAAACAAATTACTTTCTAGTTTGTCTATCCTATTTGAGTAAGAGTCCAAACGGTTACAGATTTGACTTTGTAAAGCCTGTTCAGATCCACTTCTTTAGCTCTTTGTCTCTTCTATATCTCTCCAAGCTTCTTTGTAGGCTTTCCAAAGCACGTTACAGATTGAGATCCATAAAGTGCATTGGCTTGCTGCAGGTTTCTGACTTGTACAATTTCTCCAGTTTTTTGTCTCCAAGAGTGTATTCGAGAAGTGACTAAGTAAGTGATTCGAGAACTAGAATTGACTTGATCGATAACTCTGAGTTCTCGAACACTGTTATGTTGACATATCGAATTCATTCTCGAATAGTTCTTTTCCATCAGGATTCCTTGAGTTGTCGAATAGAACATTTGACTTATCGAATCCTGGAGATATCGAATAGCTTTCTAAGTCCTTGAGATATCGAATGGAACTTTGACTTGTTGACTCCTTGAGAACTCAAATACTACTTTTGACTTGCTGACTTCTTGAGTTCTCGAACAGAGTCATAGACATATCGAATCTCTGAGATATCGAATGAGATATCGAACAGTGTATTCAGAGATATCGAATAGTGTCTTGAGATATCGAATCCCTGACTCCTCGAATGCTGGACTTCTCGAATAGACAAAACTACTTCTCGAATTGGTACTTAGGCAAATTCTTCACTTTTTTCAAATCCCAACTGTGATTATTTGACAGTCTTTATCTTCTTGCTTGAGGCATGAACCTTCGAACTTCTTTCAAGCATTATTCTTGACTATATAAGTACAGTTACACAACTAGGATTTGGTGCCTATTATAGGTACAAAACAAGTAGAGACTCTACAACTAGAGGTTCCCTCAGTTAAGAGGTCATGTAAGTAATGCAAAGCATTACAGACAATTAGGCTTGTTATTTGATGGAAACAGGCATGCCTCTGTGACTAACAATCTCCCCCAAATTGTGAGTAAGACCCTTAGTCACAATTTCATGTCTAATAACAAGCCTAACATACATAAAGATGAAACTTTAAAAGTACAAGTATGTAGATTGATTGAAGAAAGTTCATAGAAGTATTCTTACTAGATATGAGAAACTACTAGCCATATCCTTTTGGATTCATCTCTTGAGCTTTGGTTTGCAGATTCTCATTTTTCATCTTCTCTTCAGCTTCTTTGGCTTTTTTCTTTGCATTTTCCTCCATGGCAAGAATAATATCTTCCATTGCAGTGAGTTCTTCAATTAGAGGGGAGCCTGACAAATCCTTGAGTACTTCATTCAGCTGTTTCTCAGAATATGAACTGATGTAGTCCATTCTAATCTTTACATTTCTACCATATTTCTTGTACTCAATGATGTAAGGATTAAACTTGACTCTGCACAGACCCATAGCTCTCAATTCATCAGCCCTAGCTTCCATTGCAGCCATCTCCTCCTCCCTTTTCTTTAGTAGCTCTTCACTGTTCTTTTTCCTTTCTGCCTGGTGATCTCTTTTCATTTTGACAAAGTCAATTAACTCCAGCTTCCATATTCTTTCCACTATGTCTTCAGAATTCAACATTGCAATTATCCTTTCTATGTCATATAGCCTGCCCCAGTGCTGGCATGTTCCTTGTCTGAATTTCTTCTGTCTTCCATCAGTCTATTTAATTTCAAGAAAATCATTAACAATGGTAACATGATAGATTCTTTGAGCCCATAGAAACTGCAGTTGGTCTTCATCAAAGCTTTCATCCAGAGGTGGTAGGTTCAATCCTGGAATAATTGTCAGTGCCTTTGACTTGGATAACTTCACCCTTCTTGCAGCATGCTTGAATTTAGTCCTTCTTATATGATTGCTAGGTAGAAACTTATGACCCTTGCTTGTAGACCATTGTAGTATTCCATTAGCAGTTTGCTTTCTGAAACATACACATGGTTTCTTGGCTTGAATCTCCTTCTCTTCTTGAGGTGGCAAAACAGTTGCAGAAGCCATCGAATCAGATTTTGGTAGGTCATTACTAACAGTATTCACCCTAGACTCAGAGTCTTGTGTTGTGGTGAGGTTACTGCTAGCAATGCCTAAGGCTTGCTGTTTTCCAATTTTCCTCTCATAGACTTTGTCTTGGTCATCATCATTTTTCTTGTCATCCTTCTTCTTCTTCTTGTTTTCATCACCCTTATTACTCCTGTGATGTCTTCTCCTTCCATCACTTTTATCTTTATCCTTGTCTTGATCACCATCCTTGCTTGGGTTGAACTTAGCAGACTCAGGTACAATGCCAGTTGCAATGTATGATCTGAGATAAGATATAGCTTCCAATTCTTCTGCTGTTCTTACACCCTTCTTCTTGTTCAGCTTTTCAATGATGGCAATAATGAGGGGTTTGTTCTGAGGGACTAAATGCTTAGGAATGATCAGCTGCTTGACATCATCAATTCTGGTTGCAGCTTGATAGATGATGGTTCTAGGATTTGTGATTACTTCAGGTAGCCTTGAGGGTTGATCATTCCTTAAGTCATCAAAGAGACTCTTGTTATTTTCATTCCCTTTTTCAATCAGTCCAAGGAACACATCCACTTCTGAGTACTTTAGGCTTGTAGAGTGTTGAAAGTCAAATGCCATATTTTTTACTTAGATACCATCATTATCTCCTTGAACCAAAAGTTGTTGAATTTCCTAGGAATAATAGTGAGGTAGTCAATCTGCTCCTTCAACTCTCTCAGATAGAACTGAGTATCACCAGCCTGTTCACTTGTGGCTTTCAGAAACTCCAAGAAGGCTGTATCATGATAGACATTTGAATTAGTAACTTCTTGTAGCTTGGCCTCAGTAATGACTTCAGCTTCTACAGGCTTGGCACTTTCAGATTTGAATGATGGAGGTTCATCAACTGGCATGCTCCCTGCAACCACTGTGGTTGTGATAGATTGCTTCTAACCACTAGGAGTGATGACATGCACAGTTGGTAGAGTGACAGTTGGCAGTGAGGTAGGAGGCTCATCAACTTTGGATTTTCCTTTGCCTGGCACATTAGGTATGGATTTTGAAGCCCTTTTGTGACCACCCTCCTTTATCTGTATGCCTATCTCCTTAGGTTTCTCTATGGATTTTGAAGCCCTTTGGTGACCACCCTCCTTTATCTGTATGCCTATCTCCTTAGGTTTCTCCCCCTTTGGATTTGAATTCCTTATCCTTTTCACCCCCTTAGGCTTGTTGTCGGGCACAGAGGCTTGAGAAGTGACCTTTGGGTTTGAAGATTCTTCAGGTAGAGGGAGACCCATATGCTTCATCATGGCAACCAACATAGATTGATGATGCAGAAGAACATTAGCTGTGGTGGTTGCTTGAGTGTCCAACTGATCATTGAGAAGTGCAACCTTGTTTGTAAGATGAGCATTAGACTTAGTGAGAGTAGCCACCTCCTTTTCAAGTGCATCTACCTTGCTGAACAATTCAGTAGATTTGAAGCTAGACAGGGATTGGTCTTTAAGTCTCTGCACTTCAAACCTAGACATGTCATGCACTGGAACTTCAGTTACCAGCCTGTCTCCATATAAATTCTTGAACATTGTCTTCAGCATGGCATTGGAGTCTGTGGTTTGATCAGATAGAGATTGAAATTTATGCCCCAGACTTGTGACAGTATCCTTTAGTAGTGCTAGCCCATGATCCATCTTGGTGCTAGTGGTGTTACAGTATTTGAGATCTTTAAACACACTGTCCAACTGAGGGAATTTGGCATCAAAGGTCCTCTTGATTTCTTCCACATTAGTGACTGTCTTATCACACACCCTGCTGACCTCAGATTTGACTCATTTTCCAAGATAGTGGGCAGTCTTGAGGAATCCCTTGTGTGAATCATTCATGGCCTCATACACTTCACCAGGTGTCAGAGATTTGGCATTGGATCCTAGTGAAGTGATGTATTCCTCCCTGAGATATTGAAGTGCTTCATCAAGAGTAATATCATATGTTCCTTGCAACCAGGCATCTATATTGCCATCTTTCTCAGCATCATCAACTATCTTTGTCTTCTGCATCTCCACATCATCCCTATGGCATAGCAGAATGGCTTCATAGTCTGGATTAGGGATGTTGGAGGTGACCAAGTTCTGAGCAATCTTGACAAACTCAGGAATCTGATCCACAACTAAGCTTTGAAGTGCTTCAACCGTCAATTGTAGTGGAACAGACCCTGATCCTAAAGCACTGTCATGTTGCACAGGCTTCAGCCATTGTGACAGAAAGTCAGAGCTAGAACTAGGCAAGCTAGACTCCTCAGTTACAGATGCAACTTCTATAACCGGATGGATTGACTCTACTACTAGTGTCTCCACAGAAGTGGGATGAGTTACACCAGCAGTTGACACAGGCACAGAGTCTCTAGTAAAGACTAGTGGAACCTCTGTGTTTGTGATGGTGTCATTAGGAGATGCCCCAGCATGCATTCCCTCGCCATCTAAATGTGGGTCCTGGGTGGTGAGCAAGGTATCATGCACCAAGTCACTTGAATTCATTGGCTCATCAAAAGAAAAGAATTCTTGATGATCAATGCCTTGCTCCTCAATTGCTTGAGTTGCAGGCTGCAAAGAAATTTGAGTGGTAGATTCTGAAAGAGAAGTGTCATTTAGATTAGAGTTTGGCAACTCCCCTTGAGAGATAGAGGGAGTTTCAAATGTGATGTGCTCTCCACTCAGTGTTGTGCCAGCCTTATCACTCCCATGTGCTGACTCTGTACAGGTGGGTGCATTGGGGAGGATGCTTGATTCTATAGATGCACCCTGTTGAGAGGATACATCTAGTGAACTGTTTGCCCCTGATTTTACAACTTCAACCATTTGTGTGACTGAAGAGGTGGTTTTAGTTTTCTTCTTCTTTGGCCTGATAAGGGGTGACTCAGGTGCCTCACTTTCTAATTCTGCAGCCAATGCTGCTTCAGACAGAATTGCTAAAGGTGCAGAAGCAACCTGTTTTCTCTTCTTCTCCTTTTTACTAACATCACCCTTTTGAGAGGATGATGTAGTTGGCTCAATGTTTGGTAGAGTGTTTGGTTGAGGTGGTTGGTTAGCAGACCCTGGGTTAGCACTGTGTTTTACTTGCTTGGGTCTAGCTAACTCAGATTTGGAGGCAAATGTTGGCATGTTGTGAGGGTAAGACTCAAATAACTTCTGCATATGGGAAGTTATTACAAGCCTTACATCCACATCATTCCTAGTATCCAAATTACCAAAAATGAGTTTGGTCATGGATCTAGGATAGCTTAATCTACTTTTATCTAAACCAGGTAAATCAGCCACATTTTTATCTAGATAATTAAGTACAGACTGAATAAACCTGGGAAAGAAGATATCATTACCTCTCTTGGTTGTGTTCTTACCAAGTTTTCCATAGAGTTCCTGCATTATGAGCTTTCCAACATCAATTTTCCTATCATAGGCAAGTGAGTAGCATATCTGTTGAACAGGAGCACTTAGTTGGTCGAAGCTGGATTTCCTTCCACTGAATACTTGCAGGAGAGTGGCAAACACATAGCTCCACTTTTTTCGAAGATGTGCCCGTTTTAGATTTCCAACTTTGATGGTGTCTGAGTACCTTATTAGTTCAAAGAATTCCACTAGTTGATCTTCTGTTATAAGGCCATCATACTCATTCTGGTGAAGACCCAGGGCCTTGCTCATATCCTCAGAAGTGATGCTGAACTCTTTACCAAGTATCTTGCAGTTAATGATATAACCCAGACTGCCATCATCTAGAGCAGCTGTTTCTGTGATGGTAGTATTCCAAAATTGCTCCAGAATATCTAGATACAGAGTTGGATTTGCCGTAAGTGCTTCGCAGATATAAGATTCAGACATCCATTTGACGAAACACTTGTAGTTAGCATTTGGGGCTTCGACATCACTTGAGATAGCAATGAAGTTGGTGTTGAATTTCACAGTTGCCATTGATTTGGAGAGAAGAGAAAAGAGAATGAAGGTTGAAGAAGAAATTTGGCGTTTAGCAGTTAGGGTTTTCAGGAGTTTTGGGAGCTTTGATGCTTGAGAAATCGAATGAAATGAATCGAATAGATGTGAAATTGTATAAGTATGAAGTACTCGAATTGTCGATTAGATGTGTATGTTTTGTATCGACAAGTCAAGCATTCGAGAAGTAGAAAACAACTATTCGATAAGTCAAGAAAGGCTTATTCGATAACTCAAGCAGGCTGAAAACTCACAGCTGGCAGCTATCTAACTTAGAATAAATTCTAAATTAGGTAAAATATTTTTTTATGAGTAATTCTGAATTTTGAATAAAAATCCAAAATCGGTTAAGATTCAGCGAGAATTCAACCTTTTCAAATGATTCGAGAACTCAAATATAGTATTCGAGAACTTAGTCAATAGAGAACTAAAACACTATATTCGAAAAGTCAAGAATACCTCTATTCGATAACTCTAAAAGACTCTATTCGAGAACTCGAGAGTGCTCTAATGAGACTTGTTAGAGATGTCGAATAGTGAATCACTCGAGAAGTCTGACTTATCGAAATATACTCATTACTCACAAAAATTAATTTTCACTATCTTTTAAAATTCACCAGCCATATTCATTTAAGAATATTCTGGCAAATTAAACAGTGATTTTCTCAAAATTTCATAGAAATTTCAAGTTAACAAGAAAATATGATTTTCCAAATATGCAACAGATTTGAAATATTTATAAATCATATTTTCAGCCAACACTTACTCCAAAAATATTGAGAATTTAGATAAAGTAAGTGTTTACTGCTGCAACAAACTAGATGCTGTATTCACTTAGCCAGAATCTGAAGAATTCAGCATTCCAATCTCACTAACCAACCTTGTGAAGGTGGCTTCATCTAATGGCTTAGTGAATATATCAGCTAGTTGTTTATCTGTAGAGACATAATGCAACTCAATGGTTCCATTAGTTGCATGCTCTCTAATGAAATGATATCTGATGTCAATGTGCTTTGTTCTAGAATGATTGACAGGATTGGCAACTATAGAGATTGCACTTGTGTTGTCACACATGATTGGAATTCTTTCCAACACAAGTCCATAATCTCTAAGTTGATTTCTGATCCAAAGCACTTGAGCACAGCAACTTCCAGCAGCTATGTATTCAACCTCAGCTGTAGAAGTTGACACAGATTGTTGTTTCTTGCTATACCAAGAGACTAACCTTTGTCCAAGAAACTGGCAGCTACCTGAGGTGCTTTTTCTATCCACTCTGCATCCAGCATAATCAGCATCAGAATAACCAACCAGATTGAACCCTGTGTCCTTAGGATACCATAGACCCAAGTTTGGAGTGCCCTTCAGATATTTAAAGATCCTTTTTATAGCAATCAAATGTGATTCTTTTGGATTTGACTGAAACCTTGCACACAAGCATGTAGCAAACATGATGTCTAGCCTACTTGCAGTGAGATAGAGTAGAGAACCAACCATGCCTCTGTAGACTAAGATATCTACTTTCTTGCCTTTAGCATCTTCATCCAATTTAGTGGTAGTGGCCATGGGTGTCTTTGCAGGTGAGCAATCTTCTAAATCAAACTTCTTCAATAAATCCTTGATGTACTTGGTTTGACTGATAAAGATACCATCCTTTCTTTGACTAACTTGCAACCCAAGAAAGAATGTCAACTCTGCCATCATACTCATCTCATATCTGCTCTGCATTAGCATGCCCTTGGAGCCTGCTTAAGTCCATACAGTGCCTTAAGCAGTTTGTAGACAAATTCTGGGAAGTGTGGATCCTCAAAGCCAGGTGGTTGTTGCACATAAACTTCTTCTTCCAACTCTCCATTCAGAAATGCACTCTTGACATCCATTTGATAAACTTTAAAGTTTGAGTGAGCAGCAAATGCCAAAAATATTCTGATGGCTTCCAATCTAGCAACAGGGGCAAATGTCTCATCATAGTCAATGCCTTCCTGTTGAGAGTATCCTTTTGCAACCAACCTTACTTTGTTTCTTACTATTATACCATCTTCATCCATCTTATTCTTCAGAACCCATTTTGTTCCAATAATGGTTATGTTCTTTGGTGCAGGCACTAGTTCCCATACTTTGTTCCTTTCAAATTGATTAAGCTCCTCTTGCATGGCAATAATCCAATCTGGATCCAACAGTGCATCATCAAGTTTCTTAGGCTCACCTGAGATAGGAAGCAACCATAGAGACACTCATTCTGAGTTGCTCTCCTAGTTCTTACTCCTGCATTAGGATCTCCAATAATTTGCTCTGCAGTGTGTGATCTATCCCATTTCCTTGAGTGCTCAGCCTGATTTCTCATTCTTGATGTTGCTTCATCATCCAAATCATGATCATCCTGATTTCCTCCCCCTATGAGGTTGCCACTACTCACAGGTGTGTCTTGGATGCTAGTTTCTCCACTGTTGATTGGCACAAATTCTTCTCTTGTATTATCATTCACTTGCGTCTGTTGAACTTGAGTTTCAACTCCAGTTTCAGTCTCTTCATCAGAATCATCTAGATTATCAAACTTCAATGGATCTTTATCTTCATCATTGGCTTCTTCTAGTCCAGGTAGTTTGCTATCATCAAATGTCACATCTGTGCTTTCCATAATTTTCTTTTGACTGATGACATAAACTTTGTATGCAATTCTTTCCATTGAATAGCCAAGAAAAATTCCTTCAAATGCATTTGCATCAAACTTTCCAACATATTCTGAATTATCCTTCAATACAAAGCATTTGCTTCAAAAAGTATGAACATACTTTAGAGTAGGCTTCTTTCCAGTCATCAAATTGTAAGGTGTCTTTCTAGTGTTTTTGTTGATGAGGGTTCTGTTCAGGATATAGCATGCAGTGCTCACAGCCTCAGCCCAAAAACATGTAGGCATCTTTGCATCAAGTAACATTGTTCTAGTAGCCTCAATCAGAGTTCTATTCTTTCTCTCAACAACTCCATTTTGTTGTGGAGTCCTTGGAGCTGAGAATTGCTGAGAAATTCCATTCTCTTTGCAGAATGCTTCGAGTATGGCATTTCTGAACTCTATCCCATTATCACTTCTCAGTGCAATCACACTTGCATTGTTGGCCTTTGCTTCCTTGTCAACTTTCTTTATGTGCTCAATGATTACTTGTGGAGCCTCATCTTTTGATGCCAGAAATTCCACCCATGTATACCTTGTAAAGTCATCAACCATTACCAAGGCATACTTCTTTCTTCATAGTGACATAATATTGACAGGCCCAAACAAATCCATATGAATGAGTTGCAGGGGCTTGGTTATTGATGTCACTGTCTTTGACTTGTGGCTTGATCTTTTCATCTTTCCTTTTTGATAAGCCTCACACACTCCTTCTTGACAGAACTCAAGTGTGGGCATGCCTCTCACCAACTCTCTTTTGACTAGAGAATTAATGGCTTTGAAGTTCAGGTGTGATAATTTCTTGTGCCACAGCCAACAATCTTCATTTGATGCTTTTGAGTAAAAACAACAAATTTTGTCCTTGTTTGCAGAATCCATATTGGCTACAAACAGGCTTCCTTTCCTTACTCCAGATAGAGCAAAGTCACCAGTCTTCTTGTGGGTGATCAAACATTCATCTTTGTCAAAATCCACCTTGAATCCCCTATCAGTAAACTGACCAACACTTAGCAGATTATGCTTGAGTCCCTTGACCAGTGCTACATCTTCAATGATGACATTTCCAACTTTCAACTTGCCATATCCCAATGTGTTACCCATGTTGTCATCTCCAAAAGCAACCATTGGGTCAGCCTTCTCCTCATACTGTGATAGCAGGGCCATATCACCAGTCATATGATTTGAGCATCCACTGTCCAAAATCCACATGACCTTCTTTTCACTTTCTTTGCCCTACAAACACAAAGGTATTACTTCTCCTTTGGTACCCAAACAAGTTTGGGTCCATGTGACTTAGAAACAGTTTTATCATAAACAACATGCTTGTCAACTTTCTTGGTGTTAGTCTTCTTGTCACTGTTAGAAGTCTTAGAACCTGAGGTTTCAGACTTAGGTGACAGAGGTACCTTCCTAGCTTTAGGAGGACTCGAAGACTTTGACCTGGTGTAATGTGTGTGAGAATTATGACTGATACAACCATCAATGAATTGCCTTCTCAAATTAAAACAATTAGTCATAACATTCATATTACATGGCATACAGTCAAACTTATCACAAAATGGAGCATCTCTATGTTTGGGCACACTACCAATAGGTTTCTTGCATGCATGAGTTAGATGATTGGTACTGAAACAGTTCTGACAAGTTTTCCTAGGGGCATTAGGCATATAAGCATAATTATTATCTTTGTTAATCCCTAACTTGCCATTTCTGTTCTGTTTCTTCTTAGTCACTTTCTTCTCAACTTCACTCTTCCCAACTGAAACAAACTTAACAAATTTCTTAGGTCTTGACCTATTACCTACTGGCTCCTTGGCTTTTGACTTGACACTCTCACTCTTAGAGGATGCTTGTTGTTCATTGGATTGTGCCTCATCCTCATCATTCAACATTTGCTTGATGAGTAAGGCATCCTCATCAATTTCAAATGTTGATTTTTTAAAAATAGGAGTCTCAGTCTTTTTTAAGATGTGAGGCACTTCCCTATGAACAACTGTATCATCTTCAATGACAGCATAGCCTTTTCTCTATTTAAGAGTGCCATAATCAAGTCCAATAGTAGCCTTGGGATTAGCTTCAATTTTCTCACAGTAGGATTGCACTAGACCAGATGATTTCTTGAAGGTTTTCAGTTTGAATTCATTTTCAGCTAATTCATCCCTAAGAGCCTTTTCAACTTGACTAGCACACAAAACCTTATTCTACAGATATTCAACTTCTTTCTTAAGGTTTTCTACTTGCATAGCAGTTATCTCAAGTTCCTCATTCTTTTTGATTAACATTTCATTTCTAGTAGACAGTTTAGTAATCTCTTCATTAGCAGCAGTCATACTAGTATGAATGTTAAACATCTCAACAGATAGTTGTTCAATCATGCATTTATACTCAGAAACAGACATGTCTATAGTAGTGAGAGATGGTACCTGTGGATCTGATGGAGATGTGTCATCCTTGGAATTGGACATCAAGGCATAATTGCAAAATTCTTGTTCCTCTCCATCACTGTCAGAATCATCCCAACACTTCCCTTCAGCTATATAGGCCTTACCTTGTGTCTGCTTTTTCAGAAGGGCCTCATACTTAGCTTCGAGCTCAAGATAATCTCTATCCTTCTTTTTAGGCTTCTTGCATTCACTGGCAAAATGCCCTAGGTCATTGCATCTATAGCACCTTACAGATGACCTATCCACATGGCTGGTTTTGAACTTAGTCTTGTTTGGTTTCACAGGTGCCTTGCTTCTATTGAATGAATGGTTTTGGGTTTTGGGTTTGAAGGGTTGATTCCTCTTAAATCTGATGTTTGGAAATTTTCTAGGCATGAAAGCATATGAAGTGTTTTCCATCCCATCTAGTTCTTCAAGAGTATAGAACTCATCTTCCTTCTTCTCCTCAACAGGTTCACTTACCTCAGCTTCAGTTTCTTCCTCTTCTACTACCTCCTCTATCCTTAATTGGCTTATAGATGCTTCTAGGTCTTGAATAGATTTGTTGACAATCAAGGCACATGATGTGTTTATCATTCTGCCTTGGTTGGCTTGGATAGCCCTTTTCTGAAGCAACTCAAGCTCATGAGTTTTTAAAACCCCATAGAGCACATCATATGTAACTTTGTTCAAATCTCTCTCCCTTAGAGAAATGACCCTTTGCTCTAGATGATTTGGTGAAGATAGCAGAAACTTCATGTTCAATTCCTTGGTGCTGTAAACCTTGCCATTCATCTGCAACTCAGTAACTAGCTTGTGAAATCTCTCAAACATCTCAGTGATGCTTTCCTTGGGCTGTGCCATGAAAGCTTCATATTGTGTGACCAGTATCTGTTTCTTGTTTTCTCTGACCTCATTAGTTCCTTCACATAACACCTCAATGTGATCCTACATTTCTTTGGTAGTGGTACATGAAGCAATGTTTGCAAACATTGACATGTCCATGGAATCTATAATCAGCAACATGAGGTGACTGTCAAGGGCAACCATGTCCTTTTCTGATTCTGTCCATTTGGATGGATCCTTAGCCACATAAGATTTTGGAATAGTAGTGGTTCCAACAGTCTTTTCAGGAATCTCCTATTGGGGAACAAATGGACCATTCTTGAGAATCTCAGGATACAAATGATGAGATGCTTTGATGAACAACTGCATCTTTATCTTCCAGAGATTGTAATTCTCTTTGTCAAACTTAGGGACTTTCACCGTTCCTGTAGTCTTTGGTGTATTCGAACCCATGATTGTTTTTCTATTTTTGAATAAACAGCCCTCTCTGATACCACTTGTTGAGTATGGAATACAGTAAAAGAATACAGAGGGGGGATGAATGGATTCTTTAAACTTTTCTTGGTTGAGTCTGTGTAGCAGATAAGTGTTTGTGTGTGCAAAGATGTAGGTGCGGATAAAGAACAACACAAGTCACAATATCACTTTAATCTAATGTATTATTAGATAAAGGTTGCTACAATCTGTGAATACAAATGATAGTATTCTCAGCTTCGTTTTTCTCAGAGAGATATAGCTCACAATGTATATGAGAAACTTGACTCACAAAGTTAATTGCTAAGGGAGTGAGGCTGTATCCTTATAGAGCATGGATACAACCTACTTACTACAAATAAGGTAGATAAACAAATTACTTTCTAGTCTGTCTATCCTATTTGAGTAAGAGTCCAAATGGTTACAGATTTGACTTTGCAAAGCCTGTTCAAATCCACTTCTTTAGCCCTTTGTCTCTTCTATATCTCTCTAAGCTTCTTTGTAGGCTTTCCAAAGCACGTTACAGATTGAGATCCATAAAGTGCATTGGCTTGCTGCAGGTTTCTGACTTGTACAATTTCTCCAGTATTTTGTCTCCAAGAGTGTATTCGAGAAGTGACTAAGTAAGTGATTCGAGAACTAGAATTGACTTGATCGATAACTCTGAGTTCTCGAACACTGTTATGTTGACATATCGAATTCCTTCTCGAATAGTTCTTTTCCATCAGGATTCCTTGAGTTGTCGAATAGAACATTTGACTTATCGAATCCTCGAGATATCAAATAGCTTTCTGAGTCCTTGAGATATCGAATGGAACTTTGACTTGTTGACTCCTTGAGAACTCGAATACTACTTTTGACTTGTTGACTTCTTGAGTTCTCGAACAGAGTCATAGACATATCGAATCTCTGAGATATCGAATGAGATATCGAACAGTGTATTCAGAGATATCGAATAGTGTCTTGAGATATCGAATCCCTGACTCCTCGAATGCTGGACTTCTCGAATAGACAAAACTACTTCTCGAATTGGTACTTAGGCAAATTATTCACTTTCTTCAAATCCTAACTGTGATTATTTGACAGTCTTTATCTTCTTGCTTGAGGCATGAACCTTCGAACTTCTTTCAAGCATTATTCTTGACTATATAAGTACAGTTACACAACTAGGATTTGGTGCCTATTACAGGTACAAAACAAGTAGAGACTCTACAACTAGAGGTTCCCTCAGTTAAGAGGTCATGTAAGTAATGCAAAGCATTACAGACAATTAGGCTTGTTATTTGATGGAAACAGGCATGCCTCTGTGACTAACATTGAGCCCCGCGACGCCTCCGGCGTGAGAATAAGTGACGGGTTTTGAGAATAAAAGATAAGGACTAGAGTATCTAATTATTGAGGATGTGTATATGAGTGTGTGTAAAAGAGAATGTCCCCCCTTAAACCTTTTTCTCCTGATCTATTTATAGACCAAGGATTAGGGTTTAGGGGTGGGTACCTGCAATCATGAGCGTTGGATCCTAGGTGTGCGGGACACCAGTATGCTGAAGATAGTCCCCATCTGTCCAGGTGATAATTGTGGTGGCGTGTGCCAATGGCATGTCAGCACGTGAATTGATAGGACCTAATTGTGCCAATCCTAGGATTCCCTTATCTATCGTTGTCATGTGGGACCATAGTCATGACTCATGTCTGCCACATCTAGTAGTATTATCTCACGCGTCCTGAGCCTGGGCTGCGGGTCCATTAGCTTAATCCCAATCCGGACTAGGGGTAACCAGGTCTAATGTGACACCCCCCAAATCCGGGGTCAGAAGATTTGGTTGCCACGCAAAAATCCTCAAAATAAAACATCTTGTTAATAATAATCATCCATTTGTGATTGTCCAACACTGGAAATACAACATCTGTGACCCCAAACATACCAAGATCTTTTAAGGTTATAGGGCTAGAAACAAGAATCCAAATTCCATTAGATAAAAAAACATTCATTCCCAACATTCTCTTTGATCAAATCTTAAATCACTGGTGTAACTTCGATAAGAAGTACGCCAGGCTAACCAGACCATTACATAATAATAATAAATATTAGAACTCAATTATATAAAATAAATCTTACACTAAATCCAGATATCCTGAGCCAAGTCATCCTCGAAATAGCATCACGCTTCTTCTCTTTCTGAACTGTGCGGATACGTCTCGCCAAACTACCTTACTGAAATGTTAGAATTTGCAACAGCAAGTATGAGCGAAAGAAATGCTCAGCAAGCGTATAAAAATTTTGATATAAAATCAGGATAAGTGGGGCATAAAATCAACTGAAATGTAAAACAGTTTATAGAGAAAACTGAATCAACAACTGTGATATAATTCAAATCATAACTGAAATCATTTGGCATGTCATAAAAATGAATCATCTGCCAATTCACAATATATAATAGCCATTCGGGCGATATGGATTGGATACACTTATATAACTGAAACATAAAACACCATTGCCCCCTGATCAGGTTCATAAGCAATGGGACCCTCTATACTCCACCGGTATTCTCTTTTTTTTTTCCCGTGTGTGTATAGTCCGGATTTCTTGAGGGTACCAAAATAGGCAAGTAATGTTAGCCTATAGGAAGATGGTATGGTTACCATATCCTCCTTAAATATAGCTGGACCAACTACTCGATGTGGCCTCCTACGCTTTACCATTTTCCAATCCAATAGAGCAATTTCCGAATTCAACAGGAAATGCTTAGTTTTAAATACAGGTCATATCCCATTATTACTACGATAATGAGGATATGAAGAGTTTATCTGAAACAATTCCCCACATCAAAGGTACCAATAACAAACAACTGTGTTCGCACAAAAATATTTAAGAATCACAAATAGCTCTGAACAATAGCTATTCGTCATGATATGAATCAATGAAACGTAAAATAAAAAGTGTTTAGGATGATAAAGAAAATACTTGCTTCTGGTCCTTAGCTATTGCGCAAAGTCGAGGTAACCCGTCTACCTTCTTCTTCTATCTTACGTCATCATATCCTCTGTTGATCATTCGCTGGTTTAACGCTCTTGCGATTGCCACGAGTCTGATCCGTTGACATTGAGCCTGCGCGTCTACTTCTATAGTCACGCCCCAGACAATACTTCAGCCTCTAGACGAGATTCTGATATTTTATAAACGCTTACAAACTCAAGTTAAACGTATTAACCATGCTTACCCATATCTTTGTCCGAAGAAAATAATTGGAAATGTCCCCTTTGAACATAGACGTTTTCCCGGTGTTAAAACACCTCACAATAAATCCAACAATCCACAGACAATGCCTTCATCTCAACCTTCTTCATTAAAATTCCCAAACAATACCGCATCCATCTCTAACCTTATTCATAACCCACAAGGAATATTTCATCCATCTCCAATCCCTCTTCATTAAATCTTCTTATCTTCGCTGACAACCTAAATCAATACTTACCAATTAATCCTTGAAAACAAACGATATCGTCATCGTTGCCAGTAAATCAAAGAAACCATCATCTACTCTTAATGACAACTTATCGCATAAATCATATAAACAATTAACACACATTAACTATATATATCAATCAAAACTCGATTTACATCATAACCCTCGATACTTAATACCTTAATAATTCACATTGCACGTAAAGAGACTCAATAAGTAGATCACATAATCACATAGCACGTTGATCAGATCATAAAAAGATTTTATCCAATATTTTTAAAACAGAAAACGGGTCAAAACCCTAATTATCAGATATAACCGACTCAATAAAAAGGTTTGGTAAAAAGTCGACCAAAATTTAAAAGTTGAATTTTAATTTAAAACTATTTTTATAAGAACCGGGTCATTTTTCTAATTCCAGAAATACTTTTCTCGTTGAAAACGGACAAACGGTTTAATTAATACGCAATTAATAAGAATAATTCAATTAATAATTAAATTAATTGAATATTCAAATTAATTATTTATTAATCAACTCAATCGATAGATAATCCTCAAAACATTTATCTTATTCTTCGATAAAGAAACATGATAATCAATTAATCCTCAAGACACGATTATTCCTCGAAACAATAATTAATCCTGGAGATACATCATTAATCCTCAAATCAAATACATATATACTTGTCATGTAACCAATCAACACATAGCACGGATACGACCCACCATTAAAAGAGCACTCAAATTATTATTATAATATTTAAAAGTATTTTTAGAATAATTAAAAGAATTTTAAAAGATTTAAATAACCCTTCCCGAATCGAAAAGGATCATTAATAAACCCTTTGGTTAATTATTGGATCCCCAAAATATTTTTAGTAAATATTTAATCCGGGTTTATAAATAATTTTAGAATTTTAAAACTATTTTTACCGTTCCCGGATTATTTTTAGGATTTAAAACAATTTTATTTCATTTTAAACAAGTAAAGAAATAAATATTAAAGGTAAAATAATATTTAGAAAATAAATAAATCATTTTATTTTCCAAAATAATTAAATCTGATTATTTTCAATTATATTTAAATAATATTTAATTAATTAAATTAATTGATTAATATTAATTAACCAATCAATTTAAATTAATTAAGATATTAGCTAAATAAATTTAAAATAATCAAATAAAATAAATTTCGAATTAAAAATAATTTATTAAAATTTTAAAACTATTTTTCGAAATTAAAAATAAATTTTCGGAATTTAAAAATGATTTTTCGAATTTCTGAAAATAAAATTCGAATTTATAATAAATTTTTGAAAATAATTTTCCAAAATCATTTTTCAGAAATTGGTTTCAGATTTTGAAGATCAAAAGGTTACTATTCATCACCACCTTCACTGTTCTTCGTATGAATGCTTCGAAGAACACCACCTCCAACAATGGAGGTTTGCCCAGATTCCGGTCATCGGAAAATATTCCGGCAACCTCCGGCAACCCTTAAAACGCACCGATCGTTACGTTTTTAAGCACGAAATCACTCCAAATTGTCTCCTAAACACAACCATACCATTCAATCAAACCCAGATTCGACCAAACTAAAAATCCGGCCAAAAATCAAACTAACTCCGACCAAAAACTCGGAATCGGTCACAACTCAACCAAACTTAACGTTCTCTACATCAAATCGAAGCTTAGGAGTTCAACAATTCATATCTAACATCAAGAACATCAAACAATCAACCAAGAACCCAGAAAATCGAAATCAAAGTTCACCCCCACCAAATTTCGATTTTCTTATTTAGGACACTAAAATTCAAACAAAAATTATCACAATATTCCTGGGATCATAAGAAATCTATAGACACTAACCACATCAACAACAAATCACTACACAATCCACAACAAATTAAACAAGTTCGAAAATTAAAATAAAAAAACAAATTTTCGAATAAGACAATTTTGGTTATGAACACCTACATAAACATGTAGTAGAGATCAAGAGCTTCAGTTTGGTTACCCATATGAACGATTTGGATGCCGGAATCACTGTCAAAAGTGTGTTTGATCTCCAAGAACACCAAGAACAATATTCAAAGAATTTTCAGAAAATAAAAATCAAAAATCTGATTTTTGATTAATTTTAACAATTAAAAATAAAATTCTGCTATTTATATAAATCTGAAAATTAATACCCCAAAAATATTTTTAACCCCTAATTAAAATTATTAAGCCCTAAAAATAATTTTTATGGGATAAAAATGTAAAATTTTTATTTTTAAACAAATACAATATATATGTCAAAATTTTCCAAAAATTATGAACATTACAAAAATTACAAAATAATGCATCTTTAAATATCCTATCATTATATAAAAATAATTTTATCAAAATCAAGGCCTCGGATTCAGTATAGGGGCTGGATCCGGAAATTAAAATGCAAAATAACTGTATTCTAAAAATATAAAAATTACAGAAAAATAGAATAAAATATTCTATGATACACAGAAGTCACATAACACGTATGGGATAATTTTCCTATTTAATAAAAATCATAACGCGTTTAAATGCATTAAAAATAAACTAACACACATTAAAATCAACTAAAAATATATTTAAATATAATAAATGACACGTAATTTTTCAGGTCGTTACATTCTTCCCCCCTTATAAGGATTCCGTCCTCGGAATCAGCTAAGGCAACTAGTAGGGTTCCTTAACTCCTTCATCATCAACACTTGCTTTACAAAACTGGGGATAGTGTTCCTCCGTAACAACTTCTCCAAAATCTCAATTTAACTATAGGGTCTCTGTCTGACACAGTTATCACGGGAGTCTTACAACCCATCGTTATTCGTTTCAAATACGGCTCGACCCACTTTCCATTAACATAATATCCTTGAGAGAGAGAGAACTGATTCCATTGATATATCACTGATATTCTAATCATTTTAGGACTCGTTCTTGCTCTTGGCGATTCCGTTGCGAATCAAATTTCTATCTGCGAATTTCGCTTATCCTGACCTGATTGGCATACCCTTGAAATTCAATAGAGATATCAAGAATCATGAAATTTTGGAGAGAACAAATTCCATAACATAGCAAATGTCCCACAATTGTGGTTATGAATTTTTCCGAATTTTTAAAGCAACTTGATTTGAAATGAAAGAATAACTGAGAGATCAATATGATCATATGAACCCGATGTTGCGTGTCTTAGCTCCGACATTTACAAATAAAGGTGGCCAGCCTTCTTGTAATACACAACACACCAGTGATGGCGTCCCATCCAACTTCTATCACACAGACAGATATACCTGGTGTCCCCCTATGAATAGGGTTGTTCGTCTCAGTAAGAGTAGAGAAATATGAAAGGAATTCCAAAGGTGTTATTTTCCGAAAAGAAGAACCAGAAAGAGAGTACCGAACAAGTGGTACTATATTGTAAATAAAGTTATTAACCACTGGAGAAAACAAAAAGTTGAAATTCAAAATGTCACTATTTAGAAGAGGAGATATATCTTTTAACAAATACCTCTTTAGGAGGGAAATCAAAATAATTCATAAAAAGGAAAGGTATTGCCAAGGTCTCTACTTATGCCTTCTTCGTCAGTTCCTTCGATAGCCCGTCATTCGATTTTAATCGTCTTCCTTTCCACGTTATACCGATATCGATATCGTACGCTGTCGTCAACTCGTAATAATCTCTGAAGATTCCATGATAGACATCTCCATCCGCAAGGCGGTCTATCCAGCTCAGCACAACCATCTTAAAATGAGTATTCCAATCTTAACTTACTAATTGGTACTATATCCAATAGTCCAACACGAACTCTACATGAGCTCTGACGTTCCTTACTTAGCTATACACACTCCTACACACTCTCGTTTCTAGTTTACTATAACCCTGCTCTGATACCAACTGTGACACCCCCCAAATCCGGGGTCAGAAGATTTGGTTGCCACGCAAAAATCCTCAAAATAAAACATCTTGTTAATAATAATCATCCATTTGTGATTGTCCAACACTGGAAATACAACATCTGTGACCCCAAACATACCAAGATCTTTTAAGGTTATAGGGCTAGAAACAAGAATCCAAATTCCATTAGATAAAAAAACATTCATTCCCAACATTCTCTTTGATCAAATCTTAAATCACTGGTGTAACTTCGATAAGAAGTACGCCAGGCTAACCAGACCATTACATAATAATAATAAATATTAGAACTCAATTATATAAAATAAATCTTACACTAAATCCAGATATCCTGAGCCAAGTCATCCTCGAAATAGCATCACGCTTCTTCTCTTTCTGAACTGTGCGGATACGTCTCGCCAAACTACCTTACTGAAATGTTAGAATTTGCAACAGCAAGTATGAGCGAAAGAAATGCTCAGCAAGCGTATAAAAATTTTGATATAAAATCAGGATAAGTGGGGCATAAAATCAACTGAAATGTAAAACAGTTTATAGAGAAAACTGAATCAACAACTGTGATATAATTCAAATCATAACTGAAATCATTTGGCATGTCATAAAAATGAATCATCTGCCAATTCACAATATATAATAGCCATTCGGGCGATATGGATTGGATACACTTATATAACTGAAACATAAAACACCATTGCCCCCTGATCAGGTTCATAAGCAATGGGACCCTCTATACTCCACCGGTATTCTCTTTTTTTTTTCCCGTGTGTGTATAGTCCGGATTTCTTGAGGGTACCAAAATAGGCAAGTAATGTTAGCCTATAGGAAGATGGTATGGTTACCATATCCTCCTTAAATATAGCTGGACCAACTACTCGATGTGGCCTCCTACGCTTTACCATTTTCCAATCCAATAGAGCAATTTCCGAATTCAACAGGAAATGCTTAGTTTTAAATACAGGTCATATCCCATTATTACTACGATAATGAGGATATGAAGAGTTTATCTGAAACAATTCCCCACATCAAAGGTACCAATAACAAACAACTGTGTTCGCACAAAAATATTTAAGAATCACAAATAGCTCTGAACAATAGCTATTCGTCATGATATGAATCAATGAAACGTAAAATAAAAAGTGTTTAGGATGATAAAGAAAATACTTGCTTCTGGTCCTTAGCTATTGCGCAAAGTCGAGGTAACCCGTCTACCTTCTTCTTCTATCTTACGTCATCATATCCTCTGTTGATCATTCGCTGGTTTAACGCTCTTGCGATTGCCACGAGTCTGATCCGTTGACATTGAGCCTGCGCGTCTACTTCTATAGTCACGCCCCAGACAATACTTCAGCCTCTAGACGAGATTCTGATATTTTATAAACGCTTACAAACTCAAGTTAAACGTATTAACCATGCTTACCCATATCTTTGTCCGAAGAAAATAATTGGAAATGTCCCCTTTGAACATAGACGTTTTCCCGGTGTTAAAACACCTCACAATAAATCCAACAATCCACAGACAATGCCTTCATCTCAACCTTCTTCATTAAAATTCCCAAACAATACCGCATCCATCTCTAACCTTATTCATAACCCACAAGGAATATTTCATCCATCTCCAATCCCTCTTCATTAAATCTTCTTATCTTCGCTGACAACCTAAATCAATACTTACCAATTAATCCTTGAAAACAAACGATATCGTCATCGTTGCCAGTAAATCAAAGAAACCATCATCTACTCTTAATGACAACTTATCGCATAAATCATATAAACAATTAACACACATTAACTATATATATCAATCAAAACTCGATTTACATCATAACCCTCGATACTTAATACCTTAATAATTCACATTGCACGTAAAGAGACTCAATAAGTAGATCACATAATCACATAGCACGTTGATCAGATCATAAAAAGATTTTATCCAATATTTTTAAAACAGAAAACGGGTCAAAACCCTAATTATCAGATATAACCGACTCAATAAAAAGGTTTGGTAAAAAGTCGACCAAAATTTAAAAGTTGAATTTTAATTTAAAACTATTTTTATAAGAACCGGGTCATTTTTCTAATTCCAGAAATACTTTTCTCGTTGAAAACGGACAAACGGTTTAATTAATACGCAATTAATAAGAATAATTCAATTAATAATTAAATTAATTGAATATTCAAATTAATTATTTATTAATCAACTCAATCGATAGATAATCCTCAAAACATTTATCTTATTCTTCGATAAAGAAACATGATAATCAATTAATCCTCAAGACACGATTATTCCTCGAAACAATAATTAATCCTGGAGATACATCATTAATCCTCAAATCAAATACATATATACTTGTCATGTAACCAATCAACACATAGCACGGATACGACCCACCATTAAAAGAGCACTCAAATTATTATTATAATATTTAAAAGTATTTTTAGAATAATTAAAAGAATTTTAAAAGATTTAAATAACCCTTCCCGAATCGAAAAGGATCATTAATAAACCCTTTGGTTAATTATTGGATCCCCAAAATATTTTTAGTAAATATTTAATCCGGGTTTATAAATAATTTTAGAATTTTAAAACTATTTTTACCGTTCCCGGATTATTTTTAGGATTTAAAACAATTTTATTTCATTTTAAACAAGTAAAGAAATAAATATTAAAGGTAAAATAATATTTAGAAAATAAATAAATCATTTTATTTTCCAAAATAATTAAATCTGATTATTTTCAATTATATTTAAATAATATTTAATTAATTAAATTAATTGATTAATATTAATTAACCAATCAATTTAAATTAATTAAGATATTAGCTAAATAAATTTAAAATAATCAAATAAAATAAATTTCGAATTAAAAATAATTTATTAAAATTTTAAAACTATTTTTCGAAATTAAAAATAAATTTTCGGAATTTAAAAATGATTTTTCGAATTTCTGAAAATAAAATTCGAATTTATAATAAATTTTTGAAAATAATTTTCCAAAATCATTTTTCAGAAATTGGTTTCAGATTTTGAAGATCAAAAGGTTACTATTCATCACCACCTTCACTGTTCTTCGTATGAATGCTTCGAAGAACACCACCTCCAACAATGGAGGTTTGCCCAGATTCCGGTCATCGGAAAATATTCCGGCAACCTCCGGCAACCCTTAAAACGCACCGATCGTTACGTTTTTAAGCACGAAATCACTCCAAATTGTCTCCTAAACACAACCATACCATTCAATCAAACCCAGATTCGACCAAACTAAAAATCCGGCCAAAAATCAAACTAACTCCGACCAAAAACTCGGAATCGGTCACAACTCAACCAAACTTAACGTTCTCTACATCAAATCGAAGCTTAGGAGTTCAACAATTCATATCTAACATCAAGAACATCAAACAATCAACCAAGAACCCAGAAAATCGAAATCAAAGTTCACCCCCACCAAATTTCGATTTTCTTATTTAGGACACTAAAATTCAAACAAAAATTATCACAATATTCCTGGGATCATAAGAAATCTATAGACACTAACCACATCAACAACAAATCACTACACAATCCACAACAAATTAAACAAGTTCGAAAATTAAAATAAAAAAACAAATTTTCGAATAAGACAATTTTGGTTATGAACACCTACATAAACATGTAGTAGAGATCAAGAGCTTCAGTTTGGTTACCCATATGAACGATTTGGATGCCGGAATCACTGTCAAAAGTGTGTTTGATCTCCAAGAACACCAAGAACAATATTCAAAGAATTTTCAGAAAATAAAAATCAAAAATCTGATTTTTGATTAATTTTAACAATTAAAAATAAAATTCTGCTATTTATATAAATCTGAAAATTAATACCCCAAAAATATTTTTAACCCCTAATTAAAATTATTAAGCCCTAAAAATAATTTTTATGGGATAAAAATGTAAAATTTTTATTTTTAAACAAATACAATATATATGTCAAAATTTTCCAAAAATTATGAACATTACAAAAATTACAAAATAATGCATCTTTAAATATCCTATCATTATATAAAAATAATTTTATCAAAATCAAGGCCTCGGATTCAGTATAGGGGCTGGATCCGGAAATTAAAATGCAAAATAACTGTATTCTAAAAATATAAAAATTACAGAAAAATAGAATAAAATATTCTATGATACACAGAAGTCACATAACACGTATGGGATAATTTTCCTATTTAATAAAAATCATAACGCGTTTAAATGCATTAAAAATAAACTAACACACATTAAAATCAACTAAAAATATATTTAAATATAATAAATGACACGTAATTTTTCAGGTCGTTACATCTAAGGTGAACCTAGGCTGAGGCCAGTCAGGACTGGTTATAGCCCATCAGTCGGGACTGGTTGTAGCCCATCAGTCGGGACTAGTTGTAGCCCATTAGTCGGGACTGGTTATAGCCCATCATTCGGGACTTGTTGTAATCCATCAGTCGGAACTAGTTGTAGCCCATCAGTCGGGACTAGTTGTGATCCATCAGTCGAGACTGGTTGTAGCCAATCAGTCGGAACTCGTTGTAATCCATCAGTCGGGACTAGTTGTAGCCCATCAGTCGGGACTGGTTATAGCCCATCAGTCGGGACTGGTTATAGCCCATCATTCGGGACTCGTTGTAATCCATCAGTCGGGACTAGTTGTAGCCCATCAGTCGGGACTAGTTGTGATCCATCAGTCGAGACTGGTTGTAGCCCATCAGTCGGAACTCGTTGTAATCCATCAGTCGGGACCACTACACCATAAAAGGCCTATGGCAACACCAAAAAAATGTTGTCGTAGGCCCAAAATATGTTGCAACATTTTGCTGATGTTGCTATTTTTGCCGTTGCCTTTGGGGTCAAAGGCAACATTCTACTTCTCTATGGCAACATCAGTTTTCTGTTGGCGTAAACTAGCTATGGCAACAATATTATCAGTTTTTAGCAATATGATATTACGTTGCCTTTGGGTTAAACATTTTGCAAAAAAGTGGGGCCCACCAACAGACCCCACTGGTAGACCCCACTGGTGGGACCCACTTAATGCCAACACATTTTTATCTACTGCAACATTTTCTAGCAACATTTTTTTATTATTAATTGTCCTTTTTGTCGACACTTTACAGTAGCAATGGCAACACTTTATTGTTTACGACAAAAAAATACAAATTTGAATATATCCATTGCCAAAATAACCAAATCAACATAACTTGTTTTTACATTACCACCAAACTAAACATCGTACTACATAATAATCCTTACAAGTATGAACATAATTAAAACTCCCATGCATCGTAATCTATTCCATTACAAGGCCAGCTGCTACAAGATCAGCCATTCCATTGCTACCACTTCACTTCTTCTGCTATAAGGAGTGCTTCCAAGTTCCAACATAAAACATCCTTTGATGAACACTGAAAACAAGCAACAATTAAGTGTATGCTTAATAAAAGTCCATACAACAATAAACCATCAGAAGAACATTAATTAACAAGTGTAGGCATAGTTTTTTTTCCATACTTACATATTTATGAGTAAAACAAATTATCTGCAAGCCTCAATTAAGTACAAATGTCATCAATATCCAGCATGCTGAGTCAACAAAACTCGTGTCATGTGGTTTTAAGCTAAAGTAGCCCAGACCCCATAAAAAAATATGATTGATTTTTGACATTTCTAGCTATTAAAAAAAGAGCTCTAACAACAAGTCAAGTTACGCATACTCTTAAAATATAAAACAATTAACCTTATAGAACAAGAAAACATTTCACCATCACTATAGAGAGTGAGTTTTGCCTCATTGTGTTATTTAATACTTCTTGTGCATTTATATATTAAACGTCAAAATAAACCATAGATCACATATACATAAATCTGAGGAACCACATACGTAAGATTAAAGATTGATGATCAATGATTAAACAACTTAAAGTAAGAATATTTTTTTATGTCAATAAGAAATACGGGAAAGTAAAGATACTAACAAGATTGTCAACAACACATTCTGAGTTAATAGGCTGAGAAGAATTTTCTGAAAATCCTTGCCCTGGTGTGTCGTCATCATCACAATCATCGTCAAAATACCCATCAAATTCTGACTTTCTGTTCTTCACAATAGATTTTGGCTGGAGATTTGTATTATGAAAACTTCCATCATTTTTGTCAGGTAGAAGAGACATAGAAAAACAAATAATATGAACCATAAATAAGAATCCAATTTAACATACTGAGAGTCTGAGTAGCAATGTTACTCTGAGTCCCTTTCTCCAGTTCCTTTCATCAATTAACTTGTCAACCTATTACAGTTCAAATGTTAATTTTGAAGTAATCTATAGGTGTGGGATAATAAATTTCAGAATTTTAAATGGTTACATACTGCTCTCTCCGAATTCAGGGGTCTCGTATTCCACGAGCGCATGAAGCTTTTGTTAGGAATAATTCATAAGTTGTGATGTTAAGAATAGAATTTACACATTATACTTCTTGTAATCCTGATCTTATAAAGGATTTAGCACTATATATAGGATTTATGTGTAAGACAGTTATCTGTACAGTTTAGTCAGGAATGAACAGTGTATCGGAGACTAAATGTCAGGAACAAAGAACAAATCTTGATGACGGTCTAATACTGATGATGATCAGATACTGATGATACAAGATGAAATCCTGATATCAGTCGTGTTACTGATGATGTCATTGTAGATGCTACATAAACTGGCAAGTGCTATAAAATAGGATCGTTGTTTGAAGAACAAGCAAGAAGATATTATGAAGGAAAGAGTTTTCTATTGATGGAAACTATCGACTAGAAGGTAGAACATTGTCATGTATAGATTATATCTTTCTGTTAGTAGTTGATAGGTAGCATATAAATACTCTCTCAATATCATTGTAAAGAGCGTGTGTTGTGAATTCGTGTGCGTAGCTCTGTATAAGGTTTGTATTCGAGAATTCGAAACAAACAGAGAGAGAGATTTGTATTGTCAGCAGCTGCTTAAGGTATTGTACACCTTTGTTAGAGTTTGTATTTGATCTTATTAATACAAACAGAGTTTGATTCATTTGTTTATTCTTGTTCGTATAATCAAGCAAAAATCAGACACGATTATATAACTTGTATTCAACCCCCCTTCTACAAGTTATTCGAGTTAACAATTGGTATCAAAGCAGGTTGATTTCGAATAATCATAAAGATCTGCAATCATGTCTGGTTACAAGGATGGGAATACTAAGATTCCTATGCTCAAGAGAAACGAATATACTCTATGGGAAGTAAAGATGTTGCATCATCTGGAAGCAACAGATCCTGATTATCTTGACAGAATCAGAGATGGACCTTTTGTTCCAAAGGTCGTTGGACAAGCAACTATTGATGGTGTGGTTGTTCCAGAACACACAGCAGAGAAGTCAAAATCTGAATGGTCAGATAAAGACAAGGAGAATGTTCTTAAAGATGCTAAAGTGAGAAACATATTATTCAACAGTCTTGATTCTGTTCTCACTAACTATGTTCTCTCTTGTAAAACTGCTAAGGATATATGTGACAATCTTAAGGTTCACTGTGAAGGAACTAAGCCTGTCAGGAAGAATATGAGGACATTACTTATACAACAGTATGAGTACTTTGAATCCAAGTCTGGTGAGTCACTTACTGATACCTTTGATAGGTTTACAAAACTCATCAATGAGATGGCCATGCATGGTAAATATTATGACTTGGAGGATATGAATACAAAGTTCATGAAAGCTTTGCCTGATTTCTACAATGAGAAGATATCTGCGATTGAGGAAGCTAATGATCTGGATGAGATTTCATTAGAGGCAGTATATGGAAAATTGAGAGCTTATGAACTTGACAAGCAGCAGAAGAAGAGCAGGAGTGAAGGAAAGATGAAGACTATTGCGCTTACTGCTCAATCTGAATTAAAGAAGCTTCCTGAAGAACAGCATGAAGAGATTGCTGTAAAGAATTCAAGGAAGAAGAAAAGCAAAGAAAGTTCTGAGTCAGAGACTACTGATATGGACTCTGACAACAATGATTCTGAATCTGAGATGCAGGAACTCTTTGCTATGTTTGCTAAAGCTTTCAAGAAAGGTAGATTTAACAGGAGAAGATTTAGCAAAGGACCTTTTCAAAAGAAGGAGGAGAAGAGGAGTGACAAAAGCAAAAGTACAATTGTCAAGCTTGATAAGGCCAAGATCAAGTGCTTTAACTGCAGCGAGCTTGGACACTTTGCTAGTGAGTGTAAGAAGCCTAGGAATTCAGGAAAGGGTAATGCACTTATGGTCACACAGAAGGATTGGGCTGATTCCAGTGATTCTGAAGATGAATTGGATTATGACAACATTGCATTGATGGCAAATGGTTCAGACAAACCTGGATCTCCAAAGAAAACTTCTCCATCCTCTGTTAAGGTATCACTTCACTCTCTTGATTCATTTGATAGCTTAAATTCTGATGAAATTAGATCTATCCATGCAGAATTTAAGAATCTTATGACTAATTTTAGAATTCTTACTTATGAAAGAGATGAACTTAAGGTTAAGAATGATAAATTAGTTGATAGAAATAATTTTCTTGAGTCTGAATTAATTCAAATGGAAGAATACAAGTTAAGTTCTGATAAAGCTAAGCATGATTATAGTGTTATTCTTGAGGCTTATGACTATGTCAGAAAAGAACTAGAAGAAGAGAGAGATGTGATTAAGACCATTAACAATTCCAGTAAAAAGACTATAGAAATCTTTGAAAGTGGAATTCGTGGTAAGGTTAATGGTTTAGGTTTTGATAAGGCTAGACAAGAAGAAAAAGTAGCTATTGTCAATGATGATAGTAAAATAGAAGCTAACACATCTAAATCTGAAGGTAAGAAAATTGTTTCTGAACCTAATCATGTTAAATTTGTTGATTCAAAAGGTACCCCTGTTGTACACAAAAGGATTAACAATAGTAATTCAGATGAGAAGGTGTTAGAGAAACCTAAGAATGTAAACATAGGGTTTCTGTACAAGTCTCAGTTGAAACAGAGATTAGATGGTCTTTCAGAGTCTAGCAAGATCAAAAGAAATAGGAATGGAAAAGAAGGTATTAACAAAGAGAATAATTACAAGAATGTACCTGATGCACCTAGGAAAAAATGCTATAAGTGTGGAAATCATAATCATTTGGCCCTAGACTGCAATCAAAAACCTTCTTGGAAAACTGAGTCCAGATTCCCCAAGACTCAGAAAATTCAATATCAACCACAAAAAGCTTGTTATCATTGTGGTAGTTTACTTCATTCCATTTACATGTGTAAAGAATATCATGAACTGTATTATGACTATTATTCCTTGAAATCTGAAACTCCTAGTCACAAATAGTTTGTGAAATCAGAGTCTAAGGTTGACTCTGCAACAGGTAAAATAAAAGCAAAATCTTCAAAGCCTGTCGTTTCTAAATCTAGTAAGAAAGGATCCAATCAAAGTTGGGTCCTAAAAAATTCTAACTAGTTACCTTTTGTTTGCAGGGCACAGGAAAGAAGCATTCAATTATCCTGGACAGTGGATGCTCTGGACATATGACTGGAAAGAAGTCCCTGCTTACAAAGTTTGAGAGGAAAGCTGGCCCAGTAATATCTTTTGGAGATGGCAACAAAGGAGAAACTCTGGGATATGGCTCAATTGTTTTGGGGAATGTCATCATAGAAAATGTAGCACTGGTTGAAGGCTTGAAACATACTCTTTTAAGCATAAGTCAACTGGGTGATAAAGGTTACAAATCAATCTTTGACAGAGAAGGATGCAAAATCTTGAATATGCAGGATGGAAACATTGTTCTAACTGGTCAAAGACATGGTAACATATATGAAGCCAGCTTAAGTGATACATCTAAAGGAATTGTTAGATGTCTCTACAGCAAAGCAACAAGTGATGAAAGCTGGAATTGGCACAAGAAGCTCTCACATCTTAATTTCAAGAAGCTTAATCAACTTGTTAAGCACAATTTGGTGAGAGGCCTACCTCAGGCAAATTTTGTGCAAGATGGACTTTGTGATGTATGTCAGCTTGGAAAGCAAAGAAGAACCACTTTCAAGAGCAAGACTGAAAATTCAATTACTGAACCATTTCACATGCTACATCTTGATCTGTTTGGTCCAGTAAACATTATGTCTATCAGCAAGAAAAGATATGCTCTAGTGATAGTGGATGATTTCACAAGGTTTACATGGGTGTTCTTTCTACACAAGAAGGATGAAACTCCTCAGCAAATCATTGAACTTGTAAAGAATATTCAGAATAACTCTGAGTACAAAGTTAAAGTACTTAGGAGTGACAATGGTACAGAATTCAAGAATTCTACAATGGAGGGGTTTTGTGCAGACAATGGAATCACTCAACAGTTTTATGCACCTGGTACACCTCAACAGAATGGTGTAGTGGAAAGAAAGAACAGGACTCTCATAGAGGCAGCAAGAACCATGCTTACAGATGCAAAACTTCCAACCTACTTTTGGGCAGAAGCTATTAACACTGCATGTTTCACTCAAAACTGTACCTTGGTAAATAGTCATGGAAAAACTCCCTATGAGATGATCAAAGGAAAGAAACCAAGTGTGAAATACTTTCACATCTTTGGATGCAAATGCTATGTCCTAAAAGTTCATCCAGAACAACTTGGAAAATTTGAAGCCAAATCGGATGAAGCAATTTTTCTAGGATATTCAGCATCTAAGGCCTTCAAAGTTTATAATCTCAGAACTCACATTGTTATGGAATCAATTCATGTTGCATTTGATGATAAGAAATTTGGAATTCTGCAAACTGATGAAAGCCATGACAAATTGGAATTTGAAAATCTGAAGAATTCTGAGATACTCTCCAGTGATGATGAAGGTTCTCCAGAAGGAATTTCTATTGCTTCTCAAAGGAATACTACTGTTGAGGGGGAGCAAATAAATCAAAGAGAACACAGTGATCATCAGGAGCAGACTGACCTTTCAGAGTCTACTCCATCAGGAACTGATCTTTCAGAGTCTACTGAGGAAAGATCAGTAACTAGCAGCAATATGGAATCTACTGATTCTATTGATCAAAGGAGAGTTTTTGAAGGTAGAGAGAATTCTTCTACAAGAGATACCACTAAATTAGGGGAGAGACTAGCAGAGTTAATCTACCACCTGTTAGAAAATGGACAAAGGATCATACTGAAGATTTGATTATTAGTGATCCAAATAGTGGTGTTCGAACTAGAAGATCAATTCAAAATGAATGCTTGTATAGTTGCTTTCTCTCAAAGAATGAACCTAAGAAGGTTGAAGAAGCCTTACAGGATCCTGATTGGGTAATTGCAATGCAGGAGAAGTTAAATGAGTTTGAGAGAAACAAAGTCTGGAAACTGGTACCAAGACCTAAAGATAGATCTATTGTTGGTGCAAGATGGGTTTTCAGAAACAAGCTAGATGAATCTGGTATGATTGTAAGAAACAAAGCAAGACTGGTGGCCAAGGGTTATTCTCAGGAAGAAGGCATTGATTATGATGAGACCTTTGCACCTGTAGCAAGATTGGAAGCAATCAGAATGTTTCTTGCAATTGGAGCTCATTCAAAATTCAAGGTATACCAGATGGATGTAAAGAGTGCTTTTCTAAATGGTAAACTTGATGAGGAAGTGTATGTGGAACAACCACCTGGATTTGTTGATCCAAAGTTTCCAAATCATGTCTACAAACTTGACAAAGCACTCTATGGACTAAAGCAGGCACCAAGAGCATGGTATGAGACTTTGTCTAAATTTCTTCTTGAAAATGGCTTCACAAGAGGTACAATTAACAAAACTCTATTCTTTAGAAAGATAAAAGGTGAATTGCTTTTAGTTCAAGTTTATGTTGATAATATTATTTTTGGTTCTACTAATGAAAAGTTGTGTGCTAAGTTTAGCAAGCTTATGCAGTCTAAGTATCAGATGAGCATGATGGGTGAATTAAATTATTTCTTAGGCTTGCAGGTCAAACAGACTGAGACTGGTATTTTCATTAATCAGTCAAAGTATATCAAAGATCTTTTAAGAAGGTTTGACTTTCAAGACTGTGCAGTTGCAAAAACACCCATGGCAACAGCCACTAAACTAGACTCTGATCCTAAGGGGAAGAGTATGGATAATACTAGTTATAGAGGCATGATAGGCTCATTGTTATATCTAACTGCAAGTAGACCAGATATAATGTTTTCTACCTGTTTATGTGCTAGATTCCAAAGTGATCCTAAGGAATCTCATTTAATTGCTGTGAAGAGAATTTTTAGATATCTCAAAGGAACTCCAAATCTTGGTTTGTGGTATCCTAGAGAATCTGATTTCTTTCTAATTGGCTATTCAGACTCTGATTATGCAGGGTGTAAAATAGATAGGAAAAGCACAACAGGTACATGTCAATTCTTGGGAAATAGATTGATTTCTTGGGCAAGAAAGAAGCAACAATCTGTTTCAACCTCAACTGCAGAAGCTGAGTACATAGCAGCAGACAGTTGTTGTGCACAGCTCCTTTGGATAAGAAATCAGTTGATGGATTATGGTATGACACTTAGTAATATTCCTATGTTTTGTGATAATACTAGTGCTATTAAAATTGCAGAAAATCCAGTTCAACACTCAAGGACTAAGCACATTGATGCCAGGTATCATTTTATTAGAGAACATATTGAGAATGGCACTGTGGAACTTCATTTTGTTCCTACTGACAAACAGCTTGCAGATATTCTAACTAAACCACTTGATGAGACTACATTCAGTAGATTAGTAAGTGAGTTAGGAATGTTAAATTTCTAGATCTTTAACATCTGCAATAGTAGCAATGTATGTTGTTTTTAGCTTATAGACTTGATATTCTTGTCAGGATCTATATTTGATTATTAAATGCTTTAGCTATAACACTTTGCCTTGATAAATTTCAGTACGATAGACTTGTTAATAATCATCAGGATTAGATTTGCTATCAGGATGCTGACGTCATCAGTATTGTGTCAGTATCAGGATTGTGAAAATTGTTTCAGATCCTGACGTTTACTTTGTGTAGTAATCTAATTTTGTTATGTGTTAAGTCTATGCCAGCAAGTTTTAATATTTGCTGTTATGCAAAATTTATGCAAGCGCACGTTGTCACAAGTAATATATGATTAAATCAAGTTCGTTCCCACAGAGATCTAGAATGGTGTTCAATTCAATTAATGTACCTATGCACCGATGTATGGTTTTTATCCACTGCTAAGATAAATAACAAATTGGATTTTTATTAACTACTAACAGCCCGTTTGGGCAAGCTGCTTATTGCTTAAAAAAAGCAATAAGTAGAAAATGTAGTGTTTGGCAATAAGGGCTTTAAGCCCGCTTTAAGTTAAAAAACTGCTTTAAGCCATAAGTTCCATTTAGGTACTTTTGACTTATGATTTATGGAGTTTTTTTTTTTTTTCAAAAAACTTCCAAAACTCTTGCAAAGTTTAAATATTATGAATTTAAAATTTTTTTAAGTAAAATTTCATTTTAAGTCAAAATTATTAAATCCCCATTTAACTTTAAGTAAAATTACCCAAACACATTCATTCAACTTAAAGCAAACAACTTTACTTTCTCCTTTAAGTTAAAAATACCTCCATTAAGTCAAAAGTAACTTATTTTAAGCAACCCCAAACACCCTCTAAATTAATTATCAAACTAAAGATTAACTAATTAAAGAGATTAAAGTCGAATTACTAATATGAGAATAAAACATGGAATCCTAGTTTCATCATCTACTTCACTTAGAGTTGCAGCCTTTAATTAAAACATGTGATGGTCTTGATATCTGATCGGATAACACGAAAATAGCAAAAGTTACCTCTCGGTATACTAGTACCAATCTACACATACATCCACAAAAGAGATAGAAGATGAATAGGCACCTAATATGTTTAGACCCTATATCTCTATAGAATTTGAAAACATAAAGGTTGAAGCACAAGTTATCCACTTAGATCACATAGGGTAGCATAATATCTCTATTCATGCCACAAATCATGATGCTTAACACCAACCTATCCTATGCTAGCATGGCAAGTTCTAAATCTCAAGATCCACTCTCGTTTCACAAGAGATTAACAATTCAATTTAGATGTTAGCTACGCATCCAAAAGCATTAAAATTAACCATACGAGGATATCAGTATTCACCACACATAAATCTTTAAGGCATGCAAACTACTAAGCTACATAGATAAATCCACTAGGATCCCATGACAACGATTAGTTCATAGCTAAACCTTTCGTCACCATGGGATTTGATGAAAACATGGTAAATAACAAGATATGAATAAAAGAAGTAATTATATTAATAAACAAGAGTTTGAGAAAACAAATCTATAATCCAAAGTAACACAAAGGATGAAGTAGATCTAGATCCGTTGCTTGTCACGAGCGTTGAACCCTTCTCTCCTTTTCTCCCTTGCAGATCTAAGCTAAGTTACAGTAATAAAACTATGATAATGTGTATATCTATTACAATGGTAGGATGTGTTTAAATAGGCTCTAAAAGTCTTGCCCAGCAAGAAAATACCAAAACAGAATTATAATAGAATTTCTGCAAGATACGTTTCCTAAACTGATTCTGTTTTAAAGGGAAATTCGTAGCTGACTTTTCTTCTGTTTTTCAGAGCCGTTCCAGACGTAATTGGGCCTCTGGACCACCTTAGAATGATAGAGAATCTCGTTATCTTCGCGTGGACTGCTTACGGGCTAAAAACAGACTTATAGAACTCAAGATATGGCCCAAACAGTGAATCTCACGCGTGCAGCCCAATAAATCCGAATTTTAATAAATTAAATCTCCAAAAACGACAAAAACATCCACCATAATCAACATCCTTGTAAATCTGCACAACTAAACAAAACACATCAAAACTACAAGAAACTTGAGCCCAAGACAATCAATTTAAGCCGATTTAGAATGTTCCAAGTGGATATAAATCCACTTATCATTTGCATACTGATAATTTATACATCATTCAATAATCAAAAGACAAGTAGATAATAAGAAATTGTATTTTCATTAATTGAAATCATTACATATATGGAAATGAAATACAACATCTTTTTGTCTAACTTCTACTGATAATTCTATACTTGTCTATTGATATGAATTCTGAGGTACAGGACAAGGAGCATATCAAGAAATCCATCAGGGGATTAAACAGCCTCGTCTGCTCTTGGATTCCTTGTCTGAGCGACTTGAATGAGAGCAGCTAACTTAAATGAATAGCATTCCCATCAAGATCAACCTCAGACTCTCGGCCAAATTCTTCATCCTCAAGTTTTGAGGAGGTTAGGGGAAGATTGTATCCAACAGATGGATGTTCTAGGAGAAACCTCTGGATATTTTCGAAAACCAATCCATCCATGATTAGCTCGATGAGAAGAGTCATCTTTTCAAAGAGATGATCAAGAACATGATGTTCATCGACCGTGAAAAATCTAAAGAATGGATTTGAAGGGAATTTTGGTTTGAGGAGCATTGTTGAGAAGAAAAGAAATTGAAAGGTTTATGGAGAATGGCATAAGGCGTCTGTTTCTTTTAAAGAAAGACGTGAGAAGCTGAACAGTCACTTGGAAGTTTTAATGAAGTCAGATGCTAATTATTGCGTGTGACTGTATTTCTTGTTTTCAAGAAATATTGAATACATCTAACCAATTGATTTTTGTTCAGATTAATTGTTTATTTCTTTTTCAGATAAAAGAAAAATGCCACATGGAAACTCCATATTAAGTCTCTGGAATCAGGATGATATTGATCAGGATTTCATGTGTGACCATCAGGATTTGAGAATTATTATCACATTGTATTTTGTGATTATTTTGATGAGAGGTCAACAGGAAAAGGAAGCTGATCAGTATTGATTAGTTATACCCTGATTTATTTCATGAAAATCAATTTTGGATTTTATTTTCCAAAAAAAATCGTGGGTAACCGCACTTTTCAGGGACTGACACCTGTCAATCTACGTGTCAATGTGGGATAGTGGTCTGAAAGATTTATGAAATATATTTGTTTTGAAACTCTAATCGTGTAATTGCTTTCTCTAATTTTACATTCTCTAAAGAAAAAACCACTCTTGAGTTTTCAAAATCACTAATCCATTTCAAGAATTTTTCAAGTTCTTTTCAGATCAAAAATGGCAGCTCATAGAGGATTACCTAAGTTAGTAGCCTTCAAGTTTGGTGACTTCGATTTTATGACAAACAATCATGTAGCAGCTATCACCAACAAGGAAGGAGTGTTATCTGATTTTCATCCAATCATGGACTTTCTGGCGTATGGACCATTAAGTTATGCATTGACAGCATCTCCACAAATTAATCAAGTAGCTGTTACACAAGCTTGGGAGAATGCTGAGGTAATTGATTCTACTCAGAGTCAATCAGGTAAGATTGTTCTACATTTAGGACAAGATTCATTTGACATTACTGAATCTGTTGTTAATTCAGTACTTCACTTACCTGTTAGTTTGATTTATGAGAATGTACCATCTGATGATAATGTAAGAACTATGTTGTCTGAATTAGGTTATAGTGGACCTCTAGACAACATGAGCCAGTTGAATAGGTCTTTTCTTAGAAAGGAATGGTCTTTTTACTTTGATCAAATTGCTAAATGTTTTACTGGTAAATGTAGTTCTTTTCAGCAAATTACTTCTGTTACATCACAGATTGCTTATAGTTTGCTTTATGACAGAGTAATTAACATTGGTCATATTATCTTAAGTCAGATGAGTATTAAACTTGGGTTAAGAGATCAAAACAGGAAAATGGTTTATTATCATAGATTTATGCAAATGTTTATTAACCATTTTATTCCTGATGTTGAAGCTAGATTTGGTAGGGAACATTGTGTTTCTTCTTATGTACAGCAAAAGAGAATTTTCTCTGACATTATAAAGAAGGACAATGAAAAGAATCTAGATGAAATACCTGCAATTCATTATCCACATCATTTTCAGGTAATTCTTAAAACTCATCTTCCTACTTTCTACAATTCTTCTTTCTTTTGTGGTGAAATGGCTCAGGAATCTCATTTGGAGGAGAAACCACCTGTGTCTACCCAAGTATCCCAAAACATTATAGTCTCTGAAACAATTCAAGAACCAAATTTTGATCCACAGCCTATTATTTCAAAGAAACCAACCTCTGGTGTTTCTCAAAAGACATCAGTTGTAAGGAAGAGAAGATTTGTTGTGTCAAGTAGTAGTAATTCTAGTGAAGATGATGATGATTTAACTCTTGCTGAGAGAGCAGAATTGAAGGCTGCAATTCAACTTTCTCTGTTAGCACAAAGAGATGAAAAACCTAGCCACAGCCAGGCTGCAGTCTCCCAAAAGGCTGTAGTTCTTAAAAAGGGAAAACAGTTACTGGATACTATCTCTCAAAAGACTGTGTCTATTGAACAAAGATCTCATCCCAAGATCACTTCTGTGTCTACACCTCTTGAGTCTTCTCAGGATAAATCTTTTGCTCACTATACCAGGAGAACAAGGAGAAAGATTCAATTGTCACCTACACACAGAGTCTAGTCCAACTAATATCATTCAGGTCTCTAACTAAACCACTTGATGAGACTACATTCAGTAGATTAGTAAGTGAGTTAGGAATGTTAAATTTCTAGATCTTTAACATCTGCAATAGTAGCAAGGTATGTTGTTTTTAGCTTATAGACTTGATATTCTTGTCAGGATCTATATTTGATTATTAAATGCTTTAGCTATAACACTTTGTCTTGATAAATTTCAGTACGATAGACTTGTTAATAATCATCAGGATTAGATTTGCTATCAGGATGCTGACGTCATCAGTATTGTGTCAGTATCAGGATTGTGAAAATTGTTTCAGATCCTGACGTTTACTTTGTGTAGTAATCTAATTTTGTTATGTGTTAAGTCTATGCCAGCAAGTTTTAATATTTGCTGTTATGCAAAATTTATGCAAGCGCACGTTGTCACAAGTAATATATGATTAAATCAAGTTCGTTCCCACAGAGATCTAGAATGGTGTTCAATTCAATTAATGTACCTATGCACCGATGTATGGTTTTTATCCACTGCTAAGATAAATAACAAATTGGATTTTTATTAACTACTAACAGCCCGTTTGGGCAAGCTGCTTATTGCTTAAAAAAAGCAATAAGTAGAAAATGTAGTGTTTGGCAATAAGGGCTTTAAGCCCGCTTTAAGTTAAAAAACTGCTTTAAGCCATAAGTTCCATTTAGGTACTTTTGACTTATGACTTATGGAGTTTTTTTTTTTTTCAAAAAACTTCCAAAACTCTTGCAAAGTTTAAATATTATGAATTTAAAATTTTTTTAAGTAAAATTTCATTTTAAGTCAAAATTATTAAATCCCCATTTAACTTTAAGTAAAATTACCCAAACACATTCATTCAACTTAAAGCAAACAACTTTACTTTCTCCTTTAAGTTAAAAATACCTCCATTAAGTCAAAAGTAACTTATTTTAAGCAACCCCAAACACCCTCTAAATTAATTATCAAACTAAAGATTAACTAATTAAAGAGATTAAAGTCGAATTACTAATATGAGAATAAAACATGGAATCCTAGTTTCATCATCTACTTCACTTAGAGTTGCAGCCTTTAATTAAAACATGTGATGGTCTTGATATCTGATCGGATAACACGAAAAGAGCAAAAGTTACCTCTCGGTATACTAGTACCAATCTACACATACATCCACAAAAGAGATAGAAGATGAATAGGCACCTAATATGTTTAGACCCTATATCTCTATAGAATTTGAAAACATAAAGGTTGAAGCACAAGTTATCCACTTAGATCACATAGGGTAGCATAATATCTCTATTCATGCCACAAATCATGATGCTTAACACCAACCTATCCTATGCTAGCATGGCAAGTTCTAAATCTCAAGATCCACTCTCGTTTCACAAGAGATTAACAATTCAATTTAGATGTTAGCTACGCATCCAAAAGCATTAAGATTAACCATACGAGGATATCAAGATTCACCACACATAAATCTTTAAGGCATGCAAACTACTAAGCTACATAGATAAATCCACTAGGATCCCATGACAACGATTAGTTCATAGCTAAACCTTTCGTCACCATGGGATTTGATGAAAACATGGTAAATAACAAGATATGAATAAAAGAAGTAATTATATTAATAAACAAGAGTTTGAGAAAACAAATCTATAATCCAAAGTAACACAAAGGATGAAGTAGATCTAGATCCGTTGCTTGTCACGAGCGTTGAACCCTTCTCTCCTTTTCTCCCTTGCAGATCTAAGCTAAGTTACAGTAATAAAACTATGATAATGTGTATATCTATTACAATGGTAGGATGTGTTTAAATAGGCTCTAAAAGTCTTGCCCAGCAAGAAAATACCAAAACAGAATTATAATAGAATTTCTGCAAGATACGTTTCCTAAACTGATTCTGTTTTAAAGGGAAATTCGTAGCTGACTTTTCTTCTGTTTTTCAGAGCCGTTCCAGACGTAATTGGGCCTCTGGACCACCTTAGAATGATAGATAATCTCGTTATCTTCGCGTGGACTGCTTACGGGCTAAAAACAGACTTATAGAACTCAAGATATGGCCCAAACAGTGAATCTCACGCGTGCAGCCCAATAAATCCGAATTTTAATAAATTAAATCTCCAAAAACGACAAAAACATCCACCATAATCAACATCCTTGTAAATCTGCACAACTAAACAAAACACATCAAAACTACAAGAAACTTGAGCCCAAGACAATCAATTTAAGCCGATTTAGAATGTTCCAAGTGGATATAAATCCACTTATCACACCCCCAAACTTAAACCGATGCTTGTCCTCAAGCATAAACAATTACAACTAACTAACTAACTAGTACCACTTCCGTAGGTGATCACGGTTGCATTTGGCATATGCAACAAGCCCTTTAAACCCCTAGGCAGCCCTAGTGGACGAGTAAGGTCTCGTGAGGGCCTATAGCGAATGTACCCACAAAATCCATTTAACCTAATGCAATGCATGAATGCAACTAATATGCAAATGCAATTAATCTAATCTACCATACCCTCAAATCCTCTCATGCCATATCAACTTAAGAATCAAAGTAAATACGCAATGTCTTGGTGTCGAAAGTGCAAGTATTCACATAGTCTACTCAATGACATGCATAAGTTCTCACAAGCCCATGTCAAGTGTAAGAATAAGTTAGTAAACATGCTAAGCCTACAAGAGCACATCTTTGAGACAACACTCGGGATCTCATACGTAAGAACAAGCAAACACTCACAATCCACTCACAAAAGAATATTCACTCAAGAACAAGGGTAAGTGTATCACTCAATTCCAACAAAATCATAAGCATGCTTGACATTTGGTATCAATCTAACTCTTAACACAACATACATCAATGACGATAATCAAAAGGTCTTTATTTGGGTTGTAACGGGGCTAGGGACAAGGTATGTCAAATAAGCCAAAACAGGTGAAGTGTCAAAAGCTAGTAAGTACCATAATAAATCATACACAACACCATATTCCCCCCCACATAATTTTTACTAAAACAAACACTCGACTAGTCGACTGAAATAGGATCGCAATAAACACAAACATGCTCTCATAATATATATATTTTTTCTTTTTTCCTTTTTTTTTTTCTTTTTTTTTTCTCTTTTGTTTTTTTTTTCTCTTTTCGAGAGCTAAATAGAACACAAACAATAATATAAACAATAACAATGATCCAATGAATTTATTACATATGTCGACTATCAAGTAACACCCAAACCCAATTTCCAATATTTCCCCCAAAATTATGACCAACAATAAACCCTTCCTTGCACACCTTATTACTCCCTTAAGCACTCTACTAGCCTTTGACAATGTGGGTTCAAATTAATGTGAGGCCAATACAAGAAAAAGGTCTAGGCAAGTAATGTGGTATGTCACCGAAAAAATAGGATAAGCTCAACGGGTTAACTAATTGATCATGTAAACATGGTGTGGTAATATGGGAAAACATGCGGTTATTCCTAATGCCTTTATCATTTTAATCGTCAAATAATGTCATGCGTTTCAAGAAAGACCTCAAACAACTGCTAGCAATGCAAACAATCCGTGGACACACAAGCAAACGAATAAATTGCAAATAATATGCAATATGGCTCAAAAACTCACTTGGTGGAAAAACATACTCAATCCCAAGCAAACATCTCTCTAACGCACCAACTTGTATTCAAAGCATGCAAACTAAATCATCTTGCACATATTCATGTCCTTCTAATCACTTACAACATTCAATAAGTCTACTAGCTTCAACTCACTAGTGTATGTGTGTGCACAAGAACAAAGCATATCACTTCTCAAACAAAAGCATCAATAACACAAAATTCCTATCAAGCATGGGTGCAAATGCAAACTACTATGAACTCACATGATATACGAAAATAAAAACAGAATGTCCTATATGAAACAAACGTAGATAACACGAACATAAATGCATAATTACTACTAATATGCAAAATATGAAATCCTACATGAACACACAATACAACAACAACTACTAATCCCTCAAACCACCCCCAAACTTGAAATATTCAATGTCCTCATTGAATAGAAGTAAATACAAGGGATAGCAGAAACATACCTCAACATCTGAATCCTCATCCTCCTCGAATGAATCTGGTGGAGGATATTGCGCACGAGCTCCATAGACTAGCCACCTTGCCTGAATACTACAAAACCCACAATTGACAAGAACACAAATTCGTAATAAAAATAAGATTAGAGAAAAAGATTTACCCAATACGAATCAAAGAGGTGAACTTGCAATAAATTCCTCTTTAGAATTGAATTTTTAGAGATTTAAAAGAAAATAGAAAAGGAATAGGATTTGTATGTATAGGTGGGTATATAAAATAATAATAATAATAATAATAATAATAATAATAATAAGAATAATAAATAATAATAATAAAGATAATAATAAAGAAAATAATAATAATAATAAATAACTATAATAATAATAATAATAAATAATAATAAAAAAAATAAGAATTAGAATAGAAATAGGTTTAGAATTTTTGAGAAAAGATGGGAGGTTTTGGAATTGAAATAGGAAAAGATTTAGGGAGAATGGGGTATAAATAGAATGGGTGTAGAGATTTTTTTTTTTTTTTTATAAATACAACAGCAACCATGCGGACACAGAACAAGAGAGCAGGCTGAAATTTTTGATCTCCTGGAACAAGCGCTGTTTGCGCGCGTGGGGGGCAAAGTGCCTCTTGGACAGACACGCTACTGCAACTCGCGCCTCAGGGGGGCAGCTTGCCTCAAATGCAGTTGCGCAGGCGCAAGTTGCGCCACAGGCGCGCAACCTGCCCTGTAACGCAGCTTCCTCCTGCGTGACACACCAAAAATCCGATTTTTTGATTTTTTTTTTTTTTTTCACACAACACTCAAATTTTTTTTTCTTCCTACACTAATGCATGAGTTGCCTCCCACGAAGCGCTTCTTTAACGTCAATAGCTTGACGTTACTTCCTCAACTCATGGCGGTTTCAAAAGAATAACTGAACCATCTTCAACAGACAAACCACTCATACGAATGTTGACATCTTGATTGCTTGCTTTCCACAAATTTCTTTCATCAGACTTCAACCTAATTTCACTACCCAACGGCCAAATCTTTTTCTTCTTCACACCTCTAAGATGCTTCTCCGACTCAACCGGTTGAACAAAAATTTCTTCTTTATCATCTGCTTTCCACCTTCACAACACGTTATCATGCCCCTCTTCAAAAATCACTAGCTCATTATTCAAAAGGACATACCTCAAATGTGGTGGAAGTTTTCCAAGCTTTACTTTCGAAAGATCTTGAACTGAAGAACTGTCAATGGAATCACTAATGGGATGCTTCAGCATGTGTGTGTCCGATTTCTCGCTCCATAACTGATCACACTTCTTTCTCTGACCCGTATCAACTATTTCCACACTGCAACATTCTTCATCCTCTGTCGGAAATTTCATTGCCTTGAACACATTAAAGGTGACACTCTGATCTTGCACCCTCATTGTAAGCTTTCCTTTCTGCACATCAATCAAAGTCTTTCCTGTAGCCAAGAACGGTCTTCCCAAAATTATGGGAATCTTCTTATCTTCTTCAAAATCCAAGATAACAAAATCAGCTGGGAATATGAGCTTATCAACCTTCACCAAAACGTCCTCCACAATGCCTCTAGGATATGTGATAGATCGATCAGCCAACTGCAAAGAGATGTTAGTTGGCTTTGGCTCCGGTAGACCAAGTTGCTTGAAAACAGACAAAGGCATGAGATTAATACTAGCTCCCAAATCACATAAACACTTGTTGAAAGAAAGATTGCCAATAGTACACGGAATGGTGAAACTCCCCGGATCTTTAAGTTTAGGAGGCAATTTCTGTTGCAACACCGCACTACACTCCTCTGTCAATGCCACTGTTTCAAAATCTTCCAACCTTCTCTTCCGTGACAAAATATCCTTCATGAACTTAGCATATCTCGGCATCTGCTCCAACGCTTCAACAAAAGGAATGTTAATGGATAGTTTCTTGAAGACATCCATAAATTTCTGAAACTGTTTCTCTTGACTTTTCTTCAAACGTCCAGGAAGTGGAGGAGGTGGATAGATCTGATTATTCATTGAAGATTGCTCTGGAGTAAACTTTTCAACAGGTTTCTTGCTCTTCTCACCATCTAGCTGATCAGCCACTAAATCAGATTTCTCAATTTCTGGCACTGCAGATTTTTCAACCTGCTGATTCTGAACATCTTCATCTTCTTCAGTTGCTGATTTAGGATCACTCGTGACTTTTCCTGATCTCAAAGTAACTACATTGACCTGTTCCTTGTTGTCCCTCCTGCCTGGATTAACCTCCGTATCACTAGGAAGAGTTCCTTGTGGCCTACTACCTAAGGCACTTGCAATCTGTCCTATCTGAGTTTCTAAGAGCTTCTGACCAGCTTGTAAGTTCTTTAACGCTATCCACATCTCATCAGATTTTTCATTAGAAGATTGCCCCATATGAGCCTGGGGTTGTTGCTGCTGAAATCCAGGAGGTTGATATGATGTCCTTGGAGCATAAGGCTGTTGATAGCCTTGATTGAATGGCCTTGCTTGCTGATAAGATTGTTGAGTATTTTGATTATTGCTCCAGCTGAAATTGGGATGATTCCTGTTATTGGGATGATAAGTGGCTGGAACTGGTGCAGCAGGTCTCTGGAAATTACTCACGAACTGTGCTGATTCAGAAGAGATAGCACACTGATTTGTCTCATGTGCGCCCGCACATAACTCACAAACACTAGCAACCTGCTGAACTCCATAATTAGCAAGAGAATCCACCTTCATAGCAAGAGCCTTCAACTGAGCTGTAATCATTGAAGCTGTATCTACCTAAAAAATTCCTGCTGCCTTGCCTTGAGATAGCCTTTGGGTTGGATTCTGATATTCATTAGCAGCCATCATCTCTATAAGATCATAAGCTTCATCATAGCTCTTTGCCCATAGAGCTCCACCTGACGCTGCATCTAGCAAAGGCCTAGACTGTGCTCCCAAACCATTGTAGAACCCATTAATAACCATCCAATCAGGCATGCCATGATGAGGACACTTCCGTAGCATCTCCTTGTAGCGTTCCCAAGCCTCACACAAGGTCTCACCAGATTGCTGTTGGAATTGAGTCAGCTGGTTCCTTAATGCTGTAGTTTTTGCCATAGGGAAGAATTTAGTAAGGAACTTCTGAGCAAGATCTTCCCATGTAGTAATGGAACCAGGTGGCAAAGAGTGTAGCCAGCTCTTAGCCTTATCCCTCAGAGAGAATGGGAAAAGCCTCAACCTGATAGCATCATCCGTCACACCATTACATTTGAAAGTGTCGCAGATTTCGATAAAGTCCCGAACATGCATGTTGGCATCCTCCGTAGGAGCTCCCCCAAACTGAACTGAATTCTGCACCATCTGAATTGTGCCCGACTTGATCTCAAAATTGTTTGCTACAATAGCTGGCCTAATAATGCTAGACTGGATATCATTGAGTTTCGGCTGAGAATACTCCCTCAAAGCCTTAGCTGCTGCTGCATCTGCCATTGCTACTGTAGATTCAGATTCCTCTTCCTTATTCTCTTTATTCTCTACAAGATCGTCTTCCGCCAGTTCTTCCAAACGAGCTTGTAAGCGTGTTCGCATACAAACTTAAGTACCTACAAACACCACGAATCAAACAAACTACGTAAGAAATCCGAGTCAGTGAATGCTAACGACCACTGATGACAAGCACATAAACTAAAATAAAAACACCGATGATCCCCGGCAGCGGCGCCAAAAACTTGTTATGCAAAATTTACGCAAGCGCACGTTGTCACAAGTAATATATGATTAAATCAAGTTCGTTCCCACAGAGATCTAGAATGGTGTTCAATTCAATTAATGTACCTATGCACCGATGTATGGTTTTTATCCACTGCTAAGATAAATAACAAATTGGATTTTTATTAACTACTAAATTAATTATCAAACTAAAGATTAACTAATTAAAGAGATTAAAGTCGAATTACTAATATGAGAATAAAACATGGAATCCTAGTTTCATCATCTACTTCACTTAGAGTTGCAGCCTTTAATTAAAACATGTGATGGTCTTGATATCTGATCGGATAACACGAAAAGAGCAAAAGTTACCTCTCGGTATACTAGTACCAATCTACACATACATCCACAAAAGAGATAGAAGATGAATAGGCACCTAATATGTTTAGACCCTATATCTCTATAGAATTTGAAAACATAAAGGTTGAAGCACAAGTTATCCACTTAGATCACATAGGGTAGCATAATATCTCTATTCATGCCACAAATCATGATGCTTAACACCAACCTATCCTATGCTAGCATGGCAAGTTCTAAATCTCAAGACCCACTCTCGTTTCACAAGAGATTAACAATTCAATTTAGATGTTAGCTACGCATCCAAAAGCATTAAGATTAACCATACGAGGATATCAGTATTCACCACACATAAATCTTTAAGGCATGCAAACTACTAAGCTACATAGATAAATCCACTAGGATCCCATGACAACGATTAGTTCATAGCTAAACCTTTCGTCACCATGGGATTTGATGAAAACATGGTAAATAACAAGATATGAATAAAAGAAGTAATTATATTAATAAACAAGAGTTTGAGAAAACAAATCTATAATCCAAAGTAACACAAAGGATGAAGTAGATCTAGATCCGTTGCTTGTCACGAGCGTTGAACCCTTCTCTCCTTTTCTCCCTTGCAGATCTAAGCTAAGTTACAGTAATAAAACTATGATAATGTGTATATCTATTACAATGGTAGGATGTGTTTAAATAGGCTCTAAAAGTCTTGCCCAGCAAGAAAATACCAAAACAGAATTATAATAGAATTTCTGCAAGATACGTTTCCTAAACTGATTCTGTTTTAAAGGGAAATTCGTAGCTGACTTTTCTTCTGTTTTTCAGAGCCGTTCCAGACGTAATTGGGCCTCTGGACCACCTTAGAATGATAGAGAATCTCGTTATCTTCGCGTGGACTGCTTACGGGCTGAAAACAGACTTATAGAACTCAAGATATGGCCCAAACAGTGAATCTCACGCGTGCAGCCCAATAAATCCGAATTTTAATAAATTAAATCTCCAAAAACGACAAAAACATCCACCATAATCAACATCCTTGTAAATCTGCACAACTAAACAAAACACATCAAAACTACAAGAAACTTGAGCCCAAGACAATCAATTTAAGCCGATTTAGAATGTTCCAAGTGGATATAAATCCACTTATCATTTGCATACTGATAATTTATACATCATTCAATAATCAAAAGACAAGTAGATAATAAGAAATTGTATTTTCATTAATTGAAATCATTACATATATGGAAATGAAATACAACATCTTTTTGTCTAACTTCTACTGATAATTCTATACTTGTCTATTGATATGAATTCTGAGGTACAGGACAAAGAGCATATCAAGAAATCCATCAGGGGATTAAACAGCCTCGTCTGCTCTTGGATTCCTTGTCTGAGCGACTTGAATGAGAGCAGCTAACTTAAATGAATAGCATTCCCATCAAGATCAACCTCAGACTCTCGGCCAAATTCTTCATCCTCAAGTTTTGAGGAGGTTAGGGGAAGATTGTATCCAACAGATGGATGTTCTAGGAGAAACCTCTGGATATTTTCGAAAACCAATCCATCCATGATTAGCTCGATGAGAAGAGTCATCTTTTCAAAGAGATGATCAAGAACATGATGTTCATCGACCGTGAAAAATCTAAAGAATGGATTTGAAGGGAATTTTGGTTTGAGGAGCATTGTTGAGAAGAAAAGAAATTGAAAGGTTTATGGAAAATGGCATAAGGCGTCTGTTTCTTTTAAAGAAAGACGTGAGAAGCTGAACAGTCACTTGGAAGTTTTAATGAAGTCAGATGCTAATTATTGCGTGTGACTGTATTTCTTGTTTTCAAGAAATATTGAATACATCTAACCAATTGATTTTTGTTCAGATTAATTGTTTATTTCTTTTTCAGATAAAAGAAAAATGCCACATGGAAACTCCATATTAAGTCTCTAGAATCAGGATGATATTGATCAGGATTTCATGTGTGACCATCAGGATTTGAGAATTATTATCACATTGTATTTTGTGATTATTTTGATGAGAGGTCAACAGGAAAAGGAAGCTGATCAGTATTGATTAGTTATACCCTGATTTATTTCATGAAAATCAATTTTGGATTTTATTTTCCAAAAAAAATCGTGGGTAACCGCACTTTTCAGGGACTGACACCTGTCAATCTACGTGTCAATGTGGGATAGTGGTCTGAAAGATTTATGAAATATATTTGTTTTGAAACTCTAATCGTGTAATTGCTTTCTCTAATTTTACATTCTCTAAAGAAAAAACCACTCTTGAGTTTTCAAAATCACTAATCCATTTCAAGAATTTTTCAAGTTCTTTTCAGATCAAAAATGGCAGCTCAAAGAAGATTACCTAAGTCAGTAGCCTTCAAGTTTGGTGACTTCGATTTTATGACAAACAATCATGTAGCAGCTATCACCAACAAGGAAGGAGTGTTATCTGATTTTCATCCAATCATGGACTTTCTGGCGTATGGACCATTAAGTTATGCATTGACAGCATCTCCACAAATTAATCAAGTAGCTGTTACACAAGCTTGGGAGAATGCTGAGGTAATTGATTCTACTCAGAGTCAATCAGGTAAGATTGTTCTACATTTAGGACAAGATTCATTTGACATTACTGAATCTGTTGTTAATTCAGTACTTCACTTACCTGTTAGTTTGATTTATGAGAATGTACCATCTGATGATAATGTAAGAACTATGTTGTCTGAATTAGGTTATAGTGGACCTCTAGACAACATGAGCCAGTTGAATAGGTCTTTTCTTAGAAAGGAATGGTCTTTTTACTTTGATCAAATTGCTAAATGTTTTACTGGTAAATGTAGTTCTTTTCAGCAAATTACTTCTGTTACATCACAGATTGCTTATAGTTTGCTTTATGACAGAGTAATTAACATTGGTCATATTATCTTAAGTCAGATGAGTATTAAACTTGGGTTAAGAGATCAAAACAGGAAAATGGTTTATTATCATAGATTTATGCAAATGTTTATAAACCATTTTATTCCTGATGTTGAAGCTAGATTTGGTAGGGAACATTGTGTTTCTTCTTATGTACAGCAAAAGAGAATTTTCTCTGACATTATAAAGAAGGACAATGAAAAGAATCTAGATGAAATACCTGCAATTCATTATCCACATCATTTTCAGGTAATTCTTAAAACTCATCTTCCTACTTTCTACAATTCTTCTTTCTTTTGTGGTGAAATGGCTCAGGAATCTCATTTGGAGGAGAAACCACCTGTGTCTACCCAAGTATCCCAAAACATTATAGTCTCTGAAACAATTCAAGAACCAAATTTTGATCCACAGCCTATTGTTTCAAAGAAACCAACCTCCGGTGTTTCTCAAAAGACATCAGTTGTAAGGAAGAGAAGATTTGTTGTGTCAAGTAGTAGTAATTCTAGTGAAGATGATGATGATTTAACTCTTGCTGAGAGAGCAGAATTGAAGGCTGCAATTCAACTTTCTCTGTTAGCACAAAGAGATAAAAAACCTAGCCACAGCCAGGCTGCAGTCTCCCAAAAGGCTGTAGTTCTTAAAAAGGGAAAACAGTTACTGGATACTGTCTCTCAAAAGACTGTGTCTATTGAACAAAGATCTCATCCCAAGATCACTTCTGTGTCTACACCTCTTGAGTCTTCTCAGGATAAATCTTTTGCTCACTATACCAGGAGAACAAGGAGAAAGATTCAATTGTCACCTACACACACAGAGTCTAGTCCAACTAATATCATTCAGGTCTCTACAAATGAAGCTACAATTAAGTCAGAAAATGACCATAGAGATCTGGATATTGATTCTTCATGGGAAACTACATTATCATACAGAATGGCTATGGGACTTATCTCTCTAAAAGTGAAACTTTCCAGGCCATTTCTAAATTTTCTAAGTGAAAGTGTTCCTAGACTTTCATTTCCTGAAGAATATGGACTTCTACATCAAAGACTTGACTTAATGAAGATGTATTTCTATGTATCTGTCAGAAGACAATTAGTCAAGAAATTTGGACTCTCAAAGCATGTTGCACTTCAATCACTTCATACGTATTAATTTGACAAGGATGTCATTATTGAAGATACCTCAGCTCAAGGTGAACAACTGGAGGAAGTAGATAGAGAGAAGCAGTCAACAGAAGATACTATTGCACCAGTAGTGAATAGTAGGAAAGATCAGATCACAGTCACTGCAACACAAGAACCATCTATTCAGAGGTTAGATGACTCAGGAGCTGTGATAACTGATGTTGAAAGGACTTCTGTGATGACTGAGAATGCAAGTGAGATACCCTATGATATGGGAGGAATGACTTTGGTTGATTTTTCTGAAGATCAAACAAATTTTGTTCGGTCAGAGTCTATCCACCTTGAGGGTGAGTCTCAGCAAACAACACTTAAAGACGGTGATGTACTAACTATGGTGTCTAATGAAGTATTACTGAAGACATCAGAGTCTAGTAAAGAACCTGAAAGTGGTATACTGGAGCCTGTAGTCTCTGGAAGGAAAGAAGATGATTGTAAGGGTTCAGAGATTATAGCAGCTCACTCCTTGGAGAAAACCTCAAGCCACATGCCATATGAGGAACCCTCTCTCCATGTGAGTTCAGGTATAAAAACTCCTTCTAAACTCTATTTTTCTGTAGGTCATGAGAGCACTTATCTAAATTTGAGTGATACACTTGAAAAGATGGACTTAGATCCACAAACAGATAGGCTGGCTCCTGATCAGGCAAAAGGTGAGGTAGAAAGAGTGTTGACTTTAGTAAGTCAAAGTGAGAATGAGGGTATGGATGATCAACTCCATAGTGAGGGAGAGAAAATTAGGAAACCATCATTTGATTTCTGGGATCAGGTTTTTCCTGAATCTTGGTCTGAAAATTTGGGTATGGATGCTGGTACTTATTCATTCATCAAAATGTATCAGAAGAATGACCTAGCACATCACAATGCAAAGCCAGAAGTTAAAGCTCAGAAGCAAAAGGAGAGGCTTGCAGGAATCATTAACAGAAGAGGTGCCAGGATAAAGCAATCTCTTGATACATATGTACCAGATGAAGTTCCTAATGATCCTAGTGTTCCTTTGTATGTACTTCCAATATCAGCTAGAATTGAGATATCTACAGTCTTTGATCACTCTAAGGAGGAGTCAGGATTTGAAGATGTTAGTACACAGAATACTGGTGAAGGAGATGATGATCATGTTTCAGCTACAGATCAGGAAGATGAAGATGTTGATACTTCTAATCAGGTTTTATTACTTGAATATCATACAACTCAAGCAACTTCTTCTACAAGACTTGAAGATACAGTTCTTTCTGATTCTGATTCTGAAGATTCTAGAAGCACTTCCAACATTGAAGTTCATTCTGATGTTTTGAAAGATATTCAGAATTCTCAAATTGCTATGCAAACAAGACTTCAATCACTTGAAGATAACCAAGTCACAATTATGGAAAATCAAGCAGTTCTGATGAATATCATTTGTTCTGTTTCTGAATCTCTTGGAATGAATGTTGATGATGTCAAAAAGGGGGAGATAAAGACAATTCAAAGACAACAACAACAACAACACCAGACTGGAGGAGATAAAGCCGGGGGAGATAAAGAGCAGACAAAGGGAAGTAAAAAGAAGAACTAGGAGTGACAGTGGTGAATCTTAGCTAGGAAGTGGTAAAGGAAGAGCAGCATTAATAGTTAAAATTCTTTCTTCTAGGTACTAGATAAATGTCTACATCTGGGAAGGAGGTACTTAACTTCATAATTCTACATTCATAAATTCTAATCTGGTTGTATTGTTATATGTTTTGACATCCACAACTTAGATTTATGCTTCAGTTTTTAAAGCATAAATATGGGGAGATTGTTAGGAATAATTCATAAGTTGTGATGTTAAGAATTGAATTTACACATTATACTTCTTGTAATCCTGATCTTATAAAGGATTTAGCACTATATATAGGATTTATGTGTAAGACAGTTATCTGTACAGTTTAGTCAGGAATGAACAGTGTATCGGAGACTAAATGTCAGGAACAAAGAACAAATCCTGATGACGGTCTAATACTGATGATGATCAGATACTGATGATACAAGATGAAATCCTGATATCAGTCGTGTTACTGATGATGTCATTGTGGATTCTACAGAAACTGGCAAGTGCTATAAAACAGGATCGTTGTTTGAAGAACAAGCAAGAAGATATTATGAAGGAAAGAGTTTTCTATTGATGGAAACTATCGACTAGAAGGTAGAACATTGTCATGTATAGATTATATCTTTCTGTTAGTAGTTGATAGGTAGCATATAAATACTCTCTCAATATCATTGTAAAGAGCGTGTGTTGTGAATTCGTGTGCGTAGCTCTGTATAAGGTTTGTATTCGAGAATTCGAAACAAACAGAGAGAGAGATTTGTATTGTCAGCAGCTGCTTAAGGTATTGTACACCTTTGGTAGAGTTTGTATTTGATCTTATTAATACAAACAGAGTTTGATTCATTTGTTTATTCTTGTTCGTATAATCAAGCGAAAATCAGACACGATTATATAACTTGTATTCAACCCCCCCTTCTACAAGTTATTCGAGTTAACAGCTTTAAAAAAGAAGAATGCAGAACACATACATTAGGAGGATAGAATGACAGAAAAAAGGTCAAAAACAAGTATAAGCTTTAGGAATAAACTGATTATAAATCTGAACTCCTCATACCTTGTTACTGATTATAACCTCATGGAGGGCTGTAAAAAAAAGGGAAGTGCAGATTGTGTTACGGAACAAGATTCAGAATTTGATAACGACAGAAATATCCAATTCGATAGACAATATATCTCACCTGACAAAAGAATATGGTGATTACATGATACAACAACCAAAGCCTGAAATATAATATATTGTGAAACAGGACAAATTGTATACTTGTTTAGAATTCGTTAAAGGAACTAGATAAATTGTATCAGATGAGGCTGAAGCCTTGTTGAAGGCAATCTTTCTTTGATTGTTTAAAATCTTATACCAGCCTATCAATAATATAAACTAAAAAATACGACGTTATTTTGTTATGACTCCTAATAAACTTTTCTTGTTAAAATTGTTGCTATATATTGACTTCTGATGAGATGCTACTATCTTAATGATCACAAAGAGAGAAGAAAAAGTAATTTTTTTACCTTATACCATGTGAGCAGCTTTGAGGAATTATACTTGTTCCACTGCACCTTACTTGATCCTTGGCTGGTGTACACTTGCAGTTTCTCACCCAACAATCCAACCTTTGAAATTTCACACATTCAATTAGTACATTGGTCTAGTCATTTTCTCCTCTTATTAAGGAATGCTTTAGCAAGGAGAACAAAATGTTATTTTGTGTGCTTGAAGATTAGGGGAGAAGTACAGAAGGTTGTAGAAGACATAGACCTGATAAATCAGGGTCAAAGTTCTTGGCAGCAGTAAATCTAATAGTTACCAGATAGTCCAAGCATGTAGACAGATATACTCTGATAATTTTTAACTCAGATCTACTAGTTTCTGCTTATCAAATTTCAACTGCAATAGAAAGAACAAAACTGGTTAGCAAAAAAAGAGAACTCAAACTAGTTAGCAAAAACAGAGAACATCATAAACTAGTAAAGGTAGTGATCAATTTCTAATTTCACATCAACAAAACCAAATTGCAAAATTAGCAAAACAAATTATTAACCAGCTCGTATAAAGCTTCCTCTGAATACAATATTGACAGCGTTGAAAAACTATAAGAGATGGCAGAACTCTTTCTTCTGCAAAATAGCGTTGAAATTCTTCATACTATTAGAAAGTAAACCTTCAATGGTGATACTTATTTTATTTTGGTCTCCGTATGTCAGTCTCCGTTACTCTCTATGGCTTACTATAAATCACTATCACAATAATTATTATGATCCTGGCTATATATAATTGCTATATATAACTAGTTAGTGTTAGTGTTGCGCCACTTTAGAAATAATCACAATGTTACTCTCTATTTCTAAAACATGGAAAATATTCAGTTTTACTCAAAAAGTCATACACAGAACTCAAACCACTGAATCTTTTATTAACAAGTGCAGTGCTTATGTACCAGTAGTCATGATTGCCGATCTGATTGCAGCTGCATTCCAGTGAGGGTGGACTGTCTTGAGGAGGCCTACAATCCTAGCAACATGTGAACAAGACATGGAGGTTCCTGATTCTGAACTGAAGTGAGTCCTCCGGATATCTACTCCTGTCCCTGTGGCGCTTGTTGCTTCAGAGTATGCAACTATTATACTAACTCCTGGTGCGCATATATCTGACTGAAACCATGAAATGTTAATTGTTATGTGGTTGTGATGTGGATTGCAAACATAAAGTAAAAGTAATGACCAGACACAACAATTCGTGGATGACACATTACTTCCTTAAAACCTTATGAGAAATTACCAGATGAAAAGGTTAAAACCTTATGAAAAATGATATAAGACATGACTATGTATCATGTATGTACACCTGCTCTGCACCAATTAAAATAATCGAACCTTTTTTTCAACTGGAACACTCAAGTCACGCCCACATAGCAAAACATACCATTGTAGTTAAACTGGTCTCCCTCTATTCAAAATCGAATATAACACAAAACGAACATATAACAGTTAAATATAGCACAAAATCGAACATATAACACAAAAAAAAAAGCTAAATATAACACAAAATTAAACATAAAACAGTTAAATATAGCACAAATTAAATATGCATAACAACTAACCCTAATTTAACGAAGATATAAAAGATTGAAGTATCTTAAACATGAAGCCCTAAATTCAACAAGATGGAAACCCTAATGTTGAAGCCCAAATTAAAGCCCATCCGGTTAAAGTCTTAAATTAAACCCGATTGAAGCCCTAATTTTGAATTCAACCCTGAGACAGCAAAAGTAGAAATCGAAATCAACCCTAAGTTTTGTAACAAATCGAACTGAAATAGTTATATGTATAGATTATATGTATAAATGAATTTTAAAGAAGCATTCAAATCGAAAATATGCATATGTATGTGTACTGTTTATATGTGTGTATAGATTAGTAGTTACCGAGAGTGTGTGTTTGTGATGGTGGGAAAGAAAGAGAGAGAGAGAGAGAGGCGGGGGAGAGCTATCAGGAGTGAAAAATGAAAAAATGAAAGACGGGGGAGAGCTTAAAGAAAGAGAGAGTGTGGGAGACTGAAAATTTTTGGATCGAGCGGTACATTTGCCGTTCATCCAATTGTTTAGCATATTCTTAATTTCTATAAAATTTTTTTTTATTATTTTATCAAAATTAATTAGTTTTCATGTTAAATAAAAATAAAAAAATTATTTTCAGTTAAAAAGCTAAAATAGTTTTGTTTATTCGAAAATCATGACAACAATGTTTATTTTATGGTAATTTAAAAATAAAAAATTTTATTTTTAGTTAAAAAGGTAAAAGCTTATTTTTAGTTAAAAAGTTAAAATTTTTATTTTTCATTAAATATTCAATTATTTTTACATAATCTAAAATAATATATTCAAATATTATTTTATTTAATTAATAAATAAAATAAATAGTTAAAATTAATTAATTATTTATTTATTAGTTTTGTAGTCCTTGTAGTTTTATATGGCAAGGAAATTTTTCTTTTCAACATTTTATTTAATTAATTAATTTCTTTATTAAATATTTAATTTCTTTTTTTTGCTAAATGATTTCTTTTAAATAATTTGAATTAATATATTCAAAAAAAAATTATATACAATTATTTATTTATTTATTGATATATTAAAATATATTTAGGGAAAAAATTATTTTGAAATTTTTGTTTAATATTATTTAATAAATATAAAAATAAAATTACACATCTTAAAATGTTTTAACATTTTTAGTGAAATATTCACTCTCTAATGGAATATTCTAGATTTTTATAAAAATAATTTTTTTATTTTTATTCAAAAAAAGTAATTTTCATGTGAAAAAAGGTTAAAATTTTATTTGTAGTAGAAAATATAAAATTTTGTTCATTGCAAAATTACGGCAACACAATTTCAGACCTACGGCAACACACAAACATTTTTATTCTATGCCAACATATTTTTGCTACGTAAGGCAACATAAAAATGATAATGTTGTATTAGCAAAAAAAACATGCATGGCAAAGGCAACATATCCAAAGGCAACATAGGCTCTAGATGTGGTCATAGGCCTTTTATGGTGTAGTGGACTAGTTGTAGCCCATCAGTCGGAACTGGTTGTAGCCCATCAGTCAGGACTAGTTGTAGCCCATCAAAACCTTTAACCTATAAGAAATAAAGGCCCCCAATCTCACAATTTCAAAACAAATGATCTCAAATATCACAAATGAAAAATTTGGCCCATATATCACTCCAAAATATTATATCGTGTAGCGTTTTTTTTTGTAGAAGATGCTAAAGCGTCTGGCTTCTTTCGAGGATAGAACGCCACATTATGTGGCGTTTGGGTTGGGTGGTTGTTTTTTTTTTTTTTTTACGTTTTCTTCTAAATATATATTTATAAATAGTATTAAAAATTTATAAACAAATAATCGATTAAAATTGTATTTTTTAAATTAAAAAAATACAATTTTAATTAACCTTAGGGGTTCAATAATTAACTTTTTGGGTTCAATTTTTCTATTTTGGGTTTTAGAAATATTCCGAACGACGAATAAACCGTATACGAACCACCTAGACTCTAAACCCATTACGGTTTAGGGTTTTGGAAACACATTACGATATACTCCCTTCGTCCCATCCAATTCTTAACACTTTTTTGTCACTTTCTGGCACGCATTTTAAGGTGAATTTTAAGGATGATTTCATAACTTATTTTCAAAATTTTTCTTTTCTGTATAAAATTAGGATTGTTCTATTTTTATAAAAAAAAAAAAGAAAATTTCAAAAATAAGTTATGAAATTATCCCTAAAATTTACCTTAAAATGCGTGTCAAACAACCTATTTTGAAATGTTAACAAATGGAGGGGACAGAAGCGTTTTCAACCAAGCAAAAAAAAAAAAAGAGGTACAACCCCCAAATGGTAAACGCATCAGCGTTTTTAAAAAAAAAGAAAAAAAATCGAAACGCTATATATATATTGGAGTGTGTGTTGTAGTGATACTTAGGATCATGTTTTTGAGCTATGATATTTAGGACCATATTTAGGACCATTTGTTTTCAAATTGTTATATATGGGGCCAACACCCACCTATGAGAGTATTTTATATCTTTTAAAAAGATATTTTTTTTAGAATCTGTCTCAAAATTCAACGGTTGCTATTGAGTGTACCAACAAAAAAGTATTTCAACGGTTGCTATTGAGTGTATAAAAAAAAAAGTGTACCAATTCAATAACCAAATATATCCTAAGTTGCTTATATGCTTATAATAGTATAGTGTAGATATCTCAAAATTAATCTCAAAAAAGTTTTTAAATGACATTTCATGAATTTTATCTATGATTATCCTATTTCCCAAAATTCAAGATATGATTAAGAAAATAACTAATAATTATTTTTTTCTAACTGAAAATAACTAATAATTTCATGAAATGATTCTGGGAACAAACCAAATTCAATCCACCAACATAATAGTACATTGTTATGCATGTTTTTGGACAAATCAATTTGAAATGGATAAGAATAAAAAGGTTGTACTCTGCCTGATGAGAAGAGATGTTGATGTAAACATCCAAGTATTGTTGTTAATTTTTAACTTCAGAGGCTGTTTCCAATATTGTAATGCGTGTGGCGAATAGCAAATCAAACACTTACCAATTACGCAATGCATGGCATCACAGTTTCTACTTGTCCTGTCTCCATGTACTGCAAATGCTTTGCCAAAATCGAAACTGCCCTGCATTGAAGCTTCCCTTATCCAGTCCACACCTGTACTAATCTCAATCCCATTTATCTAATGACGACCTTAACAATGTTTATTATTTTTTTAAAATGTACAAACACAGCTAAGCTATCAAGTTTTCTTGGTTTTCCCGGCCTTAGTAATTTGTGTTTGAAAAACATTAGTTCCCTCATCGTCGATTTTATAAGTACTCAACTAGTCGTTTACCTTTTTCCTTCCTTGTCGTAATTTTCACACACAGAATATTTTACTGTGTGTTGTTTAGTTCTGTTACTCGAAGTCTTATTGATTTGTATTTCAGGGTATTGTTTCCTGTTTTTTTTTTGCATTTTCACAATTATGGAAGAATGCAAGCCTCTATCACCACCTAACAAGGTAACCCTGGTTTCTTTTAAGCCTATTCTAGTTCATACTGTGTGCGCGTGCAAGTGCACAGATGTTAGTAGGAACTAGGATGTGTGCGCGCGGGAGGGAGGGGGCTGGTTTGTTCTTTTTGCATAGCCTTTTCATTACAGTATTAGGTTATAATTCTCGTATTGATGATAATGCCTGTTATGATTTTGAATTGATGACAATGCCTATGATTATTTCATTATGAGAAATAAGAAAAATGGCTAACGAAGATGGAGTTTAGTTTACTATTGTTTGCAGTACTGGTGTTTGGAGAAATTCTTATTGTATGAACTTAATTAGTTAATTGCATTTTTGAAGGAGTTTAACAGGATTTTTTAAGACTTGCAACAACAATAGTGACTTATATTGTTTAATCATGACCAGAGTAAATAAAACTTGGATCATGTTTATTTCGTACAGCAGCAGATACCTTTACAAAGGGTTGACTCTGAACGTCCATATCGCCTTCTTTACTGCTCAGGCAAGGGTGACAAGGCAGGAGTTATACAGGAGTTAGATAATGGTGTAGAAGCTAATCTAGCGGATTACGATAAAAGAACAGCACTTCATTTAGCAGCATGTGAAGGTTGCACTGAGATTGTTACTCTACTGCTAGAAAAAGGTGCTGATGTTAACTCAACTGATCGCTGGGGTCGAACTGTAAGTTCGTAATGTACTGCAATAAGCTATATCTATGATTTTTTCTACTATCATCTTTGAATTCTTATATTGGAAAAGGTGCGCTAGTAATTTGCTTAATACATATCTACCAACATTATCATCTATTGATTTCAGAGTGGCATAGTTAGCAATTTGCTTCTTTCTTCTGTTTTAAGTTTACACGGCATTCTCATTAGTGGTCTAGCTTCCTTCATGTGGAAAGTAAGCAGTAACTTACGAGATGGTCATGTGTTAACTTCAATATTTGCAGCCACTTTCAGATGCCCGTAGCGTAAATCATGTGGAAATTTGCAAAATTTTGGAAGAACATGGTGGAATTGATCCGGTATACCACTTCCATAGCTAACGCCTTGCATACTAATCTATTTTCCTTTGTTATAACTATAAACTTCACTCAAAATCAAGTTACTAGCAATTATGCTGGGGTGATAATCACAAGCATGCTTGGACCATGTTATTTATGTATATTTTACTTCTAATTCTTTCTTGGTTCAGGTAGGACTTGACTCTACTACTCCATGTTATGAGATTGATAACTCTGAAGTGGACATGAATGAAGCAGTTCTTATTGGAGAGGTAAAATTATTTTCAGTTAATACGATATTATATAAATTCAACTCCAGAAACACGGCCTTTAATCTTGCTGCAAGCACTAAAAGTAACCCCTTACTGATTTAAGGGACTAGAAATTCTGATATAAGTTAATACATCACATAGAACCTGGCTGCAGGGTGCTTATGGTGAAGTTTACGTTGTCAAGTGGCGTGGTACAGAAGTTGCTGCAAAAACCATTAGATCCTCGATTGCATCCAATCAAATGGTGAGGTAAGAAACTGATACAATGCGAAAAGGCATCATCTATTGTCAATTTGTTCTTTAATAAATCCTGGTTTCGTGCTGATATAATGTATTTTGCTAATTGCACTTTCCATATACCAACTGTCCATCAATTCTAGGAAGACCTTTCTAAAAGAACTGGCATTGTGGCAGAAGTTACGTCATCCTAATATAGTACAGTTCCTTGGAGTTTTAAAGGACTCTGAGCGCTTGATCTTCCTCACTGAGTATCTCCGGAATGTAAGGTTGTTTCTATGGATTCTGCTAATTTGTCCATTCAGTTACTGATATTTGATGCAATCAAATTTGTAGGGTACTTTGTATGACATACTAAAAAAGAAAGGAAGGCTTGATCAGCCAACAGCTGTTGCCTATGCTTTAGACATTGCAAGGTACATTATTGAGAGATGTTGCTGAAGTTTGCCTATCAGTTTGTTTTGTAACCTTTCCTCCTATTTTCCGTGAATCTGTAACAGCTTGCAAGAGTTTGGTTTTGATTAGAGTACTTATTATTAAAAAGACAGTCAATTCTTCTGGATATTACTACATGAAAAGGAGAAAGATCAGGAATTTTTTTATGATGCTACTGTTCTAGATATTATTTCCTGATTAGCATAATTAATAATCATACATACTGAGGCCTATTCCCTATGCTGATCTGCTATCCTTTTTATTTATTTCACTACAGAGGCATGAATTATCTTCATCAACATAAACCGCATGCCATAATTCACCGGGATCTGACTCCAAGGTTGCAAATAAAATAGTCATGCCTGTTAAATTTTTATGCACAATATGCATCTTTCACCAGTACTAGAACTAGAAGCAGAAGTTATCTGCAAGTTATGAACTTTATTCTGCTATATATATTTAGGAATGTATTGCAAGATGAATCAGGACACCTTAAAGTCACAGATTTTGGATTAAGCAAAAACGCACGTGAAAAAGATGCTCATGGTTATAAAATGACTGGAGGAACAGGAACATGTATGACTTCCCACCCCACCTTACTGATCGAAGACTGAACGTTTTGACAATTTTTCAAAAGCATACTAATCTAACTTTTCTCTTCAGATCGTTATATGGCGCCTGAGGTTTATCGTCGAGAGTCATATGGAAAGAGTGTTGATGTATTTTCATTTGCTCTTATAGTACATGAGGTAAGTTGATTTTTTTTTTTTGCAGTAGTTAATCACGTCTTCTTTAAGTATTATGTAGATATTCTTTTTGTAGAAAATAGAGATGTGTGTGAATATATGTATTGCGAAGAATCAAGAATAATGTAAGAGAAAAGAAACTCTTGTATTAATAACTTGAAGCTTGATTTTACAATGGAGACAACGTCTCAATATATAGGAAATTATACACTAAGTCAGCTAGCTACAGTACTTACTATGAGGTCATGGATAATGTCATAGTAGGTGAAATATTTGACTACCGATTATATTATGTACTTTTAACACCCCCCCTCAAACTGAAGATGGTTGAACCAGTTTAAGTTTGCAAACAAGATCACGATGTGAACTAGGAGGAAGAGCTTTCGTGAAAATATCTGCAGTATTATCAGTACTAGAGACAGCATGAAGATGAACCGTGCCTTTTGCAACCTGTTGACGGGTGAAATGGCAATCGATCTCTATATGTTTAGTGCGTTCATGAAAGACATCATTGTGAGCAATGTCCCTGGCACTTTTGCTATCGCAGTAGATAATAGTGGCTGGAGAATGAGTTACATTCATTTCTTCAAGTAACCATCTTAGCCAAATTAATTCCTGTGTAGTGTCAGCTAGAGCTCGATATTCTGACTCGGCACTGGATTTTGATGCAAGCGACTGTTTCTTACTGCGCCAAGAGATAAGAGAATCACCCAGAAAGAAGCAAAATCCTGTAGTGGAACATCTTGTAGTAGGATCACCACCCCAATCAGCATCGGAATAGGCATGTAACTCAAGTGATGAGTTGTATGCATAATGTAGTCCATGAAGAATGGAGCCTTTGACATAACGAAGTATGTGGAGGACAGCTGTATAATGAGGAGTACGAGGAGCTGCCATAAATTGACTAACAATATGAACGGCATGAGCAATGTCAGGACGAGTGACAGTAAGATAAATCAGACTTCCTACCAACTGACGATACAACGTAGGGTTGGCAAGTAGATCGCCATCTTCGGAGTTAAGTTTTACCCCATATTCCAAAGGTGTTGATGTAATTTTAGTGTCGCTGATTCCAGATTTTAATAAAAGATCAGATGCATACTTAACTTGAGAAAGGGTGTACCCGGTAGGTATAGAAGAAACCTCAATACCCAAGAAGTAGCTTAATGAACCAAGATCTTTCATTTCAAATTGCTGATTTAGAAACTGTTTGAGTTCAAAAATGCCTGTAGTATCATCTCCAGTGATAATCATATCATCCACATAGAGGAGGAGAAGGACAATTCCTCGATCTGTCCGTCGAATGAAGAGAGCATGATCATATGGACTAGAAGTAAATCCCAGCTCACTAATGACTTTGCTAAATTTTTCGAACCATGCTCGAGGTGCTTGTTTAAGACCATACAGTGCCTTGTTTAGCTTGAGCACTTGATTTGGAGAGTGATTAAAACCAGGTGGAGGTTTGAGATAAACTTCTTCATCTAAGTCACCATTAAGAAAAGCATTTTTGACATCCATTTGCCACATATCCCATTGTTTTGATGCTCCAACAGCGAGTAAACTTCGAACTGATGTAAGACGAGCAACTGGTGCAAAAGTCTCTTCATAATCAATGCCATACTCCTGGGTAAAGCCTCTAGCAACTAGACGGGCTTTATATCTCTCAATGGATCCATCAGCTTTTGTCTTAATTTTGTAGATCCATCGACAACCCACGGTTGTTTTGCTAGGAGGCAAGGTAACCAGATCCCAAGTGTGATTTTTGTCTAATGCCTGAAGTTCTTCTGCCATAGCTTCCTGCCAAAGAGGGTGAACACTTGCCTCTCTATATGTTTGAGGCTCGTGTAAAGATTGTATAGCAGAATAAACATGATAATCAGTAAGACGAACAGAAGGTTTTCTTACCCGAGTAGATCGATGAACATGTTCATCTGAAGTGGATGGTAAGATGGGAGGCTCGGTACTGGAATCCTCAGACTGACCTGTTATTGAAGGGACAGTAGTAGGTGGAGGTCGTTGTGTGAGCTCATCTGAAGGATCTGCTGAATGTATATAAGAAGAGGTTGGAGATTCTATATATTCATCACTGGGATGTAGATCAACAAAAGGATCTGTAAAGTGAGAAATGCTAGCAGAAGTGTCAATGTGAAATTCTGACATAGATGAGAACATTTTGTGTTCCCAAAAAGTAACATCACGAGAGACACGAAGGCGCTGTGAGATAGGATCCCAACAACGGTATCCTTTCTGACCACTGCCATAGCCAATAAAACAACAAAGGCGAGCACGTGGTTCGAGTTTTGTTCTCTCATGTTGAGGAAGAAGAACGAAACATGTAGAACCAAAAATCTTAAGAGAATCATATGACGGTGGTTCTTCATATAATTTTTCATAAGGTGACAAGTTATCTGTAACAGGAGAAGGAATCATATTTATTGTATGAACATCAGTCAATGCGGCTTCCCCCCAAAAATATTCTGGACAAGAAGAAGAAATGAGAAGAGCTCGAATGGTATCTAGGATGTGTCTGTGTTTACGTTCAGCACGACCATTTTGTTGTGATGTGTAAGGACAAGAACTTTGTGCAAGAGTACCATAAGATGCCAAAAATTTTGTAAGTTCAGATTCTTTGTATTCTTTGGCATTATCGGCACGAAAAAGTTTGATTTTCTTTTTGAATTGAGTATCAATCATAGTGGCAAAGTTTTTATATGTTTCTCCTAATTCAGATCGATTTTTCAAAATATATATCCAAGTGTATCGAGAGAAATCATCAACAAATATCACGTAGTACCTAGACCCCCCCATAGTTGGAGTTGGAGAGGGACCCCAAATATCAGAGTGTATAAGATCAAAAGTGGCTGATGATTTTTGATAATGAATAGGAAAAGGAAGTTTATGTTGTTTTGCCAGTTTGCATGATACACAGTCAGTTATGTCTGTATTTACACTACCTAAATGACCGCTAGAAATTAGGTTACGTAAACGAGAAGAAGAAGGATGACCTAACCGGGAATGCCAGACACTGGTTGTTGATGAAACTGAGCCAACTATATGAGATGATGACAATTCTGGTATAGGAAGATGAAGGGATGTGAGCTCAAACAACTTCCCGCATCTACGTCCTGTTCCAATCATTTTACCTGTCCGAGGATCCTGTATATGACAACCAGAAGGAGAAAAGATAATGTCAAGACCAAGATCACATAGTTTACTGATGGAAACAAGATTAAGTGTAAGATCAGGAACAAAATATGTGTTAGGAAGAGAAAAAGCTTCCGTGGATACAGTTCCAATATGTGTTACATTCATGGTAGAGCCATCTGCGGTTTGGATGTTTGGAAGACATGGATTCTTTGTTGTTGTGGTAAATATTGATGGATCATTTGTCATATGATTGCAGCATCCAGAATCTAGATACCAAGATTTACCAGAGTTAACAGAAAAAGCCGTTGAAGATTTTAATTTAGCTAGAACCTGTATGATCAATGATTCAAGCTTGCTGGAAGGTGTAGTTGATGTCCTTTCGGAGGTTGCTTCAAAAGTTGAAGTTGCATAATGAGAGCCATTCAAGATTGTTTGAATCGGTGAACTATTTTCTCGTTCCATGCTTGCAAGTACAGGGTTGAAAGTGAAGACTTTGAAAACTTCAGGGACTGAACTGTAATTTTAAATAGTCCAGGGGCTGGTGTGTCAGTTGACAAAAGTTGGAGTATCAACCTGCAAGATCAACAGAAGATTGGATGTAGGATTGTAATTTGTGCCAATAAATCATAGATTTATTATGTGACTCAGGTGGGCTAATTTTGACATGACCCAAATATTGTCACTGAACCCAACTAAATGAAACCAATGGGCTCATAAGAGGGTCCAGTAGAGGAAATAAGTCAGCGATCTCTTAGCTCCGTTTGTTGGTAAAGCCTCCAAAACCAAAACAATTCTCTAGAAAAATGAGTGTTTCACTGTGTGAGAGAGAGAGAATGCGGTGGTGCGAGAGAATGGATTTTGGGGATTAAATCGGTGTTTGGTTGTGTCTTCGCTGGGATCGGGCTCGATGGTGTGGGTTCAGGGGTGAAGAACACACGACAGTAAGGAGATGAACGGCATGAGGCTCAGTCCGGTGGCAGTGGTGACCGACGTCGGTGCGCGGTGGCGTGGCTGCGAAGTGCGTTAGATGTACTCGGATGAGTGTGGAGCTGTTATCAATAACAATGGTTGTGTTGACTTGCCGGAAACAATGGTGGTTCCTGGAGATGATGATGACCGTGGCTGTGAAAAGTGGAAACAAGGTGTTTGTGAAAATGTCACAAAGACAAAGCTTGGAAGAGGTGATAGGACTTTGGTTGGAATGGTGGTTGTGGAATTGAACAGAGGAGGGAGAGGGGGACAGTGGGCTGCGCCAACTGTTCGTTTTAATGATTGAAAGAGTTTGAAGACAACAGAGGATGTCACCGGAAACGATAAAGGCAGCGGAACAACGGAGGTAAGTAACCTATAGCTCTGATACCATGTAGAAAATAGAGATGTGTGTGAATATATGTATTGCGAAGAATCAAGAATAATGTAAGAGAAAAGAAACTCTTGTATTAATAACTTGAAGCTTGATTTTACAATGGAGACAACGTCTCAATATATAGGAAATTATACACTAAGTCAGCTAGCTACGGTACTTACTATGAGGTCATGGATAATGTCATAGTAGGTGAAATATTTGACTACCGATTATATTATGTACTTTTAACACTTTTAAATATTCTTTTTAGGTTTCTTTGATGACAACCCCTGAGAGCTTTTAGACCTCACTAACCTGTTGTGCTACAGATGTTTCAAGGGGGACCTTCGAATAGGGAACAAGCTGCAGAGCACGTTGCAGATAAACGAGCTTATGAAGATTCACGGCCATATCTTTCCTCATATGTATACCCTGAGGAAGTCATACGGTATATAAGTAACTCAAATTTTTTTGTTAATCTTTGGACAATGACAATGAGTATCCATAGCCAGTGGAGTAACAGCAGGATTTGATCTTAGTTCTTACCAAATAAGAGCATCACACTCTCAGAAACTTGAATAGAAACTTAAATTTAAAAAGCGATTGATTTCTTTAAAAAGAAATAGGGAAAAAAAGTGATTGATATTTCAGCTGAGAGACACATAAGGTATTTCTTCTCTTAAAAAAGAAAATTAGCTTATACAAGCATTTCTAATTTCATAGCACGTCCATGATGTATATTGCAGGCTTCTTCAAGCGTGCTGGCACAAGAATCCAGATTGTCGTCCTACGTTTGAAGAAATAATATTGCAGCTAGAGTTGATTCTGGAGGATCTAAAAGGTGGCAAGGGATTAGAGTGCTGCTGTAATTGTGTTATTTTATAAAGCCAGTTCACAATAAAATGCATACTTGATGTGCAATTTACATGTAGAGATCTGTGCAAATTGTTTCCCTTCTTTTGTCGCCTGTTGTATGAACATTTCGCGCACTTTATTCCAAAACAGAAAAACATTTTCAAGAATGTTCAAACTATAGATGCATATGGTAGTGTATTTGTCGATTTTCTTTTGCTTTATCTTCATTTATATGTAGAATCAGAGAACACCGTCATTCGTTTGTATAAGTGTATCTGCACTAGCAACAATATTGCTCCAATTGGTTCCTTCTTTCATTTGTTCTGTAACAAATCTTTTGATTCTTTAATATAAGCTACACAATGTAGTTTCAATTCTTGTAGCCTCACAAACTTCCATACCTTTTCGATAACAGAGGTTGAGTATTCAAATTTTTAATTTGATATCTTGACGATGAAACAAAGAAAAAATTGCAGAGTGCAGAAATCTTAACATATGCAGATCAAGTGGAAGATAGTGTAGTATGCATGCTTAATATTTGCCCTTTAATAATGAAATAATGATAAAAAGACTCCGATAACAAATGGAGAAACTAAAAACACACAAGTCCATGACTGCAATTTTTCTTTTTTTTTTTTTTGATCACCAGACATGACTATACATGACTGAATTTTTGAATGGCATGTGTCATGACTACATGGTGCGTATCATGCATGCCCCATAGGCTGTTGTACAATGGTCATTTTTTAATTGTGCATGAAAAAGCCTGTATTTTGTATTTAGGTCTCTGTTGAAATGCCAATATATCCATCTTATAAAAGTTAATCTTACCTATACAAGTCATCAACGTCTGGGTGGTGTAGTTGGTTATCACGTTTGCCTCACACGCAAAAGGTCCCCGGTTCGAACCCGGGCTTAGACATTCTTTTTTTTTTTTTTTTTAAATATGTATTTCTTGTTTTGTTCAGTTCATGTTTCAGATTTCAGAATACCCCTACCCTTAGTTGTGCATATGTACTTCAATACTGATTTTGACTGAATTGCAATTTTTTATCACTCACAAATCAAGATAATGTATATTCAAACAATTTCATCTCCAAACTGTAAGTTCAACCCTAGAAATGTTTCACCTTTATCTCATTTCCTAAACCACCCCAAAAGTTCAAAACTTGTGTACAACAATCCAATTTACAAATCTGGGTTTTGCAATTTAGTTAAAAGGGTATCTGAAACACCAATGTTCTTGAAAAACAGTAGCGGTTTGATTGGGATTAGATGTGATGGGTCGTTTGGGAAAGATGAGAAAGATAGTGAGAATAGTTTTTACATGAGAAGAGCTGTGGAGATCGCTAAGAAAGCTACTGGGCATACTAGTCCTAATCCATTGGTTGGTTGTGTAATTGTGAATGATGGGAAGATTGTTGGTGAAGGGTTTCATCCTAAAGCTGGTCAACCTCATGCTGAGGTAATTATTTCTTCATCTGGAAATTTAAATTTCATATAATATAAATTATGTATATGATAAATATTAAAATGATATATACCATCTTTCCAAGTTTCTATCTTTGATTAGATTTAGTACTTGTGTAGTTTACATGTAGCTCATTGTGTTTGTTATGTTATAATTGTTGATATTAAGTTTTGTTCCCTCAAGAGTTAAGACACAATTATGTAGAAGTGGTAAATTTGGGTTCCGGTGACTTCCTAAACATGTCTGTTCCAAAACGTACTGATATTTGATGAAGGAATAGTTCATAGTTTGCGCTTTTTGAAGTTCAATACTGATAAAAAAATTAAGGGAAAAAAAGAGTTGAAGGTTTTGAAATTCAGCTATGCTTGAAGCATTGTGCAATTACGAGTTTTGACATGTTAAGAATTTAGATAAGTTCGTGTGTGAAATACAGGTCTTTGCTCTAAGAGACGCTGGAGATTTGGCAGAAAATGGGACTGCTTATGTGACTTTGGAACCATGTAATCATTATGGGAGAACACCACCATGTAGCGAAGCACTTATCAAAGCGAAGGTGAAAAATGTCGTGGTTGGGATGGTGGATCCAAACCCCATTGTAGCATCCAAGGGGGTGGATAAACTAAGAGCTGCAGGAATTAATGTAACTGTAGGTGTCGAAGAAGACATGTGCAAGAAGCTTAATGAAGGTTATATTCATCAAATGCTGACAGGCAATCCCTATGTTACACTAAGGTGAAGTCATCACTCTCAAATTTACTTCGTTCTTTTGGTTTGATTGGTTACATAAGCGTTTTATATACAAGTCTATTATATGGATAAATCTTCATACTCCTTTTAACAATTCATATAATATGTATTAAGTGTTACTGAATTCTGCTTACCTTTCTGTTACAATTGTGTTATTATTTGGTAATTAATCTTAATATTATGCACAATAACAAGAAATAGTTTATGATAATTTTTTTCAGTAGCTAACGTACTTGTTAAACTCTAGACAACTTCTTAATTCTCAAAATGTTGTACTTTGGCACATGCAGATACACACTCTCAGTTAATGGCTGTTTGACAGATCAACTTGGGGAAGAAGTAGTGGCACCAGGTGGATACTACTCAAAACTTTTGCAAGAATATGATGCAGTAATACTATCTTCTACGCTGTTGGCAAAGACATCTTCACTTCCTTTGTCTAATGAACCTGGAGCCAATCAACCTCTTAAAATTATAATCGCAGAATCTTCAAGTTCCCAGTTTCAAATCCCCGTTTCCACTAATGAAGCAACTTCCAAAGTGATTATATTTACTGACAAAGAGATAGACTTGGGATCTCAAACAGCTCAACAAGGTATTGAAACCGTTGTGTTAGAAAACATAAGCTTACTTGCCATCCTTGAGTACTGCAAAGGTCTAGGACTGTGCAGCGTTTTACTGGATTTGAGAGGTGATGTTCATGAGCTTGAAGAAACACTGAGAGAGGGTTTTGAGCAAAGTTTGATACAGAAGATTGTGGTGGAAGTATTGCCAGAATGTGATATAAGCAAAGAAGAAGTATTGCCAGTGACACTAAAGAATCTGGGGAAAGGATTAAAGCTGAAAAATTTAACGTCCCAAATCTCTGGAAAGATCGTGTTGCTGGAGGGATACTTTTGATGGAAATGACTATTATACGTAGGCAAAGATAAATCAGTAAGGCTTGACAGTCTATTGTGTCCTAGACCGGCATACATCAACATGAAGAATATTGATCCCATCAATTGGCAAGAGAGCATGTAATTGAATTGACCTAATTATTTATCATGAGAAGACAAAAACCTTCAGTTTATTTACATGTTTTGTATACAAGTAATTTCAAGAAGTGTGCTTAGACTGACTTCTCTATTTCATCCAAGAATCAACAACACGTTTTTACTCTTCAAATTCGATGACTTTGCAAATAAAAGCAATTCACTATCATGGAAAGAAAAGTTGAAACACAGTAGTGATATGTAAAAGTTTGTATACGAAATATATATATAGAGTTGCAACCCAGAACACTTTAAATAAAGACCAACACAGAACAGTCATTATCACCGTTAATTTTTTGGACGCCCAAGATTAAAAGATTAAAACATATACGTCAGTTCATAGCCAAACATAACACTTTTACGACTCCCGAAAAAAAACACGTCGGTACACAAAGTTGATAATCGAAGTCGAAATTGAAGATTCTAAGCCCATAATCGAAAAATTGAGGCCTAAATTGAAGATTCAAAGATCAGAATCATACAAACCAAACAGAAATCATCGAATCCAAGAAGAAATTGAAGAATCGAAGCAGAAATTGAAGAATCGAAGCATAAATTAAAGAATCCAAGCTCATAATCGAAAACGGAGTTAATTCCTTCAATAGTCAAAAACTTGAATAGTCGTTCAGAATCATTCAAAACTGCGCGAAATCGCTGAGGTAATGGTTTAAAAGTTAAATTTTATGATTTTGTGTCTAATATCTACATGATACTTGCTATTGGCGATTCCATCCAAAATTTGTATGTATATATCTGTATCTATACATGTATTTGATTCTATAAGAAATTCACAAGTGATTCTCTGTGAGATTCTCCAATATACGCATGATATTTGTTTTTATTAAACCAGACGATGAATATTTGTTTAAAGTGTTTTTTCTAGAGTGTGAGTGATTCTTTGTTAAATTTACAAGTGATTCTCCGTTTGATTTTCTGTTAGATTTTAAACTAGATGATTTTCTGTTTAAAGCGTTCTCAGTTTGTAATAAATTTGATTTATAAACTTATATTAATGAGATGCTATATTAGATTCTGTGGTAAATATGATTCAATGAGATGCTATACTAGATTCTATGGTAATTATGATTCAATGAGATGCTATATTAGGTGCTGACACATTCTTAGAGGTAATTATATTTGTATTTAGATTAATATGCTCTTGCTCTAAATTAACATTGTTAAGATTCTATGTTTAATCATGTGTGTGAGTGTAAGTTAGTTGTATAAAGTCTAATCGTTGATATGTATATAAGAAAATGTTATAGGGTTGATAAAAAAATGATTTTATTGATGCTGTTGCTACCTAGAGAATCATGTTCGACATATATGTAACAAAATGATCTAATTTACTGCCTTCTGGCTAATATTTATATTCAGAACTTTGTTTGAAAGAGCTAGTATGTTGCTACTATTTATTTGGTTCCTAGTTTCGTCATGATTTTGTTCCTGGATATCAATTTTGATGCTCTTGTTACTTGATACTTTTGTTCCTGGATTTTAATTTTAATAACTTATAGTTGATTATTTTGATTGTATGGAGACAAGTGTAGTTGATTGGTGCCCCTGCGGGGCCTTCTAACAAATGACTTATGATGAAATTGAGCTATATGTCAGCTTCTGTGTCATTTGAGTCAGTGATTTTTCGATTTATTTTGACATATCTATTTCTTCTGAAACAGGTTACAATAGAGAAGATACAAGATTCTGTTGGTAAAAGGTGAAAACATGTTTTTGTACCTTTTTTCCACATGTTAAAGTTTGCAACTTGCTTTATCTAACTGCGTGACTTGTCTTTATTTTTTGCAGAGAATTTGAAGATGGTGAAAACTTGAAAGATGATCCTAAGGATCAGAGCTTGAGGACGCATTTAAGTAATAGTGATATCGATGAAAGCTTCAAAACCAATGATTCTGAAGTAAGAATTTACCAGCCAAAGGCATAACATTATCTTTATTTGTTGTTTCACCTTAGCACTTTGGTAATTTTATCCTTGCTTGATAAGGAATCCGCTTTTTGAATTAAAGCATTGATTTAGACTTGGCATAAGTGGAGAAGATATTAGCATCTTATATTATACTTGAATCTCTGTGTCTCGGGAAGGATCTTTCAGCAACATGATTTCACATGTTGCGGAGCTAAATAAGATTCCCAAGGATTCTAGTGGATATGATATTACTATGTCAAGTTCAGAGACCAGCTCTGGTACCACTAAAAATGGTGGCAACTTCTTATCTTCTCTAGGTCATTCCCAGCTGGCTCAGAGGTCAAATCTTGATGGCTTGACATAAATCTATGATGAACAGCATAGGAAGCATACTTTGTGGCAAGCAACATCAGATTTTACTGATGAACAAGCAAGGTATATTTGTTGAATCATTCAGAGTTTGTTATACATGTCTCCTTTACACCCCTGAGTACAAAAAAAGATCCAGCACCTACTACATTCATTTTACTTCCGGTAATAAAATTAGCTTTGTCGTGGTCAGATGATTCCTCTTTAGAAGAGGATACTTGTAATACAGAAGGAAAAAAAAATTTCGAGGATAGAAACATAACTTGTGCTATATAATATATACATTTCAAGATCATATTCTACATCACCTAAACAAGTCTTACCTATTTTATGATTTGGGGTATATGTCTATCACCTAAACAAGTCTTACCTATTTTATGATTTGGTGTATATGTCTATGGCTCTGTGATGTCGTGGAGGTGTTCATAGCGTGGTCCTCTTTGTTGGTGCTTCAAAGAGGTGTTGTCATTGTTGTAGCGTAGTTTTTCAAATATAATGCAAAACAATACCTTTTTTTGGGACGGTGGGGGAGGATGCATGATGTCGAATAGACTTACGAATCAAGCCAGGGTAATAATTCCTAATTCCAGATTATTTTGAAATGCATTGTTAATTGTCCAATTCATCCCATGACATTTTTCTGTGAAAAAAATTTAAGTACTGCCATTTTCATTCTTTTCCGATATCGGTTTCCTCCATGTTTAACACAATCTCTGGCAAAAGGATTGCTATTCTAGGGTTTTCTTTTAAGAAGAATACTGGTGATACAACAGAGACTGCCGCCATCGATGTGTGCAAATGATTATTAGGTGATAAAGCTGTAACAGGCCCAATCCGGCTCAAGCCCGGTTCCCGTTACAGTGCAGCTCAATTGGTGATAGAGTTGCCCATAAGCACTCTATTAAAGGGACGTCGGGGGATCGAGCCTCACGTCCAACAACCTACCCACTATAGTTGTGGGGGAGCTGGTTGGGGTGCATTGGGCTGCGGACCTGTGGGAACCGGGATTGAGCCGGATTAGGCCCACTACTGTAACGGGAACCGGGCTTGAGCCGGATTGGGCCCGTTACAAAAGCCCAGTTAAATATATACGATCCCCAGGTTCCTGAACAGCAGATTCATAAAGATTTGTCCATGCCGAAGTATAACTGGAACTACCCAATTCATTCTGTATCTATGCATCCCGAAGATCTGAAGCAAGTCCGTGTTGTTTCAACTGCTTATGAAGCAACTAAGATGCGCATGGAATATGCATATTGACAGAGTGGGACGAGTTCAAGTCACTTAATTTTCAAAAGATCTATGACAATATGTAGAAGCCAGCTTATGTATTTGATGGCAGGAACGTAGTGGACGTGGAAAAGCTACGTCGAATTGGGTTCATTGTTTACTCTATTGGTAAGCCACTGGATCCATGGTTGAAGGACATGCCTGCTGTTACGTAAGAACGAAACCTTATAATGACTGGGTTTCACTGGCCCAAAGATTTTATAGATGAAGTCAGCAATTTATACCCTATTGTTTTGCTGATGTAATGCTTTATTTCTTGCAAAGACCATGATTTAGATTCCATGGTGGATATTCACATTCACTTGTATTTAATTTGGTTCTCATAGATGGTCAAAAACTTGAATTTGTTAATGTTTGGTATTTGGCTATATAAATGGTGGGGATATTTTACAAAAAAAAAAAAAAACAGATATTAGAGTACCCTAGTAGTAACGCTGTTTATATTATAGAATGATAGGAACTATAGTACCCGAATATTGTATTTTGTTTATTTGTAACAGAAAACAAGAATACATATCTTTTCAATGAAATTAGACTTGCACTACGAAAAAAAAATTATCGCAAATACTATTAGGAAATAGAAACTTGAAGGCAAACAAATATGTTGATATTTAAAGACCAGTTAAAATAATTAACAGACTAGTCCAGAATAAATTACACTTTTATCGGCAATCAAATGGTGCAGGGAATATCTCCAGACAAATTTGGATTACATTCGAAAACAATTGGGTACAACGAAAGGATCATAGCTGCTAAATATACAAGTAAACTACATTTGTGTACAGGAGAGAACTATACCAAGGAAAGTCTAACCAAGTAACATGAGGATCACTTTCTAAATGAGAATATCTGTAATAGATTACTATAGTTCTAACTAATAGCAGCACAATTCTAACTAATAGCAGCAAAATGAACACATAAACTGAAATAAATAAGAAGCTTAATTCCAGTACTAAGATCTCTCGATTTGTTCAGAACATAACAAAGTAAAAAGATAGATAATGGACTTTCGAGAGGCCCAAATCTCTCCCAATAGCAAGTAACAACAGACTAACTTCTCCATACCTAATTACTCACTCTTCTCCCCTATTTGTTCACCTCATTCCCTTCCACGTGCTATTACTCTTTTACCCTCTACTATTTGATGTTCTGACCCTTCTGCCCTTCCAATCATGCCTGGAACATACAGGTAATGCAAGTGGCTCTGTTGGATGCATTACATTACCCCGCTCCCCGAGACTCACCTTGTCCTCAAGGTGGAACCAAGGAAACCTCTGGTCAATCAAGCTCATGTCTTCCCACATAGCTTCATCTGGTGTCAACCCTTGCCATTGCAGCAGAACTTCAATCCTGACTTGATCACTATCCTGAATTCGAACACCATGATGTCCTTCATATCTCTCCTTCAGTCCCCGAAGAATGTTGATCGTATCAAGCACACTTGGTTCAACCACATAAACCTGTTGGAAATGCCTCTCGAACGTAGCATCTTTCTCCACATATTTTCTATATTCCTCCAATGTGGTGGCGCCAATGCAACACAACGGCCTTCTTACAAGCATTGGCTTAAATAGATTGGCAACATCCATAGACCCTTTTGTCCGACCAGCGCCTAATACCAAGTGAATCTCGTCAATAAATAGAATCACTTTTCCGGCTAATACCAAGTGAATCTCGTCAATAAATAGAATCACTTTTCCATCAGCCGGAATTACAACTCCTGTAAGATTACAATTCTTATGAGTTTTTATGAGGAATTGTTTTAACGCCTCGATTATTATTGCAATTGCTTTGTCTCGATCATCCGGAAGCTGCAAGTTAGACTTCTCTGACCCTTCAAAGTAGCACGACAATACATCCTTCCTCGACATAAATTTAAAATCACCACTACTCTCCGTCTCTTTCTGACTGGTCGAATAGACAATCACTTCCAGTGTCAATACCCCATAACTGTAGATATCATTCTTCTCATTGACCTCCATTGTGTAGGCAAGTTCTGGTGCTGCATATCCAAAGGTTCCAGCAAAGGATGACCACTTGTATGAATCTGATTTTAAAAAATTGGCTATGCCAAAATCTGAAACGTGGGCCTCAAGTTCTGAATCTAGCATAATGTTCTTGCTCGATATGTCTCGATGAACAATAGGAGGCACAGAGCCATGGTGCATATGTGATAAAGCATTTGCAACACCCTTGATAACAATCAACCTCTGTTTCCATTCAAACTGCTCTGCTTTATCGTTGCTGCTTAATGTGTTCCATAAACTTCCTCCTTCCAAGAACTCATAAACCAAAAATGAGTGCTTTGGATACGAACAGAATCCATAAAGCTTCATTATGTTTCGATGACGTATTTCAGTTAATACACGAATCTCACTAATGAAACCTTTGAAAATTCCCACATCTGCATCATCTGGCATATTAAGTTTCTTTACTGCAACAACTAGACCATTTTTCAACTCAGCTTTATAAACAGTTCCACTTCCTCCTGTGCCAATGATAAATTTGGAATCAAAGTTCTCAGTGGCTGTTAATATATTTTCATATACCATCTTTCCATCATGGCTCCCAATGACAAACATATTCTTATCTCTAACTTCTGTTGGCTCCCCATCTTTCTTTTCTCTTCTCGTTCTTCCACGAATATATAAACAAAACCATGCAATTAATCCAAAAAGAACCAAAGCCACTGAAACAGGAAGTATGATCTGAATCTTGAATTTTTTGTATTTTTTGACACTGTTTCCTGTGCGGCAACGTGCCAAACCAGAAACAATTCTACACAAAGCTTTATTATTTGTCAGAGTTGCAAATTAAGCCTTTCAGAACACTTCAATTTTAGGAAGAGTACCTTCGAACATATTCCATGATATATTGACTGATGTTAAACTAGTCATTCCTTCAAAAGACGACACAATGAAACCAGAGAGTTCATTATGTGAGATGTCCTGTAATAGATTACAATATGAGACATAACGACCAGGATTCTCTGGAGCAGTAAAATCAACTTCGATGTCAATTTCCTTGTCTACTGTGCATCCTTGAGCAGAAATCTTCAGGTCATAAAAGAGTGTCTTGCTGAGCTAATCTCCCCCAATCCAAAGAAGATTTGTCCCATGAGGCCAAGCGAGAGAACCATTGTTCCTCATCCGCCAATTCTTTGTAAAGGTGGTTAATGGTGTCATGATAGTTCCATCCAGTATATTAACATCCAGTATGAAGCAGCTATCCCATTTAACATGATCTGAAGGCAACGATGGTGAACGCACTATGGGCTGATGATTACGGAAATTAAAAGGGCCAGGATTCTGGTAATTCAGAGGAAGGCCCATTCTAATGTATTCGGCCTCACTTCCCATATCGTCCAACCAGTTGTTGCTCAAATTGTAATCCTCTTTCAGATAGGTAAGACCCATCTTTGCCAAAGAATCAAGAATAAGAAGGTATCCTGCTGGAGAGCTTGTATCCAATCCCAGATTAGTTGATAACTTCGAAACAGCTGCACGGACAGTACCAGATAGAGAGTTCAGCACTTCACAAATAGTTGTGTTCCCAACTTGCAAGGGAGGCTGCAACGGTTGTGATCTAACAGTGGTCGAACTTCTATTTGACCTACCATGAGGTCTAAGACTAAGATTCCTCTCTGTACTCAGTTTAACAATTATCCTCAGAGGATTAAGTGACTGACGCATTATATCATTCAAATCTTCATCATCAGCAAGTTTTACCACATCCATGTCTTCTTGAATCTTATAACACAGAGCTGTATCATGCTTTGTCTCAAAATTTACCGCAACCACATTAGTTCCATTCACCACATTTTTATAATTAACATAGGGTTTCACAAGAACTTTACCGTATTCATTCTCGTGAAAGTTATAAACCATTTTCTTATAATTCTTAGTAAGTTCATTGCTCAAAACTGGTGTCATGGCTCTCTTAATTGCCTCGACCTTCACAGGAATTTCATCAAACGTTTGAGGGGCAGATATTGCAGGTTGTGACACCTACATATTATCATCAATTAACTTCTCAACTTTACTACTTTCATTATCCAAACTTGCAAAAATAGGCTTTTCAACAACATTAACACTCTCAATTTCATAACTTAAAAACCCATCATACCCAAACCCCTTATTACCACTATAATGTAAAAACCCCTCAGAAAAAACAAAGTTTTTATCAGAAATTTCATCAAACACCCGTTGTGCAAAAAATTCAGTGGTAGTGTCATGAGACATTATCGAAGAAAAGGAAGAATATACCTCTTTCTGATATCTTAACTGATCGTCCTTGAGAGTTTTCATCAATATCTCCTCCTGTTCACAGAATCGAGCTATACATGCTTCCAATCGCTGCGATATTTCAGCCATGGTCGTGTTGACTGCTAGCGATATTTGTTCCACCATTGTTGACCTCCAATCCCCCAAACCTTGTTCATCCATTTCGATCTTTTTGTCGCAAGGAACGTATGCTCTGATACCAATTGTAATAGATTACTATAGTTCTAACTAATAGCAGCACAATTCTAACTAATAGCAGCAAAATGAACACATAAACTGAAATAAATAAGAAGCTTAATTCCAGTACTAAGATCTCTCGATTTGTTCAAAACATAACAAAGTAAAAAGATAGATAATGGACTTTCGAGAGGCCCAAATCTCTCCCAATAGCAAGTAACAACAGACTAACTTCTCCATACCTAATTACTCACTCTTCTCCCCTATTTGTTCACCTCATTCCCTTCCACGTGCTATTACTCTTTTACCCTCTACTATTTGATGTTCTGACCCTTCTGCCCTTCCAATCACGCATGGAACATACAGGTAATGCAAGTGGCTCTGTTGGATGCATTACAATATCCCAAAAAAAATTGGGACGATTCCATTTATCCTCTATGACAAGAAAATTATACAACACAACACTGAATATCAAAAATTAACTAAACTACATGTATGATATTTAAAATAAATGGTATTAAGTAGATCATAAAATGGTGTTGATATGGAGTGCCTTGAGCAGTGAGGTAGTCATCTGCTACACCAAAACTTGTCCACTAGAACTTTGTCCATCTCGACACTCCTTAATCAGATTCTGAAGCTTTTGAGGCAAGTCATTCTCCAAAATCAATTGCTTTGGATGTGGATGCTCCTCGTATACAGCCTGAAATAATACTGAAGATTGGTCAACACTATAACAAGATATAACCATGTGAAGCACTATAAATTTCATAACAATTAGAAATACAATCAGTTTACAAAAAACAACTCAAATAGTGCCACGAGATGGAAGTGAATTGTTTTAACCTTACACTTACCCAATTGCTGCAACCAATATGTAACCTACTCGGATAAGATAACAATCAACTCCTTTAGTAAGTACATTCTCTAAACATTTTGAGGCTTAATGTCTAACTATGGTCTTATCCCAATTTAAACCAGGGTGCAGATAAATTCCCTTTAAAATTATTAGATATATGACATTTGAAGCAGCTCACCACCCAAGTAAACTTGCTGCAAATCAAATCAAGATCATAATCTACTCTTACTTTAATAAAAACATAATCGTCATTCTTACATTTTAAATTAGAATCTAAACCAAAACCACTACTCTAAAAAATATGTGAAACACATATATGTCAAACAATAGAATCTAAAGTAGAATCTTAACTCTAATTCATAGAATCTGATGCAAATACAATTTTGTATACAAAGTAAACTATATTTAAAAGTAAAATTTATAACAAAAGCAGCACTATAAATTAAAAGTATTACAAACTAGAACTAAACTAAATATCAACAAAACTAATGAAACAGTGAACAAATTCATTTAAATTCCAAATCAAAGCACTAGACAACTTTATACATAATTAATATTCCTAACATACAAACTGCATACATGTATATACAAAATCAAGTTAAGAATCATTATTACTAAGAAGAGAAAGGGGTAGAGAGATTAGAATTTTAACATAGAATCAAAAATGTAAATTTTTTTAAAAAAAATGCCTAGAACAACAGATACTCGAATCTAACATGGAATCAAAACTGTAAAACTTCAAAAAATTGAGAACGGTTAGTGGAATCTAACGTATAATCAGAACTTTGATATGAAAAGAGCTCATAACAGGGAGAGTAGATTCTCACATAATATCAAAACTTTCTCACATAATATCAAAACTACAAATCTCCAAAAATGCTCATAGCAAATAAAACTACAGAATCTAAAATAGAATCAAAACTAGATAACTTCAAAAATCCACGAATACAATTGAAACCACATAAATCAGACACGCAATTAAACGGCATGGATATTAAAAATTTGAACATATCAAAGTAGTTGAAGGCCTAATTATCCAAAGGAACATGGCACTATTCTTATCTGGTAGAGAGAGAAAGGAGCTGAAGCTTAGGGTCACAGGAAGAATATGGAAAGAAGAATAGAATTTGGAGGCTGGGGTGTGCAATACCAAATCTTTGTAGCTGAAAGTACTTCATTATACTTGATTTATGTTTGTGATGATGCTCGTCTCACTCTGTAATAATCTTATCAAAATTGTTCTTTTTCCGAGACGGGAAAAAGAAAAGGATGTTGAAGTACACCGCAACTTGAAGCTCAAGAATTTATATGTTGCTTCTCCTTGCTTTGCTATCTGGAAATGCAAAATTAAAAGAGAGGAACTAGGAAGAAAGAAGGTAAATTGGTCATATTGAAAACTTTTTTCCTTGATAAAACTTTTTGCTTTTACTGTAATGCTTTTAGAGGGTACCCTGCCACTCCACCAGTTAAAAAAACCAATTCAAAGTAGCATGGGACACGGGTGTTTATTAGAAGAACAATCCTTGCATGCTTAGCCAAAAAAGGAAAAAAAAACAATCCTTGAATGCAACTTGCCACACACATTGTGTCTTAGATAAAAACTGTACAGCTTGCAGAACCCCATATAGAGAATATTGTTTTTTATTAATCAGGCCACATCAACGTTTTGTGGACATAAATAAGAAAAATTTGCAATTAAATTGATCAGCAATCCATATATACAGATAGTCCATGGATGCATCAGGCATGGTACAAGTAAGAAATATAAATGTTAAAAGTGATTGATTTAGCAATACATATAGAGAATATTGTTTTTTATTAATCAGGCCACATCAACGTTTTGTGGACATAAATAAGAAAAATTTGCAATTAAATTGATCAGCAATCCATATATACAGATAGTCCATGGATGCATCAGGCATGGTACAAGTAAGAAATATAAATGTTAAAAGTGATTGATATTTATATAAATATAAATGGTAAAAGTGATTGATCCCCAGTTCGGTCACACCAAAAGCTTTTCAAATTTCGAACCATAGAACGGTGAACTCAGGGAACACAATGTCAACAGTTATGTCTTGTTCAACTACCCCAGTTACCTCACTTGTCATCATGCAGCAACTTAAAATTTCTATAAATTTTAAGTTGAGTTTTGCCCCAGTTATGTCTTGGAATGCATAGAAAGAGTCAAGTAGTTCTTGAGGAAGAGCTGGTTTAGCAATGAATTTTGATAATACAGATTCGACACCAACTTCAGATTTGGCATTCACATTCTGCATCCAAATATTTAGCAAGACTTTGTACCAGTGATCAGTTTCCATCCCAGCTTTACGCAAGTGTGAAATTCGGTTCAACAGAGAGCAAGGGTCAGCTAGATGCTTGATCTCAGATTCTTTGACTTTTTTCAATCCATGAGCCAACCATTTTTTCCCAATCCTGATCGTCCCAAAATCCCAAGAGTCTTGTTTCTGTAAAGAAAATAACCTAACCTTGTCCTTTAATTTATGAACTGTTCTTATTACAGGATTCTCTTTCATATTTCTTTTAAGCATAGTACCAAGAAATTGAACACCTCGTGTACCATTACAAGGACATCCATGTGGAGCGAATTGTGCAGGAAGCTTTGAATTTCAGATTTGAAAGCACTGGCAGCTTCTTTCATGTGCAATAATATAGCCACAATACAAACAAATCTCGTTACCACATTTATACCATTTGAAGTGTGGTTGCTATGACCACACTTCTTTTTCCTGCAGTTTTTTTGCACGAATATCCAAACGTGCATAGCATATGCTCAGTCAGTAACTCTTAAATCAGATTCCGAAACTAATGAGCTTATTGCATTAACTTACAATGTTAATAAAGTCTAATGCATTTTGATCAAATTCAATTCCTTCTTCTACACATATTTTTCTAAGCTTGCAAACTGTGTCAATTTCCTTTATCTTTGGAAAATGATACCTTTGGGACCTTGACACTGCACTTCGCGGCAGCTTATCCAGGTCCGGGTAATCATAATGAACACAACATGTCTTGAAAAGTTGTCAACTGCATTTAAGATAGCTGCCCAAGTAGATCCTCGCAATAAGTGACACTCATCAATTATAAAAACCTTATAGCGTGATGAAACTGGCGGAGCAGAGGCACTTTTAATGATCCATCTGATTCTGTCTACCCAATTGATTCTCACAGAATCCACTTCCTTTACATCCCTACTGCTTCCAGAAAAGAAAGCATGGCAATCCTGGCATGTACCACAAGGCTTGTTTTCCTCACGTGAGAGGCAATTCAAGGCAGTAGCAAAAATTCTTGAGGTAGATGTCTTGCCAGTACCACGGGGACCATGAAATAGGTAAAATGGAATAATTCTCTCGTTTACAATGGAACTTAAGAGGGAACTTGCCACCACATCTTGCCCTACTACTTCACAGAATGACTTAGGCCTGAATTTTCGATGCAGACTCCTAGGACTATCTGAATATGGAATAACCTCCTTACCAATGTGCTTCCGACTCCTCCTCTGCTCAGACTGACTTATTGCCCTTACTCCCTTACTTCTAAATGCTTCATAACTATAAATGTAGAATGAAGCTGAGAATCATTATTATTCAAAAGACAGATGGACAATTAAGGTAGAATCTAACATAGAACCAAAATCGTAAAACTTTAGAATATACTCTGAACAGAGAGAATAGAATCAGCCATAGAATCGTAAAATGTGATTCTATGGCGTTCCTGAACCTTAAGATTGTTCAGCAAGATTGCCAACAAGTCTATAAATTTAGAAACAATTCCTCAACTTCATTGTTTGCAGTAGAATCACAACCAGGACATTTTTCCCATCACCTGTATTTGCTTTATTTGCTGCAAAACAGAGAAAGTAGAATCAAACTTTTAAAAATTCAGAAAATTGTCACAAAATCGAAACCACAAGAAACACAGCTGCTAGTATAAAATATTACATAATCTAACATAGAATCAAAATCCCAAAATCCTAACATTTGGAGAGAGAGTGCAAGGAATTCTCAAAACATAGAAAGTAGAATCTAACGTAGAATCAAACTTTAAAAAATTCAGAAAATTGTCACAAAATCGAAACCACACAAAAGCCACTACTAATTTTTTGGAAAAACTTTATCATAGAAATTTACGGTCTTACAGTCTTACAGGTCTAAAGCAAAATAACAGTTAATTTTTTTAATTATAGAATCTAAACTAGAATCACAGCTATACACACAACTTAAAAGTTAAAAATTAGAATCTAATGCAGAAACACCACTCTCCTTGAAATAAAAAAAAATTACATATTTGAGAAACAATAGAATCTAAATCATTATCACAACTCCAAAAACCAAAAAGGAATGTAAAAATCATAGAAACACTGAATCTATACTTGAAAACAATATTAGAAGAACGAATTCAATACTTTTTACATCAATCGATGTAACACTAAAAATTGAACCTAAGCTGAAACTCAACATCAATCGAAATAATGGATAACGAGTAACACAACTAGAACCGGACATATTTTTAAAAAGACAAATAAACAAACCTGATGAACATTCGATAATATCACAAGCAATTAATTCGAAATCAAACAACAAGAAATGATTCGATGAACACGTCATAGGAATGAGCTCTTTAATTTCATCTTGATCGTTGTTGAAAGCGATGAAATTGATGAAGAAATGAAATTGATAAACACGAGCAAAGGGAGATTGCTGAGAGGCGATAAGAGATCGAGAAATTGTATGTAAATGTGGGATGTAGATACAAGTCTCTGTTTTAATTGATTAACGTTAGGTTATAATCATGTAAATGGGTGTTGCTATATGCAGTTTGAGTTTGCTTTATACAGTTATGGGTAATTACCTTTAACATCCTAAGCATTAACCACGTTTTAAATACAATTGACAACTCCTAACTGCAACACTACATTAAATACGACCACACTGCATACAAGTAGTTAATTTATAGGGAATTTACCCCATATACGTCCTTTTCTAATCTTATTTGCATATATACGGTGACCAGTTTTTCTTTGCAGCTATACTGTTCTTCTCTTTTAACTTTTCAAAAGTACGATCCCCCTAACCTTCTCACTCAATTGTTGCTGACTTCTTCTCCCCATCGGTCATCCTCACCACCACTGCTTTTCCGGTGCCGCCAGGCGACATCTTCTTCTCCGGCGAACCTCCATTCCTGACGAACCTCCGTCGGTCATCCCACCACTCCTTTTTCGGCGCCGCCAGGCGAAACCTCATTCTCCGACGAACCTCCTCCGGCGAACCTCCATTTTCTCACACACGCTGAAAATTTTAGACCGGGAGAGAGAAATGAATTAGGGGAAATGGGGAAAACTAGGGTTTGAAGAAATAATTTAACTGGGGCTTTAATTTGGGAGATTTATTGGGGGTTAGTTTCGATTGGGGATCTGGAGGTATTGGTGGTTTGAATTAGAAATGGGGGTTCTGTGGTGATGGTGGATTGCAGAGGTCGGAGATGGCAGCTAGGGCGGCGACTCCGGCGGGTCGGGTCGCGACGACTGTTTACCCGAAAATAAATATAGAAAGAGAGATGAAAAAGAGTAACACTGTAACAGAGAGAGCAGCGGGGAGAGAGATGTGTAGAGAGAGAAAGTAGGGTGATGATGTCGGGTCGTATTTTTGGAGTTGTAAAAGTAAGAATCGTATTTTTGCAATTACAAAAACTAGCAGTTGGTATTTTTAAAAAAACAAAAGATGATTGAGGTAGTTTTAAAAAAAGCCCTAATTTATATTCATTGAAAACGAAGTGGTAATTATGGACAGAACATAGAAGATGACTTGATTAAATAAACACTTTGGTCCACTTCATCCCACTTAACAAAAGCATGAATTACAATTTTCTATTACGAAGCCGTAGATTCTTAACATGGATCTATGATCCAATATCCGTCCTCATCACATGCCAAGACAGACTCTGCATCAACTTCTCAAAATTTCACTACCAAAAATATATTATTCTAGTTTTATTTAGCCACATGCCACTCAACAAAAGAGAAGAAAGCCTGTCTCTTTTTTTAGAACTGTGTAGGTTGTGAGTTGTGACGTAAGTTGTTTTTTAACTTTCGTAGTCTATTGTATATAGACTCCTATGTAAGGACAACTGCATGCAGCAAAAGCAGTTGAGGGAAATGAAACTGTTTGCGAATATATGGGAGGGTTAAAACAGTAATCTCATGCTACTGCATAAAGCAAAATGTAACTGCATTTAGCAATCATGTAAATAATAAAAAGCACGGTCCAGATTAGAGGTAGGTATTATTTATTGTTCTTTATTTAAGAGTGTTCTATATGGAGCAAAAGCCTATATATATATATATATAACTACGTTATTGTCAAATATAACCAAGTCTACCAAGGTTGGCCACCAACCAAGTTTTACTTCCTATATAAGAGCTTATGCTCTCATGTAATATAACAAGATCAATACAATGTAGTTCTAATATTACTAATGTGTTTTTCTCTCCTCACTACTAGTTCCGTTTATTACTTCCGCATTGCTCATATTCTGACATGGTATCAAAGCGGGAGTAGAGAGGAGAAGATTTTCAGTTGAAGCTTTGTGGTTTTTCAAGGAAAACACAAGTTGTCCAGACTTGATCTTTCAAACAGCCAAGCACAAATTCAAAATAAGAAACCATACATACCAATGTTGTGCTTTCTAAGGAGAGACTCATTAATAAAATTTTAGCTTAAAACACCAGACTTGACAGTTATTTTCTTATGGGAAAATTCTGTTGTAGTCAATTTAGTTGAAGAGTTTGCCCCGGTTATAGATTTAATTGTGTAGTATTCAAGTGGTTGATGTTACGGTATCTCTCCAATTTTTTACGATGCTGCAAATTAAATAGTTCACGGGGCGTTATTCCGACGAAGCAGCAGAAGTAGTGTATATAACAGATGTACACACAATTCACTGCCACAAATCAAAGCAGCAGAAGTAGTTGTATTTTAGACAACACAGTTCACTGCTATATCTTGTATTCATCAGCACCTTATGTATTTTTTTGACATGGCCTAAAATATACCGTGTGATCGCAAGTTCGAGTCCCGGTTTCCCAAAAGACTGAATAAACTCAAGATCAGTCGATCGTAAAAATGGGTATAGTTGGACGCTCAGATTAAGCTCAAGGGCTACTAGTGTCCACTCTTCAATCCCTAGATAGGTCTTTCATCCGAAGATGGGATTTCGAGTGAGGGGGCTTGTCAACTATAACCAAGTCCACCAAGGTTGGCCACCAACCAAGTTTTACTTCCTATATAAGAGCTTATGCTCTCATGTAATATAACAAGATCAATACAATGTAGTTCTAATATTACTAATGTGTTTTTCTCTCCTCTCTACTAGTTCCGTTTATTACTTCCGCATTGCTCATATTCTAACAAGTATTAGACCAAACAGTACCAGTAAATGTAAGAATCCATCCTGATTTTTCTTATCATGTCCAAAAATGAAGTCTTACACAAAATGCAACTCAGTTTCTGCCTTAATCTGCAGTTAAGTTCCAAGGTAGGAAGGGGCCGGCAGCAACAGATCATTACTTGATTGATTTAGTTCTGTTTCGTTCATTGTGATTGTTTCTTTTGAAATGTCCATGTCAGAAAATTATCTGCGTGACCAATATAGCTAATACCATTGAAGTAAAATGTCTTACAGATTCAACAAATTTTACATAATGTCCTACAGGTCCAATTTAGCCAACCAATTTTAGCTATTCCCGTTGGAGATGCTCTTATACATCTTGGGACGGCAATTACAGGATTTCACTGTCAAAATTAAAAGTTAGTGGGTCAAAAATGAAAATAGTTACAATAATTATTTTTTTCAGTGGGGTCAAAATTCAAATTTACTACTATAAATATTTTTTCTAAAAAAATTTATACATAAAAATTTTGTTTTTTAAAATTTCAGTGGGGTCAGATGACCCCGCTCGCCATACACGGGCTACGCCCCTGGACCACTTCGAAATCTAATCACAGTGTGACGTGAGAAGCTTAACTGTACATTTGAATTTTGATGAATGCCAATGATGATATAGTGATACTCCTGTGTTACGTATGAAGATGGTAAATTAATATCAAGCAGTTAAGTATGTTCTGTCATGTAAGGATGAGAAAACAGGATACACTGGTGGTCGTTAATGGTAAATATATGTTATATATTTATAAACATGCAGATACACACAGTTATAAGGTATGTTAAAGTGGTATATCCATTTATATGTTCCTATATATTTACCAGGTTTCCTTGGCTGAAAATTAGCGTTTTCTATTAATCAAGTTAAATAAGACAAGATTAGAAAAAATAACCCATGAAGAATCTAATCAATCCAGGGTTCTTAATTATGAAAAGACATTCTGTACAAGTACATCTTTCATGTGCCTTAAAATACTTGCCAAAAGTCCAAGGGTCATATAATTTGGGATGAAGGTGTTAGTATTGGTGCCCTAGAGGAAATGTAATACATTATATTTATGTTTGAGTGATTTTATATATTTGATATATATATGTTTATTATTGGCTTTATTTACTGCGAAATAAATAAAGTATAATAAATGTCCTTAGAATCTTGATACAAATTATATAGTTGCAAGTATGTGACTTGAACATGAGATTATATAATGATCGTATCATATTCTTAAATGTCCCTAGCCGAGTATTATTATTAATTAGGACAATAATAATACACTGAGGCTAGTATGATAATTGACTGATGACCACATCTCATTGGTCATAAGTATGAAGATACTAAAAGCAATGCATAGGTAACTGTACGAGTACAGGGTACTGGACAGACCCACAGTGAGATACATCATGGTAAATAATAAATGTGTCATATGTATTCTCACAGTGATAATGGTGTAATGATCCTTAGACCTGAAGTCGTTATAATTCTACATGAGAATTAATATATTTTGAATTCGTCAAAAGTTATCTTTAGCCGGATAATGATAAAGGTGAATATCGGATATATTATGAATCATGTGAGAAATATGAACGATCTAGATGGGATTTAAATCTCCTGATAAAGGAGTGATATTATCGGCCTCTTGTTTGAGTGAGACTATGAAATGCATGGCCATGCTCAAATGTTGATTTGATTAAATAGTCTACTCATCGATCAAGAAAATGAAGATTAAATTATGAAGAGGATGACACATAACATGCCTCGAGTTTAATCTATAATATCATGATTTAAAGGGATTATATTACATGGAACATTAGTCATAAAAGGTTGATTGAATCGTTGATTTAATTATTGTTTTATTGGGTAGCAATAATGTGTTACTAGACGCCGCTTATTGTTTATAATTTTATTAAAGAATAAAATTATTGCCAATGAAATAATAACCTACAGGGTCACACACAAAGAATGTTTAAAAGGGAAATTAATTTATTTCATGAATTTAAATTAATAATAATTTGAATTATGATTTTAAATTAATAATAAATAATAATTCGAATTTTATGAAATTAATTAAGTGAGACTTAATTAGTTAAAGATAAAATTTGAAAATGTATTTTCTTGACTTATTTGATTAATTAAGTATGACTTAATTAATTTATTTAAATAAATAAGATTTTTTTAAATAAAAATGGCCTAATTGTTTAAGGCTCCATTTTACTTTATTTCTCTTTATAAGCCAAGAGTTGGCTAGTCATTTGGGGCAACCAAACTGAAATTTTCAGTTGAGAAGCTAGAGAGAAAATTAAGCTAAGTCAAGAACACATTCCGTTTTATTTATTTTGGCTAGTACCAATTTCCGTGGCGAAATCGTTCGACGAATCAAGCAAGCATTCAAGTGTGGATACCGGTGGAGGAGTTACACTTCTAGCTCTCAAGATCAACAAATTTTTGCTCTCAAGATCAACAAGCTAGGATCTCCATTTGTCATCCATTGGAAAGCTTAATAAGGTACTATCTTGTTCTTGAGTATTTATACCATGATCATCAATTTTATACATGGATCCGGGTTTTGGAATTCGTTTTTAATTGTTATTTACGTATAATCCGCTGCGTTTTCATGCCCGAATTCCAACAATGGTATCAGAGCTACATGTATAAAAGGATGATTTGGTGTTGTGTTCTTGAAAATGAAACATACATGAATTTATGAAATTTTGCCATGCTTCATTTTAACATACAAAAGGTGATCTATAAATTGTTATAATTGTTTGTATGATGTTATGAATTGTTATAACATGTTTTGAATGATGTACTATATGCTAGATATGTTAAACACATCATTAGAATGTTTATAGAACTGATCAGGACTGTTAGAACACAATCTGCATAGTTTCTGGGAGTTTCTGCAATTTCTGGGAAAAACTGGTATAAAAGGCTGTAACGCATTCTGGTAATGCGTTTCGGAAGAATTTTACAGGTGTTGCGCATACACGTAATGCGCATCAGCAGTATATGACAGGTATTGCGCATGCAAAGCATGCGCATCAGAGTTGTTGCTGACAGAACTCAGTGGACGTGTGCTGTTGTTGAACTGATTGGCTTTTATTTTAATTCTAACTTTTCTTTTTCTTTTGCTTTATGCTTTTACTTTAAAAAGAATAGTTATTGGTTTTAATCATTATATTCCTAATGCATTTAATGATTAAAGTTTTAATAATTGAATATTTAAATCATGGATTTAAAAAATTATTATTAATTCAAAATTTTATTAATTAATTTAATTTCGAATTTTAATATTATATTTTAAATTATGAATTTAAATATTATTATTAAATTCGAATTTTGTTTTTAATTAATTTTAATTTAATTTTTTAATTCGGATTAATTTTTTTTTAAAAGAGTTTAATTAATTTTAATTCGAATTTAATTAATTAAATTTGATTTTTTAAATTTTAATTCCTTTTTAAATAATTATGTATTTAAATTGTGGAGTTAAATATTAATCGATGTGATCATGATTAATGTGATGTCTATAATTGTTATATGAGCATGGTGCATTGGTTATGGCCTAAAGACCCGTAGAATAAATGTTGTAATTTTATTTATGGTCTGTAATAATTAAATACGACTTGCATGTCGTTATTCTTGTAATTATTATTATTTCTCGAATGCAACTCGAGTTCTTTTGTAATGTATTTCAAAACGAGCTTGGAGGCAATCAATGCAGCTTGGGAAGCAATGAAGAATTTTGTAATAATTAGTTATTACAACCATAGATTGACCTTGATCTTTTCATTAGCTCGAAAAGATCGCATAGGATCGGGCCATAACCATCGCACGTTTAATTTTGCGTAACTGCACTTTACATATGATGCATGGATATATTAGATATATGAATGGATGCATGGATGTATGGATATTTTAGAATGTATGTATTAGATACGACACATATGCCATGTTTAAACAAGATAAAATCTGTAACGATTTAAGATTTAAACAGACGATCAAGATCGTTAATTTTTCTAAAAATCCCTTAAGAAATATTAAGTTAAACAGATGCTTTCCAATAAATAACACTCATTAAATCCTAGATCATTGAGGAGTGGATTTGCCAAAGCAAGGGCTTCTCTTTTATCGTGGTGAGATGTGATTAAGTAAACAAGCTTACTTAAATTGTTAATATTGGGTCCAACTTAAATAAGTCGTCATAATAGGATTATGAACTTATAAGCATAGAGTTTAGTGAAATCTATTAGATAGATCGGAGCAATATGTTGTTCACTAAGCTATCCAAGAGTTATATACGATATAATTGACATAACGGTCTACCTAAATAATCATATTTAAGAGGAAAGCCAAAGCTGACTTAAAATATGACGAAATATGGATCTTGGCTCACTAAGAAAGGTTTTATGGGAACCATTTTCCGAATTGATAGTAAGGGCTATTAATTTGATAAAAATAGTGGGAGGTATATTACGAATATGCTATAAATCAACTTGAACATAATTAGGTTTTACGAAACATGCAAACTAACTCATTTTATGCGCTTTTACAAAATTGTAGATAATAAATGGCAAACAACACAAATCACTTTTCGATACGATCAGTCCTAGAAAAGGAAAAGCTGACAGGGACAAACTTCCTAGATTGGTTTAGGAACTTGAGAATTGTTCTCAGGCAGGAGCGAAAGCTGTATGCCATTGAAGTTCCTCACCCAAATCCTCTTCCTGCTGGAGCCACACGTGCCGAGCATAATGCTTATCAGAAGCATTTGGATGACTCAACTGATGTGTCATGCCTTATGCTTGCATGCATGGCTCCTGAGATTCAAAAGCAACATGAGTTGATGAATGCTTATGAAATAATTGAGCACCTCAAAAGTATGTTTGAGGGACAAGCTCGACAGGAAAGATATGATACGAGCAAGACTTTGTATGCTTGTAAACAGGGAGAGCGAGACCCGGTTGGACCACACGTTCTTAAGATGATTGGGTACATTGAACAACTAAGTACCTTGGGCTTCCCGATTGGTCCGGAGGCTCAAATAGATTTGATCTTACAATCACTTAACAAGAACTTTTCTCAATTCGTTATGAACTACAACATGAATGAGATAGATAAGACACCCACTGAATTGTTGGGCATGTTAAGAACTGCTGAAACCAACATTCAGAAGGAATCCCCTGCTCCCATGCTGATGGTGAACAAAGGGGGAGCCAAAGGGAAAAGAAAGTGGAAAGGCAATAAGAAGAGGATTGCATCCAAATCTGTTGCCAATCCTAATTCTGCTCCCAAGAAGGCTATTAAGCCTAAAGGAGGTGTCGAAAAGGGTGATTGTCACCACTGTGGTAAACCGGGACACTGGAGAAGAAACTGTCATGCTTATTTGGAAGAGCTGAAGAAGAAGAAGGCTGCTGGCCAGACTTCTACTTCAGGTATTTATGTTATAGAAGTCAATTTGTCTACTTCTACATCTTGGGTATTGGATACCGGATGTGGTTCTCACATTTGTATAAATGTGCAGGAACTGCAAAGGAGTAGGGCACTGGCTAAGGGAGAGGTAGACCTACGAGTTGGCAACGGAGCAAAGGTTGCTGCCTTGGCTGTAGGGACTTACCATTTATCATTGCCCACTGGGCTTATATTAGAACTTAAAAACTGTTTGTATGTGCCTTCTATTTGTAGAAACATTATTTCTGTTTCTTGTTTGGACAAGAAAGGTTTTTCATTTACCTTTAAAGACAATGGTTGCTCTTTTGGTTTGAATGACATTACCTATGGTGTTGCACAGTTATTTAACGGTTTGTATGTTCTTAGTTTAGATACTCCTATATTGAATATAAATAACAAACGACTTAAAACTAATGACTCAAATCAAACATACCTTTGGCACTGTCGTCTAGGCCATATAAACGAGAAACGCATTTCCAAGTTACATCAAGATGGTTTCTTGGATCAGTTTGATTTTGAATCATATGATGAATGCGAGGCTTGTTTACTAGGCAAGATGACTAAAGCTCCTTTTACCGGACAGGGTAAGAGGGCCACCGTACGACTAGAACTAATACATAGCGATGTATGTGGTCCTATGAGATCGATGGCAAGGGGTGGCTATTTCTACTTCATTACGTTTACTGATGATTTCAGTAGATACGGATATGTGTATCTTTTGAAGAACAAATCCGAAGCATTTGAAAAGTTCAAAGAGTATAAGGCAGAAGCAGAAAAGCAAACTGGCGAAAGCATAAAAACTCTAAGATCTGATCGAGGAGGTGAATACTTAAGCCATGAGTTTAAGAACTATTTGAGGGAGTGTGGTATTGTATCACAACTCACTCCTCCTGGAACACCACAATGGAATGGGGTTTCTGAAAGGAGGAATCGTACCTTGTTGGACATGGTGCGATCAATGATGAGTCAAGCAGATCTTCCAATTAGTTTCTGGGGTTATGCCCTGGAAACGGCTGCATATACACTAAACCGTGTTCCTACTAAAACGGTTCAACAAACTCCATATGAGATATGGACAGAAAAACGTCAAAGCATGTCCTTTATGAAAGTATGGGGATGTGAAGCGTTTGTGAAACGCCTAATGTCAGACAAGCTTGGACCAAAATCTGAAAAATGTATTTTTGTGGGATACCCAAATGAAACAAAGGGTTATTCTTTCTATAATCCTTCAGAGAACAAAGTAATTGTTGCTCGAACTGCTGTATTTTTAGAAAGAGAGCTAGTCTCTAGAAAAGACAGTGGGAGGAAAATAGATCTCGATGAAGATCGAGAACCACTTGATAACATTGAACCTGAGATGGAGCATGAGCAAGATATACAAGATAACACTGCTCAAGAAACACAGGTCGTTCGTAGATCTAGTAGGACTCGCTATGATTCAAGAAGAAATTATGGATTTCTTCTAATTGAAAATGGCGATGTGATGCTCATAGATCAAGATGAGCCTCTCACCTATCAAGATGCTATGAACTCACCAGACTCTAAGAGATGGCAAGAAGCCATGAATTCTGAAATGGATTCCATGTATGAAAACCAAGTATGGACTTTGGTTGATCCACCTGAAGGGGTAAAACCTATCGAGTGCAAATGGATTTTCAAGAAGAAAATCGACATGGAAGGTAATATACAGACCTATAAAGCTCGACTGGTTGCAAAAGGTTTCAAACAAATTCATGGTATTGACTATGATGAAACCTTCTCACCAGTAGCAATGATAAAATCCATCAGAATTATGCTTGCAATAGCGGCTTACTATGATTACGAAATATGGCAGATGGATGTCAAAACAGCCTTCCTTAACGGAAGCCTTGAAGAGGATGTGTACATGACACAACCTGAAGGTTTTAGAAATCCAAAGGATGCTGGAAAAGTATGTAAGCTGCGTAGATCCATTTATGGATTGAAGCAGTCCTCTCGGAGATGGAACATTCGGTTTGATGAAATAGTCAAAGGTTTTGGCTTTATTCAGAACATGGATGAACCATGTGTTTACAAAAAGTTTAGTGGGAGCCATGTGGCATTCCTAGTATTATATGTCGATGATATATTAATAATAGGGAATGACATTCCTTTTCTACAGGCTGTAAAGACTTGGTTAGGACAAAGTTTCTCTATGAAAGACTTGGGCGAGGCTACCTATATATTAGGGATCAGGATCTATAGAGATAGATCAAGAAGATTAATCGGCTTAAGCCAGAGTACATATATTGACAAAATTTTGCATCGTTTTGGAATGCAAGATGCAAAAAGGGGATATCTCCCTGTATCTCATGGGATAACGATCTCAAAAGAGAATGGTCCTAAATCATTGGATGATAAAGACCGCATGAGTAAGATACCATATGCTTCAGCAATTGGATCTATCATGTATGCAATGATATGTACTCGTCCGGATGTCTCGTATGCTTTGAGCATGACGAGCAGATACCAGTCTAATCCAGGTGAAGGTCACTGGACGGCAGTCAAGAATATTCTTAAGTACTTGAAAAGGACTAAAGATTCATTCTTGGTGTATGGAGGTGAAGAAAAGCTAACGGTAAAGGGTTACACGGATGCTAGTTTTCAGACTGACAGAGATGACTCTGTTTCTCAGTCTGGATTTGTGTTTTGCCTAAATGGAGGTGCTGTAAGCTGGAAAAGTTCGAAGCAAGAGACAGTAGCTGATTCTACAATGGAATCCGAGTATATTGCTGCATGTGAGGCAGCCAAGGAAGCTGTATGGTTACGGAAGTTCATTACAGACCTTGGTGTCGTTCCATCGATCGCAGATCCCATAGATCTTTACTGCGATAATAATGGAGCTATAGCACAGGCCAAGGAGCCGAGAGCTCATAGCAGAACAAAGCATATACTTCGGAGATATCACCTTATTCGAGAAATAAATGATAGAGGGGATATTCACATATGTAAAGTGCATACTGATGATAATATTGCAGACCCGCTGACTAAGGCTCTGTCGCAGCAGAAGCATGAATGTCACACTAGTAGCATGGGTATTCGATACATGGGTGATTGGCTCTAGTGCAAGTGGGAGATTGTTAGTATTGGTGCCCTAGAGGAAATGTAATACATTATATTTATGTTTGAGTGATTTTATATATTTGATATATATATGTTTATTATTGGCTTTATTTACTGCGAAATAAATAAAGTATAATAAATGTCCTTAGAATCTTGATACAAATTATATAGTTGCAAGTATGTGACTTGAACATGAGATTATATAATGATCGTATCATATTCTTAAATGTCCCTAGCCGAGTATTATTATTAATTAGGACAATAATAATACACTGAGGCTAGTATGATAATTGACTGATGACCACATCTCATTGGTCATAAGTATGAAGATACTAAAAGCAATGCATAGGTAACTGTACGAGTACAGGGTACTGGACAGACCCACAGTGAGATACATCATGGTAAATAATAAATGTGTCATATGTATTCTCACAGTGATAATGGTGTAATGATCCTTAGACCTGAAGTCGTTATAATTCTACATGAGAATTAATATATTTTGAATTCGTCAAAAGTTATCTTTAGCCGGATAATGATAAAGGTGAATATCGGATATATTATGAATCATGTGAGAAATATGAACGATCTAGATGGGATTTAAATCTCCTGATAAAGGAGTGATATTATCGGCCTCTTGTTTGAGTGAGACTATGAAATGCATGGCCATGCTCAAATGTTGATTTGATTAAATAGTCTACTCATCGATCAAGAAAATGAAGATTAAATTATGAAGAGGATGACACATAACATGCCTCGAGTTTAATCTATAATATCATGATTTAAAGGGATTATATTACATGGAACATTAGTCATAAAAGGTTGATTGAATCGTTGATTTAATTATTGTTTTATTGGGTAGCAATAATGTGTTACTAGACGCCGCTTATTGTTTATAATTTTATTAAAGAATAAAATTATTGCCAATGAAATAATAACCTACAGGGTCACACACAAAGAATGTTTAAAAGGGAAATTAATTTATTTCATGAATTTAAATTAATAATAATTTGAATTATGATTTTAAATTAATAATAAATAATAATTCGAATTTTATGAAATTAATTAAGTGAGACTTAATTAGTTAAAGATAAAATTTGAAAATGTATTTTCTTGACTTATTTGATTAATTAAGTATGACTTAATTAATTTATTTAAATAAATAAGATTTTTTTAAATAAAAATGGCCTAATTGTTTAAGGCTCCATTTTACTTTATTTCTCTTTATAAGCCAAGAGTTGGCTAGTCATTTGGGGCAACCAAACTGAAATTTTCAGTTGAGAAGCTAGAGAGAAAATTAAGCTAAGTCAAGAACACATTCCGTTTTATTTATTTTGGCTAGTACCAATTTCCGTGGCGAAATCGTTCGACGAATCAAGCAAGCATTCAAGTGTGGATACCGGTGGAGGAGTTACACTTCTAGCTCTCAAGATCAACAAATTTTTGCTCTCAAGATCAACAAGCTAGGATCTCCATTTGTCATCCATTGGAAAGCTTAATAAGGTACTATCTTGTTCTTGAGTATTTATACCATGATCATCAATTTTATACATGGATCCGGGCTTTGGAATTCGTTTTTAATTGTTATTTACGTATAATCCGCTGCGTTTTCATGCCCGAATTCCAACAGAAGGGAGTAGTATTTTTTTGAGTAATAAGGTAAGATTGAAAATGTGTGGATTTAGAAGGTGTTAGGATTCAGAATTTTAATTGTTACTTAGAATACTGTAATTTATTTGGTTGGCTTGTATTCCAGGGTTAGCCAACAATATGTTGCAATTCTCTACCCATTGGATAACTTCAAAATGTGAGATGCTAGTATAGAGAGCTTCTGTATAATTATGGTTACTGGTAGTTTAGAAAGGGTGGATTTCGACGATCTTGTGATATGAATGTTTGGTAGAAGGTAGAGTAAAGAAGGAAAAATCAAGTCATTGTTCCCTCAAATTGTGTAGGTATTAGCATTGGGACCCTAAATAGTGAGTCTTTGACACATAAATTTAAGGGGTTCAGTTCTGCTAATTGGCATATTTGTCTGCTCTAATATTATAATTACTAATTAGAATAATGATGGCGTAGCTTATCATATTGGAGTTGCATCCTTCATATACTTTTCTGTTTCCTTGTTTACTTTACAATCGCGAACAGATTCAGACCTTCACCACCTTATTTTGTAATAAGTAGAAATGAAGAAAATTGTATTCTTGAATAAAGCTTTATCCATACATGTTATATAAAAAACGAGAAAATATATAATGATAAGGATCTGAAATCAGATTCTTGTTTTTTTCAACATAATAGCAAAAGATAAGATAGATCAGGACAGAACAAGAGCCCCACCCCATGCTAATGGTAAGCAATTTATTTGTTTAAATGGGCTTAACTGGAAAAAATAGCCCCAAGTTTTATATAAGCACTTGTCAATGTCATATACTTTGTCTGATCAGTGATCTCTAACGGGGTTCTCTAACCCTATATAGATGTTTGTTGCTCATCCGCTTGAGACTGTTGAAATTGGACAGTATGTCAATTAAACAATTTTGATAGCATTTTAACTTCTCATCATATCATGTCATGTTTAGTTTGTTTTGGTCATTTTTTGATTTCTGGCATAATACATCAAAATAATGTGTGTCTGATCTGATTCTTTGTTTTATATCTTATCAACTCTTTGCTTTTGCAGGCTATAATTAAGGACGGTGTACTGCTCATCCTTTCCGTATTGTTAGAGGAGGATGATATGTACATTGTGAAGCAAACTTGCTGGATACTTTCAAACATAACTGGAAGAAGTGAAAAACATATAAGGGTGAGTTTGGAATTAATTAATTTACTGCATATATGAAGATACAAATTATTCTAGTTGCATGGAAGTTGATTGAAGTTTTATTGTACACTGTATGCAGTTTAAATAAAAAAAAATAAAATTTTGCATGAATTCACTTGTTACCTAATATTTTAGAATAGTCCTAGTTACCAAATATTTTAGATAAGTGCCATTAATGTCTATATCTTTGTGTACTTTCTTTACATAGTTAGTTGCAAATATCTGATCGTGTAAGTGGTTTTTAAAGGCTGTAATTGATGGCGAGTTGATTCGTCCTCTTGTCAATGTTGTTCGAAAGTGCACACTGTTTGATGTACAAGAGGTGGGAATTTGGGCACTTTCAAATGCTCTTTGTGGTGTCGGCCTCGATCAGATTGAGTAAGCTTTGGTTGAGTATTTTTTGTATGAGTAGTATTGTACTTTGATCTTATATAAAGATTGGTCATAACTTGATTTTTTTAACCAATTTCTTATCAGATGCTTGAGGAAAAGCTGTTGTATGGTGTTTTGGCATAGAATATTACAAAGGATCAGGCATGATAAACTGTGTGTTTTAGTCATCTCACAAGGATTGGTCAATATTAAAGCGGTGAAAATCACTTGGGATGGACGACCAATTGATGGTATTGAATTGCAGTCCATTTTCAAGGAGATACGGTATAAAATGTGGACCGAAAGCACTTTTTGTGCTGAAGGTGGTCATATACTGTTTGAGCTAATTATGGTCGACGGCCAGAGATTAGTTTGTTGTTATTGAGCTATCTTCACTCCAAGAAAATTCTGATAGTTTAAGATTTTCAGGGGTGTTAATGGAAATTAAAATAAAAATTTCAAGTTTAATATTTACTGAGCTATCTTCACTCCATGAAAATTCTGATAGCTATCTTCACTTGCAAACGAGAGTCGAGTTTAATGGAAATTAAAATTTCCAAGACAAGTTTATGAATTATATTTTGTAAGTGTAATTCTATAGTGTGTTGCAAGACTGAAGAGACATATTCTCTATGCAGCGCATGCAATTTAATTTGGAAAAATATTTTAAATCCCCTGTAATCACGAGAAGTTGCATAGTTCTATAGGAGCTACTTATGAAGCTATCACCAGAGATCAATCCACAGGTGGAGGCTTTTGTGATATAATATTCTTGCTCCTGATTGAAAAGCAAAACCAAAATGACTCCTTTGAAATCTTAGTTTCTTAGAATTTTTCACTGCATACCTTCAACATGTTCCTTGATTGTGCCAACTCACCAAAAGACATACTACAATCACTTCACTGGATCAATTTATGATATATGGAGCTGTTTCAAAGTTTTCAAAAGACAAAAATTGAACTTAGTTTGGAGTGTGGTTGTATGCTCAGTCCTTTGGAAGTTTGGTTAAGCAGAAATGATCTTGTGTTTAACAATGAAAATACTAGCATCAAGATGATATATAAGTTAATAAAACACAGATCCTTCAAATGGTGCTTACCTGCTGCCTGCTGGTTTTATCAAATCTGACCTTGAATGTCTTTGGGAAGTTAATCCTATATATGGGGGCAGTCCTATTATGTGGCAAACATCATCTTGAGGATAATATGTTTTGGTGGAACTCAAATTTCATAGGTTTTACAGATGAATCATGGAAGAAATCTGAAAATGGGGAGCTTCACTCTGGTATTGGAGGTTTACTTGGTCGATAAAGAAAAAAAAATGCAATTTTCATGTTTTCGGGTTCTGTGAATGCTGGTAATCCCACTGGAAGCACAGAAGAAGGCCATCATATATCTTTTTGAGCAAGTGAGTAACAATTCTTCTCTTAAAGGCTACTTTACTATTTGCACAGATTGCATGATTATGGTTTATCAATTCCAAAAGGCTAGAGCTGGATATACATTAATATCAGGTACAAATGGTCTTTGGCTAAAGCAGCTGGTAGAAAATTTTCTCTTCAAGGTAACTGATGTACCTAGGAAGGATTTCATGGGGCAGATGATTTAGCTAAACAAGGATGAAATCGGAATGGTATTGTTGCTGCATGCATGGCTTTAACTACTGGAAATTTTAGATGAAAATCTGAGATTTAAGTGGTTGTTGGGCTTAAGGGATTAAGTGGAATTTAGTGAAATTCTATTCTGATTGCATACAATGGGCTTACTACGTTCTACTAAATTACTAGTAGAAGTCCAAGTAGAGGCCCAATAGATAGGAGACTGCAGGAAAAGGACACAGTTTACTTTCTCTTCTTTCTAACTGTTAAGACTTTTCATATTAAATTCAGTTTCAATTTAATTGCTGTGGATGTCGAGTGGTGCTCGCTCGGTCCCATTTTACATGTCCTTTTAATTTATTAGTGGTCAAATTGACCAATTTTTGAATAAATATTGAAAATCATTCAGTTATTATTTTGAAAACTGAAAGTTGCATGATAACATAGATTAAATGTTTTCACGTACCCTTTGTAATTGTTGGAACTTTATCTTATTAATCTAAAATTATTATAAATAAATTAGAAGATTCTCTTTGGAAGTTATTATTACAAGTAGTGGAACAAGTAGTGGTTGAGTTGATGATTTAGCTTTAGGAATTTCTTTCCAGGTTGTCCATGTGTGTTTTAATCATTCTGTTTGATTCTTAGTTGTGCTATGAGTCTATAAATATGGCTGTGTAATGAACGTGAAAAACACACAGATTGAATACAAGCTTTGTTTTCTTTTTTCAGTTTCTTGAGTAATGTTCTTGAAGTTTACTGCTATGGAGCCATCTGCTGAAGCTGAATATGCTGCTTTCGAAGAGATGGTGAAAAGGACTGTTTATCTTGACAACTTGAAACCTCAAGTCACTGATGCAGTTATAAGAACTGCTCTTAATCAATTTGGTAACGTGGTTAACATCCACTTGGTTCCCAATTTCGGCCTCCAGAATATTCCATCTGCTGCTTTAGTAGAGATGGGAGATGCGAAGCAAGCTAATCAAATTATAACGGAGATCGCTAATCATCCGTTTATGATCTCTGGGATGCCAAGGCCTGTAAGGGCAACTGCTGCTGAGGTAGAGATGTTTCATGATCGCCCAAGGAAGCCAGGTGGAAAGATACAATGCCGCTGGTTGGATGAAAAGGATCCTGATTTTGAGGTGGCACAGGAGATCAAGACTGCTGTTTTAAAACATGCTTCTGAGGCTTCATTCCTACTCCAGGTAGACTTCCTCCTGTGTATTGTAACCATACTCATTAGTTGTGGTTTGCTAAATTGGGGTGATTTCGTCTGTTATTATTTGCTAAAATATTCTAAGGTCTCTTCTTGCCCTTTTACCTGCAGATAAAGGGGCAATTAAGTTAGCAGAGCATTCCATGCACTGTTGGAAAATCCATAGTATGTCTGACTTAATGTTTTGTGTAGCAGTATGGAACTAGAACCACTAGCCTAGTTAACGTAGTTTAGTCTCAAACTGAGTTCCACTATAAGTGTGGTTTTTATGTATTCAGAAAATATTGTGATATCTGTTCTCCTTATACTTTCTAAACCATTTTGTATTTTCACTGTTTGTACCGTCTTTGTGGTGGCTGTTACTCTAATTTTGGTTTGCGAAGTTATTATGCTTTCTTGTGGTGATTGTAAATAGAAGTACCAGTGTCAATGTTTTTCTATGGAAATAAAGAATGATCTAACTTGTATTATAGTTTTCGAAAGAAAGGTTTGCTTGGTTGATTAATATGCTGTAGTTGCTTCCGCCCGAAATATCCAGTTAGCGACACGCTTTAGCAATACACTTTTTCACGTACATCCATGTTAGCAATACTTTGGCTCAAGCTTCTGTAGCAAACCTTTTCTTAAAAATGCCCGTGGGACTTCTCAATTGAACTCATGAAAATTACCTCTTAAATCCAGCAAAAAGCTGCATTTCTTAACCCTTGCAGTGCTGGAGGGTGGATGGTAAGTTTGTCTTATTTACCACAATTTCAATACCTTGCTGAGCAAGTGGCTGATTTGGGTTGGCTCCAGGTTAATTAAAGAAAGGAAGTGATGGCATCTGCGAACAGCCTTGAAAATGTTACAACTTCAGCAAGATTCACTACTACAGAATTCTGCTTGCACAGCGCTCGTTTTTGGGCTTCTACAGCGCTTTTAAGCGCTGTGCAAGTTCAAGTAGCTTACACAGCGCTCTTTTTGGCGCTCTCTAATTAACATACTTGAACGGCGCTTTTTCATGTGCTGTGCAAGTGACGGCTGTCCAAGTGTAACACTTCAATAGCATTTCTACAAACGCTGTGCAAGCGGGAACATGTAGCCTGCCCAATTTGTCAGGAATATCTACCAGGTTTTTACCTATTTTCCAAGAACATAATTAAAACAATAAAAAACCTCATTGCTGTCATTACCAAAATCAACTTCTTTCATTCATAAACCTTAAATAATATCCGTACAAGTCAAAGTTGCCTTCCAAATTACCATGGATATAATTAAAGTTATTGTACAGCAACTACCATTACAAACACTACAATAAAACACACATAAACTACTTCATTAATAGTTTGTTCTTCAGAAACCGGTTGTACATGTAGCCTGCCCAATTTGTCTGGAAACGGAGCATTCTGTCAGGAGGATAGGTCTTTAGTCTTGGAGAATATGAAAACTGTACACCAACAAATGTATAAATGAATTCAGATCATAAAACATAATATAATGGGAATTACTAATTGCCATTTAGAAATATTCGAATATACTTACATTCACGTTGATATCCGTTTCACCGGTACTTAAAATGTCCTCAATGAAACATCCAACGTAATATGCACAATAGATTCCATCATCCAAAGCTTGTTTGGGGCACTAAAAAAATATTAGTACAGACAAAATTAATAAAATTGAACGTATTAAATTTCAGTTATCCATTATTAACAAATTAAGTCTACAATCAAATCACAAGTAAAGGAAAAGACTTACTATTTGTAATTTAACCAAAGAAAGAAATATTAGAAAGAAATGCAACAACTGTGAAAATACTGGGCATAACAGAAAGACTTGTAAAAATCCACCAAAGGAAAAGACACTCGAAACTGAGAGACCAAAAAATAAAGGTGGGAGACCAAAAATACAAAAGCCAGTATTGTGATCTATTCCAAGGGCCAAGAAAAAGAAAAATACAAACATGGCCATCGGATTCTATAGTGCTGATCCAAAAACATGGAAGACATATTTAAATGTAAATCGAATTTTATTTCTTTGTGAATTACAGGTAATTTTTACAGGTTGTGGACTTATATAAAACATTTGAGATGTGAAGAAAAGTTTGAAGATGGATACCAGTTCCAGACCACTAAAACAAAATATAAGGCTAAAGATCTGTTACATTACCAGTTCCATACATTACAAAGATTGCCTAAACAAAATATAAGGCTAAAGATGGATCACCTGTATATTCATCCATCTGAAACTCTGAAACATCGTCATGGTGTAGCTCTTCTTATTGTGAGTCCGAAAAGTCTTCATAGCCCTGTAAACAAAAAATATATCCCACATGTCAGTAACGCATCACTAGTCCACATGTATCTTATATTTTAAGGTTATGCATAACATTGTAAAAATTCACTAACGTTTCCACAAGAGCTTTCACTTTCTTGTAATCTGTAGCATTGGTAATGCAAGCTGGATCCATAAAGTAGATTATCTCTTTTTTTGTATTGATGGCAACCAAGACCCAATGTTTCCTGTAAATTTTGTTGTATTTAGAAGCAATTACAAACAATTTAATAAAAACTATATGTGTACATACAAGCTCTAACTTACGAAACATTATACGGAATCAAAAGTAGGTGGTCCTTGTCAATATGTCCCAACAAAGACTTCGCCAAGTTTGTATCTGAACTATCTACCAAGTGTGATACAAGATGAGGTGATACAAAAGAAAACTTGGCTGCCAGGTCAGGATTTTTGGAAAAAAAAACCTCACACAAATACCTACAATTACGAAAAAGAATAATTAAAACTTGGTTACGAAGTAGTGAAATTTGTTTAGTACTTTAATTACCTAATGTAGAAGACAAGGCTGGATGCACTTAACCATTGGGCATCTAATACCTCCAAAATATTCTCCTTGTTAATATGTTCACGATACGGGCCGAGATTCCAATAAAGCATACCCAGATCAACCTCTATATCAGTAACACGGTCGAACATGACAGCAAGGCGAACAAATTCCAAAACCCCATCATGACAAACATCTAGAAGACACATCAACAATTGACTCTACTGTTTTCACTTTTTCTTTATCAGGAAGCTTCTTATGGCCCATTACAATATCATGCTTAATTGTCTTCTTTTTCACGATTTTTGGAGGTGTCTAGGAAAGTAGCAAAACAAATAAACTATTAGACAAATGGTATCATTGAATTTCCTGTTTTTCAGATTTTTATACATAACATGCTTGATTTACATTTTAAACATATAAAAAACAACTTAGATTATTTATTAGACCTCAAGTTTTGTGGAGACCAATTTGCGTGGCCACGCAAGAAAAAATCCAGGAGCTTGCCCTACAAGTTTGGCCTCATCACAAGGTCTAGGCAGTGGCGCATTGTATTCTGACTTTTCCGCCACCTCAAACTGCACCCGTACAAATCCTTCTTCGAGTGGAACACCATGAAGTATTTTATCAGTAACGTCATTATGCAAAATACCTTTCCCAACATATCTACGTCTGGGATCCAGATACAAGTAACAAGCAGTTTTCCCCTATAATTTTGAAAATATTTAAAAGAATTATTACGGACAAATAACCAGGGAAAAAATTAGAAAACTGAGCAAGACATACTACTAACAATTTCGACAGTGACTTGTTAGTATACTAACTCTGCTCTGATCTGCATCTAAATTATAGCATATATTTTTTCAGTTTGGTCTATTCATGAATAAACTCTTGTGCTCGACAGTAGTAACTATAACGAGAGGTTATACTTATAAGTTCTACTACAAATTTTCGTTTACTTCTACCTTAAGTAGAGATGGAGAAATCCATTTTTGCTCAGTACATAAGCTTTTTATCCCCAACTATTCTCTATCTTAAAGTCTATATTTCTAAACTTGTAAATTATAATAAACACTGCTTGCAAGTAAAAACACATATATCAGATAGCTTAGATTGGTATAACCTTTCCTTCATGGCAGCTGATTAAGCAGAGGCCAAAAAGGATCATCAGTAAGTAACAAGGATGCACATTCCCCTTGCAAGTAAAATCGGTATGAATATAGTAATAGTTTTATCAGGGGTTTGAATTTAATTAAAAAAATTGAAGTGCAAATGTTTCTGACATAGATTAGCCAATAGATACACTCTGATTAAACCATTTTAAAAGTATGCAATTAGAATGGATACACTCTGATTAAACCATTTTAAAAATACACTCTGATTAAACCATTTTAAAAGTATGCAATTAGAATGGTTAGGACCATATGGCATTTTTCGCGCTCTTGAATAAGTGTGTTGCAGATTAGGAATTATATTATTATATTAATTCTCATTTTGTGTTTTGGTAATATTATTATATTACCCATATTATTATTACAGATTAGGTAATTACTGGAAATACTATTAAGTATTACAGTGTTTTCGTGTGAAGTCTTTATCATATTGATTCTTCTCTAATATCGACTCTTATACCTATATGGTATGAACTGCATGCTGTTTAAATTATCTAAAAAGTGAAGAGCCTTCTAATCAGTATGTTATTTTTACTTAATTTTTTTTAATTCTATCAGCTTATCCGTTCACCCTAGACGCTTTGCTACATGAATGTAGCACCTCGTTTCTAGGTTATAATCCCAAAGAACAGAAGAGCTTCCATCACACAGATAATTTCTGTATAAGAATTCTGCTTTCTGCCTTCAAAATTTACTTGTACTGGTATAATCATCTCTTCTACCGAGGCGGGTGGTGGGATGTGTCTATAACTATTCCTAGTAATAGGTGTTTGCAGGGATGAAACTTGATTTTATGGTTGTTTTTTGTAATTCTCCAGCATATATAGAAGTTAGAATATTAATGATGAATATTATTGTTTAGATGTTAATTCTGATAGTGATATATGCTGGCATTTTCAATTCTATAATCAATTGACATGTAAAACAAGGGGAATGTGCATCCTTGTTACTTACAGCTGATCCTTTTCTGTAATAGACTAAAAGCAGCCTAAAATCTAAGAAACACAGAGGCCAAAAAGGGCCCAGCAGGGTGGACAGTAGTAAATAATGCATCTACAGTTTTTGATGTATGGACATAAACAGTTTTCATGAATCAAAAAAACAAAGAAACCAAACTGGGGACAGCAATATATAAAACTCATTAAAAAGAATTTTTGAACAGTAAAGCACATCAACTTTATATAGTTCAAAAGGTAAGTTAATTGCTACATGAAGGGCCTGTTTATTTATTCCTATTCTAAATTAAACTGAATTTAGTACAGTTCCTCAGGTAAATAATAGCAAATTATGCAGTTCCGTAAATAAAAATCACACCAATATCTATTCATGGTATGTACCTGAGGAAGGTCTTCACCTAACACTTGATCATCATGATCATTATGTTCGTCATGAATTTCATTATCCATGTCAAAGTTATCCATCTGACTTGAAGCTCCAGATTGCACACCAGGATTGTGGCCCTTGCTTTTCAACTCCTTAATTTCATTTATTAAGTAAGAAACATCTTTTTCCAATCTAGATAACTTGCTCATAGTTGATCCTGTTTGCAACGATGTCTTAGTGACACCCCAGCCAACCCCTCTGACTCGCCCGGAATACTCCAAAGGTATTAAGCGAGCAAGCAAGTCATCCATACTAATATGAGTTAGCTCATGCTCCGGCAAATGCTGTGATATGGTAATCTAATAACAAATAAAAACACGCAATGTAACGTGCTGTAGTCTAGTAAAAATCATCGAAAAATTAGTAAAATGAAAAAAAAATATAGTACCGCGTCCTCAAGAATTTGCAATGTAGCAGGGTCATTGCATACACCATCTGCTTTACGCCTAGCATACTCCCATGCATCTACTCTACTCACAACAGGGTTCTCTTCACCAGCCTCAATTTTTTTCTTCATCTATACCAATCAATTATGTACATTCATCAGAAATAAGAAGCATTCATCAGTCAACTACATTCGACAACAAGAAATCTAACTAACTAAGAAATAAATTAAACTTACAATTATCTCTCTAATGCGTGCATAGCCAACACATGCCTTCTTGTATCGCGCCTCCATTGCTTTTGCTTGTTCTTTATTTTGTTCACTTTTTTCCTTTATTTTTATTGTGTGAGTGGAATATAACAGGCAATAAAATATTTCACCTTTTAAATAACTAATCACTAAAGAATGAAGAGTAAGTATACCATGAAAACTTCTCTGAGAGAGTTTTCCACAAACTCTAGCAAAACCTTTAGGTTGCCTCACCATGAATTTTACCATCAGCAGCTTCTATTCCTAAAACCCTAAAATTGTTCCAAGCAAATAATGGCAAAATCACAAAGGGCTTTTTAATCAGTTTGATGTTGAAGTAGGAGTCCTCCGAATTTCGATTACACAGCTTAACCTGCCGAAAAGGCTCACCAACCTTGAATATCGGAAACTGGTTCAGAATACTGTGGGTCTTAATTTCAAAAATTCCTTCATCCATTTCATCTAAATCAAAAGTTTCTATGGGATTCAGTACCTTAATGGGCAATGGGGGCAGGGGTGTTTGTTTTTTCTTTGAGAATGCTCTTGAAAAAACCCTAAATGTGCTAGGCATTGTTTTTTTTCTGAGAAAAGCCATTGGGGATGGTGAGGCAACCTAAAGGTTTCATTTCTCATTCACTTATATAGTACACTATTAGGGTTTTGTAAAAAAATTCAAAAATGAATTTATGACCAGTTTAAGAGCATACTTTCCATTTTTACCATCTATATAAACCACCACACCAAAGCTCAATTCTTATCACTCCACCAAAGAAAACAATTACATATCTGCTTTTGTTATCCCCCCTTCTCTCTCTCGCTCCCTCTCCCCTTCTTCTTAAACACCCTTCTCCGTCATCTCTCCGACCATCTATATAAACCACCACACCAAAGCTCAATTCTCTTCTCTCCACCAAACAAAACAATTACATATCTGCTTTTGTTATTTCCCCCCCTCTCTCTCCAATCTCTTCTTCTTAAACACCCTTCTCTCTCATTTCTCCGACCATCAAAATAAACCACCACACCAAAGCTCAAACCTTTTCTCTCCACCAAACAAAACAATTACATATCTGCTTTTGTTCTCTTTGTTAATTGTAATCACAATTGTTCAAAACACCCTTCTCTTATCCCTTTCAAACAGCTTGTTGTATATGTATATGGTTGGTTGTATGACAAAAACATAGATCTGATCTGTCCTTTGTTAATTGTGTTTGCGTTTCTGGAGATACAAACACAACAACCGAGAATAGATCATTTCTTTGTTGTTTTAGTCTTTTCTTTTTCTGTGTTCATTTAAATCAAGATTTGATTTTTAAACTGAGATTTGGGTTCTAACTGTTGTTGGTTTCAAGATCGACGGCTTTCAAGGTAATTCTTATTCATTCTTTCACTGTTTTCTTTGTCTTCATCTCTCTCTGTTTCTTGTCTCTTCATTAATTTACGAGTCCTGTTTTCCTTATTTTTTTGTTGATTGGGCCCAAATTTCTTATTTACAGCCCAAACCAACTTTTTTTACCCGGCTCTTTTTTTTTTAAAATTAAAATTTCTGAAGTCCGGTTTTCCCTTGTCCTCTTTTTTTTTTTGGTGATTGGGCCCAAAGTTCAGCCCAGATCAAATTTATTTTACCCGGCTCTGTCTGCTCTTAACATTGTTTTTTTGAGAATATAAATTTCTGAATATTCAATTTGATGAAAACATTAAAAAAATGGAAAGTATGCTCTTAAACTGGTCATAAATTCATTTTTGAATTTTTTTACAAAACCCTAATAGTGTACTATATAAGTGAATGAGAAATGAAACCTTTAGGTTGCCTCACCATCCCCAATGGCTTTTCTCAGAAAAAAACCTTTCTACACAATGCCTAGCACATTTAGGGTTTTTTCAAGAGCATTCTCAAAGAAAAAACAAGCACCCCTGCCCCCATTGCCCATTAAGGTACTGAATCCCATAGAAACTTTTGATTTAGATGAAATGGATGAAGGAATTTTTGAAACTAAGACCCACAGTATTCTGAACCAGTTTCCGATATTCAAGGTTGGTGAGCCTTTTAGGCAGGTTAAGCTGTGTAATCGAAATTCGGAGGACTCCTACTTCAACATCAAACTGATTAAAAAGCCCTTTGTGATTTTGCCATTATTTGCTTGGAACAATTTTAGGGTTTTAGGAATAGAAGTTGTTGATGGTAAAATTCATGTTGTTGACAAGGAAAGGTTTTGCTATGTTGTCTCCACAATTTGTTTTTGTAGATATGACAACCTTCTAGGATCAATGACTTTGCTACTCATCGATTTAAAGAACCAACATAACTTTGTGATCGTTATCCGCACCTTTTCTGGCAAAATCGAACGAATAGCGATTGGAAGCAAATTCTCCATGATGACATGACAATCATGTGATTTTAAACCCTTTAATTTCAAATCACTTAGAGAAACAAGACTCTTGATGTTGGATGAGTATCCTTCTGGCACCTTGACAGAATGAAGTGATTGTAGTAGCACTTTCTTCTCATCCTTAGAAAGAGTATGGGCAGCAGGAGGCAAATAGCCAAATACGGTGTTGATTTGCCAGGTTTATTCACAGGAGCTAGTTCATCTCTTATTCCCATCTCCACCAAATCCATCCTTGCATTGTGACCATCTTTAGTTTTACCCGGAACACCAAGCATGGTATTAATTAGGCTGTCAAAAACATTTTTCTGCACATGCATGAGATCAACAAAATGCCTAACATAGAGATCCTTCCAATAACTTAGTTCAAAGAAGATTGAACGCTTCTTCCAACCCTTAGTGGGAACATCCTTCGCAAATTTCTTTCCAAATTGTATGTTTAAATTTTCAACTTCTTTGAACACTTCATCACCTGATAGTATAGGAGGAGCATCTCGTTCTTCCACTTCTCCGTTGAATGCTAATGGCATATTTCTGTAACGATGGTCTGCCCCCAACCACCGCCTATGCCCCATATAAACACATTTCTTGCAATGTTTCAATCGGATATGATCGGTTTGCTCCCCACATAAAGGACATGCATAATAACCTTTCACATTATATCCAGAAAGATTGCTATAAGCAGGAAAATCACTTATTGTTCCAAATAACATGGCCCTCAACCTAAACTGATCTTTTCTATATCCATCTTGTACTTCAATGCCCTCTTCCCAGAGTAGCTTCAGGTCCTCGATTAAAGGTGCCAAGTATACATCAATGTCATTACCAGGCTGTGTAGGACCTGATATTAAAATAGACATCATCATATACTTGCGCTTCATGCAAAGCCACGGTGCCAAGTTATAGATCATCAGAATCACAGGCCATGTACTATGAGAACTACTTTGAAGACCATGTGGATTCATTCCATCTGTTGAAAGTGCTAGACGAAGATTCCTTGGTTCCTTCCCAAAATCCTTGTGTATATCGTCAAATGTCTTCCACTGAGGTGAATCAGCAGGGTGTCTCAACATCCCATCTTTAACTCTTCCATCATGATGCCATGTCAAATTTTTAGCATCTTCTACACTAGCATACAATCGACGAAGTCTAGGTATTAACGGAAAGTACCACATGACCACTACACCATAAACAAGCTATCGCAACCTTTTCCTCACATATGTTGCTAGATTATGTTACCTTAGGTATACTACTTTTGGCCTAGTATAGCCTAGTATAACACTTTTTATTTTGTGTTACCTTAGGCATAAATGTCATGTTACTCTAGCTAGAAAAGTGTTGGATGCTAGGCAACATGCACAATATGTTGCCTTAGATCATTAATAAACACAAATTTTAATTTATTAATTAAAAATGAATAATTATTTAAAAATTAAATTTATCATGAAATCAATTTGTTTTTGTGAAAATTAATAATTTATCAAATTAATGAGTTAATATTTATAAAAATTGAGATATTCATTTATTATTATTATTATTATTATTATTATTATTATTATTCAGATCCTCTTTATTTTATTAAATTTGTAAACTAAGAATCTTAAATGTATTAAATTTTAAAAATAAATATTAATATACGAATAATACGAATTTCTCCTAATTTTAATATATATATTGATATGCAATTTAAAATAAATAAATTATTTATCAAAAGAAGTAAGAAATTATCAAATGAATTCTTGCATTTTTAAAAAAATAAAATTTTATCATAAAAATATCTCATTAATTTTAATTATTAAATAAGATATTTATTTATCATTGACAATGTACAAATTTTTAAAAAATAAAAATAAAAATAAAATATACATAAATAATATTATTCTTATTACCAAAATAGAAAATAGCACACATACCGGTGAAATGTTGGGAGCGGCAAAGAATACCGCCCAACACTTTCACTCTTTCCCTCTGCGTTTTACAAATTATTTCAATCGCTCTCTTTTACTTTAACACTTCTCTCTCTCGTATAATTCTCTCTCCCAACTCTCCCAATTCTCTCATCTCCTAATTCTCACTCCCTCAGCTTCTTCAAAATTCGCAGGCAATTTACTTCCCTTCAACTTCTCAATTGATTTGAGGGCTTCAATTGAGGCTTTGGTTTCAAATTAGGGTTCTCCAAATTAGGGGTTTTTAATATTGAGTTTAGTTGATTCTATTTTTTCGCTTAAACTTCAACTAATCATCTCTCTCTGTAATTTCAGGGCTCTTACAACTCTCAGGTAACTTATTAAACACAAATTACCTGATGAAAAGAACTGACCGACTCTTATCGGAAAGTTCTTTGCAACCAAAAGCTGAACCAATTAATCGGTTTGTATATGGGTATGTTGTGAAATGTGAGTTTGATTTTGTTGACTAAAATCTTGATTTTTTTACAATCTTGAAATTGGGTTTTTGTGGGCAGGTGTAATTTGATAATGTGAAAAAATTTCTTGATTTTTATGGCATTTTTTCAGTTTTATCTGTTATTGGTGTAACCTAATTTGAATATATAAAAAAACTCAGCTGTCGGAGCTCCCGCTAGCCTCTCTCTTCGACGCCCAACTTGGTACGTATTCTTCTCACCTTGTTTAATTAATCCACATATACATACATGTTTGTATATATTCGTAGTAAACCATCAGGCACTCTGCTTAAATCAATCTGTGAGTCTTCCTTCAAATCGAATTGAGAACTCTACTCAATTCATTTGTTATTGAAATTGATTTGATAATTATAGGATTTTAATTTTAGGGTTTTTATTGAAATCGATTTGATTTATAATCTTAAGGTGCAATTTTGGGGTTCTTTATTTAATGGGTTTTTTTTACTTAATTTTACTGGATTTGATACATATATAATGTGTGTGTAAGAGGTAAGTTTCTTGACTTGTTTGGATTGGATTTGAATTTTGTTTGCACACAAAGCTGTCGCTTCTCTTAGGAATATCATTAGGAATTAGGAAAAATTATGAGTAGACCTAATTTTGTTTTCTTGAGTTGATGGAAAGCACATCAAGGTTGTCTCCAACAGAGATCCACTCCAGCTTCCTTGGGCTAAAATGGGAATCGACATTGTTATTGAGGTAAAATTGTTATCCACCCTACTATGAATCAGAGATTCTAAATGAGTACAGTGCTTTTCTAATATAAAGTAATTAATTGTTCACCTTGTTCGAACTAATATTATAGAAACCTGAGATTTTACTTAAATAAAGGCAATAGTCAGATGTATTTCAAAAACATGACTTCTAACCTTATACTTTAACATGTATTGTCCACCATAATTTTAGTTAATGTTATAGTAATCTATTTATTTATTTAAATATAGAGTACTGGTGTGTTTGTTGATGGCCCTGGGGCTGGGAAGCACATCCAAGCAGGGGCAAAGAAAGTTATTATCGCTGCACCGGCAAAAGGAGCTGATATTCCAACTTACGTTGTTGGCGTGAATGAGGAAGATTATGGTGACGACGTTGCTAACATCATAAGGTTAGTATCCGTCAAAATTATAACAAAAAATAGCTTTTTTATCGATCTACTAATTAATACACCATTTGATTAGGTGATAATAGAATGATCGTTCTTTTTAGATACTCCAAATCCATATAATTACAACAAAAACTTTTCATCCAGATTCTATAAAATAATCCACCAGTTGGTATTATATATAGAACATGTTGATGTTTATGTGAAGATATCCTATATAATTAATTGCAGTATACTCCTGACTTTAGAGGTCTATAGTATAGTTCAATATATTGAGTATGGATTGTATGAACACAGCATCTTTTTGGGAGTGGAATAGTGGAAGGGTAAAAGTATCATGTAAAGCTAGGGGAAAAATGATTTTTTTTTTTTTTACTTTTTCTTGGGATTTCAGGAATAATGAAAAGAAAACTAATCACTGTATAAGAAAAAATAATCAAAATTAGATCATTAAACACATATTATAACAGAAAGCTTAGACGGATCAGCCACTAGAATCTTATACTATATCTAATACTTAACATGTTACTTTTTGCTAATTAGGATCTAAGTTATAAAGTAAAGTGCACAGAATATACTTTCTCATGATAATAGTTAATTGTAAAAGTAAAGTAAAGTGCACAGAATATACTTTCTCATGATAATAGTTAATTGTAAAAGTACTAATACTCAGGACTCAGAGAACCCTAAATCAAAAACATAGATAGTACTAAAGATTAAAGGATATGCACATCTGATATTCATATAAATTAAATATGTACTTAGGATACACATATATTGGCTAGGACACAGTACCAGGGGTAAAAGTTCAAGGTCGAAAAGACAACGAAACAAAGGTGGAAGTGCAAGACTGCTCACTTAACTGTCTAAGTTATTCATGAAGAATTTGGTGATAATACATTTAATACACTGTTTAAACAAATTATTGATCTAGACAAACTTGGAAATTTGAAACACTATAAACTTGTAAGTTAACCGATCCATTAATATGTAGGTATCGTTATGGGAACCATGACAACCACTCATTCTTATACAGGGGACCAGGTACTAACCAACACACACAAAACATAAAAATTCAATGACTCGGGCAAATCACAGAACTATAGTCTACATACAACAATCACAAATCTTGTATTTTATCATAATTATGTTCTACAAATTGTTATATTTGAACTGTTATTCTAGATATAATATGCAAACATAATTGATTACAGGGGCTTTTAGATGCTTCTTATCGGGACTTAAGGAGAGCCAGAACTGCAGCTTTGAACATAGTCCCAACAAGTTCATTTTCTAGCTAGATAGTTCTGTTCTCGCTGGAAATTTCATCAAGGTTAGGCTGGATATATCATGTTTAGACTATGCATAAACATTCATGTAATCATATGTAGCTGCATTCGATTAAATGGTTTGTTTTATGTCTTTGCTACAGCTTGCTAACTACCTGAAAGCTATTGGTTAAATCATGTGTTGCATTTGATGACCTGTTTCCTGTTAAGTGTTACTAGTCCTTGTTATAATAAGGGTTCACTACATAAAATTGAATTGACCATGGAGAATGGTCGAGATTGTGCAGTTTTTTGTGGTGGAATTTATCGGAATGAACCAACCAGATACTTTTTGTTTAAATTAAGGCATTGTATGTTTCATTCAGCGGAGTAACAGATAGTGAAATAATCTTAATGTGATGTGTCATATACAAGTATAATTTGCTTGTATTTTTGTTTTATTTTTGTTTCAGTATTTCAGTATTTCTGTATTGAGATTATTAACTTTGCTTATGATTCTGTCATGTTTAACTTTCATTTATCTTGTTTCTTTGCTCTTTTTTTTTAGGAATAACAGTGTAAGATATCTACATGGGTTTGTAAATATGAAACAATTTCAGAGGTTTGTAAATATCTGAAAAGCTATTGAAGTGAAAAATAAGATCTCAGCGACTTACTGAATTCTTTCAGTATAACCAACACTTATGTATTCTGTAATGCAGGGCAAGTTGCCAGAAGAAGCATGTATCAGGGAAGATGACTTGGAACTCCAATAGTGAGCTATTCAACAGATTAATAGCTAGTTGTTAGCACTTCAGGACCTGTTCACAGAATTGTGGATTCAGGGCTCTAACACATATATTAGCAGACCAAGGCCAGAGATGCCGCCAAGAGTGGAAAGAAGAAATGAGCATTAGGATTTTTCTTTACCATCTTTTTTGTACTAGAAACTATTTTTTTGGTCAAATGTGATGATATTGGGGTAATACTTGTGACATTCGAAGATTACCATTTTCGGATGTATCATATATATGTAGTAGTTATTCAAATTTTTCTTGGTAAAATGTTGCGGTTGGTTGGTAATATGTTGCAGTAGATTGATAATATGTTACACTAGCTATCATATATTGTAAAAAAGTGTGGCAAGAAACTGTTGCAATAGGTACAAATGTGTTCCAAACAAAAGTGAGCCCCACAGTGGGGCCCATTTTTAAAAAAAATTAATGCACCAAAGGTAACATAAATTTTATGTTGGTATAGATCAAATTTGTGTTGCTATAGCATTCTAGTGCAACATAAAATGGCACCAGATAAAAATGTTACCTTAGATACCTAGGGCAACATTGAAAAAGCTAACTTAAAAAAGATGTTGCCTTAGCCCTTTTTTGGGCCTAAGGTAACATTTTTGACCCCTGATGCAACATAAATTTTAAGTTGCAGTAGCTTGTTTATGGTGTAGTGGACCTTGGCCGGAGAATTGCCATTCTTATAACGTTCTAAATCGCATTTTGGACATTTATCCAACTCTGCGTACTCCTTTCGATAGAGAATGCAATCATTAGGGCAAGCATGAATCTTATTATGTACTAACCCAATGGATTTAAGCATTTGTTTAGCCTCATACGTTCTACGGAGAAGGACATTTCCTTCTGGCAAGAGTTCACTAACAGCTGTAAGCATCGCCGTGAAGAACACATCAGAAACTTGATGCCCAACTTTTAAGTTATATAAAGTTAACACAGCTGATAATTTAGAAAACTTGGTGCATCCAGGCCATAATGGTAAAGCACAATCATCCTTTAAACTCTCGCTCATATCAGGATGATCGTGTAACTCTTCATTAAGCACGTTCGGAATATCTTCTTTATCACCAGAAATACTACAATTACTATCTTCCATAATATTATTATCCCAACTTTCTGTAAATGGATAATTTGAATTATGTTCTCCTTTCTTTTCACCATGATATGACCAACATGTATAATTTTTATCAATACCGTGAATTCTCAAGTGTTCCTCCAATTTGGCTAGACCATTAACTTCAAAAACATTCAGACATTTCTGACAAGGACACAAGATGAATCTAGTATCTTTTACATGTTTTGCTGCAAATTTACAAAACTCCGTCACACCTTTAATATATTCTTCTGACATACGGTTGGCTTTTACCCAATTACGATCCATAATAGCACCAAGAAATATATATATAACCTGAGGGACCATAATTAAATATCAAATATCAAAAAGGGCAGATAACGTTAAAAAAAACAGAGCAGGTAATAACCTATACAGATTAAGCAACTTAAACATTGAGCAAGTACTAAATATGATAAGTTCATAGTTATATTCCTGACATAACACTGATAAGAAAAAAAGGGAGGTTGTCGATTTGTTTGTCTCAAGTTGTTTTACACTGCTACATATAACAATATCAGTTGCTCCAGTATTCTGATACTTGCTTTCTTTTTCCATTTTATTCAGTATTAGACGTATGTGTATTGTCATTTTAACAGGCTAGTGCAAGTGCAAGTATTTTTTACTGTCTCTCTGTATATGTATATATATTTCTTTCTGATAATTTCAATCCAATTAAAACAGTGAGCAAGTCAAAAAAATGGTCCAAACACGAAAATTAAGTACCAAAATTAGATACCAAATCCCAAAATTAAGAACACCATTATAAACCCTAAATTTAAAACCCAACAAATTAAACACATACCCAAACACGAAATACCATGAAACACGAAACACGAATCGCGAAATTAAACTGAAATACTCAGATGAATATGTAGTCAGATGAATATGACTGAGATACTCACAAATAGAAATTAGAGCGGAGAAGACCCAAACACAGATCGAGAAGAAGACCTCAGAGAAATTCGCCCAGAAATTTACATACTCAGATGGATATGTAGTCGATGGAGAAATTTAGTCGATGAATATGTAGTCGATGGTTCGTACGTGGAGCGGCGCGCGGCTGTTTAAGAATGAGAAAGAAAATGGTTTTAATTAGGGCTATAGATTGAGTGTTTAACAATATAAAATAAAATAAAATAACTTAAAAAATACTACCTTGCAAAGCCTTTCCTCAACCGCTGTCTATGTTAAAAAATTAAAATAAATATTACTTAAAATACACTATATTCTATGGCACTTGTTAAAAGTTAAAACGCTGTCCAAGTTGTAACAACTATAGCGTTTGTAAAACACACGCTGTGTAAGTATTTATCTCGATTTTACATTTATATCCAATTTTGTTTACAATAACTAGCACAGCGCTTTTTCAAAAACCGCTGTGGAAGTATCTATCTTGCGCAGCACATACAAAAAGCGTCATGTAAGTGGTGCTTCCCAAGCTCAAATTTGTAGTAGTGCCTCGACAACATCGTCACTACCACATCTCACAATACTTCCCATTACATGAAGTGCGGAAATGACCATGATACGTTCTACAGAACTGAAACATTAACTAACATTAGTAGACATAATCAATGTAAATCCGAATAATTATGCAAAAAATATACGGAGTAATATTTTACTTACTTCATGAGATTAACAAGCCGACCAATAAGACAATCAAGGTGCTCTTCTTCAACTACCATCTCTTCCCTTCCATCACAAAGAAGTGTAAGTCCAAGACATCCCGAAGTCAGCAATGATAAAACATTAGACTGAATAAGCTTAATCAGAGCGGGAAGAACTAACTTTAACTGCCAATGTTTATAAATAATTAATAACAGAATGCATTGTTTAAATTGGTTGTACATGGAAATTAAAAATAATGGTGACATATGACCTTTTTCGGAGAGAACTTTGGAAACACTTCACAAACAGCTGCCAAAGTCGCACCAGCAGCATCCAACAAACCATAAGTAGATTTTTGTCAAAGAACATTTTAGTATTTAAATTTTTATTATTGTGTACGTTTATTATTTTTATAATATATACAAACGGTGTCGGCCTAATAAATCGTAAGACAAAATCGGTATAGAAAAATATGTGAATAATTTATCTTATTATCTATGTATATTTAATTTATACAATATTGTGTTCATCAATTTTTATTGATACTAGCTTATAACCCGTGCAATGCACGGGTTTCTTATATTATGTTATAAATTTTATTTAATATTATAATTATATTTTTATATAATCACTAATTTTAATAATTTTTTTAATTTTAGTTTGATATAATTTAATGTACTCATGTTTACAGATTATATTACCGTTTCCTTATTATAAACAACATATACGATTTTTAATATATTTTATTAATAATTGAAAAATATGGTGTAATATTTTTGGGTATATATTGTAAGATTTGTTGTAAATTAAAAAAGTAACATGTTTTAAAAAGTAACATGTTTTAATTAGAAAGGAAATATTAATGATTGAAATATATGATACAATTGATCTTTTTAGAAGTTTATAAAATTTAATATCTTCAACTAAAAGTAAGTGTGAAAAAGGCAATCGACTAATTATCAATAATTATATTATGTTCTTATTTATTTTAGGTGCTACATTTTTCTTGAAAATTATGGTGTTATATTTTTGGGTATATATTAATTATTGTAAGATTTGTTTTAAATTAAAAAGGTAACGTGTTTTAATTCAAAATGAAATATAAATGATCGAAAAATCTGATAATGTTTTTAGGTGTTTATGAAAGGTAATATTTTCAACTAAAAGTATATGTGAAAAGGGCAGTTGGCTAATTACCATTAATTATATGATTTTATTATTTATTTTAATAATTAGGATAACCTAAAGTGGGCTACCATGCTCGGGGGTATGAGTGTGCTAGTATGCCCTCCGGATTAATCGAGGTGCGCGCAAGCTAGCCCGGACACCGAATTATTAAAAAAAAAAATACAAACTTTAAATCTTTCGAATTTAATATAGTAGTATAAATACGTATTTTAATTAGAAAAGGCAATCGACTGCTTAACATTAATTATATTATTAGTTATTTATTAATTAAGATAACTATACCTAAACCAAACCGATAAAATTTACAATGTTTCAACTTCAATATTATAACTAACTTATAACCCGTGCAATGCATGGGTTTCTTGTAATATGTTATAAATTTTATTTAATATTAAAATTATATTTTTATATAATCATTATTTTTAATAATGTTATTAATTCGATATAATTTAATATACTCATGTTTACGGATTATACTACTGTTTCCTTTTTATAAACAACGTATATGATTTTTAATGTGTTTTATTAATAATTGAAAAATATGGTGCGATATTTTCGGGCTATATTTTTCTTGAAAATTATGATGTTATATTTTTTCGGTATATATTAATGATTATAAGATTTGTTTTAAATTAAAAGGATAACATGTTTTAATTTGAAAAAGGTAAGGTATTTATAAAAGATAATATCTTCAACTAAAATTAAATGTGAAAAAAGTAATCGACTAATTACCTTTAATTTATTATGTTAATGTGAAAAAGACAATCGACTAATTATTATTAATTATATTATGTTATTATTTATTTTAGGTGTTATACTTTTCTTGAAAATTATGGTTTGATATTTTCGGGTATATAATAATGATTATAAGATTTGTTTTAAATTCAAATGGTAATGTGTTTTAATTTGAAAGGAAATATTAATGATTGATTGATGTTTTTAGGTATTTATAAAAAGTGATATCTTCGAATAAAAGTAAATGTGAAAAAGACAATCGACTAATTTTATTATTTTAATGTGAAAATGGCAATCGACTAATTACCATTAATTTTATCATGTTAATCAGCTAATTACCATTAATTATATTATGTTATTATTTAATTTAGGTGTTATATTTTTCATGAAAATTATGGTGGGTATATATTTTAAGGTGTTTATAAAAGTTAATATCTTCAATTAAAAGTAAATATGAAAACGGCAATCGACTAATTACCATTAATTATATTATGTTATTATTTATTTTAGGTGTATTTATTTTTCTTTATAATGAAGGATAAATAAGTAAATTTACGAAGTACAAAAAAACTGGTACAAAAAATCAGTTACCAAAACTTTTCCTATTTTAGTTTTCATATAATAGTATAGATTATAATATTACTCCCTCCGTTTCAAATTGTTAGTCCTATTTGTCATTTTCACACATATTAAGGTATCTTAAATGTGTTTATTTTTCTTTTTATTTTCATGTGATTGTAAACCTTGAAAACCAGCTGCATTTAATAAGATTAACTACTGTGATATTGAAAAGTGTATGTACAGTGATGTGGTTTTATATAGAACAGTGATGTGACATTAAATATTTACTACAGCTGGTCAATTTTGAAAAGACAATTTCAAAGTTAAGTTTTGAAAAATTGAATTGGAAAAAGAGTATGACACAAATTATGGGATATTTTTTTTTGGCAAATAGGACTAACATTTTGAAACGGAGGGAGTATTAGTTTATTTTATTAAATAGAACCATCCGTGATATAATTGAAAAAAGAGATTTTAATTAGAGAAAATAGAAAAGTAATGTGCATGATTTATGTGAAAAAAGTAATTGATTAGTTTATGGAGTAATAATTATAATTTAATTATGTTATTTTACGAAATAAATTTGTTCATAGTTTTTATAAAATGAGAAATTAACGCTACCCGTTATATTTTTAGAAAAAAAAGGGAATGTAATTATAAAAAATAGAAAGATGATATATTTTAGCTGAAAAGGTAATCAGTTACTTATTAATATTATAATATTATTATTTCATTTGTATTAAATAAAAACGCATGTAATATAATTAGAAAAATGGAGGTTTTAGTAAGTAACGTGTTTTGCTGAAAAAAGATAACCGTCCATGATATAATTGGAAAAAGAGAGATTTTAGTTAGAGAAAAGAGAAATGGTAATGTGTTTTGACTGAAAAAGGTAATTGATTAGTTAATAATAATTATATATAATTATGTTATTTTTAGTTGTAAAGGTAATTGGTTAATTATTATTATTATAACATTTTTTTTAGTAAATAGAAACGCCTGTAATATAATTAGAAAAATGGAGGTTTTATTAAGCAGAAAGAAAAAAGGTAACGTGGTTTGCTGAAAAAGGTAACCGTCCATGATATAATTGGAAAAAAAGATTTTAGTTAGAGAAAAGAGAAAAGGTAATGTGTTTTGACTGAAAAAGGTAATTGATTAGTTAATAGTAATTATGTATAATTATGTTATTTTATTAAACAAAATTGCTGGTAGTGTTTTAGTTAGATAAAATGTAAAAGATATTATATTTTAGAATGTAAAAGGAAATTATTTAGTTATTGAAAAATAGAAAAGGTTATATGTTTAAACTGAAAAAGGAAATTGATTAATAAATGAGAAATTTTTGTTAGATAAAATATAAAAGATATTGTATTTTACCTAGAAAAGTAAATTATTTAGTTCTTGAAAATAGAAAAGATAATATGTGTAATCTGAAAAAGGAAATTGATTAGTTAGTAGATCTGTAATTGAGTAAAGGTAATTAGGTAAATTCAATAGGTACCGTTGAACCAAACTTTTAATGTTTCGGTTTTTATGTTATTTTTAGTTGTAAAGATAATTGGTTAATTATTATTATAACATTTTTTTTAGTAAATAGAAACGCCTGTAATATAATTAGAAAAATGGAGGTTTTATTAAGCAGAAAGAAAAAAAGTAACGTGGTTTGCTGAAAAAGGTAACCATCCATGATATAATTGGAAAAAGAGATATTTTAGTTAGAGAAAAGAGAAAAGGTAATGTGTTTTGACTGAAAAAGGTAATTGATTAGTTAATAGTAATTATATATAATTATGTTATTTTATTAAACAAAATTGCTGGTAGTGTTTTAGTTAGATAAAATGTAAAAGATATTATATTTTAAAATGTAAAAGGAAATTATTTAGTTATTGAAAAATAGAAAAGGTTATATGTTTAAACTGAAAAAGGAAATTGATTAATAAATGAGAAATTTTAGTTAGATAAAATATAAAAGATATTATATTTTACCTGGAAAAGTAAATTATTTAGTTCTTGAAAATAGAAAAGATAATATGTGTAATCTGAAAAAGGAAATTGATTAGTTAGTAGATCTGTAATTGAGTAAGAGTAATTAGGTAAATTCAATAGGTACCGTTGAACCAAACTTTTAATGTTTCGGCTTTTATATAATAGTATAGATTATAGATATATTTTTGTCGATTTTTCCTTAAATAATCTTAATATAAAATTTTAAAAAAAATTGTGAGGCAAAATCAATAAATCAAAGTCAAAGAGCATTTTAGTATTTAAATTTTTACTTGGCAACTTAGCCGCGCATCGCACGGTCAATAAATTTTTATTTTTAGGTATTGAAAATAGATAAATAATTTTTTTTATAAAAAAGTGATTTAAAATTGTTTGTATAAATTATTAGTTGGAATATTAAATATCAAAAAATTTAATAATCTTAAAAAATATCATAAACATGAAAAATAGCAATTAAAATATTAATTATAACTAAATAACATTTTTAAAGTCGACATCCCTCTCATAAATATATAAGAATTTATATAATTAGAATATTAATTTATTTTCACACAATCTAATGAAACAACACGTGTATAAAATTTTTATCGACTTAATCGGTTGACAAAATGGTTGAGTTTATTATGCACAAAAGTAAAAAATATGTCATTATTATTTTTGTACAAATTCTAGATTTTAATTGGAAGATTATACTTCCATAACTTATTACGATTTTCGCAATCACTCATAAAAAAATTGTTTGTTCTTCAATCGTCCGGAAATAAATTGAAACAATTTCAGTATGTAATAAAAAATGACGCAATTTGTCGTTAATTTACATAAAAAAAATCTTAATTTTATACATGTAATTAACTTTTTATTGAAATAATAATTATAAAGCTCAAATAAAGTTTGTCAATCTTTTATATAAATAATATGAAGTAAATTTTGAAAATACACACCTAGAGGGGGGGTGAATAGGTGTTATGACTAACAATGACCTAATAAAAAATTCTGCCTGAAAAATTAAACTGGCAGTTAGCTGGGTACGATAGGCAGCTAACTGAGTTAACCAAATGTAACAGATTAATGAATAGGCAGCTAGCTGTGATATGCAATGCAGAAAGATAAAAGGTGCAGTAAGTAAAGAACACCAAGAATTTTAGCTAGGTTCGACCCCTAATCTTCTATGGTCTACGTCCTAGTCCCTTACCAACTTGGTAAGAGAATATATTATTGATCACAATGAAATCCAATTACAAGATCCAATAATATATCACCCAATTCACTGATAACAGCTAGCTGGAATGAACTTTTCCCCTGAGTAAAGCAGCTCCCTTGAACCTCAATGCCTCTCTAACAGCCTTGCTCCCTTGAACACTGAATTCCTTGAAGTCCCACTTCGTGAATTCCTCTAGTTCCTTGAACAACCTGTTGTATAGACCAATGAGCTCCCCTTGAGCACAATACTCCGTGATAACCAAGATCCCCTTGCTGTTATGCAGTGAAACCAATCCCCAGTTACTGATTGCATGATTGCAGCTAGCTGGAACCCCTTGTTTCCTGAACACAGCTCCCTAAGTCCTATACTAAACCAAGTATAAACTTCTCTAGCCTAATGCTCCTTGAACCCTTGTTCCACAAGCTTCAGCAACTACCAACTTTACAAGTTGAACAATACAAATGAATGTGAAGATTTACAACTCAAAGACTATGAACTCTAATATCTCGATATAGAATATAATGCTTGAGCTCGTTTGTTGAATATGCAATGAAGGTGCAGAGTTGTTGTTGTATGTTCTTGAATTTTGCTTGAAGGCTCTTGTTGTGTAAGCTGCTAAAAAACACAACCAACAAGTAGATATATAAATAGTGAAGCAAAAGAGATTAATGTGCAAACTTGTAACGGTCTTGAAGAACACTTCTCACGTTTTTAGTTTTGTTCCATTAATCCACTACTAACGTTCACATGGCAGGTTTGTCATAGAGTGGTTAGCAAAAAGCATGATTCTCATGGAAAGGAATATATTCAGTAGAGAGAGAGAGATGAAAGTGTTTAACCATTTTGTTCTTGAAAACAAACCGTTAGTGATACATGAAGAAAACACTAGATATGATAATGAATATGTTTTAGCCAAAGACCATTTGTACCTGATATTAATGTATATCCAGCTCTAGCCTTTTGGAATTGATAAACCATAATCATGCAATCTGTGCAAATAGTAAAGCCTTTAAGAGAAGAATTGTTACTCACTTGCTCAAAAAGATATATGATGGCCTTCTTCTGTGCTTCCAGTGGGATTACCAGCATTCACAGAACCCGAAAACATGAAAATTGCATTTTTTTTTTCTTTATCGACTAAGTAAACCTCCAATACCAGAGTGAAGCTCCCCATTTTCAGATTTCTTCCATGATTCATCTGTAAAACCTATGAAATTTGAGTTCCACCAAAACATATTATCCTCAAGATGATGTTTGCCACATAATAGGACTGCCCCCATATATAGGATTAACTTCCCAAAGACATTCAAGGTCAGATTTGATAAAACCAGCAGGCAGCAGGTAAGCACCATTTGAAGGATCTGTGTTTTATTAACTTATATATCATCTTGATGCTAGTATTTTCATTGTTAAACACAAGATCATTTCTGCTTAACCAAACTTCCAAAGGACTGAGCATACAACCACACTCCAAACTAAGTTCAATTTTCGTCTTTTGAAAACTTTGAAACAGCTCCATATATCATAAATTGATCCAGTGAAGTGATTGTAGTATGTCTTTTGGTGAGTACTAAATTTAGTATGTAGCATTAAATTTATTAAATTTATTAAATTTGGTAAAACTTCATTAAATTTAGTATGTAGCATTATGTGTTTTTGACATGTTTGACGCTTACTAAGTTTTTCGGATATTAATAGTTTCTGGTACCTAACGTTGGTGCGTTACAACTCCGCACAATTTACAACATAGAGTACTCATCTTATATACGATGGTCATTTGGGCCACCATTTTAGAGTGTGATATTTTGGTAAAACTTCATTAAATCTTATATTTTGTTTAGGCAATCTTTGTAATGTATGGAACTGGTAATGTAACAGATCTTTAGCCTTATATTTTGTTTTAGTGGTCTGGAACTGGTATCCATCTTCAAACTTTTCTTCACATCTCAAATGTTTTATATAAGTCCACAACCTGTAAAAATTACCTGTAATTCACAAAGAAATAAAATTCGATTTACATTTAAATATGTCTTCCATGTTTTTGGATCAGCACTATAGAATCCGATGGCCATGTTTGTATTTTTCTTTTTCTTGGCCCTTGGAATAGATCACAATACTGGCTTTTGTATTTTTGGTCTCCCACCTTTATTTTTTGGTCTCTCAGTTTCGAGTGTCTTTTCCTTTGGTGGATTTTTACAAGTCTTTCTGTTATGCCCAGTATTTTCACAGTTGTTGCATTTCTTTCTAATATTTCTTTCTAGTTTATTGGTTAAATTACAAATAGTAAGTCTTTTCCTTTACTTGTGATTTGATTGTAGACTTAATTTGTTAATAATGGATAACTGAAATTTAATACGTTCAATTTTATTAATTTTGTCTGTACTAATATTTTTTTAGTGCCCCAAACAAGCTTTGGATGATGGAATCTATTGTGCATATTACGTTGGATGTTTCATTGAGGACATTTTAAGTACCGGTGAAACGGATATCAACGTGAATGTAAGTATATTCGAATATTTCTAAATGGCAATTAGTAATTCCCATTATATTATGTTTTATGATCTGAATTCATTTATACATTTGTTGGTGTACAGTTTTCATATTCTCCAAGACTAAAGACCTATCCTCCTGACAGAATGCTCCGTTTCCAGACAAATTGGGCAGGCTACATGTACAACCGGTTTCTGAAGAACAAACTATTAATGAAGTAGTTTATGTGTGTTTTATTGTAGTGTTTGTAATGGTAGTTGCTGTACAATAACTTTAATTATATCCATGGTAATTTGGAAGGCAACTTTGACTTGTACGGATATTATTTAAGGTTTATGAATGAAAGAAGTTGATTTTGGTAATGACAGCAATGAGGTTTTTTATTGTTTTAATTATGTTCTTGGAAAATAGGTAAAAACCTGGTAGATATTCCTGACAAATTGGGCAGGCTACATGTTCCCGCTTGCACAGCGTTTGTAGAAATGCTATTGAAGTGTTACACTTGGACAGCCGTCACTTGCACAGCACATGAAAAAGCGCCGTTCAAGTATGTTAATTAGAGAGCGCCAAAAAGAGCGCTGTGTAAGCTACTTGAACTTGCACAGCGCTTAAAAGCGCTGTAGAAGCCCAAAAACGAGCGCTGTGCAAGCAGAATTCTGTAGTAGTGAATCTTGCTGAAGTTGTAACATTTTCAAGGCTGTTCGCAGATGCCATCACTTCCTTTCTTTAATTAACCTGGAGCCAACCCAAATCAGCCACTTGCTCAGCAAGGTATTGAAATTGTGGTAAATAAGACAAACTTACCATCCACCCTCCAGCACTGCAAGGGTTAAGAAATGCAGCTTTTTGCTGGATTTAAGAGGTAATTTTCATGAGTTCAATTGAGAAGTCCCACGGGCATTTTTAAGAAAAGGTTTGCTACAGAAGCTTGAGCCAAAGTATTGCTAACATGGATGTACGTGAAAAAGTGTATTGCTAAAGCGTGTCGCTAACTGGATATTTCGGGCGGAAGCAACTACAGCATATTAATCAACCAAGCAAACCTTTCTTTCGAAAACTATAATACAAGTTAGATCATTCTTTATTTCCATAGAAAAACATTGACACTGGTACTTCTATTTACAATCACCACAAGAAAGCATAATAACTTCGCAAACCAAAATTAGAGTAACAGCCACCACAAAGACGGTACAAACAGTGAAAATACAAAATGGTTTAGAAAGTATAAGGAGAACAGATATCACAATATTTTCTGAATACATAAAAACCACACTTATAGTGGAACTCAGTTTGAGACTAAACTACGTTAACTAGGCTAGTGGTTCTAGTTCCATACTGCTACACAAAACATTAAGTCAGACATACTATGGATTTTCCAACAGTGCATGGAATGCTCTGCTAACTTAATTGCCCCTTTATCTGCAGGTAAAAGGGCAAGAAGAGACCTTAGAATATTTTAGCAAATAATAACAGACGAAATCACCCCAATTTAGCAAACCACAACTAATGAGTATGGTTACAATACATAGGAGGAAGTCTACCTGGAGTAGGAATGAAGCCTCAGAAGCATGTTTTAAAACAGCAGTCTTGATCTCCTGTGCCACCTCAAAATCAGGATCCTTTTCATCCAACCAGCGGCATTGTATCTTTCCACCTGGCTTCCTTGGGCGATCATGAAACATCTCTACCTCAGCAGCAGTTGCCCTTACAGGCCTTGGCATCCCAGAGATCATAAACGGATGATTAGCGATCTCCGTTATAATTTGATTAGCTTGCTTCGCATCTCCCATCTCTACTAAAGCAGCAGATGGAATATTCTGGAGGCCGAAATTGGGAACCAAGTGGATGTTAACCACGTTACCAAATTGATTAAGAGCAGTTCTTATAACTGCATCAGTGACTTGAGGTTTCAAGTTGTCAAGATAAACAGTCCTTTTCACCATCTCTTCGAAAGCAGCATATTCAGCTTCAGCAGATGGCTCCATAGCAGTAAACTTCAAGAACATTACTCAAGAAACTGAAAAAAGAAAACAAAGCTTGTATTCAATCTGTGTGTTTTTCACGTTCATTACACAGCCATATTTATAGACTCATAGCACAACTAAGAATCAAACAGAATGATTAAAACACACATGGACAACCTGGAAAGAAATTCCTAAAGCTAAATCATCAACTCAACCACTACTTGTTCCACTACTTGTAATAATAACTTCCAAAGAGAATCTTCTAATTTATTTATAATAATTTTAGATTAATAAGATAAAGTTCCAACAATTACAAAGGGTACGTGAAAACATTTAATCTATGTTATCATGCAACTTTCAGTTTTCAAAATAATAACTGAATGATTTTCAATATTTATTCAAAAATTGGTCAATTTGACCACTAATAAATTAAAAGGACATGTAAAATGGGACCGAGCGAGCACCACTCGACATCCACAGCAATTAAATTGAAACTGAATTTAATATGAAAAGTCTTAACAGTTAGAAAGAAGAGAAAGTAAACTGTGTCCTTTTCCTGCAGTCTCCTATCTATTGGGCCTCTACTTGGACTTCTACTAGTAATTTAGTAGAACGTAGTAAGCCCATTGTATGCAATCAGAATAGAATTTCACTAAATTCCACTTAATCCCTTAAGCCCAACAACCACTTAAATCTCAGATTTTCATCTAAAATTTCCAGTAGTTAAAGCCATGCATGCAGCAACAATACCATTCCGATTTCATCCTTGTTTAGCTAAATCATCTGCCCCATGAAATCCTTCCTAGGTACATCAGTTACCTTGAAGAGAAAATTTTCTACCAGCTGCTTTAGCCAAAGACCATTTGTACCTGATATTAATGTATATCCAGCTCTAGCCTTTTGGAATTGATAAACCATAATCATGCAATCTGTGCAAATAGTAAAGTAGCCTTTAAGAGAAGAATTGTTACTCACTTGCTCAAAAAGATATATGATGGCCTTCTTCTGTGCTTCCAGTGGGATTACCAGCATTCACAGAACCCGAAAACATGAAAATTGCATTTTTTTTTCTTTATCGACCAAGTAAACCTCCAATACCAGAGTGAAGCTCCCCATTTTCAGATTTCTTCCATGATTCATCTGTAAAACCTATGAAATTTGAGTTCCACCAAAACATATTATCCTCAAGATGATGTTTGCCACATAATAGGACTGCCCCCATATATAGGATTAACTTCCCAAAGACATTCAAGGTCAGATTTGATAAAACCAGCAGGCAGCAGGTAAGCACCATTTGAAGGATCTGTGTTTTATTAACTTATATATCATCTTGATGCTAGTATTTTCATTGTTAAACACAAGATCATTTCTGCTTAACCAAACTTCCAAAGGACTGAGCATACAACCACACTCCAAACTAAGTTCAATTTTCGTCTTTTGAAAACTTTGAAACAGCTCCATATATCATAAATTGATCCAGTGAAGTGATTGTAGTATGTCTTTTGGTGAGTTGGCACAATCAAGGAACATGTTGAAGGTATGCAGTGAAAAATTCTAAGAAACTAAGATTTCAAAGGAGTCATTTTGGTTTTGCTTTTCAATCAGGAGCAAGAATATTATATCACAAAAGCCTCCACCTGTGGATTGATCTCTGGTGATAGCTTCATAAGTAGCTCCTATAGAACTATGCAACTTCTCGTGATTACAGGGGATTTAAAATATTTTTCCAAATTAAATTGCATGCGCTGCATAGAGAATATGTCTCTTCAGTCTTGCAACACACTATAGAATTACACTTACAAAATATAATTCATAAACTTGTCTTGGAAATTTTAATTTCCATTAAACTCGACTCTCGTTTGCAAGTGAAGATAGCTATCAGAATTTTCATGGAGTGAAGATAGCTCAGTAAATATTAAACTTGAAATTTTTATTTTAATTTCCATTAACACCCCTGAAAATCTTAAACTATCAGAATTTTCTTGGAGTGAAGATAGCTCAATAACAACAAACTAATCTCTGGCCGTCGACCATAATTAGCTCAAACAGTATATGACCACCTTCAGCACAAAAAGTGCTTTCGGTCCACATTTTATACCGTATCTCCTTGAAAATGGACTGCAATTCAATACCATCAATTGGTCGTCCATCCCAAGTGATTTTCACCGCTTTAATATTGACCAATCCTTGTGAGATGACTAAAACACACAGTTTATCATGCCTGATCCTATGTAATATTCTATGCCAAGACACCATACAACAGCTTTTCCTCAAGCATCTGATAAGAAATTGGTTAAAAAAAATCAAGTTATGACCAATCTTTATATAAGATCAAAGTACAATACTACTCATACAAAAAATACTCAACCAAAGCTTACTCAATCTGATCGAGGCCGACACCACAAAGAGCATTTGAAAGTGCCCAAATTCCCACCTCTTGTACATCAAACAGTGTGCACTTTCGAACAACATTGACAAGAGGACGAATCAACTCGCCATCAATTACAGCCTTTAAAAACCACTTACACGATCGGATATTTGCAACTAACTATGTATAGAAAGTACACAAAGATATAGACATTAATGGCACTTATCTAAAATATTTGGTAACTAGGACTATTCTAAAATATTAGGTAACAAGTGAATTCATGCAAAATTTTTTTGTTTTTTTTATTTAAACTGCATACAGTGTACAATAAAACTTCAATCAACTTCCATGCAACTAGAATAATTTGTATCTTCATATATGCAGTAAATTAATTAATTCCAAACTCACCCTTATATGTTTTTCACTTCTTCCAGTTATGTTTGAAAGTATCCTGCAAGTTTGCTTCACAATGTACATATCATCCTCCTCTAACAATACGGAAAGGATGAGCAGTGCACCGTCCTTCTTAATTATAGCCTGCAAAAGCAAAGAGTTGATAAGATATAAAACAAAGAATCAGACACACATTATTTTGATGTATTATGCCAGAAATCAAAAAATGACCAAAACAAACTAAACATGACATGATATGATGAGAAGTTAAAATGCTATCAAAATTGTTTAATTGACATACTGTCCAATTTCAACAGTCTCAAGCGGATGAGCAACAAACATCTATATAGGGTTAGAGAACCCCGTTAGAGATCACTGATCAGACAAAGTATATGACATTGACAAGTGCTTATATAAAACTTGGGGCTATTTTTTCCAGTTAAGCCCATTTAAACAAATAAATTGCTTACCATTAGCATGGGGTGGGGCTCTTGTTCTGTCCTGATCTATCTTATCTTTTGCTATTATGTTGAAAAAAACAAGAATCTGATTTCAGATCCTTATCATTATATATTTTCTCGTTTTTTATATAACATGTATGGATAAAGCTTTATTCAAGAATACAATTTTCTTCATTTCTACTTATTACAAAATAAGGTGGTGAAGGTCTGAATCTGTTCGCGATTGTAAAGTAAACAAGGAAACAGAAAAGTATATGAAGGATGCAACTCCAATATGATAAGCTACGCCATCATTATTCTAATTAGTAATTATAATATTAGAGCAGACAAATATGCCAATTAGCAGAACTGAACCCCTTAAATTTATGTGTCAAAGACTCACTATTTAGGGTCCCAATGCTAATACCTACACAATTTGAGGGAACAATGACTTGATTTTTCCTTCTTTACTCTACCTTCTACCAAACATTCATATCACAAGATCGTCGAAATCCACCCTTTCTAAACTACCAGTAACCATAATTATACAGAAGCTCTCTATACTAGCATCTCACATTTTGAAGTTATCCAATGGGTACAGAATTGCAACATATTGTTGGCTAACCCTGGAACACAAGCCAACCAAATAAATTACAGTATTCTAAGTAACAATTAAAATTCTGAATCCTAACACCTTCTAAATCCACACATTTTCAATCTTACCTTATTACTCAAAAAAATACTACTCCCTTCATCCCAAATTATATGACCCTTGGACTTTTGGCAAGTATTTTAAGGCACATGAAAGATGTACTTGTACAGAATGTCTTTTCATAATTAAGAACCCTGGATTGATTAGATTCTTCATGGGTTATTTTTTTCTAATCTTGTCTTATTTAACTTGATTAATAGAAAACGCTAATTTTCAGCCAAGGAAACCTGCACTACTACAGAATTCTGCTTGCACATCGCTCGTTTTTGGGCTTCTACAGCGCTTTTAAGCGCTGTGCAAGCCAGTGCTGTGCAAGTTCAAGTAGCTTACACAGCGCTCTTTTTGGCGCTCTCTAATTAACATACTTGAACGGCGCTTTTTCATGTGCTGTGCAAGTGACGGCTGTCCAAGTGTAACACTTCAATAGCATTTCTACAAACGCTGTGCAAGCGGGAACATGTAGCCTGCCCAATTTGTCAGGAATATCTACCAGGTTTTTACCTATTTTCCAAGAACATAATTAAAACAATAAAAAACCTCATTGCTGTCATTACCAAAATCAACTTCTTTCATTCATAAACCTTAAATAATATCCGTACAAGTCAAAGTTGCCTTCCAAATTACCATGGATATAATTAAAGTTATTGTACAGCAACTACCATTACAAACACTACAATAAAACACACATAAACTACTTCATTAATAGTTTGTTCTTCAGAAACCGGTTGTACATGTAGCCTGCCCAATTTGTCTGGAAACGGAGCATTCTGTCAGGAGGATAGGTCTTTAGTCTTGGAGAATATGAAAACTGTACACCAACAAATGTATAAATGAATTCAGATCATAAAACATAATATAATGGGAATTACTAATTGCCATTTAGAAATATTCGAATATACTTACATTCACGTTGATATCCGTTTCACCGGTACTTAAAATGTCCTCAATGAAACATCTAACGTAATATGCACAATAGATTCCATCATCCAAAGCTTGTTTGGGGCACTAAAAAAATATTAGTACAAACAAAATTAATAAAATTGAACGTATTAAATTTCAGTTATCCATTATTAACAAATTAAGTCTACAATCAAATCACAAGTAAAGGAAAAGACTTACTATTTGTAATTTAACCAATAAACTAGAAAGAAATATTAGAAAGAAATGCAACAACTGTGAAAATACTGGGCATAACAGAAAGACTTGTAAAAATCCACCAAAGGAAAAGACTCTCGAAACTGAGAGACCAAAAAATAAAGGTGGGAGACCAAAAATACAAAAGCCAGTATTGTGATCTATTCCAATGGCCAAGAAAAAGAAAAATGCAAACATGGCCATCGGATTCTATAGTGCTGATCCAAAAACATGGAAGACATATTTAAATGTAAATCGAATTTTATTTCTTTGTGAATTACAGGTAATTTTTACAGGTTGTGGACTTATATAAAACATTTGAGATGTGAAGAAAAGTTTGAAGATGGATACCAGTTCCAGACCACTAAAACAAAATATAAGGCTAAAGATCTGTTACATTACCAGTTCCATACATTACAAAGATTGCCTAAACAAAATATAAGGCTAAAGATGGATCACCTGTATATTCATCCATCTGAAACTCTGAAACATCGTCATGGTGTAGCTCTTCTTATTGTGAGTCCGAAAAGTCTTCATAGCCCTGTAAACAAAAAATATATCCCACATGTCAGTAACGCATCACTAGTCCACATGTATCTTATATTTTAAGGTTATGCATAACATTGTAAAAATTCACTAACGTTTCCACAAGAGCTTTCACTTTCTTGTAATCTGTAGCATTGGTAATGCAAGCTGGATCCATAAAGTAGATTATCTCTTTTTTTGTATTGATGGCAACCAAGACCCAATGTTTCCTGTAAATTTTGTTGTATTTAGAAGCAATTACAAACAATTTAATAAAAACTATATGTGTACATACAAGCTCTAACTTACGAAACATTATACGGAATCAAAAGTAGGTGGTCCTTGTCAATATGTCCCAACAAAGACTTCGCCAAGTTTGTATCTGAACTATCTACCAAGTGTGATATAAGATGAGGTGATACAAAAGAAAACTTGGCTGCCAGGTCAGGATTTTTGGAAAAAAAAACCTCACACAAATACCTACAATTACGAAAAAGAATAATTAAAACTTGGTTACGAAGTAGTGAAATTTGTTTAGTACTTTAATTACCTAATGTAGAAGACAAGGCTGGATGCACTTAACCATTGGGCATCTAATACCTCCAAAATATTCTCCTTGTTAATATGTTCACGATACGGGCCGAGATTCCAATAAAGCATACCCAGATCAACCTCTATATCAGTAACACGGTCGAACATGACAGCAAGGCGAACAAATTCCAAAACCCCATCATGACAAACATCTAGAAGACACATCAACAATTGACTCTACTGTTTTCACTTTTTCTTTATCAGGAAGCTTCTTATGGCCCATTACAATATCATGCTTAATTGTCTTCTTTTTCACGATTTTTGGAGGTGTCTAGGAAAGTAGCAAAACAAATAAACTATTAGACAAATGGTATCATTGAATTTCCTGTTTTTCAGATTTTTATACATAACATGCTTGATTTACATTTTAAACATATAAAAAACAACTTAGATTATTTATTAGACCTCAAGTTTTGTGGAGACCAATTTGCGTGGCCACGCAAGAAAAAATCCAGGAGCTTGCCCTACAAGTTTGGCCTCATCACAAGGTCTAGGCAGTGGCGCATTGTATTCTGACTTTTCCGCCACCTCAAACTGCACCCGTACAAATCCTTCTTCGAGTGGAACACCATGAAGTATTTTATCAGTAACGTCATTATGCAAAATACCTTTCCCAACATATCTACGTCTGGGATCCAGATACAAGTAACAAGCAGTTTTCCCCTATAATTTTGAAAATATTTAAAAGAATTATTACGGACAAATAACCAGGGAAAAAATTAGAAAACTGAGCAAGACATACTACTAACAATTTCGACAGTGACTTGTGAGTATACTAACTCTGCTCTGATCTGCATCTAAATTATAGCATATATTTTTTCAGTTTGGTCTATTCATGAATAAACTCTTGTGCTCGACAGTAGTAACTATAACGAGAGGTTATACTTATAAGTTCTACTACAAATTTTCGTTTACTTCTACCTTAAGTAGAGATGGAGAAATCCATTTTTGCTCAGTACATAAGCTTTTTATCCCCAACTATTCTCTATCTTAAAGTCTATATTTCTAAACTTGTAAATTATAATAAACACTGCTTGCAAGTAAAAACACATATATCAGATAGCTTAGATTGGTATAACCTTTCCTTCATGGCAGCTGATTAAGCAGAGGCCAAAAAGGATCATCAGTAAGTAACAAGGATGCACATTCCCCTTGCAAGTAAAATCGGTATGAATATAGTAATAGTTTTATCAGGGGTTTGAATTTAATTAAAAAAATTGAAGTGCAAATGTTTCTGACATAGATTAGCCAATAGATACACTCTGATTAAACCATTTTAAAAGTATGCAATTAGAATGGATACACTCTGATTAAACCATTTTAAAAATACACTCTGATTAAACCATTTTAAAAGTATGCAATTAGAATGGTTAGGACCATATGGCATTTTTCGCGCTCTTGAATAAGTGTGTTGCAGATTAGGAATTATATTATTATATTAATTCTCATTTTGTGTTTTGGTAATATTATTATATTACCCATATTATTATTACAGATTAGGTAATTACTGGAAATACTATTTAAGTATTACAGTGTTTTCGTGTGAAGTCTTTATCATATTGATTCTTCTCTAATATCGACTCTTATACCTATATGGTATGAACTGCATGCTGTTTAAATTATCTAAAAAGTGAAGAGCCTTCTAATCAGTATGTTATTTTTACTTAATTTTTTTTAATTCTATCAGCTTATCCGTTCACCCTAGACGCTTTGCTACATGAATGTAGCACCTCGTTTCTAGGTTATAATCCCAAAGAACAGAAGAGCTTCCATCACACATATAATTTCTGTATAAGAATTCTGCTTTCTGCCTTCAAAATTTACTTGTACTGGTATAATCATCTCTTCTACCGAGGCGGGTGGTGGGATGTGTCTATAACTATTCCTAGTAATAGGTGTTTGCAGGGATGAAACTTGATTTTATGGTTGTTTTTTGTAATTCTCCAGCATATATAGAAGTTAGAATATTAATGATGAATATTATTGTTTAGATGTTAATTCTGATAGTGATATATGCTGGCATTTTCAATTCTATAATCAATTGACATGTAAAACAAGGGGAATGTGCATCCTTGTTACTTACAGCTGATCCTTTTCTGTAATAGACTAAAAGCAGCCTAAAATCTAAGAAACACAGAGGCCAAAAAGGGCCCAGCAGGGTGGACAGTAGTAAATAATGCATCTACAGTTTTTGATGTATGGACATAAACAGTTTTCATGAATCAAAAAAACAAAGAAACCAAACTGGGGACAGCAATATATAAAACTCATTAAAAAGAATTTTTGAACAGTAAAGCACATCAACTTTATATAGTTCAAAAGGTAAGTTAATTGCTACATGAAGGGCCTGTTTATTTATTCCTATTCTAAATTAAACTGAATTTAGTACAGTTCCTCAGGTAAATAATAGCAAATTATGCAGTTCCGTAAATAAAAATCACACCAATATCTATTCATGGTATGTACCTGAGGAAGGTCTTCACCTAACACTTGATCATCATGATCATTATGTTCATCATGAATTTCATTATCCATGTCAAAGTTATCCATCTGACTTGAAGCTCCAGATTGCACACCAGGATTGTGGCCCTTGCTTTTCAACTCCTTAATTTCATTTATTAAGTAAGAAACATCTTTTTCCAATCTAGATAACTTGCTCATAGTTGATCCTGTTTGCAACGATGTCTTAGTGACACCCCAGCCAACCCCTCTGACTCGCCCGGAATACTCCAAAGGTATTAAGCGAGCAAGCAAGTCATCCATACTAATATGAGTTAGCTCATGCTCCGGCAAATGCTGTGATATGGTAATCTAATAACAAATAAAAACACGCAATGTAACGTGCTGTAGTCTAGTAAAAATCATCGAAAAATTAGTAAAATGAAAAAAAAATATAGTACCGCGTCCTCAAGAATTTGCAATGTAGCAGGGTCATTGCATACACCATCTGCATTACGCCTAGCATACTCCCATGCATCTACTCTACTCACAACAGGGTTCTCTTCACCAGCCTCAATTTTTTTCTTCATCTATACCAATCAATTATGTACATTCATCAGAAATAAGAAGCATTCATCAGTCAACTACATTCGACAACAAGAAATCTAACTAACTAAGAAATAAATTAAACTTACAATTATCTCTCTAATGCGTGCATAGCCAACACATGCCTTCTTGTATCGCGCCTCCATTGCTTTTGCTTGTTCTTTATTTTGTTCACTTTTTTCCTTTATTTTTATTGTGTGAGTGGAATATAACAGGCAATAAAATATTTCACCTTTTAAATAACTAATCACTAAAGAATGAAGAGTAAGTATACCACGAAAACTTCTCTGAGAGAGTTTTCCACAAACTCTAGCAAAACCTTTAGGTTGCCTCACCATGAATTTTACCATCAGCAGCTTCTATTCCTAAAACCCTAAAATTGTTCCAAGCAAATAATGGCAAAATCACAAAGGGCTTTTTAATCAGTTTGATGTTGAAGTAGGAGTCCTCCGAATTTCGATTACACAGCTTAACCTGCCTAAAAGGCTCACCAACCTTGAATATCGGAAACTGGTTCAGAATACTGTGGGTCTTAGTTTCAAAAATTCCTTCATCCATTTCATCTAAATCAAAAGTTTCTATGGGATTCAGTACCTTAATGGGCAATGGCGGCAGGGGTGTTTGTTTTTTCTTTGAGAATGCTCTTGAAAAAACCCTAAATGTGCTAGGCATTGTGTAGAAAGGTTTTTTTCTGAGAAAAGCCATTGGGGATGGTGAGGCAACCTAAAGGTTTCATTTCTCATTCACTTATATAGTACACTATTAGGGTTTTGTAAAAAAATTCAAAAATGAATTTATGACCAGTTTAAGAGCATACTTTCCATTTTTACCATCTATATAAACCATCTATATAAACCACCACACCAAAGCTCAATTCTTATCACTCCACCAAAGAAAACAATTACATATCTGCTTTTGTTATCCCCCCTCTCTCTCTCGCTCCCTCTCCCCTTCTTCTTAAACACCCTTCTCCGTCATCTCTCTGACCATCTATATAAACCACCACACCAAAGCTCAATTCTCTTCTCTCCACCAAACAAAACAATTACATATCTGCTTTTGTTATTTCCCCCCTCTCTCTCCAATCTCTTCTTCTTAAACACCCTTCTCTCTCATTTCTCCGACCATCTAAATAAACCACCACACCAAAGCTCAAACCCTTTCTCTCCACCAAACAAAACAATTACATATCTGCTTTTGTTCTCTTTGTTAATTGTAATCACAATTGTTCAAAACACCCTTCTCTTATCCCTTTCAAACAGCTTGTTGTATATGTATATGGTTGGTTGTATGACAAAAACATAGATCTGATCTGTCCTTTGTTAATTGTGTTTGCGTTTCTGGAGATACAAACACAACAACCGAGAATAGATCATTTCTTTGTTGTTTTAGTCTTTTCTTTTTCTGTGTTCTTTTAAATCAAGATTTGATTTTTAAACTGAGATTTGGGTTCTAACTGTTGTTGGTTTCAAGATCGACGGCTTTCAAGGTAATTCTTATTCATTCTTTCATTGTTTTCTTTGTCTTCATCTCTCTCTGTTTCTTGTCTCTTCATTAATTTACGAGTCCTGTTTTCCTTATTTTTTTGTTGATTGGGCCCAAATTTCTTATTTACAGCCCAAACCAACTTTTTTTACCCGGCCCTTTTTTTTTTTTGAAAATTAAAATTTCTGAAGTCCGGTTTTCCCTTGTCCTCTTTTTTTTTTGGTGATTGGGCCCAAAGTTCAGCCCAGATCAAATTTATTTTACCCGGCTCTGTCTGCTCTTAACATTGTTTTTTTGAGAATATAAATTTCTGAATATTCAATTTGATGAAAACATTAAAAAAATGGAAAGTATGCTCTTAAACTGGTCATAAATTCATTTTTGAATTTTTTTACAAAACCCTAATAGTGTACTATATAAGTGAATGAGAAATGAAACCTTTAGGTTGCCTCACCATCCCCAATGGCTTTTCTCAGAAAAAAACCTTTCTACACAATGCCTAGCACATTTAGGGTTTTTTCAATAGCATTCTCAAAGAAAAAACAAGCACCCCTGCCCCCATTGCCCATTAAGGTACTGAATCCCATAGAAACTTTTGATTTAGATGAAATGGATGAAGGAATTTTTGAAACTAAGACCCACAGTATTCTGAACCAGTTTCCGATATTCAAGGTTGGTGAGCCTTTTAGGCAGGTTAAGCTGTGTAATCGAAATTCGGAGGACTCCTACTTCAACATCAAACTGATTAAAAAGCCCTTTGTGATTTTGCCATTATTTGCTTGGAACAATTTTAGGGTTTTAGGAATAGAAGCTGCTGATGGTAAAATTCATGTTGTTGACAAGGAAAGGTTTTGCTATGTTGTCTCCACAATTTATTTTTGTAGATATGACAACCTTCTAGGATCAATGACTTTGCTACTCATCGATTTAAAGAACCAACATAACTTTGTGATCGTTATCCGCACCTTTTCTGGCAAAATCGAACGAATAGCGATTGGAAGCAAATTCTCCATGATGACATGACAATCATGTGATTTTAAACCCTTTAATTTCAAATCACTTAGAGAAACAAGACTCTTGATGTTGGATGAGTATCCTTCTGGCACCTTGACAGAATGAAGTGATTGTAGTAGCACTTTCTTCTCATCCTTAGAAAGAGTATGGGCAGCAGGAGGCAAATACGGTGTTGATTTGCCAGGTTTATTCACAGGGGCTAGTTCATCTCTTATTCCCATCTCCACCAAATCCATCCTTGCATTGTGACCATCTTTAGTTTTACCCGGAACACCAAGCATGGTATTAATTAGGCTGTCAAAAACATTTTTCTGCACATGCATGAGATCAACAAAATGCCTAACATAGAGATCCTTCCAATAACTTAGTTCAAAGAAGATTGAACGCTTCTTCCAACCCTTAGTGGGAACATCCTTCGCAAATTTCTTTCCAAATTGTATGTTTAAATTTTCAACTTCTTTGAACACTTCATCACCTGATAGTATAGGAGGAGCATCTCGTTCTTCCACTTCTCCGTTGAATGCTAATGGCATATTTCTGTAACGATGGTCTGCCCCCAACCACCGCCTATGCCCCATATAAACACATTTCTTGCAATGTTTCAATCGGATATGATCGGTTTGCTCCCCACATAAAGGACATGCATAATAACCTTTCACACTATATCCAGAAAGATTGCTATAAGCAGGAAAATCACTTATTGTTCCAAATAACATGGCCCTCAACCTAAACTGATCTTTTCTATATCCATCTTGTACTTCAATGCCCTCTTCCCAGAGTAGCTTCAGGTCCTCGATTAAAGGTGCCAAGTATACATCAATGTCATTACCAGGCTGTGTAGGACCTGATATTAAAATAGACATCATCATATACTTGCGCTTCATGCAAAGCCACGGTGCCAAGTTATAGATCATCAGAATCACAGGCCATGTACTATGAGAACTACTTTGAAGACCATGTGGATTCATTCCATCTGTTGAAAGTGCTAGACGAAGATTCCTTGGTTCCTTCCCAAAATCCTTGTGTATATCGTCAAATGTCTTCCACTGAGGTGAATCAGCAGGGTGTCTCAACATCCCATCTTTAACTCTTCCATCATGATGCCATGTCAAATTTTTAGCATCTTCTACACTAGCATACAATCGACGAAGTCTAGGTATTAACGGAAAGTACCACATGACCACTACACCATAAACAAGCTATCGCAACCTTTTCCTCACATATGTTGCTAGATTATGTTACCTTAGGTATACTACTTTTGGCCTAGTATAGCCTAGTATAACACTTTTTATTTTGTGCTACCTTAGGCATAAATGTCATGTTACTCTAGCTAGAAAAGTGTTGGATGCTAGGCAACATGCACAATATGTTGCCTTAGATCATTAATAAACACAAATTTTAATTTATTAATTAAAAATGAATAATTATTTAAAAATTAAATTTATCATGAAATCAATTTGTTTTTGTGAAAATTAATAATTTATCAAATTAATGAGTTAATATTTATAAAAATTGAGATATTCATTTATTATTATTATTATTATTATTATTATTATTATTATTATTATTATTATTCAGATCCTCTTTATTTTATTAAATTTGTAAACTAAGAATCTTAAATGTATTAAATTTTAGAAATAAATATTAATATACGAATAATACGAATTTCTCCTAATTTTAATATATATATTGATATGCAATTTAAAATAAATAAATTATTTATCAAAAGAAGTAAGAAATTATCAAATGAATTCTTGCATTTTTAAAAAAATAAAATTTTATCATAAAAATATCTCATTAATTTTAATTATTAAATAAGATATTTATTTATCATTGACAATGTACAAATTTTTTTTAAAAAAAAAATAAATAAAATATACATAAATAATATTATTCTTATTACCAAAATAGAAAATAGCACACATACCGGTGAAATGTTGGGAGCGGCAAAGAATACCGCCCAACACTTTCACTCTTTCCCTCTGCGTTTTACAAATTATTTCAATCGCTCTCTTTTACTTTAACACTTCTCTCTCTCTCGTATAATTCTCTCTCCCAACTCTCCCAATTCTCTCATCTCCTAATTCTCACTCCCTCAGCTTCTTCAAAATTCGCAGGCAATTTACTTCCCTTCAACTTCTCAATTGATTTGAGGGCTTCAATTGAGGCTTTGGTTTCAAATTAGGGTTCTCCAAATTAGGGGTTTTTAATATTGAGTTTAGTTGTCTACAAAGCTTTGGCTGAGTGGACACCCCCTTTCCCTGGTTCAGCCAAGGTCAGGGGTTCGAACCTACCTCGGAGCGAAAGCTTCGGATTTACGTGGGAGTACTGGGTGGTAGGGCTCAGCGATATATCTCCCCGGGTTTGAAATCCCACATACAAGTGTGTGGGGTAGTTCCCGGTTAAAAAAAAAAATATTGAGTTTAGTTGATTCTATTTTTTCGCTTAAACTTCAACTAATCATCTCTCTCTGTAATTTCAGGGCTCTTACAACTCTCAGGTAACTTATTAAACACAAATTACCTGATGAAAAGAACTGACCGACTCTTATCGGAAAGTTCTTTGCAACCAAAAGCTGAACCAATTAATCGGTTTGTATATGGGTATGTTGTGAAATGTGAGTTTGATTTTGTTGACAAAAATCTTGATTTTTTTACAATCTTGAAATTGGGTTTTTGTGGGCAGGTGTAATTTGATAATGTGAAAAAATTTCTTGATTTTTATGGCATTTTTTCAGTTTTATCTGTTATTGGTGTAACCTAATTTGAATATATAAAAAAACTCAGCTGTCGGAGCTCCCGCTAGCCTCTCTCTTCGACGCCCAACTTGGTACGTATTCTTCTCACCTTGTTTAATTAATCCACATATACATACATGTTTGTATATATTCGTAGTAAACCATCAGGCACTCTGCTTAAATCAATCCGTGAGTCTTCCTTCAAATCGAATTGAGAACTCTACTCAATTCATTTGTTATTGAAATTGATTTGATAATTATAGGATTTTAATTTTAGGGTTTTTATTGAAATCGATTTGATTTATAATCTTAAGGTGCAATTTTGGGGTTCTTTATTTAATGGGTTTTTTTTACTTAATTTTACTGGATTTGATACATATATAATGTGTGTGTAAGAGGTAAGTTTCTTGACTTGTTTGGATTGGATTTGAATTTTGTTTGCACACAAAGTTGTCGCTTCTCTTAGGAATATCATTAGGAATTAGGAAAAATTATGAGTAGACCTAATTTTGTTTTCTTGAGTTGATGGAAAGCACATCAAGGTTGTCTCCAACAGAGATCCACTCCAGCTTCCTTGGGCTAAAATGGGAATCGACATTGTTATTGAGGTAAAATTGTTATCCACCCTACTATGAATCAGAGATTCTAAATGAGTACAGTGCTTTTCTAATATAAAGTAATTAATTGTTCACCTTGTTCGAACTAATATTATAGAAACCTGAGATTTTACTTAAATAAAGGCAATAGTCAGATGTATTTCAAAAACATGACTTCTAACCTTATACTTTAACATGTATTGTCCACCATAATTTTAGTTAATGTTATAGTAATCTATTTATTTATTTAAATATAGAGTACTGGTGTGTTTGTTGATGGCCCTGGGGCTGGGAAGCACATCCAAGCAGGGGCAAAGAAAGTTATTATCGCTGCACCGGCAAAAGGAGCTGATATTCCAACTTACGTTGTTGGCGTGAATGAGGAAGATTATGGTGACGACGTTGCTAACATCATAAGGTTAGTATCCGTCAAAATTATAACAAAAAATAGCTTTTTTATCGATCTACTAATTAATACACCATTTGATTAGGTGATAATAGAATGATCGTTCTTTTTAGATACTCCAAATCCATATAATTACAACAAAATAAACTTTTCATCCAGATTCTATAAAATAATCCACCAGTTGGTATTATATATAGAACATGTTGATGTTTATGTGAAGATATCCTATATAATTATACTCCTGACTTTAGAGGTCTATAGTATAGTTCAATATATTGAGTATGGATTGTATGAACACAGCATCTTTTTGGGAGTGGAATAGTGGAAGGGTAAAAGTATCATGTAAAGCTAGGGGAAAAATGATTTTTTTTTTTTACTTTTTCTTGGGATTTCAGGAATAATGAAAAGAAAACTAATCACTGTATAAGAAAAAATAATCAAAATTAGATCATTAAACACATATTATAACAGAAAGCTTAGACGGATCAGCCACTAGAATCTTATACTATATCTAATACTTAACATGTTATTTTTTGCTAATTAGGATCTAAGTTATAAAGTAAAGTGCACAGAATATACTTTCTCATGATAATAGTTAATTGTAAAAGTAAAGTAAAGTGCACAGAATATACTTTCTCATGATAATAGTTAATTGTAAAAGTACTAATGCTCAGGACTCAGAGAACCCTAAATCAAAAACATAGATAGTACTAAAGATTAAAGGATATGCACATCTGATATTCATATAAATTAAATATGTACTTAGGATACACATATATTGGCTAGGACACATAGTACCAGGGGTAAAAGTTCAAGGTCGAAAAGACAACGAAACAAAGGTGGAAGTGCAAGACTGCTCACTTAACTGTCTAAGTTATTCATGAAGAATTTGGTGATAATACATTTAATACACTGTTTAAACAAATTATTGATCTAGACAAACTTGGAAATTTGAAACACTATAAACTTGTAAGTTAACCGATCCATTAATATGTAGGTATCGTTATGGGAACCATGACAACCACTCATTCTTATACAGGGGACCAGGTACTAACCAACACACACAAAACATAAAAATTCAATGACTCGGGCAAATGACAGAACTATAGTCTACATACAACAATCACAAATCTTGTATTTTATCATAATTATGTTCTACAAATTGTTATATTTGAACTGTTATTCTAGATATAATATGCAAACATAATTGATTACAGGGGCTTTTAGATGCTTCTTATCGGGACTTAAGGAGAGCCAGAACTGCAGCTTTGAACATAGTCCCAACAAGTTCATTTTCTAGCTAGATAGTTCTGTTCTCGCTGGAAATTTCATCAAGGTTAGGCTGGATATATCATGTTTAGACTATGCATAAACATTCATGTAATCATATGTAGCTGCATTCGATTAAATGGTTTGTTTTATGTCTTTGCTACAGCTTGCTAACTACCTGAAAGCTATTGGTTAAATCATGTGTTGCATTTGATGACCTGTTTCCTGTTAAGTGTTACTAGTCCTTGTTATAATAAGGGTTCACTACATAAAATTGAATTGACCATGGAGAATGGTCGAGATTGTGCAGTTTTTTGTGGTGGAATTTATCGGAATGAACCAACCAGATACTTTTTGTTTAAATTAAGGCATTGTATGTTTCATTCAGCGGAGTAACAGATAGTGAAATAATCTTAATGTGATGTGTCATATACAAGTATAATTTGCTTGTATTTTTGTTTTATTTTTGTTTCAGTATTTCAGTATTTCTGTATTGAGATTATTAACTTTGCTTATGATTCTGTCATGTTTAACTTTCATTTATCTTGTTTCTTTGCTCTTTTTTTTAGGAATAACAGTGTAAGATATCTACATGGGTTTGTAAATATGAAACAATTTCAGAGGTTTGTAAATATCTGAAAACCTATTGAAGTGAAAAATAAGATCTCACCGACTTACTGAATTCTTTCAGTATAACCAACACTTATGTATTCTGTAATGCAGGGCAAGTTGCCAGAAGAAGCATGTATCAGGGAAGATGACTTCGAACTCCAATAGTGAGCTATTCAACAGATTAATAGCTAGTTGTTAGCACTTCAGGACCTGTTCACAGAATTGTGGATTCAGGGCTCTAACACATATATGAGCAGACCAAGGTCGGAGATGCCGCCAAGAGTGGAAAGAAGAAATGAGCATTAGGATTTTTCTTTACCATCTTTTTTGTACTAGAAACTATTTTTTTTGTCAAATGTGATGATATTGGGGTAATACTTGTGACATTCGAAGATTACCATTTTCGGATGTATCATATATATGTAGTAGTTATTCAAATTTTTCTTGGTAAAATGTTGCGGTTGGTTGGTAATATGTTGCAGTAGATTGATAATATGTTACACTAGCTATCATATATTGTAAAAAAGTGTGGCAAGAAACTGTTGCAATAGGTACAAATGTGTTCCAAACAAAAGTGAGCCCCACAGTGGGGCCCATTTTTAAAAAAAATTAATGCACCAAAGGTAACATAAATTTTATGTTGGTATAGATCAAATTTGTGTTGCTATAGCATTCTAGTGCAACATAAAATGGCATCAGATAAAAATGTTACCTTAGATACCTAGGGCAACATTGAAAAAGCTAACTTAAAAAAGATGTTGCCTTAGCCCTTTTTTGGGCCTAAGGTAACATTTTTGACCCCTGATGCAACATAAATTTTAAGTTGCAGTAGCTTGTTTATGGTGTAGTGGACCTTGGCCGGAGAATTGCCATTCTTATAACGTTCTAAATCGCATTTTGGACATTTATCCAACTCTGCGTACTCCTTTCGATAGAGAATGCAATCATTAGGGCAAGCATGAATCTAATTATGTACTAACCCAATGGATTTAAGCATTTGTTTAGCCTCATACGTTCTACGGGGAAGGACATTTCCTTCTGGCAAGAGTTCACTAACAGCTGTAAGCATCGCCGTGAAGAACACATCAGAAACTTGATGCCCAACTTTTAAGTTATATAAAGTTAACACAGCTGATAATTTAGAAAACTTGGTGCATCCAGGCCATAATGGTAAAGCACAATCATCCTTTAAACTCTCGCTCATATCAGGATGATCGTGTAACTCTTCATTAAGCACGTTCGGAATATCTTCTTTATCACCAGAAATACTACAATTACTATCTTCCATAATATTATTATCCCAACTTTCTGTAAATGGATAATTTGAATTATGTTCTCCTTTCTTTTCACCATGATATGACCAACATGTATAATTTTTATCAATACCGTGAATTCTCAAGTGTTCCTCCAATTTGGCTAGACCATTAACTTCAAAAACATTCAGACATTTCTGACAAGGACACAAGATGAATCTAGTATCTTTTACATGTTTTGCTGCAAATTTACAAAACTCCGTCACACCTTTTATATATTCTTCTGACATACGGTTGGCTTTTACCCAATTACGATCCATGATATCACCAAGAAATATATATATAACCTGAGGGACCATAATTAAATATCAAATATCAAAAAGGGCAGATAACGTTAAAAAAAACAGAGCAGGTAATAACCTATACAGATTAAGCAACTTAAACATTGAGCAAGTACTAAATATGATAAGTTCATAGTTATATTCCTGACATAACACTGATAAGAAAAAAAGGGAGGTTGTCGATTTGTTTGTCTCAAGTTGTTTTACACTGCTACATATAACAATATCAGTTGCTCCAGTATTCTGATACTTGCTTTCTTTTTCCATTTTATTCAGTATTAGACGTATGTGTATTGTCATTTTAACAGGCTAGTGCAAGTGCAAGTATTTTTTACTGTCTCTCTGTATATGTATATATATTTCTTTCTGATAATTTCAATCCAATTAAAACAGTGAGCAAGTCAAAAAAATGGTCCAAACACGAAAATTAAGTACCAAAATTAGATACCAAATCCCAAAATTAAGAACACCATTATAAACCCTAAATTTAAAACCCAACAAATTAAACACATACCCAAACACGAAATACCATGAAACACGAAACACGAAACACGAATCGCGAAATTAAACTGAAATACTCAGATGAATATGTAGTCAGATGAATATGACTGAGATACTCACAAATAGAAATTAGAGCGGAGAAGACCCAAACACAGATCGAGAAGAAGACCTCAGAGAAATTCGCCCAGAAATTTACATACTCAGATGGATATGTAGTCGATGGAGAAATTTAGTCGATGAATATGTAGTCGATGGTTCGTACGTGGAGCGGCGCGCGGCTGTGTAAGAATGAGAAAGAAAATGGTTTTAATTAGGGCTATAGATTGAGTGTTTAACAATATAAAATAAAATAAAATAACTTTTTTTTTTTTTTGAACCTAAAAATAAAATAACTTAAAAAATACTACCTTGCAAAGCCTTTCCTCAACCGCTGTCTATGTTAAAAAATTAAAATAAATATTACTTAAAATACACTATATTCTATGGCACTTGTTAAAATGCTGTCCAAGTTGTAACAACTATAGCGTTTGTAAAACACACGCTGTGTAAGTATTTATCTCGATTTTACATTTATATCCAATTTTGTTTACAATAACTAGCACAACGCTTTTTCAAAAACCGCCGTGAAAGTATCTATCTTGCGCAGCACATACAAAAAGCGCCATGTAAGTGGTGCTTCCCAAGCTCAAATTTGTAGTAGTGCCTCGACAACATCGTCACTACCACATCTCACAATACTTCCCATTACATGAAGTGCGGAAATGACCATGATACGTTCTACAGAACTGAAACATTAACTAACATTAGTAGACATAATCAATGTAAATCCGAATAATTATGCAAAAAATATAATATTTTACTTACTTCATGAGATTAACAAGCCGACCAATAAGACAATCAAGGTGCTCTTCTTCAACTACCATCTCTTCCCTTCCATCGCAAAGAAGTGTAAGTCCAAGACATCCCGAAGTCAGCAATGTCAAAACATTAGACTGAATAAGCTTAATCAGAGCGGGAAGAACTAACTTTAACTGCCAATGTTTATAAATAATTAATAACAGAATGCATTGTTTAAATTGGTTGTACATGGAAATTAAAAATAATGGTGACATATGACCTTTTTCGGAGAGAACTTTGGAAACACTTCACAAACAGCTGCCAAAGTCGCACCAGCAGCATCCAACAAACCATAAGTAGATTTTTCCATAATCAAAGATGTTACAGGGGATAAAGCTTCTTCAATTAGAGCTACTTCGATGCTAGATTTTTCAATTGCATAAATCAAAGTCAAAGAACATTTTAGTATTTAAATTTTTATTATTGTGTACGTTTATTATTTTTATAATATATACAAACGGTGTCGGCCTAATAAATCGTAAGACAAAATCGGTATAGAAAAATATGTGAATAATTTATCTTATTATCTATGTATATTTAATTTATACAATATTGTGTTCATCAATTTTTATTGATATTATAGATATATTTTTGTCGATTTTTCCTTAAATAATCTTAATATAAAATTTTAAAAAAAATTGTGAGGCAAAATCAATAAATCAAAGTCAAAGAGCATTTTAGTATTTAAATTTTTACTAGGCAACTTAGCCGCGCATCGCACGGTCAATAAATTTTTATTTTTAGGTATTGAAAATAGATAAATATTTTTTTTATAAAAAAGTGATTTAAAATTGTTTGTATAAATTATTAGTTGGAATATTAAATATCAAAAAATTTAATAATCTTAAAAAATATCATAAACATGAAAAATAGCAATTAAAATATTAATTATAACTAAATAACATTTTTAAAGTCGACATCCCTCTCATAAATATATAAGAATTTATATAATTAGAATATTAATTTATTTTCACACAATTTAATGAAACAACATGTGTATAAAATTTTTATCGACTTAATCGGTTGATAAAATGGTTGAGTTTATTATGCACAAAAGTAAAAAATATGTCATTATTATTTTTGTACAAATTCTAGATTTTAATTGGAAGATTATACTTCCATAACTTATTACGATTTTCGCAATCACTCATAAAAAAATTGTTTGTTCTTCAATCGTCCGGAAATAAATTGAAACAATTTCAGTATGTAATAAAAAATGACGCAATTTGTCGTTAATTTACATAAAAAAAATCTTAATTTTATACATGTAATTAACTTTTTATTGAAATAATAATTATAAAGCTCAAATAAAGTTTGTCAATCTTTTATATAAATAATATGAAGTAAATTTTGAAAATACACACCTAGAGGGGGGGTGAATAGGTGTTATGACTAACAATGACCTAATAAAAAATTCTGCCTGAAAAATTAAACTGGCAGTTAGCTGGGTACGATAGGCAGCTAACTGAGTTAACCAAATGTAACAGATTAATGAATAGGCAGCTAGCTGTGATATGCAATGCAGAAAGATAAAAGGTGCAGTAAGTAAAGAACACCAAGAATTTTAGCTAGGTTCGACCCCTAATCTTCTATGGTCTACGTCCTAGTCCCTTACCAACTTGGTAAGAGAATATATTATTGATCACAATGAAATCCAATTACAAGATCCAATAATATATCACCCAATTCACTGATAACAGCTAGCTGGAATGAACTTTTCCCCTGAGTAAAGTAGCTCCCTTGAACCTCAATGCCTCTCTAACAGCCTTGCTCCCTTGAACACTGAATTCCTTGAAGTCCCACTTCGTGAATTCCTCTAGTTCCTTGAACAACCTGTTGTATAGACCAATGAGCTCCCCTTGAGCACAATACTCCGTGATAACCAAGATCCCCTTGCTGTTATGCAGTGAAACCAATCCCCAGTTACTGATTGCAGCTAGCTGGAACCCCTTGTTTCCTGAACACAGCTCCTTAAGTCCTATACTAAACCAAGTATAAACTTCTCTAGCCTAATGCTCCTTGAACCCTTGTTCCACAAGCTTGACAATCCAGCAACTACCAACTTTACAAGTTGAACAATACAAATGAATGTGAAGATTTACAACTCAAAGACTATGAACTCTAATATCTCGATATAGAATATAATGCTTGAGCTCGTTTGTTGAATATGCAATGAAGGTGCAGAGTTGTTGTTGTTGTATGTTCTTGAATTTTGCTTGAAGGCTCTTGTTGTGTAAGCTGCTAAAAAACACAACCAACAAGTAGATATATAAATAGTGAAGCAAAAGAGATTAATGTGCAAACTTGTAACGGTCTTGAAGAACACTTCTCACGTTTTTAGTTTTGTTCCATTAATCCACTACTAACGTTCACATGGCAGGTTTGTCATAGAATGGTTAGCAAAAAGCATGATTCTCATGGAAAGGAATATATTCAGTAGAGAGAGAGAGATGAAAGTGTTTAACCATTTTGTTCTTGAAAACAAACAGTTAGTGATACATGAAGAAAACACTAGATATGATAATGAATATGTTTTAGCCAAAGACCATTTGTACCTGATATTAATGTATATCCAGCTCTAGCCTTTTGGAATTGATAAACCATAATCATGCAATCTGTGCAAATAGTAAAGTAGCCTTTAAGAGAAGAATTGTTACTCACTTGCTCAAAAAGATATATGATGGCCTTCTTCTGTGCTTCCAGTGGGATTACCAGCATTCACAGAACCCGAAAACATGAAAATTGCATTTTTTTTTTCTTTATCGACTAAGTAAACCTCCAATACCAGAGTGAAGCTCCCCATTTTCAGATTTCTTCCATGATTCATCTGTAAAACCTATGAAATTTGAGTTCCACCAAAACATATTATCCTCAAGATGATGTTTGCCACATAATAGGACTGCCCCCATATATAGGATTAACTTCCCAAAGACATTCAAGGTCAGATTTGATAAAACCAGCAGGCAGCAGGTAAGCACCATTTGAAGGATCTGTGTTTTATTAACTTATATATCATCTTGATGCTAGTATTTTCATTGTTAAACACAAGATCATTTCTGCTTAACCAAACTTCCAAAGGACTGAGCATACAACCACACTCCAAACTAAGTTCAATTTTCGTCTTTTGAAAACTTTGAAACAGCTCCATATATCATAAATTGATCCAGTGAAGTGATTGTAGTATGTCTTTTGGTGAGTTGGCACAATCAAGGAACATGTTGAAGGTATGCAGTGAAAAATTCTAAGAAACTAAGATTTCAAAGGAGTCATTTTGGTTTTGCTTTTCAATCAGGAGCAAGAATATTATATCACAAAAGCCTCCACCTGTGGATTGATCTCTGGTGATAGCTTCATAAGTAGCTCCTATAGAACTATGCAACTTCTCGTGATTACAGGGGATTTAAAATATTTTTCCAAATTAAATTGCATGCGCTGCATAGAGAATATGTCTCTTCAGTCTTGCAACACACTATAGAATTACACTTACAAAATATAATTCATAAACTTGTCTTGGAAATTTTAATTTCCATTAAACTCGACTCTCGTTTGCAAGTGAAGATAGCTATCAGAATTTTCATGGAGTGAAGATAGCTCAGTAAATATTAAACTTGAAATTTTTATTTTAATTTCCATTAACACCCCTGAAAATCTTAAACTATCAGAATTTTCTTGGAGTGAAGATAGCTCAATAACAACAAACTAATCTCTGGCCGTCGACCATAATTAGCTCAAACAGTATATGACCACCTTCAGCACAAAAAGTGCTTTCGGTCCACATTTTATACCGTATCTCCTTGAAAATGGACTGCAATTCAATACCATCAATTGGTCGTCCATCCCAAGTGATTTTCACCGCTTTAATATTGACCAATCCTTGTGAGATGACTAAAACACACAGTTTATCATGCCTGATCCTATGTAATATTCTATGCCAAGACACCATACAACAGCTTTTCCTCAAGCATCTGATAAGAAATTGGTTAAAAAAAATCAAGTTATGACCAATCTTTATATAAGATCAAAGTACAATACTACTCATACAAAAAATACTCAACCAAAGCTTACTCAATCTGATCGAGGCCGACACCACAAAGAGCATTTGAAAGTGCCCAAATTCCCACCTCTTATACATCAAACAGTGTGCACTTTCGAACAACATTGACAAGAGGACGAATCAACTCGCCATCAATTACAGCCTTTAAAAACCACTTACACGATCGGATATTTGCAACTAACTATGTATAGAAAGTACACAAAGATATAGACATTAATGGCACTTACCTAAAATATTTGGTAACTAGGACTATTCTAAAATATTAGGTAACAAGTGAATTCATGCAAAATTTTATTTTTTTTTATTTAAACTGCATACAGTGTACAATAAAACTTCAATCAACTTCCATGCAACTAGAATAATTTGTATCTTCATATATGCAGTAAATTAATTAATTCCAAACTCACCCTTATATGTTTTTCACTTCTTCCAGTTATGTTTGAAAGTATCCTGCAAGTTTGCTTCACAATGTACATATCATCCTCCTCTAACAATACGGAAAGGATGAGCAGTGCACCGTCCTTCTTAATTATAGCCTGCAAAAGCAAAGAGTTGATAAGATATAAAACAAAGAATCAGACACACATTATTTTGATGTATTATGCCAGAAATCAAAAAATGACCAAAACAAACTAAACATGACATGATATGATGAGAAGTTAAAATGCTATCAAAATTGTTTAATTGACATACTGTCCAATTTCAACAGTCTCAAGCGGATGAGCAACAAACATCTATATAGGGTTAGAGAACCCCGTTAGAGATCACTGATCAGACAAAGTATATGACATTGACAAGTGCTTATATAAAACTTGGGGCTATTTTTTCCAGTTAAGCCCATTTAAACAAATAAATTGCTTACCATTAGCATGGGGTGGGGCTCTTGTTCTGTCCTGATCTATCTTATCTTTTGCTATTATGTTGAAAAAAACAAGAATCTGATTTCAGATCCTTATCATTATATATTTTCTCGTTTTTTATATAACATGTATGGATAAAGCTTTATTCAAGAATACAATTTTCTTCATTTCTACTTATTACAAAATAAGGTGGTGAAGGTCTGAATCTGTTCGCGATTGTAAAGTAAACAAGGAAACAGAAAAGTATATGAAGGATGCAACTCCAATATGATAAGCTACGCCATCATTATTCTAATTAGTAATTATAATATTAGAGCAGACAAATATGCCAATTAGCAGAACTGAACCCCTTAAATTTATGTGTCAAAGACTCACTATTTAGGGTCCCAATGCTAATACCTACACAATTTGAGGGAACAATGACTTGATTTTTCCTTCTTTACTCTACCTTCTACCAAACATTCATATCACAAGATCGTCGAAATCCACCCTTTCTAAACTACCAGTAACCATAATTATACAGAAGCTCTCTATACTAGCATCTCACATTTTGAAGTTATCCAATGGGTAGAGAATTGCAACATATTGTTGGCTAACCCTGGAATACAAGCCAACCAAATAAATTACAGTATTCTAAGTAACAATTAAAATTCTGAATCCTAACACCTTCTAAATCCACACATTTTCAATCTTACCTTATTACTCAAAAAAATACTACTCCCTTCATCCCAAATTATATGACCCTTGGACTTTTGGCAAGTATTTTAAGGCACATGAAAGATGTACTTGTACAGAATGTCTTTTCATAATTAAGAACCCTGGATTGATTAGATTCTTCATGGGTTATTTTTTCTAATCTTGTCTTATTTAACTTGATTAATAGAAAACGCTAATTTTCAGCCAAGGAAACCTGGTAAATATATAGGAACATATAAATGGATATACCACTTTAACATACCTTGACAACATCGTCACTACCGCATCTCACAATACTTCCCATTACATGAAGTGCGGAAATGACCATGATACGTTCTACAGAACTGAAACATTAACTAACATTAGTAGACATAATCAATGTAAATCCGAATAATTATGCAAAAAAGATAATATTTTACTTACTTCATGAGATTAACAAGCCGACCAATAAGACAGTCAAGGTGCTCTTCTTCAACTACCATCTCTTCCCTTCCATCACAAAGAAGTGTAAGTCCAAGACATCCCGAAGTCAGCAATGTCAAAACATTAGACTGAATAAGCTTAATCAGAGCGGGAAGAACTAACTTTAACTGCCAATGTTTATAAATAATTAATAACAGAATGCATTGTTTAAATTGGTTGTACATGGAAATTAAAAATAATGGTGACATATGACCTTTTTCGGAGAGAACTTTGGAAACACTTCACAAACAGCTGCCAAAGTCGCACCAGCAGCATCCAACAAACCATAAGTAGATTTTTCCATAATCAAAGATGTTACAGGGGATAAAGCTTCTTCAATTAGAGCTACTTCGGTGCTAGATTTTTCAATTGCATAAACTAGATGGCAAAGTAACGAAAGAGCCTACATGTTCAAAAAGTATATCTAAATAACTCATTTTCAAGTTCCAACCATTCACAATGACAAAATTAGTAGTAAGGAGAAAATATGGTACCTCCATCCGCGCCTCATTATCAACTTGGCTTAATAAGATTCACAATTACTGGAGTTACAAGTCTTATTACCAAAACAACATCCTTGTTGCACGTGTAGTTGACAACTACAGGTTCAAGGATGATAGCAGCATGAGCCTGTTAGAAAATGCAAAGAAGTTACACATGATGGTCAAAATAAATTCAAACAAACATAAAAATTAGCACAATGCATCAACTTAATTGTTAAATATATATGAGTATAAGATCCTTGAAAGGGCCTTCCCCAATACCTTAAGGTTTTGGGTGAAATGGTTTCTAACATGGTATCAGAGCTCTAGTGTTTGTGGAGGTCTCAAGTTCGAACCCCACCACCCCCAATATTCTCAATTTAATTTGGCACTAAGGTATTGCTCCAAAAATGGGCTCCTAGTGACCACTCTTACCCCATAGTGGGCTTGCGAGTGAGGGGGAATGTTAAATATATATGAGTATAAGATCCTTGAAAGGGCCTTACCCAACACCTTAAGGTTTTGGGTGAAACGGTTTCTAACATGGTATTATTCAGAAAACATCCCACCTTTGATCATCTTCGGTAATGGGTTGTCTTCGTTACCCACTTTTCTCTCCTACAACAATCAATAAATTGCAGGCAAGGTCTACCCCATGTGTGTTTCTCGGTTATCCTTCTGATCATAGAGGTTACAAATGCTATGATTTGTCCAACAGAAAAATCATCATCTCGAGACATGTTCTCTTTGATGAAACTCAGTTCCCATTCTCAAAAATTAGTACCCCTTCGAAATCTACCTACGATTTCTTGGAAGATGGCATTTCTCCTGTTCTAACTAATTACATTCATTCTGCTGGACAAATTCAACACTCACAAACTCACCCTCTCACATCACCTATCCAGTCTAATACCTTAACATCAACACACCAAGACCAGCCTTCTCCTACAAGTTCTGTTGGACAAAGTACTCATCACCAAAGGTCACAACAGCCTACCCCAACCCCAACTCATTCCCTTGGTGACCAGACCTCTTCCACTACACAAAACCCACATACTCATAGCCATTCTGGACCCATAGATCCTATAATCCAGCGAATGACCACAAGAAGCCAACATGGTATATTCAAACCCAACCGCAAATACCAAAATTTGAGTGCATTGACCACCACTACCATTTCTCCTATACCTAAAAATCCGATCAGTGCCCTCAGCGACTTGAATTGGAAAAATGCAATGTTGGATGAATATAATGCTCTTATTAAAAATAAGACATAGGATTTGGTACCGCGTCCCCCTAATGTAAATATTATTCGTTCTATGTGGATTTTTCATCACAAAAGAAAATCTGATGGCTCTTTTGAGCGATATAAAGCTCGTCTTGTAGGTGATGGCAGGTCACAACAAAAAGGAGTGGATTGTGAAGAAACATTTAGCCCGGTAGTGAAACCCGCTACTATTCGCACTGTTTTGAGTATTGCTGTATCAAAATCTTGGCCAATACATCAATTGGATGTCAAAAATGCCTTTTTGCACGGAAATCTCAATGAAACAGTTTATATGCATCAACCGATTGGGTTCAAGGATCCTGATCATCCTGATTATGTTTGTTTGTTGCGAAAATCCATTTATGGTCTTAAGCAATCCCCTCGGACATGGTACAAACGGTTTGTTGATTATGTCCTCACAATTGGTTTTTCTCACAGCAAGTCAGATCCTTCATTATTTATCTATAAGAAAGGCACTAATATTGCATACATATTGATTTATGTTGACGACATTATACTCGCTGCTTCTTCTGATGCTTTGCGAAAGTCCATTACATCTCTATTAAGTGATGAATTTGCTATGAAAGATCTCGGTCCTCTTAGTTATTTTTTGGGAATTGCTGTTACTCGTAATGATAATGGTTTATTTCTTTCACAAAAGAAATATGCTGAAGAGATCCTCGAGAAAGCTGGCATGTCAAACTGCAAGATGTGTCCAACACCGGTGGATACAAAGTCTAAACTTGGCAACTCTAATGACACTCCATATGAGGATCCAAGACATTATAGACGACTTGCAGGTGCATTGCAATATCTTACCATTACCAGGCCCGACATTTCATATGCTATACAACAAACGTGTCTTCACATGCATGATCCAAAAGATGAACATATGAATGCTCTTAAGCGTATTTTGCGTTATATCAAAGGCACTATTGATTTTGGTTTGTACATCTATAAATCATCATCCAGCAAACTTATCTCATATACGGATGCTGATTGGGGTGGATGTCCGGACACTAGACGTTCAACCTCCGGATACTGTGTTTTTCTTGGTGACAACCTGATTTCATGGTCATCTAAACGACAGCCCACTTTATCTCGTTCAAGTGCTGAGGCCGAGTATAGAGGGGTGGCTAATGTGGTCTCTGAATCTTGTTGGATTCGTAATCTTCTCTTAGAGCTTCACTGTCCAATACAAAAAGCGACATTAGTGTATTGTGACAACATGAGTGCTATATTTCTTTCTGGTAATCCTGTACAACATCAGCGTACAAAACATATTGAGATGGACATACACTTTGTTCGTGAGAAAGTTGCACGAGGAGAAGTTCGCGTGCTACACGTACCGTCCCGTTATCAAATTGCTGACATTTTCACAAAAGGCCTTCCGCGCATACTTTTTGATGACTTCCGAGACAGTCTAAGCATTCGAGGACCTCCTGCTTTGACTGCGGGGGTCTGACAGAATCTGAATGTATCAATTCATATCTCTGACTAGTATTTACATATAGCAACTGTATAATTGTCTAGCTTAGTTATAGCAGAAGATTACGCTTGTAAGACTGTATATAACTGACCATTGTATATCAATACAATCACGGAAGATATTCCTTCATTAATAAACCTGAAGGTATGGGTATTTGTCATGCTTAAGCAACTGATAGAGGCGCAAAGGGGGTTCCTTATCTATAAATCACCCAGCCTCGGATCTGTTTGTCAAAACAATCCAAGTAAAATACACGTCATAGTACCATCAACTAATGCATGAAAAAAAAAAGCGCCGTAATTATTTTTACCTGTTTCAATCATTTTCCCTAGCTCTTCGGTCCACTTTTGCATCTCTTCTATCAGGCTCACCTTTATCTTGCCATTACGGAATCCGTTTGTGACATTAGAAAGTAGCTTGCAGAATTTGTCTTTCTACAACATAGACATTATAAAGAACAAATTAATTATATTATCGGGGGAGGTTATCTTAATTAAAAGAGAGTCCAATATGGCAACAAAGAGGTCATATTTATTTAAGGGGTGAAATGGCAAAATCGTCACTCAACTTGCAATCAGGTCACCGAACTCAAAAAGCTTACAAACGGGTCACTCAACTAATTAAAACTTTCTTATCCATCATTAAACTCAAAAATCTTACAATTAGGTCATCGAACTCAAAAAACTTACAATCAGGTCATCGAACCCTCCATAATATAAGTTCACACTATACAATCTTATTGACATGTTCAATGTTAGAGACCGGGAAAATTCTAACAACTTAAATTCCAAACCAATCTTATATTAGACAGTAGACAGACTGAGTCACTAGCAAACATACTCACAATTTTTTTAAGCCAAATTTATATAAAGGAGAATACTCAGGAGGTTTAAAATCGTTTGAATCATATTTATCTTTTTTTTCTGAAACTCCTCTAATTAAATATCAAAAATCAGATTTCTTTATTTAATGTTTGAGATTCCATTAGTTGCAAAAAAAATAACTTTTTCAGAAAAAAAGTTTGGAAATCCTAACTTTGTCTGAAAATAAGTTGACTTATTCTGAAAAATAAGTTTCCCAAACATCCCATGTATACTGTGAACTTATATTATGGAGGGTTCGATGACCTAATTGTAATTTTTTTGAGTTCGATGACCTGATTGTAAGATTTTTGAGTTTAATGATGGTTAAGAAAGTTTTAATTAGTTGAGTGACCCGTTTGTAAGATTTTTGAGTTCGATGATCTGATTGCAAGTTGAGTTCCAGTTGAGTGACGATTTTGCTATTTCACCCTTTATTTAAGAGATCCTCGTCTTTAGCTAACAATTCCTACAGTCAATGTCCAACTATGCATCTACCGATCAGTTATTTACCTATCATTAACTGATTAAAAAGAATTACCAATGTCACAATATCTAATTCTAAAGAAACGCTAGCAATATCCTAGCAAATACCCCTCTCTTGGGTGTGGAGTTGTTTAATTAACGAGCCACCGCTCAGGATCTTTGTAGAAAAGACAAGGCAACCTTTTTTTTTTGACGAAATGCATAGAATTATATTACTCGATCAAACAATTCAATATATTCAATATAACAGCGGGACAAATCCTCGACTGTCAATACGATCAGACTAAAAAACAAATAAATTGTTTTCTGATCGTTTAACAAGATGAACATAAAAGTTCTTGAAGCTAAAAACAAATTCGAAAACATCCCAATCGATCCAAACTGCGTCAAAATCCCTGAAAACAGCATTATCACAATTGACCACATCACATAAGAACCGTTGATACCCCAGTGTTCAGAATCCTCACTCCAGCTATCTACATGCCGGGTACCAGCTATAGGCTTGTCGAACATGGAAACCCCCAAAAGATGAGTAACACCCCAGCTATCTACATGCCAGATACCAGCTATAGACATGCTGAAAGTGAAAACCTCCAAAATATGATGAACCATCTTTGGTTGTGAGTGGTGAGCTCTTGCAATAATCTTCACCATCCTAACTTCGATGCAGTCCTTCCAGATCCCCCAAGACATGAACAAAATTATTCTCAGCAGATCCAACCACGAACATAGAGATACATAATTAATTAAATACATAAAAACACTCCAAACCACTCCAAAAGGAGAGACACACGCCAAAAGGCGAGACGAAAAACCAAAAATTCAAATACCTCGGAATGACACCAAATTTTGGTATGATGTTAAGGAGGAGAATTTGAATCTAAAGGTATTTTTTATTTGGGGATTCAGAATCAAAACCAAGATAGATCTGAGAAATAAATTCTAAGATATTTGGCTTTGGTTCGATTTTTATTGAAAGAAACTGAACAAACACAAAATAAAGAGGGATTAGATGATTGGGGGAGGACTGGAGGATGGATTAATGGGGAAAAGAGATGAAAAAACAATCAAGTTAGTTAGTTTCACCTTATTTTCAGAGACGCTATCTAAATTCAGAGATATATGCATGCTAGAGTTACCTTCCTTTTGGTAGTAAAGGCTAGTTCTTTGGCAATCCATTGAGGATTGGAGTAGGTAAATTTAGGCGCCATTTTTAAACTATCTAGTCTATCTCTTCTAATTCTCAGACAATCCTCCTCTTCGCGAGACTCCATCGTTCCCAAATCAGGCATTCTTCGTTTTCAAAAACTCCAGAACAGATATACTCGTATAGTTTATCGGCAAGGGTTTTGTTTTATCCAACCCTTCTATTTATATTGTTTGTTTCCCCCGCTTCAATTCAAACAAACTACAATATATCCCAATTCTAATTGAATCTTAAGAAAATTTTTAGAAAATTTGTATAATATATCCCAAATTAATGGGTCTGTTTATAAATATGTCCCATCATCTTAAAATATTAATTATATGTCCCATTATCAGTTTTTAAGTTATATAAAGACAAATATACCCTTGTTATATTAATTAAAGGGTTTGATGTTCCTGAGGTTACCTCAGGAAAATTCCCTGAGATAACTAAAATTCTTCATATTAATGCACGAGGGTACAATTGTAATTTTTAGAATTTTTTTAGAAAGTTACCAATATTTACAAAACTGCCATAACTATTTACACTATAACCTCAGGTAAATCTCCTGAGGTAACCTCAGGAACAGTTTTCTCTTAATTAAATATTATTATAAATACACTATAATTTTTTAATTTTAACCACAATTTTTTTTTTCTTATGACAGGCCGGAGGCAATTTTTTAATTTGACCACTAAAAAATGTATTTTTACTTTGCTTAGAATAGGCCCCGCCAGGGACATCCTTACGCAAAAAAATATTAAAATTTATAATTTAAATTTTAGGGCTTGATGCTCATGAGGGTGTTTCTCAGGTAAAAAGCTTAAGGTTAAAATATTTTTTAATACAAATATAAGGGTATTTAGGACCACATGTTTTATAACGTTAATTTATTTTAAGCTCAGGGTTATAACTGAGGTCACATTTTTCTCTTTAAATTAATATCAGACATTATATCTTAAAATAATTTTGATTAAAAAGGGTACACTGGTCTTTAAATTTTCCTCTTTAAATTAATATTAGACATTATATCTTAAAATAATTTTGATTAAAAAGGATACGCTGGTCTTTTTCTGTTAAAATTCTCTTTTTCTGTTAAAATTTGAATGAAAAATTGATTTTGGGATATATTTGAAATTTCAAATAAATATAGGACATATTTATAAACCATGTTTTAAATTGGGACATATTATTAAAAAACCCAAAATTTTATGTTGTATGATTTTAGTATATAAATTTTTATTATGTATACGATTAATATTTTCATAATATATACAATGGCCGTCGGTTTAAATTTTTATTATTGTATATGATTAATATTTTTATAATATATACAATGGCGTCGGTCTAAAAAATTGTGAGGCAAAATTGGTAAATCAAAGTTAAAGAACATTTTAGTATTTAAATTTTTATTATTGTGTACGCTTATTATTTTTATAATATATAAAAACGGTGTCGGCCTAATAAATCGTAAGACAAAATCGGTATAGAAAAATATATGAATAATTTATCTTATTATCTATGTATATTTAATTTATACAATATTGTGTTCATCAATTTATATTGATATTATAGATATATTTTTGTCGATTTTTTCTTAAATAATCTTAATATAAAATTTAAAAAAAATTGTTAGGCAAAGTCAATAAATCAAAGTCAAAGAGCATTTTAGTATTTAAATTTTTACTAGGCAACTTAGCCGCGCATTGCACGGTCAATAAATTTTATTTTTAGGTATTGAAAATAGATAAATAATTTTTTTTATAAAAAAGTGATTTAAAATTGTTTGTATAAATTATTAGTTGGAATATTAAATATCAAAAAAATTTAATAATCTTAAAAAATATCATAAACATGAAAAATAACAATTAAAATAATAATTATAACTAAATAACATTTTTAAAGTCGACATCCCTCTCATAAATATATAAGAATTTATATAATTAGAATATTAATTTATTTTCACACAATCTAATGAAACAACATGTGTGTAAAATTTTTATCGATTTAATCGGTTGATAAAATAGTTGAGTTTATTATGCACAAAAGTAAAAAACCTGTCATTATTATTTTTGTACAAATTCTAGATTTTAATTGAAAGATTATACTTCCATAACTTATAACGATTTTCGCAATCACTCTTAAAAAAATTGTTCGCTCTTCAATCGTCCGAAAATAAATTGAAACAATTTCAATATGTAATAAAAAATGACGCAATTTGTCGTTAATTTACATAAAAAAATCTTAATTTTATACATGTAATTAACTTTTTATTGAAATAATAATTATAGTGCTCAAATAAAGTTTGTCAATCTTTTATATAAATAATATGAAGTAAATTTAATATATATATATATATATATATATATTTAATAAATGTAATTAATGATTATTAAGGTGCCATTAAGATGCTACTTAATGCAAGAAAAAAAATTTAAATTTTTTTTTTAAAAAAAGTGAAAATTCAAGTAGAATATTTTAAACGCTTCTGGTACATTTCCAATTCTTATAATATACTAGCCTAAAACTCATGCGATGCACGGATCTTTCTTTTTAATATTATATAAAAAATTTCATTAATCTCAATTAATTTTTTTTAAACATGAATTTTGGAAGTTAACATTTTTATATGAGATGAATTGATAATAATTATATAAATGTTATCAGTGATATTTCTAGAAAAGGAGGTATTTTAGTTAAAAATGTAGAAAAGATGATAGGTTTTAGTTAAAAAGAGTAATCCATTAATTATTAGTAATTATAAAATAATTATTTCATTTTATTAAATGTAATGCCTGTGATATGATTAGAAAAATAAAAAAATTTAGTTAGAGAAAATTAAAAAGGCAATATGTTCTGGGTGTAAAAGGTAATTGATTAGTTTATACTAGTAATTATAATTTAATTATGTTATTTTACTAAATCCAATTGCTCGTAATGTTTTTAGAAAAGTAGAAATTATTTTTTCAAAAAAGAAAAAAAGAAAAGGAGAAATTAATATTATCCGCGATATTTCTATTAAAAGAGGGATTTTAGTTAGAAAATATAGAAAAAAATGTTACATTTTAGCTGAAAAAGGTAATTGAATAATTAATAATATTATAATATTATTAATTTATTTTATTAAATAGAACCACCCGTGATATAAATAGTATAAGATAAATTTTAGTTAGAGAAAATAGAAAGGTAACCTGAAGATGACGTGATTTATGTGAAAAGGTAATTGATTAATTTACATAAATTATAATTTAATTATGTTATTTTACTAAATAAAATTTTTCATAGTTTTTAGAAAATAAGAAATTAATGTTGCCCGTTATATTTCTAGAAAATAGGATTTAATTAGAAAAAATAGAAAAAATGATATATTTTAGCTGAAAAGGTAATCGGTTAATTTTAGTATTATAATATTATTATTTTATTTTTATTAAATAGAAACACATGTGATATAATTGGAAAAAGGGAGATTTTATTAAAAGAAAAGGAAAAAGATAACGTGTTTTATAGAGCTTCAAACGAACCGAGCTGGTCGTTAGCATACTCGACTCGACTCGGTAAGAAACTCGACTCGGCTCGGTTAGGTTCGTTAACGAACTCGAGTTCGAACAACCAATTTTGTTCGATAAGATTAACGAGTCGAGTCGAGTTTTTTGGTTGTTCGACTCGGCTCGGTACTCGGCTCGGCTCGGTACTCGGTAAGAAATACAAAATAAAAATAAAAATATATATTTTTATTATTTTAGTTTTTAGTGTTTTAATTTTAGTTTTTATTTATAAAATTAAAATTAACAATAATATATCTAGTTTAGTGGCTCAAGGATCACATATATCTAAACTATTATATTATCCCAATTTTTTTTTAAAAATAAGTCCAAAGAAAATAAAAAAAAATAAGGTTAAAAATAATTTTAAAAAAAATTTGAAAAGCTCGGACTCAACTCGTTAACGACTCAAACTCGGGATCGACTCGAAAACTCGTTAACAACTTGGTACTCGACTCGGTTGATAACGAACTCGAGTTCGAACCGAAGAATTTGATCGATATACTAATCAAGTTTGGCTCGAACTCGGTAAGAACAAGCTCGACTCGAACTCGAACCGGTTCGTTTACAGCCCTAGTGTTTTGGCTGAAAAAGGTATGTTAGGTCCGGAATGATGTAGAAGGGGGGTTGAATACGTTATTTAAAAATATTTCGATTTTTGATGTGAATATGAAATCAAAAATACTAAATCGAAATAACACAACTGTGTGGGAAATATCTTTAAATAGATAAAACCCGAAGGTTTGTTACACAATCTAATCCTATGGATCAGCTACAAAATCAAACACTCCTAAGGATAGTTTAGGCACGAGGACCTTCTACCCGACACTTCCTGAAAGCGGGCTAAGCCGGCTTTCCTACTAGATGGACTGTCTAGCAGCTTACACAGAGATGATATAAGAGAGAGAATAGAGAGTTGTGTGTTGAGGTGTGTTTTGAAATGAAATACAGCATGCCTATTTATAGATTTTAGAAAGTCACTATGCTGTACTATTCCAACAACCCCCGTGGGCCCCTCCAGCCACCTTTTGAATAGTAGCCGTCATATGAATAGTAGCCGTGAATAGTAATCGTGAATAGTATTACTATTTTTGGCTGCTTCTTTTGGGCTTCTATCTTTTGTTTCAAATATTCTGCTGAATTAATTCTTCTCGGAAAATAGTTCAAGTACCAGATTAATTTAATTATTTATTATAAATAATTAATTAATCTGTTACTTAGTTAATTTTCAGAGTAAATTAATTTTTTGACAATACCTTGAGATATTATGTTTGTCCTTGATCGTCAATAGGCTTTGGCAATTCTTTCTATGAATTAATGTGTTGATCCTTCTCGTATGTGCTGACACTTAGTGCACTGGTCTGGTTCACAAGTGACTAGCACTGATCTTGATCTTCACACCTTCGCTATATTCCAATTGATTAACCTGCAGCAGTATCTTCAATAAATAAATGGAATCTTTTGGCCCTTCAACTGAATCATCTATACATCTTATTCTGTCACTGAGGCTTGATCATGTTAATGAACTTCTTTCAGCGACTTGATCCTTATTGGTGCCTGTTCTTCAAATTTCACGTTCCATGTATAGAGTTAATATTATTTATCTTTTATCCTAGTTGAGTTATATATGTCCTCTATTACATATTACATTACATTATGCTTTACAAGGTAACCGTCCATGATATAATTGGAAAAAGAGAGATTTTAGTTGGAGAAAAGAGAAAAGTAACATGTTTTGACTGAAAAAGGTAATTGATTAATTAATAGTAATAATAATATAATAATGTTATTTTATTAAATTAAATCGCTCGTAATGTTTTTAAAAAGGACAAATTTTAGTTAGATAGAATGTAAAAGATATTCTGTTTTACCTGAAAAAGGTAATTATTTAGTTATTGAAAAACAGAAAAGATAATATGTTTAACCTGAAAAAGAAAATTGATTAATAAAGGAAAAATTTTAGTTAGATAAAATATAAAAGATATTGTATTTTACCTGAAAAAAGAAATTATTTAGTTCTTGAAAAATAGAAAAAGATAATATGTGTAACCTGAAAAAAATAGATCTGTAATTGAGTAAGAGTAAATAAGTAAAATCAACAGGTACCGTACCGACCGACCATCCAACCAAACTTTTAATGTTTCGGGTTTTATATAATAGTATAGATATAAAAATATAGATAGATTTACCGTTACCAAAAAGAAATTGAAGTGATTTTGAATAAGGATTAGAAATGACACGATATATTTTTTTTATTTATCATTTTACCATAAAATAATTGAATTCTTTAATGATAATTAATAATTATATTAAATTAATAATTATAATGTTCTAATAAAGATTGCTAAACCTATATTTAAAAATAAAATAAAGTATATTTAATAGGTACGAAAGTAAGAAAGCATGGTAATTCATGGCAATATGGCATAAACTTGCATAAAAAACATCATTACAATATCAAAATATATCTTATATCACGCTTACTACTTCGATTATTCATTTGATCAGTCCTTAGTTGATGCATCGATTAACCGATTAAGTTCAATTTCTGGATTTTACATCCATATACTTTGTACAATTATAAATACATTATTTATAATTGTACAATTATAAATATAATTATTAAATTATTAATGACTCTCAGCGATGCCTATTTTAGAAAAATAAATATCACATTTGTTCACGATAAAAACATTCACATTTTATTATAGTTATTATCACTATATATTATTTACGAATGCATAATTTGTAACGAAAATAAAATGCATCCATGAAATATGTATGAATAGAAGTAATTAAAAGATTATTTATTTGATTGAGAAAGTTTGATTATCAAAATCGTAAAGGGTATTGTTCCGAAAGTTTATTATAATTATAAACACGAAAAAATATTTTAAGGTTAAACTTGAATAGAAAGTAATACAATCTAATCATTTTTTATGGAACTAAAGTCACAACTCAAATTCGATAAGAATCCGATATATATAAGTGTGAAAACTCAATACGAACCCGACTCGAAAAGCTTGAAAACTCACTAAAACCTTGATAAACTCAAAAAGTTGTTTAAAACCTCGATAATCTCGAAAACTCGATAACAACTCGAATTAGACTCGTATAGTAAACGAGTCGAGTTCAAACACAAATTTCAGGCTCAATAATTTTTAGACTCGACTCGACTCGAAAAAAAGAAGCTCGAACTCGAATTTGATATGCACAAATTCGAACCAACTTGACTCGAATTACACCCTATTGATTCTTATATAAAGATATGTGGGCACCTTGAGAAAGGATCCAAAATTTTAATATTTCTCTTCTGTCGAACATAGCCCAAAATCACATAAGCCCTAATTTCCCCCAAAATTGTCTATACGAATACCCAATTTTATAAATCTTAATTTGATGTATTATCGTGACAAAAATTGCCATCAACAGTTACAAAACATGACTTGAATTTTTTTTTTCAAAGCCTACTAGTACAATGCAACCTTCCAAAATGTAGCATTCCGCCTTCTAGTAGAGGGGATAATGTAACAAACTAAACACGAGACCATGAGCTAATTTGTTTCCTACTAATAAATTGGATATATGTTGAAAATGCATACATATTTGTGTTGTGTACTGCCATTTTTTGGGTTTGGTTCTTAAATTGTTGCTTTAGTTCGTTCTTCGCCCTTAAATTGCTGCTTCAACTTATTGGTCGCCTTCCTGTGGCCGTTTGTCGAGGGTTGGCCATTTGTTTATCATGTTACTGCATGTGATACATGTAACCGATAAGATAACTAATACATACAAAAAACAAAGAGCGATGATATATATTCAAATTGCCAAGTGATATTTAATCGGAGTTTTCTTTGAAATGAGTTTCTGCTTCCACAATGAAGACTCACAAATAAGTATAAAATGTTTGTGTAGTGCTACACAATTTCGAAAACTAGTTATACTAAGGTGAACCTTGAACAAAAGAAAGAGATGTACGATATGTTTAACAGCCACATCTAATGAACTCTTGGCCATCAGCCTTCCATAACCAAAGCTCTCATTAATGGAACCATAGGTTCTTCCTTTTACATCTAATTTTTCTTCGGAGCTAGATTTTCTAGTATTCAAAAACTTATCCACCATTCTACTCCCAAAAACTTGTCCTGGTTTTTCTTCAACGCTTGATTTTCTTGCAATCAAAAACTTGTCCACCATTTTTCTCCCGAAAACTTGTCCTTGAAACTTTCCTTTTGGGGTTGTCACTTTATTTTCTTTACTACTAAATACAACTTTTCGGCCCCTAGTCACACTCGGTGAGCATGATTGTCTCATAGTAACTGTCTTAACCGCGGACTCCACAATAATAGGGTGAATTTGCTTTGAATTTTGGGTTTCAGGTCGGTCTCTAAAGGCTGATACAGATCGTCTTGTTTGTCCCATTAAGGCCGAACAAATAAACATCATATTCGTGCTCCTTAACATTCTTTAGATTCCTCATTCATGATCTATTACAATATGTGAACTTGCACAATGACAAAAGTCTATAACCTAATTACAAACAAAAGTTTAAAAGAGATCAAGTTAGCAATCACCTGAATAACAATCATATTGGTATCGATGCAATCAACCTTGTTTCCATCAATTGTTGGCAAGCACCATCTTCCCATAGATATTGTCATGCCTTGACAATTCAGTTTCTAGGTTTTTGTATGTTTTTGTGTTTTTCTGTGTTTAGGAATGAGAATTAACAGTAAAACTAAGAAAAATAACAGTGCTTAGAGCTAGAATAGAGAGAATCAGAGAGATCAGAAACAGAGATTAGACAGAATTGTAGAAGAGAGCTAGGGTTTGTAGCTAACTTGCACAGGAAGATAAGAGTTTAGAGAGAGAAAACATAACAGAATTTATAGAGAGAAAGAGCTGGTGGAAATGAATTCCATTTTCTGATAATTGTTCATACATGCTTCAAAATGAAAGATTGGTCCAGTATTTATACTGGTACATTTAGTAAACTATTAAAAGACTATAATGCCCTCAGCACTAGTAATACTACTTATACTACATTTCCAGTACTACTAGTCATTCTAATCAACATTCCTGACAATGCGCTCCCCTTCAAACAATCCATGTCCTCATGGATTAGACAGAGAAATATGGAAAATTAAGCTTAAGCAGGTCCTCATCCTGCCATGTAGCCTCATCAGTACTACATCCCTTCCGCTGTATTAAAGCCTGATAAACCACCTTGTGGTCCTTCACCAAACTCCTGCTATCCAGCTTCCTTAATGGTTTAAGCTCAAAAGTACCCTGCTCATTGATCAGAGGTAGCTGCCTATGTACCTTAGCTTGTCCTACAACTTTCCTAAGTTGAGACACATGAAACACAGGATGCACCCTTGAAGTGTCAGGCAGGTCCAACTTATAAGCAACACTTCCAATCTTTTCTAGCACCTTATAGGGTCCAAAGAACTTAGCTGAGAGTTTGAGTGATAGCCACTGTAACATGCCTATAGGGTTGTAGTTTAAGATAGACCCAATCCCCTAAAGTGAACTCCACCTGTTTTTATCAGCATAGCTCTTCATTCTGTCCTGAGCTGCCACCATAAGCTCCTTAAGAGTGGACCACTGCTGCTATTTGCTGTAAAGCATATCCTCCAAAGAAGAAATGTTGGTATGCAGCCTTGCTTGACCTGGCAAATGCCTTGGTTTGACCCCATACACCACCTGAAAAGGAGATGCCTGTAGAGTGGTATGAAAAGTGGTATTAAACCACCATTCAGCAGCAGACAACCAGGCAGACCAATGTTTAGGAACCTGGTTGGTCATGTTCCTCAAAAACTGCTCTAAGCATTGATTCACCATTTCAGTACATCCATCTGATTGTGGATAATAGGCTGTGCTCATGCATAGCCTAGTACCAGAGATTTTGAACAAACTCTGCCAGAACTCACTTAAGAATAAACTATCCCTGTCACTGACTATAGAATCTGGAAGACCATGCAATTTGTAAATGTGGTCAAAGAAGGTTTGAGCCAGACTTTTAGCTGAAACTGGGTGTTGTAGAGCTACAAAATGTGCATACATGCTAAACCTATCCACCATCACCCAAATAACTTCAAAACCTTGTGACTTGGGCAGACCAATTATGAAATCCATGGCAATATCCCTCCAAGGCTCTTGAGGTATTGCCAATGGTTGCAAGAATCCTGGTTTTCTCACATGTTCCCCCTTGTTTTCTTGGCACACATCACACTCCCTCACCCATCTGCCAATGTCTTGCTTCATAGTGGTCCAATAAAAATACTCACCAATTCTCTTAATAGCGGCTTTAATGCCAGAATGCCCTCCAATTCCATTGGTGTGTAATTCTGCAAAGATTTGCTGCCTCAAATTAACAGAGCTACCAACCACCCATTTTCCCTGGTATTGCAACAGTCCTTGAATCAAATAGTATTGTTGAGGCCTAGTCTTATCAATAACTACTCCAGCCATAAGTGCCTGTATTTCTTCATCACCAGAATAGCTTTCCCCTATCTGCTCCATCCAAAGTGGCACTATGACTATCAACTGCTGACAATTGCCTTCCAAGTAGAGTGTAGAATCAGTTGTGAATTCTACTGAACTCCCTTTCCACATAAACTGCAGAGTTTGAGACTCATAGTTGCAATTGATATCTCCAAGTTGAGCTAACCATTGTATTCCCAATATGATATCCCACTCCAAGAATTCCAATATTCCCACCTCAGCCTGAAAGTCAATCTCATTTATCTTCCAACAAAAATCTGAGCAGCATCCCTCACACTTCAAGATCTCACCATTTGGAAGCCTTATGTCTACAGATTCTTGCTTCTTGACTGACAGCCCCACCTAATCACTATGTGTCTTACTCACCAGGTTGATAGTGCTTCCACTATCTGTAACGTCCCAACTTCCCAACATTGAAAATATACTTTTTATAATAAAATAGACTTGGATACAGGGGAATTTTAGAAAATTTCGGCATGAAATATTCGTAAATCGGATTATCCACCTGTAATTCAACCCAAACCAAATTCCAATTCTCAATCACAAATAAAACTAAATACACCAACGATTCCTCACCGAGGATCGATTCCAGGTTATGGTATGAAACAAGAATCTAAATTATACAAATTATTACAACTTCTATTTCTGATCCGAATACCAAAATTACTATATCATCTAATTTGTAACTTAATCTCAATCCGTGCTTACCCGCTCTGGCGTCGAATTCTACCCTGAATATAATGCCTCATAGCTCTCGTATGATTTGCACGCTGTAGACATCCTTCTTTAATCCTAATTGAAAGGTTAGGAAAAAAAATAAAACAAGAGTGAGCCAAAAACGCTCAGCAAGTATATAGTACAGTGAAACAACAATATTTCAATGATTCATTGATGATCAATATCAATGACCAACTTATCTCAAGGAAAATAATTCGATTTCCATCATAGAATTAAACTTTCTTTTCTTTCAATCATACTGTCTCAGATAAAACTTTGAGAAAAAGAATATCAAGAAATCCCCCAATCATTCTTACTCCCCTTTCACGTACAATGTTACTCGAGAAGGGAATAACTAGGAAAACCTCTATTCATCCTTAATCTCATTGTTTTACTGAGTTCTCAATTTTGATCAAGATAGGAAACAACTGACTCAAATATCCACAATTTCGAAACTAATGACCATTTACATTGAAACATATACATCTCATCAAAACATTCATTTCTTTAAAACCCTTTCATCTTTGAAACATACTTTTCATAAAACCTTTTTAAAAACATTTAAATTGATTGGAGTTTTTCCTTTAACATCGGACAATACGGGTGATCAGCCACGTAAAGTCCCCTTCCTTTGAAATTGGGTTCCCAATTAGGCAACACATTGGCCTTTAATGCTGGACTAGGGGAACCACCCCTAGCCTCTTACGCTAAACAAAAAGTGCTGGACTAAGGGAACCACCCCTAGCCTCTTACGCGTCTCCAATCTATAAAACCTTTAAAAACTTTAAAACATTTCACTTTTAAGTCCTTAAACTCACTGGCAAAAGACCAGCCCAGTATAAGGAAAATTTAAAATCATTTTTAATTAATAAACCATTTTTTTCTTTTATGAGCATTGATAAATGATGGAGGGTCAATGAAGCAATTAATATGAAGAATCATGAACAACACAACAATAAAATTAAGATTCAGGTAGCAGGTGATATAAGGGTTCATAAACGTCAAAGAAATAAGATTAAACTAAGCATGGTATAGTTTAGCAAAAAAGAATTATGAATCAATAAATCGACAAGGCATCAATAATTCAATTAAGGAACAAGCAGTTGATAAATCTCTAAAAATGAAGCAAACATTTATAGAATATTCATGGAACAGAGGAAATCTGAATTCAAGAGAAGATTTAAGAAATTCTCAATTACTCAAGTCTCACTCTTGTCGACTAAGCATTTACATGCGCTATCTGCCAAAACCGGCCTGACAATAATGAGTTGAGTAAATAAGAAGATCTCACGTCATTCTCGGTTTTAACCATCATTGAGCAACACATGCTCCAACGACAATTTAAACCTCGAATTAATTCATAACAATTCATAGCAAAAAAATAATCAAAAGAATCAACACCTGAACAATAGGTGGAGAAAATAACAATTGAAAATAATCTGAGAATAATTAATTACTTATTAATTGAAGGGAATGTCACTTAAACCAAATCAAGGGGTACAAATACTAGCAAAATGATTTAGAAGACAACCTTACAATTAACAGAACAAGTTTGCACCATTCAGAATAATATGAAAAGTATAGATGATTGCTAGAAAGGATTCGAAAGAATATATATAATTAACACAAGATGATTCACATCACTTGAACGATAAGTGAGGGTTAGTATACTTGCCTCAATACACGAAGTTTCCATTTCCATATCCCAATTCTTTACTCATTGTACATCTGTCTCTATTTTTATTCACTGACCTTTACTCGATCATACTTTCGTCTTTCTTTTATTACTTATCAGCTGCTATGCGAGCACACGCATCAACTCCGATAATTGTTCCAATCCTCAGGATTCCCTCTACATTTGCGCTGGCTCTTAGCTGGCCTCCTATGCGTACCTATATACAGGTGAAATACTATTTCAATACGCGTATAACCTTAACCATCTAAATCTATTCTACCCAAACGTGTCCTAATACGCTTTACACTTAGCACATACAACCCGTATTAATCACATAAACCACATAAATACCTAGCACGTATTATCAGCTTACACTTAAGCCTTATGTCACATATATAACACTTGCACACCAAACCAGCACCTCCTTCAAAATATGGCCTAGCATGTCGGAATACAACCGACTCAAATAACTCAAACCACCACTTCAGGCAATTAACAATCAATCAATTCCAAAATCGTATGTCAACTTTAAGTTATAAGTACGACTTACGACAACTACCAAAATACAATTCAAATTATCACATTAATTATTCGAGAATCAACATATAGCTATATTCAATTCACATAATTTAACCGCATTGATCATATAAAATCACACACCATGCCTTGAGACTTTTACAGAGGGACCTCAGAATAAAATTATCCATATATGAAATTCCAGTTCGTGACTTCCTTAACATTTAACCAATAATCCTTGAAACCAAGTCATTACTACCACAATATTTCTAAATAACCTAAATGATTCAATTATAGTACCTCTAACATTTATACCATTGTAGCAATTACAACTCCAGCAACAATTTACCAAATTTAACGCATATATCCACTTGTAACACTTTCAACACCATCACTTCTTCTGCCGACTACATTCTCCGTTATCTACCCCTTTGTCTCATTTCTTTACTTCTTTCCCGTTCTCTCTTTTCTTCCTCGGCTTCATTGCCTAACAACACCACCCACGACACCCCTGCACCTCGACCAACCGCCTCCTCTCGACATACTGCATTCTCTTTTTTTTTCTTCTCCACGCACGACACCCACATACACCCTGTTATATTGCACACACACCACCGAGACACCCCTTCATCAACACAGAATCACTCACGCACTACTCCATACACTCGTACCAAAAACACCCACACAAACTGTACCAGCCCTGCACACCCTCTTTAGCTCGTGATTCCCTTATCCTGCACCTACAACACCCCCATATACTATACTCACCACACAGACAAAACTCACGCCCTTGAACAGCCTTAATTACCACACGCCCGAAAATGCTAAACACCCACATATGCTACACCACCTTCATATCCTTCTTCCACCATCTCCCATGTTCCAAACCATCACTACTTCCCTCTTTTAGCTCCCAAATTATTCCTTTCCTGTCCCCCTCCGATCCCTACAGCCCAGACCCCTGAAATATGTACACTCGGCATCACCCCTTTTTCCCTATCCCCTTTCGGCCTCCTCTCCATTTTCATACATATCACAACCCTGCTTCCTCCCTTCCATAACTAACCCATCTTCCTCTAAACACCAACACTCCTCCAATTACCGAATTACAACAACAAGGAACCATAACAAGGAAAAGCCCCAACATTTCAACACTAATTCTACCACACCCAACTGCACAGTTATGCACGCACACACACACGGTTGGCTTCACACCCAGATCACACCACACACACTCTTCGATTCATACACAGAACACGACCTCAGCACAGACACTGCACTCATCAAGAACACAGCACAAGACCATACACACCTATATACACTCACGCATATGTATAATCAGCAAGGAAGAACAGAGTGGAGAGATCCGACAAGAACAACACACTTGAGTCTTAGCCACTTCTTACCAGCCACACACACAGTCGAATACATGGAGAAGAAAAGGGGAAGAGTCAGAGAGGTTCCGTGAGAGAGAGATTGAAGAGAGGGATGGAGAGAAAACGAGAGAGATTATTTTTACAGAGAGATATGTCGAGAGTTTTAGAAATGAGAGAAACAGAACACCCCAGAATTATCGAGAATGTCCTGGGTTTGGATAAGAAAATAGAGGGCAAAAATTGAAATCCCACCATGCTGAAAAAAATAATAATAAAGAAATCAATTTAAATCATTTCTAAAAATTGGAATAAAATGTAAAATAAGTGAAAATTTAAATTTAAAATTTCTAAAATAAAGTTTGTGAAATTACAAACGCTCACATATTTTTAAAATATTTTTAGGATAAAAAATAAATTAAATATGAATTTTGCAAGTTTCGATACTTTTAATGCAATATAACTCTTAAAATCATTTTAAAATACTAGAACACCCAAAATAATTCTTCCAAAAATTTTAAAAACTAAATAATATCATAAAGAGGATTACACAAAAGATTTCAGAATTTTTAATTACTCCGATGATTTTATAAGATCAATAATGCTTGTTTTAAATAAATTCTAAATCATAAAATTCAAATAAAAATACACGGACTCACATTACACATACAAGTTATCATATAAACATGTAAACATAACGTCACATATATTTAACCTTAAAGAAAAATTTCTACACCATATAGTCCACATTTGACATTAAATAATAATATTTATAATTACGTATTTTCTAAGGCGTTATACTATCCACCAATAGCTTAACCTCTTTTCCTTTAAACTTACCATTAAATTGCAATGGAGGTTTCATTCTAGTTTCCGGCTTGGTTTCAGACTTATACACAGCTGCTAAAGTCACTTCCTCAACCTTGCAATTCTCTTCCACCTCCTCTGGATACACATCATATCTAGGTTCCTCTTCATAACTTCCAAACTCTGCATCTAAGTTAGATACCATTAAGAAATTCTGAGGCTTCTTGCACTCATGACCCTTGCTAAATTTTTCATCACAGTAGTAGCATAACCCTTTCTGCCTCCTTTCTTCTCTCTGAGTATAAGTAAGAGGTTTGGGCTTGGAATTGATCACATCTGGTACCTTGTTCTGAATCAGAAGGGAATTCTGGTTGGTACTTTCCACTCCTGTAACTGCAACTGTTGGTTTAGTTGACACCTGAGCCCCTCCCCCAGTCTTAAAGTTAGTGTTATAACTGTTGTACTTCTTTGGCTGACTGCTGAGGTTTTGCTGATAATACCTAGCCAATTTGAGTGCCTGAGCTAGAGAGTTTGGTTCCAACATCCTTATCATTCCCCTAATATCACTCTGTAGTCCTCCAACAAAGTTCTCTAGGAAGTATTCTGTCGTCAGGCTAGGGATTTTCTTCAGTAGCTGTCCCCTGCACTTCTCAAACTCATCATAATATTCCTCAACAGACTTTGTTTGTTGTAGTTTCTTAAACTTGTCAAACACCAAATCAGTGTCAAGTTCTCCAAACCTGGCTACAAATGCCTCAGAAATTTGCAACCAGCTTACACCTTCTCTTCCTATCGTGAAGGACTTATACCAAGACCTAGGTACACCTAGAGCTGGAAAAAAAATCTGAAAAATTCGACATCCGTCCGAAATATCTGTATTCGTATCTGGAAAAAAGCGAATATTATCCGTATCCGGAATCAACCGGATATTATTCGTATCTGAATCCGAGAGTTTAGGATACGAATATGGATATAAGTACATCCGTATCCGAAAGTAATTATATATAATATATTTTTAAGGACTTAATGATCCTATAGTTAACTATAGGTAATTACCTATAGTTAACACATCTATACTATTATATTAAAGCCGAAACACTGAAAGTTTTGGTTTTCTCCTAAGTTTTGGTTTTCACTCTAATTATTTAATTTTAAATTATTTATAATATAAAACAAATCAAATGAATTCCGTTAAACCAATACAGAGTAGTATTTTATTCTATACTATTATATTAAAGCCGAAACATTGAAAGTTTTGGTTTTCTCCTAAGTTTTGGTTTTCACTCTAATTATTTAATTTTAAATTATTTACAATATAAAACAAATCAAATGAATTCCGTTAAACCAATACAGAGTAGTATTTTATTTTTTATATTTACACCATTACTAATACAGCTAAACTTAAAACCTCCGTTAACCTTATCTGCGCAATCTTCATCAATTCAATACACAATCTTCTTCGGCTTTTCTCTTCTTTTTCAACACCATATATCAAACATAAATACTTTTCACATAGCCGTTAGATCTAATAATAAGGAATATTCTTTATTTAAATCCATCTTCCAAAGATCAAGGTTCAAATCCCATCAACAACAAATTTACATTAAGATTTTATATTATTAATTCTAATCAATACATATCATTTATTAAACTATTATTATTACTAATAAATTCGTAATAAATTATTCTCTATTTTATTTAATTATATAATTTTAAAAGTATTTAAAAGTAACCCGTGCTTCGCACGGGCTATAAGCTAGTACTATTATATTAAAGCCAAAACATTGAAAGTTTTGGTTTTCTCCTAAATTTTGGTTTTCACTCTAATTATTTAATTTTAAATTATTTATAATATAAAACAAATCAAATAAATTTCGTTATTGTCCGTTCCTTACAGAACTCTATTCTTCTAAACATTTTTTTATTATTAATAATAATAGAGATTTAAGTAAATCAAAGAGTGACCAAAATGAGTGACCAATAAAAGAGTAGCCGAAACATTGAAAGTTTTGGTTTTCTCCTAAGTTTTGGTTTTCACTCTAATTATTTAATTTTAAATTATCTATAATATAAAACAAATCAAATAAATTTCGTTATTGTCTGTTCCTTACAGAACTCTATTCTTCTAAACATTTTTTTATTATTAATAATAATAGAGATTTAAGTAAATCAAAGAGTGACCAAAATGAGTGACCAATAAAAGAGTACCAAACCGACAACCAAATATATCCTATTTTGCTTATAATAATACTATTATATTAAAGCCGAAACATTGAAAGTTTTGGTTTTCTCCTAAGTTTTGGTTTTCACTCTAATTATTTAATTTTAAATTATTTATAATATAAAACAAATCAAATAAATTTCGTTATTGTCTGTTCCTTACAGAACTCTATTCTTCTAAACATTTTTTTATTATTAATAATAATAGAGATTTAAGTAAATCAAAGAGTGACCAAAATGAGTGACCAATAAAAGAGTACCAAACCGACAACCAAATATATCCTATTTCGCTTATAATAATATAATTAAATTAGGGGATAATTGGTAGTTTGGTAGTTTGGTTCACCCATATTTTTTAATATTAAAAAACATATTAAACAAATAACAAATTACACTATAACAAATTAAAATTAATATTTATAATATTATATTACATTATAAACAAATTACAAAAAGCAACCCGTGCGACCAAACCGACAACCAAATATATCCTATTTCGCTTATAATAATATTATTAAATTAGGGGATAATTGGTAGTTTGGTAGTTTGGTTTACCCATATTTTTTAATATTAAAAAACATATTAAACAAATAACAAATTACACTATAACAAATTAAAATTAATATTTATAATATTATATTACATTATAAACAAATTACAAAAAGCTATAAGCTAGTATTATAATATAACTGAAAGACTATTTTTGTAAATACATTGGGGTGAATTTCATTATTACAAAAATGCCATCAACTTTTAATACTAAAAATGCATATAACTATAGGTAATTACCTATAGTTAACTATAAGAACATTTTTCTCTATTTTTAATATTTATCATTTACTCTTAAATATATACTCCCTCTGTCCCATCCATTTGTTTACACTTTCCTTTTTGGGATGTCCCATCCAATTCTTTACATTTCTAAACTTTCCTAAAATAGTAAAGTTTTATAATATAAAAATCAACTACATCCACTAATTTTCTCCACTAACTCATTTTATACATTATATAGTGATGGGTCCCACCACTTTACTCATTTTTCCTACTTCTCTCCTCCTTCTTTATATTTTTCCTTGGTCTCCGTGCCCAAACCAAATGTAAACATTTGGTTGGGACGGAGGGAGTATATATAACATAATATTTATATAAATATATATATATAAATTAAAAGTGGGTGTTGTGTCGCCACGTGTCACATTATTATTGGTTAATACCTGAGCACAAGGATTGTTCTTCTTTAAATGAATTAAAGCCATTGGATGCTGTAGGAAATAGATCTCGATCGTTCATTATTTTAACAGAAGATTTTATCAATCAACCCATTTTATATCAAAACAAAAACAAAAACTCTCTCAATCTCAATCAAACATCTCTCTTCTCTCGTCTCTCCCAAAACTCTCTCGTCTATCTCTCTCCCATATCTCAGTCTCTTTTTTAACTGTAATTAATTCTTGATTTTCTTGTTTTAGATTATTCATGTGGATTAAGAATATGTTTAATGATAGATATGCGAGTTCTTGTCCAGGTAGAGTAAAAAGTGATGTTCTTGATTTAAAGATGTGTTCTTTTTTGTTTTTAGGTTTTGAGGCTTTTTTGTGATGTGGGTCTTATGAAATTCTTCTGTATGTTTAAGAAAGAAGTGGAATTTGAATCTATATTGTGAATCTGTTCTCCATGTTTGTTTTCGATATCTAAAAATCGATGCATAGCTTCATAAGTTCACATCTGGGTTTCGGTCCAGGAGTAAATTTGTGTATACAATAATTTCTTCCACGTCCAATGCTCATATGCCTGTTTTTTTTTCTTCAAAATATGCCTGTTTTTTATAATAATGCAAATTTCACAAAAAAATCATTTTTTTGCAAAACGAATTCGGATCCAGATATTATCCGTATCCGGATAATATTTGCCGGATTCGGATAAGGTTTTTTCAGATATTCCCGGATTCGAATACGGATACGGATACGGTTTTAAAAAACGGATCCGGATTCAGATATAGCTGTATCCGTATCCATATTATCCGTTTTCCGCCCCTAGGTACACCAGATAAATGCATGGCAGCAATTGCAGCCCTCCTTCTATCAGCAACTTCATATATGTTGAAGTATTCTTCACAATCCCTCAACCATTCCATAGAGTCACTCCCTTCTTTGAACACTGGAAATGTCAACTTGAGATGCTTCAAACTTTGACTATCATTAATTTGATCTCTGAACACTCCTGAGCCTCTATGCTCTTCCTCATCTCTGACTGAAGCTCTAAACAACCTCTGTCTTTCAAAAGCAACATGATGTGGATCCTTAAACAGTCCTTTCTTGCCAATACCAGGTGGTACATTCTCCTTGTACACATCCTCCAGTTCATCACCATACACAGGCTCCTTGTAACTCTTACTATCTCTCATGTTAAGTCCTATCACCAATTGTTCAATCTGCTCTTGCAACCTGCCTATTTTCTCCTCAGTACCTAACAAGTGTCCTTGAAGTTCCTGTTGCAACATACTTAGAGTTCCTTGTTGAGAACTCTCAGCCAGATCATTACTCCAATAATAGCTCATCCTCACAGACAAAATATCAAACACCTTATGACTACTACTTGTAAACTTCTTCAAGTTAACAATATCTCCAAACAGTTACTACAAATCTCCAAAATACAACTCAATCTCTTCACCAAACCACAGAACAGTCACAGTTCAACAATCAACAACAAAATCAACAGTAGATCCTTAACTCACTTCAAACACACAGTAAAAACACAGGAACAGAGTTTTTCAGGAACAGAGTTTTTCAACTAATATCAGCACCAACACAGAAGTCAGACTGCTATTTTTGTACTTTTCTCCACTAATCTCAACAGATTTCAACTAACAGCTATTAAACGAACTCTACACAGCTTTAATAACTCCAAAACTACCTAGATATAACAGTAAATCTACAGATCTGAGAGTATATGAACAGAAAGGTCACCTGAACTGATTTGAACAAATCTCAGAACTTTGAGATGCGATTTCTGTGATTCTAGGCTCGTTCAGCTCGCTCAGAGATGTACAACATGATGAAAGCAGTGGATTGATCAAATTTGAGAGCTCTGATACCAATTTGTCATGCCTTGACAATTCGGTTTCTAGGTTTTTGTATGTTTTTGTGTTTTTCTGTGTTTAGGAATGAGAATTAACAGTAAAACTAAGAAAAATAACAGTGATTAGAGCTAGGATAGAGAGAATCAGAGAGATCAGAAACAAAGATTAGACAGAATTGTAGAAGAAAGCTAACTTGCACAGGAAGATAAGAGTTTAGAGAGAGAAAACATAACAGAATTTAGAGAGAAATAGCTGGTGGAAATGAATTCCATTTTCTGATAATTGTTCATACATGCTTCAAAATGAAAGATTGGTCCAGTATTTATACTGGTACATTTAGTAAACTATTAAAAGACTATAATGCCCTCAGCATTAGTAATACTACTTATACTACATTTCCAGTACTACTAAACCAAACCAAACATACCCAGTATATCCCGCATAAAAGCAGGTCTGGGGAGGGTACGTTGTACGCAGACCATGCCCCCGCTTTTAACGGCAGGGAGGTTGTTTCCGTGGAGACCCTCGGCTCTGTGCAAGACAAATATGGTGTGTGCTATACATAAAGGGAACCAAATGATACGGAGATGGTGAAAGCCATACCTGAGCCATTCTAATCAACATTCCTGACAGCTACTTCAAGATTCCTCAACTGCTATCCTCAATAGACTTAGAGTATAAACATGTCCCACCAAGGATTCTCCATGGAGCTAAACCAGTCTCCTTTATAGCTTTAAATCCATTTTTGTACATATTTCAGGATCAAATTATCAAAACGCCTGATTCTAGAGAATCGGTCACGCCTTCAATAATCAATTGCTACTGTGTTGATAGATTAAAAAGTGAAAAGGTATTTGATTTCCGCTACCTACTACCACTGAAGAACCAACGTCAATAAAAAGGAAAATATGCTTCAACTTGGGTTACCAGAAGCACAATATGCAATAAATCGAATTTGATCAACTATTTGTGGACCTCAATGTTTAAAATCAAAGAAAATAGAGGCAAACAATGTATCAAATCAAGTAAACAACGGAATATTTTATATTAAATAAAATAATTAATAGTGTTTTCTATCAAACAAGCTATGCTCAAAGATATATTCCATCTAATGCAATTCCTTAATCATATATTCATAATAATGTATCCTATATGATCATGTTCTATATAAATATATAAAAAAGGCAAAAGAGTAAAAAGAAGTTACCAGGGATGTATAAATGCAACGCATATTTTCCTTTGACGAAAGCAAATGACAGAACTTGACTAACCTTGCTTGTTTCCAAATATCAGCTATCAAACTGTTTTCTCCTTGGATTTTTATAATAGTCAAACTTTTTTATTTAAAGCTGTAGATTAAAGAATTCCAAATTTGCTATATCTAAAAATGGGATATAGAAATACACTACATGTTACGTGCCTACTGGATTTAAGATTTTGTTGAGGCAAACCTGTCCAAGCACAACCCACTGAATTACATCACTAAGAACAATATCAATTTTATGGTCAAACTGTAAACCAGAACTACTATCCCATAATATCGACTCCCCATAGTTTGCCTTCAGCCATCAGGACTCCCAAGGGAAGTGATAAGCTCAATGTATAGTCCGTGGAATACTAAATTCGCATGTATCACCATCCCATCTATTGTGCCCAGTCCTCCTTTGGTACCCCGATTAGTTGGGCAATGCCGAAGACAATCAGCATTCTTGTCGATCTAACAATAGATAAAACCACTTTTTGATGTTACAAGAATGTCTAGGTTTTATGATCACTAAAACCTATATATTTTATCCAAGGCCAACAAACAGAATTAGGCGAAATGATGGCCTATCGTTGTGATGTTTCATCAAGAACCTCCACATCAAGAAGAGATAATTGAGCAAACCCTGTTATTGGCTTATCGATGTGATCTAGTAGCAAAAACTTAAACATAGTTATTGCATGGAACAGATTAAAATAAGGAATATTATAATCATATGGGGAGAAGTACCTTTAATCAAAGTCCATGAGACCGATGCACATATATATTTGGGTATCTTATTAAACAATTAGTCCAAACCCATATTTGAGACATCTAAATGTAAGTGTGTTCTTAAATATTAGTAAAATCCCCTTTCATTTTTCCAGTTCTTTCTTCCTAGTTGGGATTTGATTTGCTACATCAGTGGTGCAGACACATGAGAGTTTAAAATAAGGAAGGATAACAGAGATGATATGCACACGCACACAGATAAAATTTTTCTTTTGACAGGCACACACATACACTTATATGCGGATAAAGTTTGGAATAAAAAAACATTCACACAACACATTTGTCGTGATATTATACATATATATGAAACTCTTCCTGACAATCTTGACATCTTGACATAACTACAAAGATTGAATCGAGACATTACATCCTTAATTACATGTTTGGCTAATTAATTAGTATCAACTAACCAACTACTATAAACCTTCACTCCCGACGTAGTTCCAACTTGAAATATGAATGCACAAATAAATTAATTAAAAAATAGCTAAAAGATCAACACAGCTGAGCCAACATTATTTAAAAGCAAACACATCGATCATATAGTTTGTTTTTTCCTATTATGAAACATGTTATATATATGATGGATTGAACGTACTTAAGAGTTTTAATGATTTTACACACAGGTTGAGTAATAGAAACTTAGCATAAATTCTGCAAAGCCATACCTGAAGCTGTGAAAGTCAGGATAACTCGTCGATGAAGAAATCCTCATTTCTTATGTCTCTGATTTTTGGGTGTAGCACATTTCTGCATCTGTCACGTACAAATAAAACATTCAAAACCCACAACAAATATACACGATGACAACACACACAAGTTATTAGAGTAATAGATTCGCAAAATCCTAGGATGTGAACTTAGGCTAAACAAATGAAAAACACAGGGAGCAAAAGTGATTGTGACCGAATTCAATTGTGTAACAGGTGAGGACTGGAGGAGATAGTCAGAGAGTGTGAGGTGGAAGCTGTAAGAAGGGAAGTGGGAACGGTGGCGCAGGCGAAGAGGTTTGTGTATGTATAGTATTTAGGCTTTAATCAGTTAGGTGACATGGACTGAGCTACCTATGTGGTTGTGTGATGTGGATTAAAATGATACCCCAAAAGTGAATGCATCGGATAATTGATAGATAATAGATAATTCATAATATATAATACATTACTGAATTATATATATTTTAATACTCCCCCTCAAGTTGGTCTAACGATCGGAAGATATCTCACATTCCCAACTTGAAAGCATTGAAGTAAAACATATCTCCATGTAAGCCTTTAGTCAGAACATGAGCAATATCTGTTGCAGCTTGGTTATCACAGCTGAACTTTTATGAATACATGATGTATTTGCACACAATATAATCAAGAAAAATATAGTTCATGCTGTATCAGCAACCTCACATTTCATACCCGCAACTTCACAAGGCATGAGCCTATCTTCGAGTTTGAGAATACTCGTACACTGAAAATGTTTAAACTAGAATAGGAGAACTTGCTGTCATTCAAAAAATATATGCATAATACATACAAGGATCAAAACCAACCTAATTTGAGGGGCTATTAATTTGTTTGCTTCCTTCTTATCTCTTCCGCCGTTTTACCAAAATATTTGTGACAACTGACAACCCAATACAGTCTGGACATTATCTTATCACAATATCCTTAAAACAAGCCTATAGATGTTGATACACTATCTAATAAACCACAAACGTGTCTTGAAAGCATTGAGAACATTGATTATCTCTACATACAAAATGTTATCAAGCTATCATACTTTAATTAATTTGCAACTGCAGCTGACCTTCGAACTTAAAAAGCTCTAACAGCAGATTCTTAAACATTGTCATCGGATTTTTCAACATTGTCATCATGAAAAAGGGGAACAGAACGGGGGGATATTACACTTGTCATCACGACAAAGCATCTTATATACAGTAAACCACTCACTATCATCCACTATATTCTTGAATTTAGAGTGCACCATATAAGTTTAATTTGATTCAAGTCACAAAAGTACAGAAAACATACTTAACTTTACCAATGATAATGTGAAGTGATAATGTGAAGTGTGTCTTGTATCCGCTGAAGGATAAGTGAAAAGTACAGGAAATAATTAGCCAAAAAAAAAAAATACAGAAAACATACTTGACTTTATCAATAATAATGAGAATGTGAAATATGTCTTGTATCCGCTGAAGGATAAGAGTGTTTTGTGCCCATCATTTAAATTTCAGGTGTCTTACTGTACAACATATGAGTCTAATGAAATCAAGCTGATTCAGTTTTTGTGTTTGAGTGATTAATTAAAAATCGAGTAGTGTCTCCAAAAAATCTTATACTTGGCCACGGAGATTCACTTTTGATATGAATCCTACCACTGCAGATGAACAAAATTAGGAATCAAAAGAAATATTTTTTCAAGGAAATAGGCACCAAATCGTATGAAAAATCTTAGACATGATTCTATGACAGAATGGTAAAATCTCATGTAGCGAAAATAGCAGACCTGTCATAAACTATCAGCAATTCCTATATATAATACCAAATATGCACAGGTAATGCCCTTAGTAATACATGCTTCATTTCTAATACTTACAGATGAGAAGCATACCGCGTGGACCAGATTTGTCACCTTTCATTCAGCTACTCCAGCTTCTATGTAGGTGTTCGTACTGACATATAAACTTGATGGGTTTTATCAGAAACATGTAAAGCTGAAGATGGTAAAAACTATCAGTCAACATAATAATTACAATCAGTGCAAAAAGAGATGATAGGAAGTACTATAACCTCTGTATCTAAATGTAATTTGATTTGATTCCAAGGATGATTTAAAACCTAATTGAAGTAGAAAAGATGATATGATGAATGTCCATGCCAATTTATTGAAGAAATTCTTCAGATTTTCCTACTATGATTAATCTTCTTTTCTTGCTTAAATTTCCAAAAAACACCAAACGAACATTACCCACGTGTGTAGCTACAAATCGGCAAAAAACCAGGCACAAGATCCTCCAGAAAAGTTCACCCCTACAAAAGATATTTTTGTAGATCCCTTTGGACACATAAATAACTGTAAGGAGCCTAGTGGTGCCAGTCAACTGTAGAAGGATCTCTTTAGAAGTCCTGAGCACATCGCCGCCAAGCAGAGGGTTGATCATTTAGATTATTATGATTGTATGGAGGATCAGGATAGTTTGATGGTGTACCTTTACGACAGTCCTATATAGAAAGCTTAGAGACAGGGGTGAAAAAGGCTGCATTGGCGTTGCTGTAGTGTTTTTAGGCTGCTACATCCTATTTAAAGAGTAGAGAAACTCTAGCATCTGTAGTTTAGGGACGTGTCGGTGCACATTATAGTTATGTAATATCTTGTACATACTTCTCAGCAACCTCACAAGTCATACCCATAAGTACTGGCAACCCCTATTGGATGCTCTAAGAATTAGATCTCTCGATGCTAGCTGACCTAATTCATTACTGAAACAAGCTTAATCTGATTCATTACTGAAACAAGCTTAATCCGATTCATTAGTGAAACAAGACTAGTTGAAATCATTAGTGAATGTCTTAATGTGTAGCAGCAGTCCTAGGTGAACCAACTGAGATGTTGGCTTTTTTCAGCTATATATTACATCATTCTTTTTCCTATTTGAAGGAGTAAAATATGTCTAAAATATCAATTAGTAAAATGTTAAATGGATCTGGTACAATAAAACTCAAATTTGTACAACAAGCAAACAATAGTAGATCCTGAATCATATATAACAAAGACCAACAGGATCCTGCATATTTAAAGCGAGTCTAATATAAATTAATAGTTCAATAGGTTACATAGCGCCATCCAAATGAATTAAAGACTAGTCTAGATAATGCTACTGAAACAAACTTCCAATTGTAAACTAACTAGTACATATATATATAGTAGATTTTAGTCCATCCATTGGACATTGAAACTCCTTGCCGGAATTCCCTTAGTTGGCCAGTGCTTCAGCTCTCTCTCTCGTAGACCTCCAAGTGACTTCTACTTTTAACTCACCTTTATTGCACCTAATAGAACGGGTACTTGTCCCATCTTTTCTAGCACCGAAAATTAAAAGGTCTTCAACCATCTTATCATTGTCTTCATCTTCTTCGTGCAGGCTAAACTCTAGAATGAGTTGATGCCCCAATGGCACGGCTACAATATCTCTAGACAGCGGAATGATTACATTATCTCCTTGACCGATTTGTATTTTCTCAAAAGGATGTTTACAGAAGATAAGGCTTGAATATGCAGGATATTCAATTACGTTCGTCCTCGCTGATAAAAGTCCGTAAAGACCAAATGAGACAGAATTATTGTTTAACATAACTTTCACGCGGGCTTCAACCGCGTTCTTGAATATAGCATAGAAAACAGTGAGATATCTGAAGCCGTCGTTGGACAAGATAGTTGTTCTAAGAGGAGCTGAAAAATCCCATGGCCGATCGGGAAACTCAATACTAACATCTTGATAGACGACACCAAACATATAAAATTTGAGTAGAAATCCATTTTTGGCACGAATTGAAGATTGAATACGAGTATTCGGTATAATATGATCCGAATCTTTAAATAAGGGATCATCTATCAATTTTAATTGTTTGTCGGCATCCTTATAGCTTTCAAACGTGTTGTACTTGAGCATTATGTTATCGACATCGACATCTTCCATGTTCTCATATTTATATAGATACTGAAAACCGTTTTCTTCATCCTTACACAAGATCAGGCCTCGTAATTTATCGTCCGGGCCTTCGTACGTTATTCTGTACACCTCTGCCAATTCCTTCAATGAAAATTACTGTCTCGATAAACCGAAACATACACAGACAAAAAATAAAAAACCTTGAACATTACAAAAAACTACATATCTATCACTAATTATATAATTCTTTCAATTGTAATCATATGTTATACTTGTTTCTTATAGAATTTTGTCTTAGGCTCCCTTATGGTTTGTACTGTCTCAATAAACCGAAACATACATACACAAAAAATAAAAAAAAAACACCTTGAACATTACAGAAAACTACATATCTATCACTAATAAATTAATTCTTTCAATTGCTATAATTGTTTCTTCATACATATATAATCATCAATCAACAGTAAATTCAATGAGAAAACAAAACAATTAGAGAAGGAATCGAGGATATAAGAACTAACCATAGTAACCGTTCAAGTTAGAATGACCGTCTGTGCCCTTGATGCTCGTCCCCGCTGGTCTGCCTTAGATACCATGTCAATTGTCAACTGTATTTGTTTTACATCTTAACTGGGTCGTAACCGGGCCTTATTAGCTGGGCTTATACAAGCCCATAGTTTGTTTTATTATTGGTTAGGCCCATTTTAAATATATCTATACTATCTATACTATTATATTAAAGCCAAAATATTACTCCCTCTGTTTTTGTTTTTTTGAGTTCTTTACATTTGCTTTTTTGCACGGAAACCAAGATAGTGGATGTAATATTGTTAAAATAAATGAAGTAGTGGGTGTAATAGTAATATAAAATAAGTGAAGTAGTGGGTGTAATAGTGTAAAGGATTGAAAAGGTGGAGTGAAGTAGTGGATGTAATAATGTATTTTATTGTTAAAAGTTACTATTTTTAGTAATGTAAAGAAATGGAATGGACGACCCAAAATAGAAAGTGTAAAGAAATGAAATGGACGGAGGGAGTAAAAGTTTATCATTAACAAGACAACTACCCAAAAGCAGAAGAAAAAGTTCTCTCTCTCCCTCATCTAGCCGCCTCCCCTTTTCTTCACTTCTTCTTGATTCAGCCGGGGCTTCCACCTGATTTTTAACGGTGGAAAGCCCCATCCCTCTAGTTTCTTTCATTTTTCTTGTTTAAAAGTTGGATTTCCCTAAAAAATCTTCCTTTTTAGGAAAGATATGGTTTGTATTTTTTCAGATTAAAGCTATCGGATCTAAGGATTAAAAGCCTTTTTCGATTTGTCCTACAAGCTCTTAGATCTCAATCCCGATCTCAATCCCAAGAAGGTCCGGTTTTTGTGGGTTTTGTTCCCAGATCTATAAATTTTTCTTGGTTCAAAGAGCTTTAATCTTCGTAGCAGCATTTTATCCAGTTTGGTTGTAATTGTTTGGTAATTTTAAGACTTGTTTGTAAGTTTAGTTTTCTTTGTAAATTCAGTTTGATTTCTCTCCTTGGTGAGAGTTTTGGTGTTCTCTCCTTGGTGGGAGGTGTGATTTTCTCTCCTTTTGTGAGAGTTGGTTCGGAACTCCATTTGTGGTCGTTAGATCAAAAGGATTTTGGAGAAGATATTGAGCGTAGAGCAAGTATCTATAGATATATCATTTTATTCAGACATATGCTTATTTGTCAAATGATTATGAAGACGAGCGTGTCATCATGTTCTATGTTTGATCGATTCGATCATTCTTGTAGATGCAGTATGACTTTTATGTATTGAATTGTCACCTCTTATAAAAAAAAATGTTTATCTATTTGGTTTTCGGTATCATTATCCTAATTATTAAACCTAGTTTAAAACTCGTGCACTTCACGACTCCTTTTTTAATATCTATAATCATATTAAATATTTTTAATTTTTATATGTTATTAATTTACATATCAAATTGTTGTTAAAAAATTTATATATATATAGGGTCACGCTCCAGTGAGAACACTGTTAGTATGAGAACATTGAGAACACACATATTCACCATATTTCAAGCTATTTTAAAGGTTTTTGCTAGGGGCACCTTCACAAAAATGTCTTGTAATTCTACCCTCTATCCATTCATTAAAAAAAATTAAAAAAAAGTAACAAAAAAAATCAAAAAAAATTGCTACCATGTCATCATTTTTAATTTTTTTAAAAAAATATTTTTTTAAAACTTTTTTTTATGAATGGATAGAGGGTAGAATTATAAGACTTTTTCGTATTTGGTGCCCCTGGCGGGGCCCTTTAGAATAGCTTGAAATATGATGTTCTCATTGTTCTCCAACATATACATGTTCTCACCTGAATCTTACCCTATATATATATATATATATATATATATATATATATATATATATATATATATATATAGGGTCTTGCTCAAATGAGAACCCTCCCTTATAGTGAGATATGAGATCTAATCATAGCCATACATTTTTTATATCTAAATTAAATCCTAGCCCCACTATTAATAATTTAAATTTTATTTTTTTATCCTTCATTTAATCCACCATCATCTTCCATAATCATTTCTTCTCATACTCCGGTCACCATCTCCGGCGAAAAATTCCGGTCAACCTAGAAAATCACCACTGGTAAACAAAAAATCACCATGTTGCACCACCTCTGACCACCGCGCCACCGCCACCACCACCAAAAATCACCAACTTTAAACAAAAATCACCGCACTCCACCACCTCCGACCACAACACTACCGCCACTACCACCAAAAAATCACCACCGATGTACGAAAATCACCGCGACCAAACCACCACAAACCACCACCACATCCGGCCACCACCAAAAATCATCATCGGAAGCCCAGAAATCATCACAAATTACAACCAGCACTGTTTCACAAGCTAAACACTTCCAAAATCAATAACTCAAAGGAAAATTGGCCAAAATCCGGTGAATACAAAATCAGATCAGAAAATTCAACAACAAAAATCACCATATAGTTTAATTTATAGAGATTTAAACTTTCATAAAGCTCGAACCCGAATAATAAAGAGCAAGAGTCAGGGACGGCGGTGTTCATCGGAGGCGTGGGTGGGCAGCGTTGGGAGGGGGCAAGTGGGTTGGATGGAATTGTGGGGGGGGGGGTGGGTGGATTTGGGGATAGATAGATACAGGGTGAGTGTATGTATAGATTCGTCGGCGGAGGTTGGTGGTCGACGGCGACGACAGTTGGAGGGGAGGCGAGGGTGGGGGAAGGGGCTGGGTGGGTGCGTGTATATAGTACAGTGTGTGTATGTGTCTGTGTGTATGGTATGTGTAATGTACTGGGTGTGTTTTAATATGTGGCTAGGATTAAAAATAGTTTAAAAATTGTGGAGCTGAGATTAGATCTCAGTTCTCATTTTAATTGGGGGTTCTAATTTGAGCAAAACCCTATATAGGTATATAGTCCCACTCCACTATAAACCAATTTAAAATATAAACTAGAAACCAATTTAATCACTATATTATATTAAAGAAATCAGCCGTTTATATTACCAAAATCACTAAATCATACGGTGGAAATCACCGACTAGTTCAGCAGAAACTTCATAACAAAATCCATTATTCTTCCATCACCCTACCCCCCACAGGCCCACACCACCATTGGCTCCTCGAATACAAAACAAGTCAAGCACTATGCGGCAATCGTCATTTCCGATTGTACTTGAATAGACACATACAACTATACATACACCCATATATATCTATACATTTAATCTCGGACTCATACACCAAGCAAAAAGTAATAAAATTGATGGTGTGTATTAGCAGATCGCTGGAGCTTGATTTTGTCCCTTGCGGGGCCAGAGGTCAGAAAGGAAGGAGGTGGTGGCAAGAGAGGTTCGTCGGATTGTTGCCGGAGAAGATGGTGGTGATTCGAGCTCGTCGGAAGGTGGTGGTGATGGGGTGCAGGTGGTGGTGGGTGTGGTGGGGGTGGGTGTGGGGGGTGTAGAATACGGTGGGTGGGTGGGGTTGTAAAATAGTGATTTCAGTTATATAAAATAGTAGTGGTTTTTAGTTTTTATTTAAGACTTGTTTCTATTTGATACTTTGCATATATATATATATATATATATAGAGAGAGAGAGTCTTGCTCAGGTGAGAACCATCACTTATGGTGAGATATGAGATCTAATCCTATCCATCCATTTAAATACATTATACTCATCTCTTACCATTCATTTTATATTTTAATATTTTGGGATTTTACCATTTTCTTTCTAATTCAACCACCCACCACCACCGGCGACCATCACCACCTCCGGCAACCACCAGAAAATCACCACCGGCAAACCAGAAACACAAAATCACCACCGGCAAACACAAAATCACCACCGCCAAATCAGAAATCACCACCAAAAACACAGAAATCACCACTCTTCGACCAACTATAAACAAAAAATCACCACCGGAAAACGAAAAATCACCACCGAAAAATGAAAAAGGCCATCAACAAGATTACTACACCAGCACCACAACAATCACCATCTACACCTCCAATTTTATATAATTACTGGATACACACGTGAAATTACAAGAAAATAATATAAATTTGCAAAAAAAAAATATAAACTACCAATAAATCATCAATGGAGCCCAAAAATCACCACATATTATGTACTACATTTTCATCAGATTTTGCACTTGACTAACTCATTTTTTATCCTGTTTCTACAGATCGGAGTTATCTCCAAGCGGCGGCTCTTTACACGTAGCTCTCCAAATCCGCAAATTACACGATGTATCTTCGCTTTCTTACTCGATCCTCGCCGTTCAAACTCCGATTCTCCGAGTCGTACGATCGAAATTTCACCACTTCTCCGATGATTAAAACTCGTCATCTCTACGCCATGGCTCAGTGAGTTACTATGTGTATGTGTGCTGTGGAAATAATTAGAGATAAGGTTGTGTGTGTATAATCAGGGGAGATGTTAAATTGGGGGAGAGAGAAATGATGGGGGGAGGTGGGTGTTGTGTGTAGTGCGTGTGTTTTGTGTGTGTAGTGTGTGAGTAGAGTGTGTGTGTTTTTGTGTATACTGGGTGTAAGTGTGTATTTAATTTGTGTGGATGTGATTTAAAGCTGATAAAAATCGTGGGGTTGAGATTAGATCTTAGTTCTCACCAATAATATGGGTTCTCGCCTGAGCAAAATCCTATATATATATATATATATATATATATATATATATATAAGTTTTTACACGTTCAATTTAGTATTTGTGTTCTATCTTGAATTCTTAAAATTTGATTTGGACGATTCTACAGCCCACGCGAAATTAACAAAATAATCTTTAATTTAGTGATGGTTTGACAATTATTTTTCAATTAAAATTACACAGAAACAAAAGAATTGATGATTTTTTACGTTAAAAAATCTATTCGATTTAGTAAATCTACTTATATTTCGTTTTGATTATCAAAACCCTTCTTATTACTAGCATTCATGCCCGTGCTACGCATACATTTTTTTTAAATTTTTTACTTTATTAATTAAACAAATAACCATCGACACTCGTCGACTATCATAATTACATGTTCATTGCAAAACATTTGATGGATAGAAATAATGTTATTGAATAAAAAGAGATAATATCGCAACCATTACTAATTATCAGAGTCACTAAATTACATTTTTTATACAACTTATCATAGCTAACCATATGCAATATTGCTTTTATCGGTACTAAACATTCGAGATATCAATCTTTACTCTACTATGAATATGGTTCTATTTTTTTTTTCCAAATATTATTTACATATGTTTTGTACATTACAATACTTTATAAAAAAATTTATTTTTTTGCTTTTTTGACAATAGATGCTATGAATATTTAAAAATTTAAGAAACAAAGAAAAAAAAATTAAATCACTAAGGCATATATAGTAGACAATCATATATCGTTTAAGAGACAAATTATTAAAAGAATTGTTATCGTCCAACGATTACTATTAAGTTAAATGGATACTTTAAATGCGATAATAAATAAACAAATTCCCTGATAATAATGTAGCCTTATTTTGCAATATAATGTATCACTGCCTCTTCATAAATTTTCTCTTCATAAATTTTAACGATGCATGAACTGAACCTCCGTATCCTTGTTGAATAAAACCAATAATGAGAAACAAGGAAGTAATATTTGGTGCTGTTTAAGTGATATGATTAATGGAGGCTAACCTTTGGTTCTATTTAAGTGATATGGTTAATGGATTTTAAATCATAGTGTATTATTATAAGGTAGTTGTAAGAAAATAATAAGATTAAATCATAGCTATATGATTAAGTGATAGTCCCTCCATTTCATATTATTTTTTGTGTTTGGACTCAACACGTTTGTCAATGCACACTTTTGATCGTTAATATCTTTAATTTCGTATTAGTATTAAATATAAAAATTTCATTGTATTAAAGTACTAACAAATACGAATATAACAAGATCACGAATGATTATATTTGGTCTAATAGATTAGGTGTAAATTAATAATTTATCTCATGTAATGAACATGACTGACATTTCAAACGAGCAACATATTTAGAGACTTTTTTGGTATGTATGTTCTAAGAAAATAAGGTAGTTATGGACAATGATTGTAGATAGGGATGATATTATACAATCTTGATTTGATTTATAAGATATATGTTATTTGATCTTATTTGGTTATACATATTCATATTTGTGGAATAAAATAAATATTCAAAAAATTAAGATGGCAGTTAGTTATAATTTGACTAAATAAAATCATTAATATTAAATGTAATTTGACTAACTAAAGAATTGTTATCGTACAACGATTACTATTAACTATTAAGTTAAATGGAAACTTTAAATGCGATAATAAAATATTAAATGTAATTTAATATTTTTGAATGGCATGTGTCATGACTGATGACTATACATGGTGCGTATCATGCTCATGCATGCCCCATAGGCTATTGTATAATGGTCATTTTTTAATTGTGCATGAAAAAGCTTGTATTTTGTATTTAGGTCTCTGTTGAAATACCAATATTTCCATAGCATAAGTATTATTCTTAACTCTATTAGTAATCAACGTCTGGGTGGTGTAGTCGGTTTTTACGTTTGCCTCACACGAAAAAGGTCCCCGGTTTGAACCCGGGCTTAGACATATTTTTATTTGGGATAATTTTATTCCTACCCATCTTATGTTTTGGGCTTTTAAAAATAGATGGCCCAACTATCAATAATTCTGGCGGTACGACACTACTTCTGTTAATTTTAAAAATACGATAATTCTGTTATAGCTAAACAAACACCACGCGCCTCTCATTCACTCACATCTCCAACCTTCGATTCACACAGATCGAATCTTCTCCTTCAGTTTGCTGGCCCCGCAGGGGCAAATTTACGACTATTGTAGGTTGAATCGGAGCTCCGGCAAGAGTTTTACAATGACGACTAAAATCGGTAAGTGAATTTATGTGTTTTATGTATGTATCTTTGCGAAATTGGTACTAATGTAGAGATAGATACGAAACTGAGACGAGAGCTTTTGTTATAGAATGAGAAAGTATGTATGTATGTCCATTTATGTGTTTAATGTAAGTATATGTGTAGATTTGTAGGATAGGCTGATTCATTATGTGTGTTTGAATTGAATCTATAGAGGATGATTAAGTACACGATGAGGAACAAAATTGTGATGAAATTCGATTTAGTACCGATTTGATACAGTAGCTTTTTAATTTTTGTATTTATATATGAAGATTTGGCAGTGATGTAGAGATATAGATGAAATTCAGAGGAGAGCTTTTGTTATAGAATGTGCAAAAGTATGTATGTATGTTTGTTAATGCGTTTTGTGTAGACTTGTAGCATAGAGTGATTGTTTGAGTGTGATTTGAATTGAATATGTAGAGAAGGATTAACATAGGATCAGGAACAAATACGGATAAAATTCATTTATGTATTGATCTTTTGCACTCGCTAACTATTTTGTTCGAGTGTAATTTTGTGTTTCATCAACTGCCTGCATATTTACGATATGATACTATAAGTTGATTTGAACTCTGTTTATATCCTTGCTGATTTGATAATGTTTTTAACTCTTAGGTAGATTAGGAGTTTAGTAGCTTGTGACATTCTGAATAAGAGGCCTCGCAGGGGCACACATTTTCGATTATATGTTGTGTTTGCTGTTTAGTAGGTTTGTAAGTACCCTTGTGAAATGAGTGTATGACATAGGATCATTAGTCAATCATTATATAATATAAAAGTCCTTGTACATTGCAGGGGTCTTTAATTCAAACAATGGATCAAAGAACCGGGAAAGAATTGACCCTCTCTCAATGCATTAGTGGAATGTTCAGTTGGGAAATTTCAAACCCTCTGTATTTCACGGTAGTAAGGCATCTGCAAAGGCCTTTTAACATGAAGCTGGATGTTATAGAAATCCAGATTCGTTTTAACAATAACCTCCGAAGATCTCTGAGGATCCACAAATGCTGGATGAATTTCACATTCTGGACGACTTTGACACCATCGGCTAAGGGTTTTAGGTCTAGATTTAGGTTTCATGTAATGAATTATATAGATCAATCGGGAGTGATTTCAATTAACAATGTAATTAGGGCAGTTCAACATTTTTATTCTAGATATGAAAGACATATTGTACAAATTCAGCAACAAGAATCAATACAATTTATGCTTTATTGAATTTAAATAGTTCATTTGTTGATTTGTTTATTTTCTATGTAACAGGCCCGCCAGGGGCACCTATCTTATTTGTCAGATTCTAGTATTTCTATTAGTTGAAACATTTTCAACCCTGTTTGCAACCTTCACAACCATGGTTGCATAAGTTGCAAACAAGGTTGCATATGTTGCAAACAAGGTTGCAGTAGTTGCAAACAAGGTTGCAGTAGTTGCAACTGCTATACCATTATTAGTTGCAGTTAACAACTTTTAAATGTTAATGTTATAATTGGTTGCAGAAAAATGGAAAACATTGCTGTTATTCTCCAACACGATGGGTATATATGGGATGAATGCAAAAATTATATAAACTTTGAGGTATGTGGATTGTTGATTCCTAATGACTGCAACTACAACAACCAAGTCGCAATGATATACAATGAACTCAAGTTGGAACCCGGGTCAGTTGGGATTAGAATAGAGTATCAAGTAAGAGATGGATACCCTCCTTTTAAGATAACAGATGATAGTCAACTCATGTTCTATATGCAGCTCAAGAAAAAGGAATCCGATTTCAAAAAGTTCCCTTTATGCTTGACGAATGAAATTAAAAGCCTCCAGCCTTTTTCCACAACAAGCGATTCGTTGTTCTTTGAGGCAGAAGATGTTGCATCAAATGTTGTTTATGAGCAGTCTGTTGGTACTTTTTCGGATGTGGTTACGGACTATGTTGAGTTTGCAGAGCTTATTGCTGGGCAGGTTGTTGTGCTTGATGAAGTTGCAGACAGCTACTTGGAAGAAAACCAGTTGAACAAGGATGTGGTCATTAGCAACAAATACCATAAGCACATTGAAGTTGATCAGATATACATAGATAAAGAGACATTGAAGATTGTTTTGGGCCATTATGCGATCGACAATAACTTCCAATATAGTGTGCAAAAGTCTTGTAAAATAGAGTATCTTGTTCTTGTGTTGACAAAAGTTGCAAGTGGATGTTACGAGCATCAAATAAAGGGAAAACAAGTAGTTTCGTCATCAGAAAGTTTCATGATATTCATACATGTGATCTGGGGATCAGATTTAAAGATCAGCGATAAGCAAGCGCATCGCTCATTGCAGATATGATTAAAAGTAAGTTTTCAAATATTAAAACAAAGTACACGGTTGCTGATATCGTGAGAGACATGAAGAAAGATCACAAAGTACAAGTCAACTATGGAAAAGCTTGGAGATCTAAAGAAAAAGCTTTGGAACTGATGAGAGGAAATGCAACTGAATCGTATTATGAACTTTTCTCTTATCTATACATGTTGCATAGGTCAAATCCAGGATCAGCAGTTATAACAAAACAAGATGAAGATGGATGTTTCAGGTACGTTTTCGTGGCATTGTATGCTTCGATGAAAGGCTGGATAAATTGCATACCCACTGTCATTGTTGATGGCACGTTCTTGAAATTGGCACATGGAGGTACATTATTGGTTGCAGCAACTCAAGATGCAGGGGGTAGAATTTTTCCATTGGCATTTTCCGTAGTAGACTCGGAAATGGTTCTTTGACAAGTTCAAGCAAGCTTATAGTGTACGGGAAAACATGACAATAATCTCTGATTGTCATGAAAGCATCATAAAGGCAGCGAGTAAAGTATACCCGGAAGTACCACATGGATTTTGTATTTATCATCTCTTGAACAACCTGAAAAGTAGCTTCAAGAGGAGCTCAAACAAGATAAAGGTTGATTTCTTTAATGCTGCCAATGCATACACTGTAAAGAAATTTGAGTATCACATGAACCAACTTGCAAAGATTGACAGCAGGATTCAACCATTTTTAGAGCAAGTTGGATATGACAAGTGGGCAAAGGTTTACTCAATGAATAATAGATACTCAAACTTGACATCTAACATTGCAGAATCTCTGAATGCTGTAATCACAGAGATAAGAGAGTTACCGATATGTACAATGTTAGAGTCTTTGCGTGCTTTGGTACAAAAGTAGAGCTGGACAAACAGGCAAATTGCAAATGACACCTCAACAAAATTGACAACCAAGTATGAGCTGATGCTAAAGAAAAATTACTTGTACTCGACAAATATGACGGTATTATCTAACTACTTTAATATTGTAGCATTACCTAGTTCTATCAGTTGCAACCATGGTTGCAGAAGTTGCAAACATGGTTGCAAACATGGTAGCAAAAGTTGCAACCATGGTTGCAAAATTTGCAAACAAGGTTGCAACCATGGTTACAGAAGTTGCAAACATGTTTGCAACCATGGTTGCAACCTTTATAACTTCTGTCATTCTAATGAAACCAAAAATTAAATTCTTGTTTAAAATAATGTTAAATCAACAGGTGAATCCATCAAATGACTCGATATTCGAAGTTTGTAATGTGGACAAGAAAGCTATAGTTAATTTGGCTTCCAGAAGTTGTACATGCAACATGGTGAATCCCGATAGTGTTTCAAAGAAATTTCATAAATACATGCTCTTCGTTTATCTTTATATGATATACATTCTGTAGTAAAACAGGTTTCAGATGGATCAACTTCCTTGTACCCATGCACTTGTTGTTCTGCATAAAGTAAATCATGATCCTTATGATTATTGTTCATCATATTACAAAAAAGAATTAATGATTGCTGCTTAGAAAGAATTAGTATATCCGGTTGGCAAGAAAGATACATGGGAAATACCAGATGACATCAAAGCGAGGACAATGTACCCCCGAAAGGCAGAATCAGAGTAGGAAGACCAAAAAAGAGAAGGAGCAAAGCTGCGTGGGAGACAACTATACCAATTGAACAATTAAAATGCGGGAGATGCGGTCAATGTGGACATAATAGAAGAACTTGTAGAAGTCCGCCATTGAAAAAAACAAATTAGTTATTTACATATTACGTTGGAAATACTATTGGAAATATTGTTGCAAATGCTGAATTACAAAGTTGATTAAGTTTAAATTAGTAATGGAACAGATATGACATGTGTTTCTAAAGTTCCAATTTTTTTTTGTTTATTTTGAGTAGAATTGCAGCCTTGTTGCAAACATGTTGCAACCTTTTTGCAACATTTGCAACCAAGTTTGCAACTTTTGCAACCAAGTTTGCAACTTTTGCAACTTTTACAACCTTGTTTGCAAAAGTTGCAAACTTGGTTGCAAAGGTTGCAAACAAGGTTGCAAATGTTGCAACTGATCGATGTAGTTGAGTTGAATCTAGTACATATAATAGAATCCATAAACAGTGCTTCATAAACACATAAATAGAACTTAAAATGTGAACAGTCACAACTACACTCTTTAAAAAACAGTTTATAAATTTCCAATTTTTTTTGTTTATTTTGAGTAGAATTGTAACCTTGTTGCAACCTTGTTTGTAAAATGCAACCAAGTTTGCAAAATTTGCAACCTAGTTTGTAAAAGGTTGCAAATGTTGCAACTGGTCGATATAGTATACTCTTACTATTAATATGGGTGCCCCTGCGGGGCCTATTACACATAATCTCAAATTTTATTTACATTACCAGTTGAGGACATAAATTATTGAACCATTACCAAACATTAACAATTTCATAAAATATATAAACAATGAACCATTACCAAATATAGTAGAAAAACAAAGTTTCTATTAAATTTGAACCAATAATTATTAAATTCATCGAACCAAAAGAAATACATAGTTATATCAGCAACATTGTTTTACTACAACTTAATGTCTTAAGATAAAAGTCGCGACTCATTTCTTCACATCTCCATCCTTTCTCTTTCTCTCATATGGCTTTGTTGTTGGAGCCTTTGACGTTGGAGCCTTTGTTGTTTGAGCCTTTCTTGTTCGAGCCTTTGGTGATGGAGCTTTTGTTGTTGAAGCCTTTGCAATGTTATCCGAATCACTCTCATAGCCGTATATTTGCTTTGACATTCCGTAGCAATAAAACAACAAGGCAAGCCTACTTCTGTGAGCACCAAGATCTAGTTCACCTTTCGGAAAATCTGGCTTAGTAGCATAATACTCGGCATATGACAACATGTATATCCCGCTGTCACTGTATCAAGAAAAGGAAAACAATCAAATCATATAATATAATATAACTAAGTATACATTATTTAAGTTACACAAACTTGAATAGTTTTGGAACTTACTTAGGTGATGAATTAAATTCTAAATGATGCAAAGTGACATCAAAATAGTCAATAGCTACCTTTCTAGAATACGCATAGCTTGAGAAATTTATATCTTTCCGATCGTAAAAACCAGTTGCCGTGAGATAAGAAGGTAACAACTGGACGAATGGACTGGCTGCCTTTATGAGAATATCACGCACACCATCACATTGCAATGTATTGTAGACTTGGAATTCCCTATCTATAAAGTTTAATCTCCCAAGAATCCAGTGTTCTTGCTCAGCAAGCCAAATAGGAAATAAAACATCATCACTTAAAGCCCAAGGAGTATTGCAACCGATGATCTCACCCTTGACAATTCCCACAATATCTTGATCAATTATAATTTTAGCAGATTTCGGATCATAAGTTTCAAACTGAGCAACAAGTCTACTCTGAAACGTGGAATCGACAGAAGTAATTTTGAGAGGAGATGTTGAGTTGGACTTCACCTTTTTCCTCAAATGGTAAAAAAATACATCAACATGCTGCACAAAGATTTTTGGACATATCAATTAACAAGAAATCAAAAAACAAACCATGCAACCTAAAACTAAACAAAAAGTAAAACTTACGGAGTTGGTGATATTTGTGCTACCATACTCCAAAGTATGAAACCACATCTTTTCGGATATCGAATGAACCCCTAAATCTAGAGGCGGGCTGATCACATTGTTTTTCCTCGAATAGAATGAGGTCGGCCTGGAAGAATATATGCATGACATGTGTTAGCCATGTGTGAGCCTTTACAAATGTATAATTATAATATGCAACCTTGTTTGCAACCTTTGCAACCATGTTTGCAGAAGTTGCAACCATGGTTGCAACATTTGTGCACATGGTTGCAAAAGTTGCAAATATGGTTGCAAACAAGGTTGCAAATATGGTTGAAAAGGTTGCAAATGTTAGAAATAGACAACTAAGGTGAGTGCCCCTACGGGGCCGGTACTAATAACCAAAACAAGAAAAAATATGAATTAATATTTATCTATCTATCTATCTATATATATATATATGTGTGTGTGTGTGTGTGTTTGAAGCCATACTTTTTCTTCGTAATCTTTCCAGTATCCAGCCAAGTTGTGAAACCTTTCATGGCATCTAAACTTGGCAACTGTCCGATATTGTCATCCAACGCAGAAACCCCTTTCAAATTCTTCAAAACTTCATTACTTTTGCTTGAGCTCGAACCAAAAACTTGCAAAAATGGTGACTGCAAATATGAAGGAAGCTTAATACTCCTTTTTGGCATAGCAGGGGTAGCTTTATCCAAGTTAGGCACACCAGAATGAGATTCAGGTGGAATAACAAGACTATCAACGGGTTTAGCAGAAGCCCCCTATAATAAAGTAAATAATTACAAGTTATTTGAAAATTAGGAAAATGAAAGATAAAATCATAGTAATGAAAAGCATGCATATCACAAGAAGTATGTAATGAAATTAAAGAAAGCATATCACAAGAAATATCTAGTAAGATTTACCATTATTGAATTTTTTTTCCTTAGTTGCACGAATCGCAGCCTGATCTAACTCATACAGTTGTGTTGCAGATATTTGATCAAAGAAAGAGACATCTGATTCAAGTTCAACAGTTTTTGGAACCCCTATTGAAACGTTTATATCATCTACTGATACTTGTTGTGCCCAAAATCTCCATGGGCTAGATTTAGGCCCAATAAGCTATAGGGTCCAATCCATACGAGCCAGAAAGTAGATCCATTACAAGATATGAAGACTAGACATGAAGAAATGAGCACTCGCTGAGTAGACAGTCAAGAAGCTACAAGTATTATGAGGTTCCTGATAAACCGGAAGCTGAGTAGATTACGAATGGACCAGGTTCCTCCCTGCAGAAGAGTTCAAGACAGCCTAGCAGCAGCAGTGAAGACAACAAGAGCATATGGGAACCACAAAGAGGCTCCCCAAACTAATATATTTGTTATTTATGTAGGTACAAGTGCCTATAATGAGGTCCCTAAGCAATATGTCCCGAAATAAGGAGGTTCCTGAGAAACAGGTTCCTAGACAGAGGTTCCTGAGAACCAGGTTCCTAGACAGAGGTTCCTGAGAACCAGGTTCCGAAATACAGGTTCCTGAGCACCAGGTTCCTGAGACATAGGTTCCTGAGCACCAGGTTCCTGAACGTAGCCAATCAGAAAGAGACCGAATTTTTATTGGAGTGTAATTCTAGGGCGCAGTTGATCCTAGAATGCCTCTAATAGACATGAGAATTATAGTAGGGTACGAACTCGAGTTATACTCTACTTAGCCAACTAGTTCGTGAAAGGCTCTAAAGGAACCTGAGTCCTACACGAATTAGGTGACCGAATACAGCTATTCCAGTAAGAGACAGAATCATATTAGAACTACGTGAGCTTGATCCCTATATAAACAAGGGTACGTAGGCACCTTGGGAGAACGGCCACAGATCTCGCTAATGGAACCTGCGATGATTCTCGTAACCTCTCAAGCTCAGCTCACCCCCACCATCAAATCACACCCAAATCACCAAAAACAGCCAATTACATGTGTTACACTTGTAAATTCCAGTGGGCCTCCGAAAATCACGTTGATTACAAAAATCCTCCATCAACATTGGCGCTAGAAGGAGGGGCCCTTCCTTGCTCGTTTGGGGAGGACAAACGAGATATCATAACAATGATGGGTGTGTATCAATTCTTTATACAGATTCTTTAACAAAGACGTTCATGGTGGTGGCTGTCTTTAAAACTCCTACAGAGGCAGATAAAAAACTACACGAGTAACTAGGGTTACATGTTGGAGAGACAACGTGATGGTTAGATGCAGATTACAGGATGGTACTTCTCCTGATAAGCCGAATAGACATAGACACTGGTGGGCATCAAGACGAAAGGCGTGGACAGATTTGGATGGTCCTGTCGCTGCTCCTGTATTTAACTAGGACGGATAATTGATTTTGTATCAGGGTTCATAGTGTCGATGGTAACAGCGGGGTATTACTGGCTGTCCAGGAATCTTAAATCAACAATCAAGTTTGCTATAAAACGAAGAAAAGAAGTACAGATGACGTAAGAATATTGGTTTAGTACGTGTTGAGTCGACGATGTGTGTATGGGTGTTAGAGGTTTAACCCTGGACAAAAGAAGCAACGCTGCGCTTGCATACTAATAATTACTAGAATTGGCAGCGATCACGTTTTAAGGAGATACATCCATGTTATAACGCGTCCGATAACAAAAACCGTTGTTTAAAAGGAGTGTCAAGCAAAGATGCATAAGGAGGAAGATGACTGTTGCAGGGTATGGGTGGTTATTTAAACACCCAGTTTCGGCGACAACTTAAAGAGAAATTTATGATCATCCACCAACGATGACGACGATGGAATACAGTGGCCACAACGTGTTAACAAAAAAAAAAAATCAGAAAACATAATAATATGAGTTTTGCTTCACTGGAATTCTGGTGGCGGTGCAAGTTTACATCGATTTTCCTTACAACCTGATATTGTGCCAATCCCATGTGCGTACAAGGGAGAGCTAAGATGAAGTAAATTGATAAGATGGTGCATCACTAATGTTGTATAAAAACCAGGATATAAAGGAGTCAGCAATTTTGAGTCTATTAAAAAAAAAACTGGTGGATCTTGGATAAGTTCTTTTGTTCCAGCATGAAGTGCAAAAACGACATAGAGAACTTCAAACTGTGTGGAGTTTGAGGTAACAGCTTTGGCCGTGGTTATTCTAACTTTCATACTTGCGTTAAGGAACCTGTAGGCTGTATGGAGAGCAGGAGTAATCGCACCAAAACACATGTTAATTAGGAACGGAAGCCGAGATTGTTGCGAAAGAGACCATAATGCCAAGAACTAAGGAATTGGGTGATTATATTTCAGAGATGATAATAAAGCAGTGAAATAGTGGTTACGGTAGTGAATAAATTGACCAAAGGTATTGAAGAAAATGTTGAGACATGTGTACAGAGGTGTGTTTGTAAGTCAAAGAACAAATAAAGTTGCAGTGATGAAAGACTGAATGGATCCATGATTATTCGACCTATTATCTATGGGAAGTCTGGACAGTTATTATAAGATCTGCAGGAGAGTTTGATAGCCATTAACGCTAGGAATTGCTCACTGGCGACATCTTGATAAGTGCAAATAGCAGGATTATATGCACAAAACACCGAGAAGTATAGTTTCATAGTAGAGTCAGCAGAGGTTAAAGAATACATATATGACCTGGCTTTCAGTGCTACGGATATCAAGGCAATAATAAAAAATGTCAAAAAGAGAGTGCATGAATAAAAAGAGATAGGCAGGCCAGTAGCTTGCATAATTCATACAGGGTGTTGACGGTAATGTTAGTTGCGATTGGTTTAAAAAAAAGCGCCAGAGAAGACAATGACAGTGGCAAGTGGTGTAGATGTCATCAAAACAAAAATACATGTAACCCACGGCAGAAGTAGATGTATGAGTCACAGGAAGACAAAGCTTCAACGATGAACGAGGTAGTAGAAAGGCAAAGACGACAAAGCTGTCATGGTTCATTTGTTGTACACACACACAAAACCTGAGCACCCATACAACCAGGACATACATGATAATACCAGTAAGCAGATTCTGAGTAAATAGTATAATCGTTGGAGAAAGAACCAACTTGAGTCTAGCAGATATACATAAATGCATGATAATATAATCTCTGTAATCTCAAGTTAGTTGATGATCTATCATGTGATACGCCAATAAATCATGCTCGCAGTAATATAAGAATAAGATGCGATAACCAATGGAGGTGCAGCAACCGGGGTCGCGCAGATGACGACATGAAGTTCTTTAAAGCAACAATGATCTTATAAGGAAAGCAATGCCGAAGGAACATGTCATGTTTGTGTAGTTTGGAAGTGTGTTTGTGTTATTAAAGAAGAACAACGATGATTTTGTACCAGCGACTAACTCAATGAAACAGTCGTGATGAGCAACAAAACATTGGTTCAGGAAACTTTATTTATAGCAAATGCATACATGAAAATTGCAGCAGCTACGAGCCTTGTAATTTAAGAACTAAAAGGAACCGCAACAGAGCAGAGATTGTGAAGATATTGCAACGGGAAAGTCTAAACCAGAGAATGATCAGTAGGACTGTTTGGTAGTGGTGGATGTTCATGTCGGATAAACATACAATCTGTTACATATAGGGAAGAGATGAGACTACATGACGCAGTCGAAGTTAAAAATAAAAGCATGGAGTACTGATCATGGATTTCATAGCTATGGCTACTACTTGCAGAGAGTATTTGGTTTGTCAAGCGAAAGGTTCATCTATGAGACAACAGTAGATTCATGAAGGTTGAAGAGGTCTGGACATCAACTCGATGACTCACGGTAGTACTGTGTTAGTATCCAATGACGGCCTCGATCATCTAGTAGAACATGGTGTGGACATACGTGTTAAAAAGGCATTAAAGAGGAGTTTAACTGGATAGAAGAGGCAGAGTGCACCAGCAGTCCAACAAAGGAAGTGCCAAGCTGAAAATCTAATATCTATGTATATTCACAGTTACGAAGAAAACCAGAAGAGGAAGTCATGAGATGGTTTCTGGATTACGCACAGGACAACATATGCACGAGTTGTAATAACAGAGGTAATACATTAGTAGTCGTAATTTATGAGTGTCAAATAGCAAGCAGTAACCCTCCGTATGGACAACTGGATACAAACAGTCCCATGAAATGAAACTGATGGTACCTGGGTGCCACGAGTGAGACAATAGCACGATATGAAGACAACGAGGACGTTGAGAAAAAGGCAACAGCTGGCTTTTGCATACATATTGTGGATACAGTAGCTACAATCTTTTAATAGGAAGATCCGCGATGCAACCATTAATATGAGTGGTACACCGTTAAAGAAAACCCTGAGATCATTGACACCATATCCTGGGCATTCTGGTGGCGGTGTAAGTCCATGATGAGTTTCCTTATGGTATGGAACCAGGAAAGATTGGTTTATATTATGACAATAAGAGACGATGCGGAAGTCAGTGATTTCATATTATGGTTGTTTATAAAACTTATTTGGAGGTGACTGGGATTTGAAGAAGTACCAGGTCAGGTTTAGAGCTTCACTTGTAATCCGCTGCACAACTTCATACACACTTGAATAAAAAAAAAATATGAAGCCAAGGAGAATCTTGACTAATGCACCAGTGGCATGTTGATATGAAAGTAAGAAACAATAAGAAGCAAATGATTAGTATAAAAAACATGGAAGCACAGCTTTGGCGACGATGAAGAAGAATTACAGAAGTCAAGACGTGAAAGTATGGAAAACGGAGTACACATGCAAACTCGGTGAGGAGCAGCACCTTGAGCTAAGTATTCGGTTCAATTTTATTATTTAATTCTGCAAATAGATATACTAATGGCATGCGTGCATGAATTAACAATGTCATGAAAAATATTATGCCTGGAATACTTTACTTGCGTCTGGTTATTTAAAATGTGTGCAGGAATAACAAGCCGCTTTGCAAAGATGTAAAATTAACATACCCAGGCACCTAGCTAGTTGCGGATAGTGCATCAAAAGTCTGAGATGTCGCAGTGTGAAACAGCAAATGTGGTTTAGTGCAGCTAGCGAGCTCGATTGCAAAGAAGAAAAAGGCCAGCTTGTGATCATGCTTGCAGAGATACAAGAAGGAAGCGGTGCTAAAAAAAAAAAAAAAACCACAAGCTAAGTTTCTAATTTCATATTATTCTTTAATTTTACAATATTTAATCATATTATGTATGCATGCTAATCAGAAGAATAGATTAGGAAATCCATGCCAGACATAGTTAAATGAGTAAAATAAAATGAATAGCATGTACCCTTGAGAGATACCAGCTAGTAACAGAGGTGATAAATTAATTCTAGCAGTAGATCTCCGAAGTAACATAGTAAGAGAATTCATCTGACTAGCATGCTAATAAAAAAATAAAAAAGTCATTAAAGAGAAATTAGATTCAATATTCTATATGACTTGAATAAGATATTTGCATGAGACATACATAATAAATGCATGTGCATATTATGTGTTCTAGTTATCATATTCATCAATGTGCATTAATCATGTCATGAATATATATTGTTGCATTGTATATATGCTTGCAAAATTGAGATATTGTGCAGGATTGCTCGCTAAGCATTACAAAACTAAAGTGAGAAGCTTCATTCAATTCAGTGAGCTGCCGGAAATACTTTGCAAATAGTCTCTCTCAACATCTCTTGTTTCTTACAATGAGTTAGCTCGCGTAAGCTTAGAGGTGTTGGATTGGGATATTTGTGTTTGATATAGAGATTCGCTCTCAGCACGTGTCGTAAGAGGTTGAAGAAGATCGAGAGAAAGATGTCAATGCAAGGTGATTCAGAATGAAAATAAGAATGGAAAAAGACCTACTGGCAGGAGGTTCCCGGAACCAGAGGTCTCCCCCCGTGCGCAATAATTTTGCTGATGAGTATGTACCTGAGTAAGAAAGTCAGATAGATGAGATCTCGAGAAGATTATATCTCACACACGAGGTCATATGATGAAGAAGAAATTAGAGGAAAAGTTGAAGCTATAAGCAAGAATGACACGAAGAGGTTACAATATCGATCGAAGCATTAAAGAAGATTCAGCATAGTTTGAAGATCAGATACAGTTAAAGATTTTGATGAAGAGTAGATGCAAGAATCATTCTTGATTTTGACAAGAGTAATTTTGATAAAGTCGAACAGTTCAGGTCCCCTAATAGAGAGAAGGGAACCTCTTGAAAATCAAAAAGAAATGAAGCTCAAATTGAAGAAAGCGCGCATTACTCAACTTCACAGAGGAATGTTCAGCAACTTGTTAGAGAGCAGTTGATATGATGATTAGAACTGGTATTAGCGAGATCATAAAAGTTGATATTTGTTATGATGAGAGAAATTGAGCACTTTGCCTCAAGATTAATGAAGAATTGTGGAGCTTCCAGAATATAGTTCTCCACCGAAGACAAGCTTCCCTGAAGAACTGGGGGGTAGTATAATTACTATTGCAAAAATCAAGGATTTCAAAATTTTAAGAGAATTCAGGTTAAGGAACCTCACGATCAGGTTCGGAAACCTCATAGCTCAGATTTGGTTCAGAAACCTTGCGGATTGAGTGGTCTAATACCTTGAAGAGCAACATGCTTGCATCATGAACACGTCAATGAGTTTTCAAAACTTAATGGAGGCTTCAACTTCACAGCTGATCAATCAAGAGAAAGATCCAGGTGATACCTCTCCATTTACGCTTACATATTTGAAAAAACCTCCCAGGTACGCATAACGAATTCTTACTATACATAAAGCATGCATAAACGCTGTTGAGGTTTTATATGCGATAAAGTTATGATTATGTCTTGATTATGTTTCTAGATGTTAGAATGCACATTTACCTGCAGCTCACAGGTTCCTTGATATTTACCTGCATCTCGCAGGTTCCTTGAAATATACATGTAGCTTCCAGGTTTATTTATATTTACCTGTAGCTAACAGGTTCTACGTTACTCATATGGAAATTCTAGTAATAGCTTCCAAGTATAGCTATTTTACCAGCATCTAGTAGATTATTTGCTATTTTCTTGTAACTAACATGTTGCAGGATCATTCATATATGCCTGAAGCTTGTATGTGACAGCTTCCAGGACCATTGATATTGATTAAAAGCCAGTTGTAAACAGCTTTTGATTAGCAGCTTCCTGCTAGAAGTTCTTAGCCAGACGATACTTGAGTAGAAGAAAGTGTACATACAACAAGAATTCTTAGGGATTCACCTTGTGCCCAGATTCACTTGGTGCCCCTAGTATTTGAGACGATTTACCTTGCACCATATGGATTCTCTAAGTGCCCTTCTCAGAACTCACATAGAGCCCAATTAGATTCGCCTTATTATATATATGTAGTTAACAGATCTTATGTTGTTCACCTGTAATTTCAGGTTCATTTATACCGGAAGCTCATAGCAACAGCTTCCAAGTTCACCTGTAGCTAACAGGTTCATATAAAGAGATTCTGGTGAACAAATCGTGAGAGCTTTCTATCTATAAAGGATCACATAAGTCTTCATCAGACTAGTATTTTGATTAGACAGCATGACATTTCTTTTAGCAAGCATTGATGATAGTGGAAGAAGATTTATTGTGCTTATGATAAGGTTAGTCTTCTGTATTCTTAGAATGACGATGATAATTATAGCTTCCTTATTGTTCTTTTACGTAACATTAATTACCCAAAAGAACTGGGGGGGTAGTATTCCTACTTAGACAATAATATGTATGTTTGATTAGCTATTTCACATGCCAATTTGAAAAATTTTAAGTGCTTGTTTTAGTACTTGTATTGTGGAGCAGGTTACCTTGACTAACAGGTTCCTGTAGTTTTGACAGTATTCACGAAGTATGAGTATGAATTGACAGAATGTGCAGACTACGATTGATTGATCAGAATTAGCTTGTAGACAGATTGTGTTGAGAAAAGTATTAAGCCTCGGGCAGCTTCCCGAGCAAGCATTGAGAAAAGTCCCAGGTAGCTTCCTGGGCATTGAGTAAAGTCCCAGGTAGCTTCCTGGGCATCGAGCAAAGTCCCAGGTAGCTTCCTGGGCATCGAGAAAAGTCCCAGGTAGCTTCCTGGGCATTGAGCAAAGTCCCAGGTAGCTTCCTGGGCATCGAGAAAAGTCCCAGGTAGCTTCCTGGGCATTGAGCAAAGTCCCAGGTAGCTTCCTGGGCATCGAGAAAAGTCCCAGGCAGCTTCCTGGGCATTGAGCAAAGTCCCAGGTAGCTTCCTGGGCATCGAGAAAAGTCCCAGGCAGCTTCCTGGGCATTGAGCAAAGTCCCAGGTAGCTTCCTGGGCATTGAGCAAAGTCCCAGGTAGCTTCCTGGGCATCGAGCAAAGTCCCGGGTAGCTTCCTGGGCACGAGAAAAGCCTCAGGTAGCTTCCTGAGCAACTGTGATTGAAAAGCCTCAGCTGACTGAGCACGACATTGTTGCCAAAAGCCTCAAGTTCCTTGAGCACGTGAATTAAAGTCCTGACAAAAGGCATCTAAAGTCCTGACAAAAGGCATCTAAAGTCCTGACAAAAGGCATCTAAAGTCCTGACAAAAGGCACCTAAAGTCCTGACAAAAGGCACCTAAAGTCCTGACAAAAGGCACCTAAAGTCCTGACAAAAGGCACCCTAAAGGAACCAACACGCCTCGAGGCATGTTGGGACCTAGAGTTTAGGATTGGGAACCAAGCAGGTGACCTTTCCAAGAGAAAAAAAAAAAGGAACCAACACGCCTCGAGGCATGTTGGGACCTAGAGATTAGGATTGGGAGCCAAGCAGGCAACCTTTCCAAGAGTTGACCCGAATTATGCAAGAGAAATTTTACTAACATTAACTAGTTTCTGTTTTATGTTTATTGTTTGCTTTGCAGGATTAGTAATCATCAACAGCTATTCATAAGGAACCTGGTCTAGCTATTCAGCAATGAAAAGTTAAGAAGTTATCAAGAAAGATTATGGTTTAGATTATGGTTTTGGAAATAGTACTCGAAGTATGAAGACAAGAGGTTCTAAGTTTACAAAGGTTTGAAAGCTCCAAGTAGAGCAAGCAGCTGAGGTTTCTAGGAAGCTATTTAGATGGTTCAAGAGGTTCCAGGGTTGTTTCATCCTACGAATAATGGAGACTCCTGGGGTTATAAGCAAGCTGCCAACGTATTCTATGAAAGCATTGGATGAGAAATCAGTTCATACAAGTCAGTTCGGAAGAAGAAAGAAGTATTGCTTGAACAATTAGAGAGTATTTACGACGAGTTTTGCAGTCTGATGATAATGATCTACGAGAAGACGGCTTCAGAAAAGTTTCCAGTAAATAAAGGTTGAACCTCTTGATTGGAAGCTGTTGAGGTGCCACTCGCTTTTCGAGACTTCTAGATATACAAAAGACATGTGAAGACATTGAAGACAAAGATCACCTAAGAAGATACAAGAGTAAGCAGAAGTATGATAATATCCCGAAACCTCAGAAGTGTCCTTGGAGAGATTTTGCAAAGTTATTAGAAGAATGTACAGAGAATGACTAGCAGTTTAAGAGTGAAGATTTGTCAGAAGAATGAATTTCGAAGAAGAAGAATAGAACATGTTCCTCACCAAGAAAGAAGCTGATCAATACTATGTTTACTAGAACATTATGTGTCCTGTTTCTTACGCCGAGTGAGCTCATGTAAGCTTGGATACGTGTTGTTGAAGTAATACATTTTAAGAGAAGTGATAAAGCATTGAACCCCATATCAGAAAGTTGAATAGGTTCCTTTCGCATTGCATGACTTCAAGGAACCGGGGGGTACTTGTTGTGCCCAAAATCTCCATGGGCTAGATTTAGGCCCAATAAGCTATAGGGTCCAATCCATACGAGCCAGAAAGTAGATCCATTACAAGATATGAAGACTAGACATGAAGAAATGAGCACTCGTTGAGTAGACAGTCAAGAAGCTACAAGTATTATGAGGTTCCTGATAAACCGGAAGCTGAGTAGATTACGAATGGACCAGGTTCCTCCCTGCAGAAGAGTTCAAGACAGCCTAGCAGCAGCAGTGAAGACAACAAGAGCATATGGGAACCACAAAGAGGCTCCCCAAACTAATATATTTGTTATTTATGTAGGTACAAGTGCCTATAATGAGGTCCCTAAGCAATATGTCCCGAAATAAGGAGGTTCCTGAGAAACAGGTTCCTAGACAGAGGTTCCTGAGAACCAGGTTCCGAAATACAGGTTCCTGAGCACCAGGTTCCTGAGACATAGGTTCCTGAGCACCAGGTTCCTGAACGTAGCCAATCAGAAAGAGACCGAATTATTATTGGAGTGTAATTCTAGGGCGCAGTTGATCCTAGAATGCCTCTAATAGACATGAGAATTATAGTAGGGTACGAACTCGAGTTCTACTCTACTTAGCCAACTAGTTCGTGAAAGGCTCTAAAGGAACCTGAGTCCTACACGAATTAGGTGACCGAATACAGCTATTCCAGTAAGAGACAGAATCATATTAGAACTACGTGAGCTTGATCCCTATATAAACAAGGGTACGTAGGCACCTTGGGAGAACGGCCACAGATCTCGCTAATGGAACCTGCGATGATTCTCGTAACCTCTCAAGCTCAGCTCACCCCCACCATCAAATCACACCCAAATCACCAAAAACAGCCAATTACATGTGTTACACTTGTAAATTCCAGTGGGCCTCCGAAAATCACGTTGATTACAAAAATCCTCCATCAACATTGGCGCTAGAAGGAGGGGCCCTTCCTTGCTCGTTTGGGGAGGACAAACGAGATATCATAACAATGATGGGTGTGTATCAATTCTTTATACAGATTCTTTAACAAAGACGTTCATGGTGGTGGCTGTCTTTAAAACTCCTACAGAGGCAGATAAAAAACTACACGAGTAACTAGGGTTACATGTTGGAGAGACAACGTGATGGTTAGATGCAGATTACAGGATGGTACTTCTCCTGATAAGCCGAATAGACATAGACACTGGTGGGCATCAAGACGAAAGGCGTGGACAGATTTGGATGGTCCCTGTCGCTGCTCCTGTATTTAACTAGGACGGATAATTGATTTTGTATCAGGGTTCATAGTGTCGATGGTAACAGCGGGGTATTAATGGCTGTCCAGGAATCTTAAATCAACAATCAAGTTTGCTATAAAACGAAGAAAAGAAGTACAGATGACGTAAGAATATTGGTTTAGTACGTGTTGAGTCGACGATGTGTGTATGGGTGTTAGAGGTTTAACCCTGGACAAAAGAAGCAACGCTGCGCTTGCATACTAATAATTACTAGAATTGGCAGCGATCACGTTTTAAGGAGATACATCCATGTTATAACGCGTCCGATAACAAAAATCGTTGTTTAAAAGGAGTGTCAAGCAAAGATGCATAAGGAGGAAGATGACTGTTGCAGGGTATGGGTGGTTATTTAAACACCCAGTTTCGGCGACAACTTAAAGAGAAATTTATGATCATCCACCAACGATGACGACGATGGAATACAGTGGCCACAACGTGTTAACAAAAAAAAAATCAGAAAACATAATAATATGAGTTTTGCTTCACTGGAATTCTGGTGGCGGTGCAAGTTTACATCGATTTTCCTTACAACCTGATATTGTGCCAATCCCATGTGCGTACAAGGGAGAGCTAAGATGAAGTAAATTGATAAGATGGTGCATCACTAATGTTGTATAAAAACCAGGATATAAAGGAGTCAGCAATTTTGAGTCTATTAAAAAAAAAACTGGTGGATCTTGGATAAGTTCTTTTGTTCCAGCATGAAGTGCAAAAACGACATAGAGAACTTCAAACTGTGTGGAGTTTGAGGTAACAGCTTTGGCCGTGGTTATTCTAACTTTCATACTTGCGTTAAGGAACCTGTAGGCTGTATGGAGAGCAGGAGTAATCGCACCAAAACACATGTTAATTAGGAACGGAAGCCGAGATTGTTGCGAAAGAGACCATAATGCCAAGAACTAAGGAATTGGGTGATTATATTTCAGAGATGATAATAAAGCAGTGAAATAGTGGTTACGGTAGTGAATAAATTGACCAAAGGTATTGAGGAAAATGTTGAGACATGTGTACAGAGGTGTGTTTGTAAGTCAAAGAACAAATAAAGTTGCAGTGATGAAAGACTGAATGGATCCATGATTATTCGACCTATTATCTATGGGAAGTCTGGACAGTTATTATAAGATCTGCAGGAGAGTTTGATAGCCATTAACGCTAGGAATTGCTCACTGGCGACATCTTGATAAGTGCAAATAGCAGGATTATATGCACAAAACACCGAGAAGTATAGTTTCATAGTAGAGTCAGCAGAGGTTAAAGAATACATATATGACCTGGCTTTCAGTGCTACGGATATCAAGGCAATAATAAAAAATGTCAAAAAGAGAGTGCATGAATAAAAAGAGATAGGCAGGCCAGTAGCTTGCATAATTCATACAGGGTGTTGACGGTAATGTTAGTTGCGATTGGTTTAAAAAAAAGCGCCAGAGAAGACAATGACAGTGGCAAGTGGTGTAGATGTCATCAAAACAAAAATACATGTAACCCACGGCAGAAGTAGATGTATGAGTCACAGGAAGACAAAGCTTCAACGATGAACGAGGTAGTAGAAAGGCAAAGACGACAAAGCTGTCATGGTTCATTTGTTGTACACACACACAAAACCTGAGCACCCATACAACCAGGACATACATGATAATACCAGTAAGCAGATTCTGAGTAAATAGTATAATCGTTGGAGAAAGAACCAACTTGAGTCTAGCAGATATACATAAATGCATGATAATATAATCTCTGTAATCTCAAGTTAGTTGATGATCTATCATGTGATACGCCAATAAATCATGCTCGCAGTAATATAAGAATAAGATGCGATAACCAATGGAGGTGCAGCAACCGGGGTCGCGCAGATGACGACATGAAGTTCTTTAAAGCAACAATGATCTTATAAGGAAAGCAATGCCGAAGGAACATGTCATGTTTGTGTAGTTTGGAAGTGTGTTTGTGTTATTAAAGAAGAACAACGATGATTTTGTACCAGCGACTAACTCAATGAAACAGTCGTGATGAGCAACAAAACATTGGTTCAGGAAACTTTATTTATAGCAAATGCATACATGAAAATTGCAGCAGCTACGAGCCTTGTAATTTAAGAACTAAAAGGAACCGCAACAGAGCAGAGATTGTGAAGATATTGCAACGGGAAAGTCTAAACCAGAGAATGATCAGTAGGACTGTTTGGTAGTGGTGGATGTTCATGTCGGATAAACATACAATCTGTTACATATAGGGAAGAGATGAGACTACATGACGCAGTCGAAGTTAAAAATAAAAGCATGGAGTACTGATCATGGATTTCATAGCTATGGCTACTACGAATCGCAGCCTGATCTAACTCATACAGTTGTGTTGCAGATATTTGATCAAAGAAAGAGACATCTGATTCAAGTTCAACAGTTTTTGGAACCCCTATTGAAACGTTTATATCATCTACTGATACTTGTTGTGCCCAAAATCTCCATGGGCTAGATTTAGGCCCAATGAGCTATAGGGTCCAATCCATACGAGCCAGAAAGTAGATCCATTACAAGATATGAAGACTAGACATGAAGAAATGAGCACTCGCTGAGTAGACAGTCAATAAGCTACAAGTATTATGAGGTTCCTGATAAACCGGAAGCTGAGTAGATTACGAATGGACCAGGTTCCTCCCTGCAGAAGAGTTCAAGACAGCCTAGCAGCAGCAGTGAAGACAACAAGAGCATATGGGAACCACAAAGAGGCTCCCCAAACTAATATATTTGTTATTTATGTAGGTACAAGTGCCTATAATGAGGTCCCTAAGCAATATGTCCCGAAATAAGGAGGTTCCTGAGAAACAGGTTCCTAGACAGAGGTTCCTGAGAACCAGGTTCCGAAATACAGGTTCCTGAGCACCAGGTTCCTGAGACATAGGTTCCTGAGCACCAGGTTCCTGAACGTAGCCAATCAGAAAGAGACCGAATTATTATTGGAGTGTAATTCTAGGGCGCAGTTGATCCTAGAATGCCTCTAATAGACATGAGAATTATAGTAGGGTACGAACTCGAGTTCTACTCTACTTAGCCAACTAGTTCGTGAAAGGCTCTAAAGGAACCTGAGTCCTACACGAATTAGGTGACCGAATACAGCTATTCCAGTAAGAGACAGAATCATATTAGAACTACGTGAGCTTGATCCCTATATAAACAAGGGTACGTAGGCACCTTGGGAGAACGGCCACAGATCTCGCTAATGGAACCTGCGATGATTCTCGTAACCTCTCAAGCTCAGCTCACCCCCACCATCAAATCACACCCAAATCACCAAAAACAGCCAATTACATGTGTTACACTTGTAAATTCCAGTGGGCCTCCGAAAATCACGTTGATTACAAAAATCCTCCATCAACAATACTTTTGCAGTCTCTGTTGCAACATCTGCAACATGATCAACACTTGCTGCACGAGTAGTTGCACAATCAGGAATACTATCATCATTAACATTGACATTCACATTATGGACATCATCATCGTCATGATCATCATTTATCATTGTAGCCATCTTCACTGTCCTATCGAGATCAATATCAATCGAACTATTTTCGGACATTGATGCATCCTCACTATCCTCAACTGCAAGCTTTGGCACATCAGTTCCATCCTCTACAACCTCCTGCCCACCCTCTTCAACTTGATTCTCAACCTCGTTGAAAACATCATTCCCACCCTCATTACCGTCCGATACATTCTCAAATGCACCCTCAAAATTCCCACCCTCATCATCTACATTCTCATCCTCATGTGCAATTTCTACATCATTATAAGCAACATTTTGGTTGCTTTATGGCCAACTACCCCAATCACCAACATTGGCCGCAGCTTGATTCAAATGCGACAAAGTGTCCAAAGTGCTTCCATTCTGAAGTCAAAGATGATTAAAAGTAATAAGCAAGTAAAACGGAAATAATCACATATGATTAGAACTAAACTCAACTTAAATTTGTAACTAATGCAAATCACATAAATGATGTAAGGGTCGAATGGTTGCAAAAGTTTGCAAACAAGGTTGCAACATTTGCAAACAAGGTTGCAAATGTTGCAACTAATAGAAATTAGGTGACTCTGACTAATAAGATGGCTACCCCTGCAGGGCCTAATCCACACAAATTAAAACAAATAAAATAGATAAAAAAAGCCTTCAAAGTCTATTGACTATAATATATGTAATCATCCGATACACGTACTTGTTTATCGACAATGGCACGCAACTTAGAGAACTCCAAATCAAAGTGCGACCGCATCTCAGATATGCTCTTCTTTAAACCATCTACTTCGGAAGTCAACAAGGTAATCTTATTTTCCATTTCCAGTTGTGACATAAGAGATTGAGGTCGATCGGAAGATGTAGAAGCACCCATAAATGATGGGGGAGGATGACCAACAATAGCAGCATCAGGATCAACAACATCTTCTAACTGTAGTTCTTCAATCTCCTTTTCAGTTGGAGATACATTCCTTAGTTGCAACTACAAAAACAACATGTTTGTCAATTAAAATGATATATACATATAAATCAAGCATAAATAGGTAAGGTACACAATGAAATATACCTCTGATGCAGTCAATTACAACATCTGATACACTTCTCCGAACTTGCAAGCATAATCACTAGACCATTTCAGCATACGGGGGATACAACCAGCAACATTCAGATTACAGTATCTCACATTCAGGTACGGACAGCATGTTTGCACTAAATCACGCAAGCGTACGTGGTCACAAGTAATATATAAGGTTAAGTCCAAATTCGTTCCCACAGGGATCTGGTTATGGTTTTAATTCAGTAAACGCACCTATGCAACAGTGTATGATCTTAATTCACTGCTAAGACAATTAATAAATTAAGGTTTTAATTAACTAAATCTAACTAAAAAGCAAATTAACAAAACTACAAATTAACTAACTAACAAGAATTGAAATCTAATTACTTCTGCAAGAAAAACCATGGAATCCTAACTTCATTAAATACTTCGCTTAGATCTGACGCCTTTAATCACTATATGCAATGGTTATGATATCTGATCGGATAACACGAAACAAGTACACGCTACCTCTCAGTATACGAATACCAAACTAAACATACATCCACAAAAGAGATAGAAGATGAATAGACACCAATTATGCTTAGACCCTATATGTCTATAGAATTTGAAAACATAACGGTTGAAGAGCAAGTTATCCATAAAGATCACACAGGGCAGTATAAGTATTTTCATCTCACACCACGAATCATATTGATAAACAATTATGAACCTATGCTAGCATGGCAAGTTCTAAATCTCAAGATCCACTTTCACTTCACAAGAGATTAACAAATTATATGTTCGCGACGCATCTATCTATTAAGCATAACCATACGAGGATATCAATTATACACCACACACAATCTTTAAAGCAATCAAGATACTAAAGCTCCATAAATAAATCCGTTAGAATCCCATGACAACGATTAGTTCATAATCGAACCTCTCGTCATCATGGGATCTGATGAAACCATGATAAAAACAAAGTATGAAAATATACAAATAAACCTAAGTAATTGATATGTAATGGTTTTTCTCCTAATGATGATTCAAATTACAAGGGTTGGATGTGTTTATATAGGCTCTACAAGTCTTGCCCAGCAAGAAAATACCCAAAATAGAGTTAAAATAGAATTTCTGCAAAATACGTTTCCTAAACTGATTCTGTTTTTAAGGAAAATTCGTAGCTGACTTTTCTTTAGTATTTCTGGGCCGCTCCAGTTATATTTGGACCTCTGAACCACTTTAGAATGATAGAGAATCTCGTTAGCTTCGCGTGGACAGTAAGATCGCCCAAAACGGAGTTGTAGAACTCAAGATATGGCCAAAACAAAAATCCGAAAATCTGGCTGATTCGTACGCGCGCTGGCTGCGCTGGTAGAGCGCTGGCTGCGCTGGTAGAGCGCTGGCTGCGCTGTAGTTACTGTTCATAGCGCTGGCTGCGCTCCTTTGTGCGCTGGCTGCGCTCCTTTGGCTGCCGGGAGCTGATTTTGGCTGATTTTGCTCTATTTTCTTCGTTTTAACTCCGATTTTCATTCCGTTTCTTCCGGCTCTCTCGCAATTTGATGTACTATTATTCTTTTAGCTCAAAACCCACCATTTAAGCATGGAAAACATCATCCCACATCCGAATCTTATTCCTGCACAAATTCACTAAAAACACATCAAAAACACCACATACTTGAGTTCAAGTCATCAATTCAAGCCGAAATGGAACGCTCCAAATGGATATAAAATCCACTTATCACACCCCCAAACTTAAACCGATGCTTGTCCTCAAGCATACACAAATAAACTACTTACAACTAACTAGTACCACTTCCGTAGGTGATCACGGTTGCATTTGGCATATGCAACAAGCCCTTTAAACCCCTAGGCAGCCCTAGTGGACGAGTAAGGTCTCGTGAGGGCCTATAGCGAATGTACCCACAAAATCCATTTAACCTAATGCAATGCAATGCATGAATGCATGAATGCAACTAATATGAAAATGCAAATGATCTACTACTAATATCCTACCATACCTTCAAATCCTCTCATGCCATATCAACTTAAGAATCAAAGTAAATACGCAATGTCTTGGTGTCGAAAATGCAAGTATTCATATAGTCTACTCAATAAACATGCATAAGTTCTCACAAGTCCATGTCAAATGTAAGAATAAGTTAGTAAACATGCGAAGTGTTGGTCCAGGAAAGTATTGCAGAAGGGGGGTTGAATGCAATACTAATAAATTTCAAAAACTATTTCAACAACTTAAATAGAATTTGTAATTTACTAGTAGAAGAAATGCAAACGCAAGTAAAATCAAATACGAGGATTTCACAAAATAAATGTTTTATTTATTTTGCAAAGTTTTGCTACAACCTTGAGAACAAAATAATTCTCAAGCTACAAATACTCAAGAGATTACAGTTGTTGAGTTATTTTTGTTGTATAAATAGAGTGCTCTATTTATAGTGTGATAATCTACTGTACTACCACCATCAACATGGGTTGTTGAGTTGTTGTTATATTCCTTTTGCAGCTCATTCCATAATTCATTCCCATGTGATCATCACAAAGTAACTTTAAGATACTTTCCACATTTGAGCCACCCAGATCTAGCCATATTCAATTTTATCTGCTCTAGACTTTACAGGTTATTCCATGTGATCTCTCGAGCTCCAGTTATAGACTTTCCAAGCTTGCTGTAAAGGTTGAATATTACAACACGCCTGCTTCTTTTGAACATGTACTCTGTCGCTTAATTTGACTTAGAAAATTCCTAAATCAAGTTGATTCTAAATGACAGTATGTTTGCCACAAAGTTTGCTGTCAATGGATTACGCTTTGGTTGACAGTATGAATTTCCCGCAGATATTACTGTCAAGAATTTTGCTTTGATTGACAGTATGAATTCCCGCAGAGATTGCTGTCAAGAATTGTGCTTTGATTGACAGCATGTATTTCCCGCAGAGATTGCTGTCAGGAATTCCAAACTTACTGTCGCAAACTATATATCAAAGTTGCTGTCATCAGAATCTCCGCCAATGTTGCTGTCAAGTTGAAACTTGCTGTCGACTCCGTGAAACTTGCTGTCGACCTAGGCAACATGATGTTTCCTTGTAACCTTACTGTCAGGGTTTGACAGTAACTTTTATTCCTTCTGTCGAACTTATGTATTTCTTGAGGCTTGAACAAAATCGAACTTCTTCCAAGAATTACACTTATTACATAACAGTATTTATTTAAATTACAAGAATACATTTCAGGCTATGACAGTATGTTCTACTTAGTAAAAATAAGTATACCAATAAAACTAGTTAAGTTGTCTATTCCATCACCCATAAATCCCAACAATCTCCCCCAATTTGTTTTTATGGACAATAAGGACAAATTTACAAATATCATGCTGACAACTTAACTAACATAGATCAGAAAGAATAAACTCTTCATTTCTGACCAATGATTAAACTGAATTGTTTTCAAACAATATATCACAAAAGTTCACAAAAAAAAACTTTACTTATCTTGATTTGAACTTTTCACTTTGCTCCTTTTCCCTTAGAGCTCTTCTGAGATTTTCAATTAACTCTTTTTCTTCAGGGGACTGTGCATCATCTTCATTTTCCACAATGTATTTTCTGATCATTGAGGAAGCAGTGTTTAATACATCTCTGAGTTCCATCCAGTAAACATGTTGCTTTACAATTGATCTGAATTTTAGCACATCTCCCTCCATCTTGAATCTCCTTCCAGGAAGCTGATTTAGAGTTTCCCTTCTTTGTTTGTCCAGGCTGGGATCCTCTCCTCTCCTCTGATCAAAAATCATATCAAGCTCCCAAGAACACAGTGTTTCAAGACTGTTAGTTGATCCAACCACTTGCCAGTATAATTCTTTTAACACACTGGTCTTCAACTTAGAGAAACTATCTGCATAAATTTCTTCTTTGCTATACTTGATTCTCAAAGGATTATCCAGTACGCATGGCTGATAGTTGGATTCTTCACTGTTGATCTTATTGATTTTACTGTAGCTTTCCTTCATTTGAGCTTCAATCTCATCTTCTATCTGTTGACGAGATTTTTTCCTTGATGCTAATTCTTCTCTGAATCTCTGCTCTGCTTCATACATCTTCATTTCATGTTCTGAATAAGGTTTCTCCATTTCTTTCCAGTTATACTCAGGAATAGGATTGTCTTCTTCATACTCCAAACAAGGATTTGATAGACATCATCATCATTGTGAAGTGTCCAATCACCAAACTTCTCAATAAATTCAACATGCCTGGCTTCATAGTACTTGAGAACTTGATCCATGATCTTCTTTGAAACATTATCATAGGTTTGCAGTAGCTCAACCATCCTTTCCAGATTGAAGAAATCAATTCTTCGTTTTACTGTTTCAGAAGTTTGAATGAGTTTCTTGGAGATCACCTTTGATTTTGTTATCTGAGTGAAGTCAGATTCCACTATAATCAACCTTTCATTGTTTTGCCATAGAATGTATCTTGCAACTTCTTCTTTTGATTCATCAAATTCTATGGATACAGAGGTGATTGTATCTTTGGCCTTCAGCTGCATCATTTCAAAGCTATTCATTCTTCTTCTCATGAGAGGTTTCTTGAGTCCTAACCCTGTAGCTTTTCCTTCTCCTTTGTAGACAGTCTTTCCCTTTGTTGGTCTTTTTGATTTTCTCTTGATTCTTACTGTCTTGGAGGTTTTGACAGTAGGATCGTTGACAGTATCTTTTATAGGGCTTCTGACAGTGTCTTCTGTGACAGTATCTTTAATGACTGTGACTTCATCCTGACTGACAGCATCTTTGTTGACATCCTTGACAGCATCTTTGTTGACAGTATCTTTTTCAAGTTGTATACTGTCAATTTCCATTTCTTCTTGATTTCCTTTCAATGCTTCAAGTACTTCTCCCTCTTTCTTTTCATTAACTTTCTTGCTTGTGCTAGTATTTTCAGAGGTTTCCTTTGATTCTGCTTCTTTGACTTGAGTTTGCTCTTTTGAAGAGTCTCTCAGTTCTGTTCTCTTAGGTCCTCCAGCTTCACCTCCATCTTGATTGTCATCATCATCTTTTTCCAAGGTGTCATCAAAAGTGCAGTTTCCACCTTGAGCATTTCTGCTTGAATTTGCTTTGGCAATGAGCTTTTTAATTTTGGCACTGTACTCCATGTCTCTCTTTGCCAATATCTTGTGAATATCTTTAACTGCCTGAATCCTTTCCTTGGTGATGGGTGCTTTCAGCAATAACTTAAGTACATCCATGATGACTTTGCTTTTTAGAGATGTTTTGCCTTCAAGAGTTAAGAATCCAAGACCTTTAGTTCCTTTGGCTGTTGTCTGTTTAAAGCTTACACCATATGGCTGGAGACTTACTTCTGGAAGTTTGTTGTTGACCATTGTGCCCAGTTGCATATAGAGACTTTCATCAAAGATGGTAGAGTTTTTCTTCACTAGAATCCCAAGGATGTATTGCACTCTGGCAGAGAAAGTTTCCAACAGTTGAGTTGTTATGAATATTGAATGTCCACTCTTCAGGTACACTTCAACTGCCCACCTCTTCTCTGAGCTAATCTTCACAGAAAGATTTACAATCTTTTCTTTCAAAGCTTCTGCCAACTTAGCAGGTTTTCCTTTAGTCACTGTGATTACTTCATTCACCAGATTGTTGAATTCCTCATCCTTATTATTCAAGGTGCTCTCCATATGACTTACTGTTATTGAGTCAGCTTCTTCTTGGGAATATGTACTTCCATCAGTCCAAGTGATAAACTCTGAAGAAAACACATATTCAGGCAACTTTCTTTTGCCTTTACCCATCCTATTTGATTCCTCTTTTTCTCTCCATAGCCTCTCCAATGTGGATTCTTTCTTCTCAGGAACTGGTTCATTGATTTTGATTGAGGATGCTTGATTTCCTTGTATCTGTCTTAATACCTCCTTAGATACTAACATTTGTTCCCCATCTACTTCAGTTTCAAAAAGCTCCTCAGTTCCAGAGGCTATTGCAGTTTTTACTCTTTGCTCTTGCTCCCCCTTACTCCTTTGCTCCCCCTGTCTTTTAGCTTCCCCTTGTAACTCCACCTTTCTTTCTGGTTGCTCAGCCTCTTTCTGATCTATTACTTTCTCCTCCTTAGTTAAGTTTGCAGCATGAATCAATGAAGAAAGTGACAGTAGTGTGGCTTTAATTTCAGCAAAACCAGTCTTCACAGTAGATGACAGGTTGTCCAGCTTGCTTTCCATTGTAGCACATCGATTTTCAAGTGCTTGGAGCCTGTCATTTATGGATGCAGAAAGACCACCAGACCTAAGCCTTTTAGGAGGTAAGGGATAAGTCTGGGGCATGGAGGCTGTTGGGGTTCTCACACTCTCAGTGTTTTTATAGATGATCTCATCATCTCTCACAAAAATTCCCTCAAGGCCTAATGCCTTTTGTTTACTGGCTCCCTCAAGCTCACTCTGGACATGCTCAAGTCCCTCTCCTTTTGCCAGCACATTTGGCTGCCTCTCATTTTTATCCTCACTTCTCTGTTCTTTTATCTCTCTTTGATTTTTCACTCCCTCACTCATCCTAGATGCATTAGTATGAGCAGTACTAACATGCAAAAGAGTAGATTTTACCTTGAAGGCCTTGGAAAGAGGCAAGTCATCATCAGAGATATCTTCAACTAATCCTTCTTGTAGTTGTGGTTGAACAGTGATGACAGCATGTTTAGAAATACCTTTGACAGTATCTTTTGTCAGAATGGTACTGTCACTTGATTGTTTGACAGCACCTTCTGTTTTGTCATTGACAGCATCTTTGGCTGTGACAGCAACTTCCCTAGGGTAAGATGCTTTGAGGGAATCGATCAAGATGCTGGCTGTTTCAATTTCTGGCAAATTTGCATCTTGATCTAATCCAGTGTTTGATAGGGTGGTATCCATTTCACTTTGAGAAATGGGTTCTTGTGGACCATTAGATGGGGGCTCATCCAAGATTTGAGATGGATGATCAAAACCTGAGGGGTTGGTACTGTCCCCCTCTCTAGGTTGTTTAGAAGAAACAACAGATGTAGGAATGAAAGAAGAAGATTGAATTTCAGATTGATTAATTGGCTGTTCCACAGAAAAAGATTGTGGAACATCAATAGTATGAATGAATTCCTCACTGTGCTCTATCTCAATGTGTGTATCTTCAAATACAGGTTCCTCAAGAGTGAGTTCTTGAGTTTGTGCAGACTCTTTACAAGGTGCCTTGGGAGACAGGCCAATTTCAATAGATGTCCCTTGTTGAGAAGAGACACCTAGAGGTGAGTTTATTTCCCTATCATCCTCTACAGTCTTTTGGGAAACTGTAGGGTGGCTGACAGTAACCTTGGCCCTTCTAGCTCTCTTCTTCTTAGGCTCAGAAGGGGCTACTATGGGTTCTATTCCACTACCATCCTTATTTGCTGCACTAGGTGCAGTCACTCCCTCTTGACTCACCACATTGTCACCAGTTTCACTCTCTAGGGATCTTTTCTTGGATTCTTGTTTGGTAATTTTAAGGGCTTTTGGTAGTCTAGATTCCCTAGGTGGAATGTGTGGTGTAGAATGTGGGTTAACTGAATTTGGGTCTAATTCAGCTTCATTCTCAATTGTGAAAATAGTGTAATCTGTTGGAAATGGAAAACCAAGGTTGGGCACTTGATTAACCATGTGTTGTGTGAAACATAGTGGAATATGTGAATTCAAATTTTGTGTGTTAAGAGATGTGTGTGTGTTTTTCTTTAAAACAGGACATTCTTCAAAATTAGAAGTATCTACCACATTTCCACAAATATTATTAATACACATAGTTAAAAAGCGAGGATGTATGGATACCTTTTTGCCTATGGCGCTTTTCAACTGTGCCATAATCAGCTTTCCAACGTTCACCTTGTATCCATGGACTACAGAATGAGTGAGTTTCTTGATGTATGATGGTATTCCATTCCAGCCTGTAGACTTGGTAGAGAACACCTTCACCATAACATCAAAGATCATGCTCCACTCTTTTCTTAGATATTTTCTGTCCATTTCTCCCATTTGATACCATTTATCAGAAGTTTCATCAATCTTAGAGCCTGAATATCCAATCTTTAGAAAGAACTTCTTCAGAGTATCATCAGTTGCTAGTTCCTTAAAGCTTTCTTCACTGGTCAACACAATACCCAAAGCCTCATTGATATTCTTTACTGAAAGAGAATGACTTGCATCATCTATATTGAACTTAATTGTTTCATTCTCTCCAGTTCCTTGAGCACTTGCAGATTTCCAGAATTTTTCAATTCTAACAGCATCAATTTTGGGGGAAGAGGTTATTGCATGACCTAGGTAGGATTTATTTAAGAAGGAAATAAGTCCTTTGAAGTTTTCACTAGCATCACTAGGAGAAAAGATACCGGCAAAGTTGGTTTGAGCAACACTTTGTTTAGGTGCCATTGTTGAATGCTTTGAAAAATGAGAGAGAAAATGCGGTTTTTGGATGCAGAAGGTTGAGAGGTTTTTGCAAATGAAAGTGATAGTAGATTAAACGGTAGATTCAGTTTCTAATATGAATCGATTTAACCTCTCTTAATTGAACGTGTGATAATGATATTACCCATTAACTCCACTTGCTATATTACGTGGCAGTTGCTATTAGATCGTGGATTGGTGAAAAGAAGTATACGTATATATATATATAAATTAATATATATATATATATCTTTCCACTATCTTTGACAGCAACTTCTCGTGACAGCAACTTTCATTGACAGTAACCTGTGCGCTTTTCTTTCTCTACCAATTCTGACAGCAATTTCTTGTGACAGCAACTTTCATTGACAGCAACTTGTGCGCTAACAACATTTCTGTCAATCAGCTTCATGAGTGACAGTAAGTTTTATCTGACAGTAAACTTATCATAAGATCATGCTGTCACTGTTCACACATGACTCAAGTTAAGGACACATGATTTCTTAAAATCGTATTAAGACAGACATGTAAAACTATTTTAGCATAGTCATAGCAAGCATGATATCTAAAAATCCTTTTAGCAGAGTCATAGCAAACATGATATCTAAAAATCCTTTTAGCATAGTCATAGCAAACATGATATCTAAAAAATCCTTTTAGCATAGTCATAGCAAACATGTTGTCTGAACAAGTAGCACAGAGAACCTTAACTTCTCATGACAGTACCTTCTAGTGACAGTACCTTGAAAGTTTCTGTCATGAGCTGCGATTTTTGAGAATTGATAAACCAGTTAGATTATCATACCTGATTTAGCATTCCTAATTCACTTACCAACCTGGTAAATGTTGCTTCATCCAGTGGCTTAGTGAATATATCTGCAAGTTGCTTATCTGTTGGAACATAAACCAATTTTACATCTCCCTTTTCAACATGCTCCCTTATAAAATGATGCCTTATATCAATGTGCTTTGTTCTGGAGTGTTGAACTGGATTGTCTGATATGGCTATGGCACTAGTGTTGTCACAGTAGATAGGAATATTTGACAACTCTAGTCCATAATCCATTAATTGATTCTTCATCCAAAGAATTTGTGCACAGCAACTTCCAGCTGCAATATATTCAGCTTCTACAGTTGATGTAGAAACTGAGTGTTGCTTCTTACTGAACCATGACACCAATCTCCCCCCAAGAAATTGACAGCTTCCTATAGTACTTTTTCTGTCAATTTTGCAGCCAGCATAGTCTGAATCAGAATATCCAATTAGATCAAATCCAGTTTCCTTAGGGTACCAAAGACCTAGATTTGGGGTGCCTTTGAGATATTTAAAGATTCTTTTAATTGCAACTAAGTGTGATTCTTTTGGATCAGCCTGAAACCTTGCACAGAGACATGTAGCAAACATTATGTCTGGCCTGCTTGCTGTTAAGTAAAGCAATGATCCAACCATGCCTCTGTAGGTACTAGAATCCACTTTCTTGCCTTTAGGATCTAACTCTAATTTGGTGGCTGTTGAGATAGGTGTCTTGGCAGGTGATGAATCTTCTAAGTTAAACTTCTTGAGAAGTTCTTTGACATACTTAGATTGACAGATGAAGATTCCTTCCTTCTTCTGATAGATTTGAAGCCCAAGAAAGAATGCTAATTCTCCCATCATGCTCATTTCATACTTGTTTCTCATTAGAGATGAGAACTTTTCACACAATTTTTCGTTTGTTGAGCCAAAGATTATGTCATCAACATATATCTGCACAAGAATGATGTCTTTGCCATGGTATTTATAGAATAAAGTTTTATCCACCATACCTCTTATAAATTGATTTTCCAGGAGAAAAGTGGATAATGTGTCATACCAGGCTCTTGGTGCTTGCTTTAAGCCATATAGAGCCTTGAACAGCTTGTAGACAAAATTATGCAGTTTGTCATTTTCAAATCCATGAGGCTGTTCAACATACACTTCTTCTTCTAATTCTCCATTTAGAAAGGCACTTTTAACATCCATTTGAAATACTTTGAATTTGCAGTGTGCAGCAAAGGCTAAGAAAATTCTTATGGCTTCAAGTCTGGCAACAGGAGCAAATGTTTCATCATAATCTATCCCTTCCTGTTGACAGTAACCTTTGGCCACTAGCCTTGCCTTATTTCTTGTCACATTTCCACTCTCATCTATCTTGTTTCTGAAAACCCATTTTGTCTCAATGACTGATTTTCCTTTTGGCCTTGGAACTAGTTTCCAAACATTGTTTCTTTCAAATTGATTGAGCTCCTCCTGCATGGCCATCACCCAATCAGAATCCAACAATGCTTCTTCAACTATTTTTGGTTCCATTTGAGATAAGAAACATGAAAACATGCTTTCAGCAGAGATATTCCTCCTTGTCCTTACACCAGTAGTGGGATCTCCAATAATTAGATTACTGGTATGATCTCTGTTCCACTTTGTTGATTGAGGCAAGCTACTTGTTTGATGAGATTGTCTTTCATCAATATGAGGATTTGATTCTCCACCATTTTCATTGTTCTGCTCATTTAGCTCAAATTCTCCAGTCTCACATTCTTGTTGATTGATGCCTGAAATTGTCTGTGATTGAGCTGAGGTTTGATTTAGATTATGAGTATTGACAGATTCTTTCTCATATCCCATTGATTGAATGAGACTTGGTTCTTCATCAACATATTCTTCTTTTTCCAAGTATCCTTGATTCTCAAATCTGAAGGGTTGCATTTGACCATCCTCATGTAGCCCTGGAAACTTGGTTTCATCAAACGTGACATTGACACTTTCTTCAATTGTTTTGTGCTCCATGATATAGACTCTGTAGGCAGTCCTTTCTATCCCATATCCCATGAAAATGCCTTCATATGCTTTAGTATCAAACTTGCCTTTTCTTTCATGGTTGTCTTTCATCAAAAAGCACTTGCTTCCAAAAATATGAAAGTACTTGACAGTAGGTTTCTTTCCTGTCAAAAGATAGTAAGGAGTATTGCCATGAGCCTTGTTGATTAGTGTCCTGTTCTGTGTGTAACAAGCAGTGTTGATGGCTTCTGCCCAGAAATATGTTGGTAATTTAGCATTACTCAGCATAGTCCTTGCAGCTTCAATAAGAGTCCTATTTTTCCTTTCTACAACTCCATTTTGCTGTGGAGTTCTTGCAGCAGAGAATTGTTGAACAATTCCTTGATCTTTGCAGAAGTTTCCAAGTGTAGCATTTCTGAATTCAGTTCCATTGTCACTTCTTAGAAATTGAACTTTTGCTTCAGGGGTCCTAGAATAGTCATCTATCATGACCAGTGCATATCTTTTTCTGGATAGTGATTGAACATTCACTGGTCCAAAAAGATCCATGTGAATCAACTTGAGTGCTTCAGTGTTAGTGTTGACTTGCTTTGATTTATGCATTGCTTTCCTCAATTTTCCCATTTGACAATCTTCACACAGTCCTTCTTGGCAGAATTCCTGTTGAGGTAGTCCTCTCACCAATTCCTTCTTCATTAGCATGTTCATTGTTTTGAAGTTGAGATGGGAAAGTTTCTTGTGCCAAAGCATGCTATCTCCAACACTTGCTTTGCTGTAGAAGCAAAATATTCTTTCCTCATTTGTTGAGTTTAAGTCTGCAACAAATAGGCTTCCTTTCCTTACTCCTTTCAGAGATAGGTTTCTATCCTTCTTGTGGTGGATTGTGCATTCCATCATGCCAAAGTTTACTTTGAATCCTTTGTCAGTGAATTGACTGACACTGAGCAGATTATGTTTCAAACCTTCCACAAGAGAGATTTCTTCAATGACAACATTTCCAGCTTTTAAACAGCCATATCCCACAGTGTAACCTTTGATGTTGTCTCCAAAGGTTATTGTTGGGCCAGCCTTCTCAACATATTGTGATAGCAGGGATATATCACCAGTCATGTGTTTGGAACATCCACCGTCGATTATCCACATGACCTGTTTACCTTTCTTTCCCTGCAAGTCAGAAAGAGTTTAATTTGCATTTGGTACCCAAGTCTTGTTGGGTCCTGCATACTCAGTATCATCAGAAACTTTATCAATATTTGAAACAATATTATCAGAAGATGGTTCCTTGACTTCTTTTATTACCCACTTAGTTTTTGACTTAGGCTTTTTCTTAGTGAGAGCAGACTTCTCACTTTCTTTAGTGGATTCAGAAGTCTTTGCAGTTTGCATATAAGAACATAATTCATTAGATGAAATTTGCAAATTAAAACATGTACTCATGGCAGTGATTTTGCATGGTATACAGTCAATGTTATTACAAACTACCAATTCTCTTTGCATAATGGGAGTTCTGTGTAAGTTCCCTTTCAACTCTGTTGCATTAGATATGCTACTAGTTGATTTCTTACAAACATGAGTTAAGTGATGTGAGGAGCCACAATTATTGCAAAGTTTCCTTGGTGCCTGCTTAACATACGAATAATTATTCTTTTTATCAATGCCTAGCTTCCCATTTCTGTTTTTGGACTTGGAGACAACTGTCTTGACAATCTGTTCAGAAGATGCTGTCGAGCTATTTTTGACAGCATCTTTTGTACTTGCTGTCTTGAAAGTAGGTTTGAAAGTTACTGTCTTGGATGACTTCTTGACAGTATCTTTTGAACACTTGGTTGGACTGTTTAATACTGTTTCTGTCATAGACATTTTGACAGAATCTTTTTCTTTCTTAGATTCACTGTCAATCCTCTCATCTTCATCACAGAGTTCTTGATTAATAATTAAGGAATTTTCATTAACCTCAAACTCTGTACTTTTGAAGATTGGATTGCTCACATTTTTGAGGATGTGAGGTCTTACAGTATTATTATCATCATTGTTCTGTATAACAGCCTCTTTACCAGGTCTCCTGCTATAATCATAGCCTATGCCTATCTTCTTACTTTCAGTATGTTTCTCATGATACTCTTGAACTATTTTAGAGGAATTTCTAAATGCCTTTAGCTTAAATTCATTCTCAGAAATTTCTTTTCTTAGATAATCCTCTATCTCTTTAGCACAGATTAAATCATTTTTTAGTCTTTCGTTTTCCTGAGCTAAAGAATCAATAGAACTGGTCTTAAGCAACAACACATCATTGTTGGATCTGAGTACTTCATTTTCTTTAGTTAATCTAGCAATTTCTTCATTTGCAGCAGATAAACTAGTATGAATATTAAACATTTCAGTACTCATTTCCTCAATGGTTTGCTTATAGTCATTTAAAGACATATCTAGTAATACTAGAGATGGTACCTGACTTGACGAGGTTGATGCTTCTTCATCCTCTCTAGCCATCAAGGCTAAATTCACAAATTCCTCTTCTTCTTCATTATCAGATTCATCCCAGCATTTTCCTTCAGCCACATAGGCTTTTCCTTGTCCTTTCTTAAATTGACTCCCAGTTCCTCTCTCCATTCTTTGTATTTGTTTTGGTCTTTTGCATTCAGTAGCAAAGTGACCAAGTTCATTGCAATTGTAGCATCTAAACTTTGACCTATCTACCATTCCTGTTTTGTATCCTCCCTTGGTGCCAGTAGCAGGTTTTGATGAGCTTCCTTGGTTATATTTTGGAAATTGACCTTGAGGCTTATATGGCTTGTTCCTCCTGAACCATATATTTTTGAATTTTCTTGCCATAAAAGCCATGGTTGGATTATCCATTTTCTCCATTTCTTCTAGAGTGAAGAATTCTTCATCTTCAATATCTTCTAGTTGAAGGACAACCTTTTCTTTATCTTCAACCACCTCTTCAATTTTCACAGATGAAAATTGAGGTTGTTGATCATTTTGAATTTGCTCACTTGCTTGAAAATATGATGGTCCTTGAGCAACTAGAGCACCAGCCATGTTTGTCATCAATCCTTTGGATCCACTTTGTATAGCTTTCTTTTGATAATATTCAAGTTCATAAGATTTTAGAACTCCATACAATGTTTCAAGAGAGACAGAGTTTAAATCTCTTCCTTCTCTTATGGCTGTTACTCTATGCTCAAGGTGTTCTGGAAGAGTTAGCAGAAACTTGATATTGACTTCCTTCTTTTCATAAAACTTTCCATGAATCTGGAGCTCAGCTATCAGTTTGCTAAATCTTTCAAACATGTGAGTTAGCTCTTCTCCATGCTTGCCCATAAACGCTTCATATTGTGACACCAGTATTTGTTTTTGATTCTCTCTGACCTCTTCACTTCCTTCACATAACAGTTCTATCTTTTTCCACATATCCCTGGCAGAGTTGCATGCTATTATATTTCCACTCATAGCTTTGTCCAGGGTAAGTGCATCTAGTAGAATGAGTTGCAGATGATCATCCAGTGCTACCTTTTCTTTTTCTGAGTCATTATACTCAGAAGGCTTCTTAGCAACCCAATGAGCTGGGATTACTACATCATTAACTGTAGCAGATGGAATTTCCTTTTGAGGAATGAAGGGGCCATTTTCCAGAATACCTAGGAATAGTGGATTCTGAGCTTTGATAAATAACATAATCTTCTTTTTCCATATGTTGTAGTTTTCTTTATCAAAAGCTGGAATCTTGATATTACTTGACCTTTGAATACTTGCCATTTGGATCTCAGATATGTGTATTAATCTGATAGCTCTGATACCAGTTGTTGGTCCAGGAAAGTATTGCAGAAGGGGGGTTGAATGCAATACTAATAAATTTCAAAAACTATTTCAACAACTTAAATAGAATTTGTAATTTACTAGTAGAAGAAATGCAAACGCAAGTAAAATCAAATACGAGGATTTCACAAAATAAATGTTTTATTTATTTTGCAAAGTTTTGCTACAACCTTGAGAACAAAATAATTCTCAAGCTACAAATACTCAAGAGATTACAGTTGTTGAGTTATTTTTGTTGTATAAATAGAGTGCTCTATTTATAGTGTGATAATCTACTGTACTACCACCATCAACATGGGTTGTTGAGTTGCTGTTATATTCCTTTTGCAGCTCATTCCATAATTCATTCCCATGTGATCATCACAAAGTAACTTTAAGATACTTTCCACATTTGAGCCACCCAGATCTAGCCATATTCAATTTTATCTGCTCTAGACTTTACAGGTTATTCCATGTGATCTCTCGAGCTTCAGTTATAGACTTTCCAAGCTTGCTGTAAAGGTTGAATATTACAACACGCCTGCTTCTTTTGAACATGTACTCTGTCGCTTAATTTGACTTAGAAAATTCCTAAATCAAGTTGATTCTAAATGACAGTATGTTTGCCACAAAGTTTGCTGTCAATGGATTACGCTTTGGTTGACAGTATGAATTTCCCGCAGATATTACTGTCAAGAATTTTGCTTTGATTGACAGTATGAATTCCCGCAGAGATTGCTGTCAAGAATTGTGCTTTGATTGACAGCATGTATTTCCCGCAGAGATTGCTGTCAGGAATTCCAAACTTACTGTCGCAAACTACATATCAAAGTTGCTGTCATCAGAATCTCCGCCAATGTTGCTGTCAAGTTGAAACTTGCTGTCGACTCCGTGAAACTTGCTGTCGACCTAGGCAACATGATGTTTCCTTGTAACCTTACTGTCAGGGCTTGACAGTAACTTTTATTCCTTCTGTCGAACTTATGTATTTCTTGAGGCTTGAACAAAATCGAACTTCTTCCAAGAATTACACTTATTACATAACAGTATTTATTTAAATTACAAGAATACATTTCAGGCTATGACAGTATGTTCTACTTAGTAAAAACTAAGTATACCAATAAAACTAGTTAAGTTGTCTATTCCATCACCCATAAATCCCAACACTAAGCCTACAAGAGTACATCTTTGAGACAAAACTCGGGATCTCATACGCAAAAACAAGCAAACACTCACAATCCACTCACAAAAGAATATTCACTCAAGAACAAGGGTAAGTGTATCACTCAATTCCAACAAAATCATAAGCATGCTTGACATTTGGTATCAATCTAACTCTTAAACATACACCAATGACGATAATCAAAAGGTCTTTATTTGGGTTGTAACGGGGCTAGGGACAAGGTATGTCAAATAAGCCAAAATAGGTGAAGTGTCAAAAGCTAGTAAGTACCATAATAATTCATACACAACACCCTATTTTCCCCCCACATAAATTTTACTAAAAACAAACACTCGACTAGTCGACTGAAATAGGATCACAACAAACACAAACATGCTCTCATAATATTTTTTTTTTCTTTTTTTTCTTTCATCTTTTTTTTTTCTTTTTTTTTCCTTTTTCTTTTTTTTTTCTTTTTTTTTCGAGAGCTAAATATAACACAAACAATAATATAAACAATAACAATGATCCCATGAATTTATTACACATGCCGACTATCAAGTAAACAATCAAACCCAAATTTCAATATTTCCCCCAAAAGTAAGACCAACAATAAACCCCTCCTTGCACACCTTATTACTCCCTTAAGCACTCTACTAGCCTTTGACAATGTGGGTTCAAATTAATGTAAGGCCAATACAAGAAAAAGGTCTCGGCAAGTAATGTGGTATGTCACCGAAAAAATAGGATTAAGCTCAACGGGTTAACTAATTGATCATGTAAATATGGTGTGGTAATATGGGAAAATATGTGGTTAATCCTAAATGCCTTTATCATTTTAATCTCCAAATAATGTCATGCATTTCAAGAAAGACCTCAAGCAACTGCTAGCAATGCAAACAATCCGTGGACACTCAAGCATACGAATAAATTGCAACAAATATGCAATATGGCTCAAAAAGTCACTTGGCAGGAAAAACATACTCAATCCCAAGTAAAAATCTCTCTAACGCACCTACTTGTATTCAAAGCATGAAAACTAAATCATCTTGCACATATTCATGTCCTTCTAATTACTTACAACATTCAATAAGTCTACTAGCTTCAACTTACTAGTGTATGTGTGTGCACAAGAACAAAGCATATCACTTCTCAAACAAAAGCATCAACAACACAAAATTCTTATCAAGCATGGGTGCAAATGCAATCTATTATGGACTCACATTAAATACGAACATAAGAACAGAATGTCCTATATGAAACAAACATGGATAACACGAACATAAATGCATAAATTACTACTACTAATATGCAAATCATGAAATCCTACATGAACAAATAATACAACAACTACTAATCCCTCAAACCACCCCCAAACTTAAAATATTCAATGTCCTCATTGAATGGAAGTAATACAAGGGAAAGTAGGAAACATACCTAAATAAAAATGCCGAAAAGCGTGGGTTGCCTCCCACGAAGCGCTTCTTTAACGTCAATAGCTTGACGTTACTTCCAAGCCTCCATTAAGGATGATAATAGTTTGCCTGGTCCTCTCTTCGCGAGACTTCATCGTCATCACGGCGGCACACTTTCTGCCCCTTCTCCTCGCTTGGCCTATTCGTATAACAACTATGTCCTATTCCAATGCCTTCATCTGTTGACCCAAAATCTGTCAATTTGTAGAACAACACACATTCGCGGGCTTCGCTTGAATATAATGGAGGAGGGTAAATGTAAATTGCTGAAGCCTTTGGTTCCTCAACGAGAACTTCCTCCATTGGCTCTAATGCGCTACCCCATCTTTATACTCTGAGACAAGTAGAAAATCTGCATCTTTCCCATATTCTTCAGCCTCTTGATACGCACATACCAATTTTTGAAATTTGTGCAGCTCAGCAGTGTCTATACCAAATAGTGCCCTTTCCAAATCATCCACCATCTTAACATGATCAAATTCCTCACATGGCTTGTGAATGCTCACCTCATCTTGGAATTTGTCTTCCTCAATTATGCATGCAGTACCTTGCTCCAAGTCACCGTTATTCTCTGGAATTGCCTCAAGCATGAATTGTTGATTCTCTTGTTCCAAGACACTACAAACTTGAGCAACAAGTGTCTCCATAGATTTGATAAGCTTCTCATTATTCTCTGCAAGCAACCTAATCTCCTTCCTAATTTCCTTCAAATCATCAACCTCGTCTGACTGAAAAGTAGGAATAGATTGCTGATGTTGAAACTCTTTACTACCAAAGACATATGACATATCTGGAACATCTTGCTGGTACTGTTGAGGATGGTATTGAAAATATGGTTGTTCCTCATAACTGACAAATGGATCAACTCCTCCGTAGTAACAATATTGCGATGGATCATGAACGCCCAAACACCGCTCACATTGATAAGGCATGGATGTCCTCGAATATGCCCACCATGGCAACTCCTCGCATGCCATCTTCAACACTCAAGTACCTGAAACACACCGAACTAAATAGATAGGTAAGAAAAACAAATCCGAGTCAGTGAACTCTAACGACCACTATTGACAAGCACATAAACCAAAAATAAAACACCGTTGATCCCCGGCAGCGGCGCCAAAAACTTGTTTGCACTAAATCACGCAAGCGTACGTGGTCACAAGTAATATATAAGGTTAAGTCCAAATTCGTTCCCACAGGGATCTGGTTATGGTTTTAATTCAGTAAACGCACCTATGCAACAGTGTATGATCTTAATTCACTGCTAAGACAATTAATAAATTAAGGTTTTAATTAACTAAATCTAACTAAAAAGCAAATTAACAAAACTACAAATTAACTAACTAACAAGAATTGAAATCTAATTACTTCTGCAAGAAAAACCATGGAATCCTAACTTCATTAAATACTTCGCTTAGATCTGATGCCTTTAATCACTATATGCAATGGTTATGATATCTGATCGGATAACACGAAACAAGTACACGCTACCTCTCAGTATACGAATACCAAACTAAACATACATCCACAAAAGAGATAGAAGATGAATAGACACCAATTATGCTTAGACCCTATATGTCTATAGAATTTGAAAACATAACGGTTGAAGAGCAAGTTATCCATAAAGATCACACAGGGCAGTATAAGTATTTTCATCTCACACCACGAATCATATTGATAAACAATTATGAACCTATGCTAGCATGGCAAGTTCTAAATCTCAAGATCCACTTTCACTTCACAAGAGATTAACAAATTAGATGTTCGCGACGCATCTATCTATTAAGCATAACCATACGAGGATATCAATTATACACCACACACAATCTTTAAAGCAATCAAGATACTAAAGCTCCATAAATAAATCCGTTAGAATCCCATGACAACGATTAGTTCATAATCGAACCTCTCGTCATCATGGGATCTGATGAAACCATGATAAAAACAAAGTATGAAAATATACAAATAAACCTAAGTAATTGATATGTAATGGTTTTTCTCCTAATGATGATTCAAATTACAAGGGTTGGATGTGTTTATATAGGCTCTACAAGTCTTGCCCAGCAAGAAAATACCCAAAATAGAGTTAAAATAGAATTTCTGCAAAATACGTTTCCTAAACTGATTCTGTTTTTAAGGAAAATTCGTAGCTGACTTTTCTTCAGTATTTCTGGGCCGTTCCAGTTGTATTTGGACCTCTGAACCACTTTAGAATGATAGAGAATCTCGTTAGCTTCGCGTGGACAGTAAGATCGCCCAAAACGGAGTTGTAGAACTCAAGATATGGCCAAAACAAAAATCCGAAAATCTGGCTGATTCGTACGCGCGCTGGCTGCGCTGTAGTTACTGTTCAAAGCGCTGGCTGCGCTCCTTTGGCTGCCGGGAGCTGATTTTGGCTGATTTTGCTCTATTTTCTTCGTTTTAACTCCGATTTTCATTCCGTTTCTTCCGGCTCTCTCGCAATTTGATGTACTATTATTCTTTTAGCTCAAAACCCACCATTTAAGCATGGAAAACATCATCCCACATCCGACTCTTATTCCTGCACAAATTCACTAAAAACACATCAAAAACACCACATACTTGAGTTCAAGTCATCAATTCAAGCCGAAATGGAACGCTCCAAATGGATATAAAATCCACTTATCACAGCACTCATAAAACCATAGTTGAAACGCATACGGGAAACCAACAAGCCTATAGTAATTGTCCTTGTTTGTTGTTCTCGCGGCATATTTCAATGATTCCAAAGTGTATGTAAACACTTCCTTACCCCAAGGAAACTTGTCAAAATCCCCACTATCTACAATGTCCAGATCACCTTTAGAGACAGGACAATCATAAGTCGAGCTAAGTAGGAAATTTTGCAGGAGGTACAGGTTTGCAAACTTCACCGCATCCTCATCTGTTCTCCACCCTCGAGAGTCGAATACCTTCTTCAAACTGCTCCTATATACACGTCTAATGTCTGAAAAATATGTAGCCTTGAAGCTGTTATCAGGCCTAGCATAACGCGTCTTGTCGACCGAACCAAAACACCTAAGACCGGTGACAAGGGCAAACTCTTTTATCCCAAAAGACATCTTCACTCCAGCAACACTAATACAAATCTCATGACTGGGTTGATTTATTTGTCTAAGCAGAAGGTTGTGGATGAGTTGGTGTTGTATCTTGAATGATGGTAGTCGCGTAAAATTTCCAAAGCACCCAGCAGCAAAGAGAGCAACCTACTCCGATGATAATGTTTCCCATATAGCCGTAATAAGTTTATACCTATTGTTGATACTTATCTTGGCTGGCTTATGATCTTTAACCGGAATAATATAATCCATACCCTACATTATTATGCAATACATGTGTGATTCATATGTGAGCCTTTACAAATGTATAATTATAAGCTGAAATCATGTTTACAACATTTGCAACCTTGTTTGCAACCTTTGCAACCATGGTTGCAAAGGTTGCAAATATGGTTGCACCTTACAGAAATAGATATTTAAGGCAAGTACCCCTGCGGGGCCTGTACTGATATCACAAACAAGGATACATGAGAGTCATAAAATACCTCATTAACAGGAATAGGATTGTCATGGATGGCTAACTTGGGCCTCTTATATTTTACTGTTGCCTTGGATTTTGTATTTTTCTTTTGTTTTGAAGGCACTATAGCTTTTGACGTTGAACCCGGGGAAGCCTCATCGACAGAAACCGGATCATCTTGGATGGCTGCCCTAGCCCTATTAGTTGTCAAGGGTGCTTTGGATTTCTTAGTTATCTTTCGTGTTGGAGGCATATCTGATTTCAATGTTGAACTCGAGCGAAACGAGAACCTTGTGCAAACCATGTTTCAACCTATAAAAAAACATATACAGCAACTAACTGTTAATATAAAAATAAACAAAACATAATTGTAAGATGTCTGCCCCTGCGGGGCCTCGTCTACGTAGTATAAAACTGATGGAAGATCACTGAATGAGTCAAAAAATTCACTTCATTCGACTAATGGCTTATTAAAACATATAAACAAGAGGAATAATTTAAGAAACTGATCTCAATTATCCTAAACAGATGCAAAAACTAACAAACTGATCTCAATTAACCAAAACATATGCAAAAACTAATCTCAATTCAACCTACAACCACATAACAACTCAGCACACTCCACCAGTTCCCCAATACAACAACAATTACATAAACTATCCCTCATCCACAATACATGCACAGATCCACAATAATTCCAACACAAAATGACTGAAATTAGCAATCTACAGTACTAATTACACTATATTAGGGCTGTAATCAAACATGAATTTAACAAAACAAGTACACAATGCAATTACCAACTAATTTAATTACTTCAATCAGAAGTAAACAAGTTTTTCACTTGTATACACATAACAAGCCTTGAATAGTCACAAAATCACTCTGACACTCCAAACAGTAAACCGTGTGTGTGTGAGAGAGAAAGATAGAGAGAGAGAGAGTACAGAATGATGGAGCTCACCGGATAACTTTTGAGGTCGCCGGGGAAGTTGAGGAGAAGCTTCGACTTAAAGTGTGAATGATGGAGCTCACCGGATAACTTTCGAGCTCGCCGGGATGAGAAATCAGATGAGATTGTGAGTAGAGATGAGAGCGTGAATGGAGATGAGATGAGTAACGGTTATAAAGGTCGTATAATTGTAAAAAGATAAAGTTTGCACTGCTTTCAACCGTATATTAAAAAAAAAGTGTAGATTTGAAAGCACATTTTACTAGCAGTAAAAATGTAAAAGAAAGTAGAAAATATATATATTTATGTAAATATCCTATTTTATTTTTAATATATATATTTCTCGTTTTGTTCAGTTCATGTTTCAGAATACCCCTCCCCCTAGTTGTGCATATTGATTTCCAAGTCTGATATGGACTGAATTGCAATTTTTTCATCACTCACAGATCAAGATAATGTATGTTCAAACAATTTCATCTCCAAACTGTAAGTTTAACCCTAGAAATGTTTCACCTTTTGCTCATTTCCTAAACCCCAAAAGTTCAAAACTTGTGTACAACAATCCAATTTACAAATCTGGGTTTTGCAATTTAGTGAAAAGGGTATCTGAAACACCAATATTCTTGAAAACCAGTAGTGGCTTGATTGGGATTATATGTGATGGGTCATTTGGGAAAGATGAGAAAGATAGTGAGAATAGTTTTTATATGAGAAGAGCTGTGGAGCTTGCTAAGAAAGCTACTGGGCATACTAGTCCTAATCCATTGGTTGGTTGTGTAATTGTGAATGATGGGAATATTGTTGGTGAAGGGTTTCATCCTAAAGCTGGTCAACCTCATGCTGAGGTAATTATTTCTTCATCTGGAAATTTAAATTTCATATAATATAAATTACGTATAGGGAAAATGAATTTTTTTGTCATGACCTTTTTAGAAATCTGTCACTCAATTATAAATTTTTCTTTTTTAGTCACTAAACTTAGGTTCGGTTTTGTTTTACTCACTAAACTTAGGTTCGAATTTGATTATTAGCATTATGTTAATTATTAGCATAAATTAAGAATTCCTTCATAATCATAAAAATATTTATTACACTTTTATAAAAAATAATTCTAATAAATTTAAATTTATATGAAACTCATCCTTAAACTTTTTTATTACATCCAAAAATTCAAATATGGTATTTTTGTACTCCATCAAAAAATTATTAATTAATGTTTTTAATGTCTTGAATACTTTTTACGTGCAACAAATCTAAAGATGTTGTATTATCTTTAATATCATCTATATATACATTAATTTTTTACTTGTATTATCTTTAATACCATCTGTTGACGGAGGAATTTGGGAACAACAAAATTCGAGGTACTTCGCCGGAAACAAGATCTACAGCGGTGGTTCTTTGCCGAAAAGAGTGGTGGCGTGTGGTGGCTGTTTGTAATTGGTGGCTGAGATTGATAGGGTTAGTGGCGGCTATTCTGAGCTCTCGACTTCCCACCCCTCAATCGGCCTACGTACCCCGGTATTTATAGGGGATCAAGCCATACGTAGTTCTTGGAGAGCAAGAAACCCAAATGGGCTTGGATAACGGACCAGCTTCCGGAATGTTCTACTATGAGGCCTAACCACAAAAGGCCCAAGGCTCATCCAAGATCTCAAGACTTCACGGATAAGGAAACTTCCCCCGTCGTGGACTAGTCCTATCCGCTACCAGCTATTTCTTGATTTCAAGGATGCAGGTATAGTCGTGGTTTACCCCAAGTGCAGAATGCATCCCTGTCCCCCGAATGAGAAGCACCCACCAGATAGCAGGACAGGTGATCCAGAGCTTTTGGGTGCAAAGTGCAGGATTACTCCAAAGTTCCCCAATGAGGGCGCGCCCATTGGCTACAGGAACAGAGCTCCCAAAGCAGACACCAAAAAGTCCCCATCTTTCCACCTTAGGGCGCACGGATGCTTCCCTTAGCGTCTAAGAAGGGTCCTTATATCCAGGCAAACCCCTGGAGGCCTTCTGCGACGGACATCCCCCTCCTGAGATACGACAGGAGGGAATTCTTCAACTTCTAGAATTCCAGCTTGAGTAGAATCCCACCTAAATAGAATCCTAACTTGAATAGTATCCTAGGAGAGATTTCTTCAATGTCTTCTTAGAAAACCAACTTTAACAGATTTGTCACCATATTTTACATTTAGGGCGCGCCCTAACTATAAGGAAAGCCAGGGCGCGGCCTAATTCCTCCAACTTAAGTCAAAACCCTAATTTACTCTAGATTTCCCCAAATTGAACCCATATTCGACCCGAATCCATCTTGAAAATACCCGAACCGAATTTTGGCTATAACAACTACCCCCCAATTCCATACGAAATCAGAGATGATGTATGGAATTTCTTCTGAAAAGCCCAAAAATTTTCACAAATCTTCATCAGGGCGCGTCTTCAGAATCTCAAACGGTTTACAGCTGTCATCCATTAACTTTTATATTCCCTATAAATACCCAAACATTTCTCACTTTACTCTTTTTACTCTCTCTCTCCCAAAAACTATACTCCGGCGACTTCTTTTTCCGAGTAACAATCCGGCCAATCTCGACGGTTTTCTTCAATTTTCTTCCATCAATCTTGTTCCAGAACTTCTAAGGTACATTTTTATACCTTTAATTTACGTTTTTACCATGTATATTGTCCGATTTTGCGATTTGACTTTTGGTTGTTTTCGTGTTCTTCAATATTACTTGTATATATATATATGTATGTATGCATGCTTGATCTTCATTTGCCACAATAACTTCTTCATAAATATGTTTCTGTCAAAATAACACGGTGAATCAGCTTTCAGGGCGCGCCTTGGATTCCTCTGATACCACGACGTAATTTTATAAATTTGATTCTTCATGACACTTCTAGAATACCTTAAAAAATATTTTAGGTGCATCCTTATGCTGTTAATCATTATACTCTAGTGCGCGCCTTTTACCCAGAACACGCCTTAGACATCTAGATCTCAATTTTTGCAAGGAATTCTTCTATTTATTTAATTCTTGGACGCGCCCTAAGTCCCTTTCATTTAATTTTGCAGCTGGAGGGCGCGTCTCCGCCTTTTCACCCATTTAGGGAATTCAACGAACGTTTAGGGATCCATTCTCCATTGCCACCCCCCTTATCTCCTGAACCTTATAGAAGCCCTTTTTCGTTTATTTCTCCTGAAGACAAGGCGCACCTTATTGAAGATTTCAACGAAGGCAGGATGAATTTCTCCGATGAAGATTCCTTTGATGGTATTCCCCTTACCACTCAAATACCTGAAAAAATTCCAACACCAATACCTGAAAATACTTCAAATCTCATATACACAGACCCATCTGACAATGATTATGCTCCGGACTCCAATTCTCCCAGTGACACGCATTCTTCTGATACATATTCCTCTGAGGGCGCGCCTTCCGCCTCGTCTATCTCACCAGTAATCAATTCTGAACCAACATCTCCACCTTCATCACCTACCCCATTCGAACATTGGGAAGTCCTTGATGAAGAAATTGATATTGATTGGGGTAGATATAATGAGATATCTGAAAAAGAAAAGAACCAACTTAGAAAGAAACAAGGCAAACTAGCCTGTGTGAGCATGTCTTCTACGGCCACCAATGATGAAGTGGAATGGGATATGAAATACTATGGCCAAGAAGGACTCTGGGCAATTCCTCACTCCCACCACCGACCTCACCTTTTCAATTATGGTGGAAATTTCAGAATTCCAAGAATGGTTCTTACCCCAAAACTCGTTGCTTTAGGTGTGGGCGCGCCTTTACACCCCTTCCTAAGAGAAATCCTTGAATGGTACGATCTAGCCCCAATCCAACTCTCTCCAAACAGCTATAAACTTGTCTTGGGCTTATTCATTCTCTACCATGACCTGGGTTTTGGGGCACCCTCCATGCCAGAAATCAGTTATTTCTTTAGCATCCGTCAATCAAGCATTGGATACTATTATCTGGTAATCAACAAACCTCACAATAACAAAGGTTTTTCTGAGGGAAGAGTTAGCCACACCAAAAGATGGAAGGAACCCTATTTCTTCATCTGGGACGTTCCTCGAGTTCGTCTTCAATTCAATACAGATCCATGTAAGTGAGGGCGCACCCTACACTCTTCTTTTCTCCTTTATTCAATTTTCTTTTAACTTTAACTGATATCTTTTAAACCAAAACAGATAGAAGAGTTCAAAAAGAACTTCAGGGCGCGGCCTCGTCCCGGGCCAAAGCCATCCTAAAAGTTGCAGCGGAGAAATTTAATCTCCAAACTCTAATCACTGAAGAAAATCTAAAAAGGGTTGGAATTCTTTCCGACAGGGTTGGTTCTATTTGTAAATTTAAAAAATTTAGAAATGGCATCGCTGTTCCCACCTCTTCATCTAGTGATAGCAAAAATGAAAATTCTGATTTTGACGAAGGTAATAATTATAGTGTAGGATAGGGCGCGCCTTAACCATTTTTTTTCCATTTCTTATGTTTTGTTTTATACTTTGCCTTCTTTACCCAGGGCGCGGCCTAACCTTTCTTCCCTTTTATCTTATACAGGTATGGCTCCTAGGATTCTTCGCGGATTTGGCGCTGCTAAAAAAGAAGAGTGACAAAGAAAAGAAACATGACCAGGCGGATACATCTGACTCCAGGGCGCGCCCTGTGCAGGACAAGAATTCCAGTGACATGATCACTCCATCCACAGAATCTCTGAAGAGGAATGCTGATATTCAAGAACCTATCACTGACAGGGGCAAAAAGCCAAGATATGAGGGCGCGCCCTCATATGTTGAAACCCTAATTGGCCCTGCTGCTGCCTCCCTTGTTGAAGAAAAGGAGGTTGACATTTGGCAAAATATGAATGCGGATGAGGAATCTCAGTCCATGATTCGGGCATCTGCTCAACTGCTTATTCAATCTCTAGGGCGCGCCCAGAGGGTTCATAAGGAAAAACTCCACATCAACAGACTTGAAGCTGAGAATAGGAAGTATTCGAAGATGATTGTTGACAATGATAATAAATGGAAGAAAGATATGGATGCCAAGAATGACAGAATTGCTGATTTGAAGCATGATCTGGATGAATCCATTGAACATCGCACTCTTTTGAATACCAAAAATGACGAATTAGAGAAAGAGGTGGAGGAACTCCGAGCTCAGCAAGGTTCCCTAGAAATCGAAAAGGCCAAGTTAAAAGAACAGAGAGAAGCCATTGAAGATGAAAACTTTGAAAAGGGTTTTAACTTCTATCTTCTTGGCTTTCTAGCCAACGATCCTGACTATAACTGGGAGAAATTTGGACCTGCTGCTGCTGAGGATATAGCAAAGTTTAAGGTTGACAAAGCCTTAGCCATTAAGGCAAAAAGAGTAGAGCTAGGGTTAGAGGAGGCTTCTGAGGGCGCGCCCTCTATTGACAATGTTCAACCCTCTCCTGCAGCTATCCCTACTCAAAGCTCTCCTCTTGCAAATGTATCTCCCCTTCAAACGGTTTGCCCAAACGATGCTCAGGATGCACTTCCTTCACCTTCCAAGGTTATCCCTTCTTCTCCCCCTAAGGACGCGTCTTAGGATTTCAGTCTTTTAAACCTGTTTCGTATATACTTTAACTTTTAAGGTGCGGGTCCTTTGTAAAACCCTACAATTTGTAACTCCTAACTTTTTAGTGCCTTTTGAACTTTTGCTATGCTCATTATTTATCTCCATGCTTTTATTTGTTAAACTCTTCAAATTAGGGCGCGCCCTTGATGTCTTTAATCTTGACCAAAATAAAACACAAAGATTCTTCATTCATGTTGAGGGCGCGCCTTAAGGCACTACCCTTTTCAGGATTCCTTTAACTTGTCAATTACTACATAGTAAATCTTCATATATGTTAAGGGCGCGCCCTAAGAAATGGGCACGGACCTCTTATACTTCAATCAAAAAATCTTCAAAATTCTTGAAAAAATGTCTTGATATACTATTAATCTTCAAATATTCTCAAATCTCAGCAGAACAAGGGAAGGTATACATGTTCTACCCCCCGAGCTAAGGAGAATAAACTTCTAAAAAACGTGTAATAAAAACAGCAAGTCTCGACTAGAACTAAAGAAGGCGTATGTGTACTACCCCCTAGACTAGGAGAAGATTTATTTATACTAGTCTATAACTTAAATATAAGCCTTCATATAATAGGGGATCAAAGCCGCATCCTACTGATAATACTTTCTCAAATGCTCTGCATTCCATGCTCTTGGGATTATGTTGCCATCCAAGTCTTCTAGATGATAAGTTCCTTCCCAGATGATAGACTTTATCTTGTAAGGTCCTTCCCAGTTGGGACCAAAAACTCCATGTGCTGCTACTCTTGTATTAGGCATGACTTTCCGCAGAACTAGATCACCCACCTTGAAAGGCTGAGTCTTCACCTTCTTGTTATAGTACCTTGCAGCCCTCTGCTGATAAGTTGCCAACCTCAACTGCGAGTTAGCCCTTGTCTCCTCCAGAAAATCGAGATTTAGCCTTTGGTTCACCATATTCGATTCTTCCTCATAGAAATCTCTTCGGAATGACCCTGCTCCAATTTCCACTGGAACCATTGCCTCACACCCATAAGATAACATGAAAGGAGACTCTCCAGTTGTAGTTCTTGGAGTTGTGTTATACGACCATAAGACCATAGGAAGTTCCTCGGGCCAATTCCCTTTGCTTTCTTCTAATTTGGTCTTCAAAGTGTGTTTGATTATCTTGTTAATAGCTTCAGTCTGCCCATTACTCTGAGGGTGATATACAGCTGCAAATTCTTTCTTGATTCCTAAATCTTCACATAGCTTTCGCAACTCTTTGCTATCAAACTGCTTTCCATTATCTGAAACAAGCTTGTAAGGAATCCCGAATCTGCACACAATAGAGTTGAACACAAAATCCTTGATTTTCTTCGCTGTTATCTTGGCCAAGGGCATTGCTTCCGCCCACTTAGTGAAATAATCTACAGCCACAACAGCGTACTTGACTCCTCCCTTAGATTTAGGGAGTTCTCCAATAAGATCAATTCCCCACATAGCAAATGGCCATGGACTCATCATAGAAGTCAAGGTAGTTACGGGAATCGTTGAATAATTGGCAAACCTCTGGCATCTATCGCATGCCTTAACAAACTCATAGGCATCCTTCTTCATAGTAGGCCAATAATAACCTTGCCTTAACACCTTCATTACCAACGAACCACCCCCCGAGTGATTGCCACAAATTCCTTCATGTACCTCCCTTAGGATATAATTGCAGTCATCCCCATCTATGCACTTCAGAAGCGGTTGATTGAAACCTCTCTTGTACAGAATCCCATCATACTCCACAAACCTGGCAGCATGATATCGAAGACGCCTTGCTTAAATTTTATCGCTTGGGAGAATCCCCTTGCGTAGATATTCTAGAATTGGAGTCATCCAGGTAACTGACGGAGTACTCTCCACTTCCATAACTTCCACCTCTGGAATACTTGGCACTTCTTGAATTTGTAGAGGAACTGTTCCTAACAACATAGCATCCTTCTGGGATCCTAGCTTAGCCAAAACATCTGCAGAGCAATTTTCATCTCGAGGAATGCATTCCAACCTTACTTCACGAAACTTCTGAATTAATCGTTGTGCACACTTCATGTAGAGCTCTGTTCTCGGACCTCTACACTGAAAACCTCCTTTGATCTGCCTGACCACTAACTCTGAATCACTTGACACAATCAAATTTACTATTTTCATTTCCAAGGCCATTTTCAATCCATTAATCAAAGCTTCATATTCCGCATCATTATTAGTTGCCTCGAATTTGAAATGAATAGCACTCATTAGTTGATTTCCTTCAGGTGTCACCAGGATTACACCTGCACCAGCCCCTCCATTGTTTACAGCTCCATCTACGTGCAACCTCCACCAAGGTTGGGGAATTTCCTCAAGAGGGCGCGCCCTCTTAGGAGGAATTCCAGGTTCCACTAATACAATTGACTTTTCCTCGGTCTCTGAATCAAACTCCAGGATAAAATCCGCTAAAGCCTGACCTTTAATTGCTGTTCTTGGCGTATATTCCAAATCAAACTGCCCTAATTCGATGGCCCATTTCAACATTCTCCCTGAAGCTTCCGGTTTGTGAAGAATACTTCTCAATGGATAAGCAGTACGAACCTCGATCCTGTGAGCTTGAAAGTAAGGACGAAGCTTCCTTGCCGCCAAGATTAAAGCAAAAACCAACTTTTCCATACTGGTGTATCGAGTCTCTGCATCATGCAAACGCTTGCTCACATAGTAAACCGGGGACTGATGATCAATCTCTTCTCTCACCAATACTGCACTAATGGAGTATTCTGATACTGCCAAATATAATACCAACGTTTCTCCCTCCACGGGCTTAGCTAAGAGCGGAGGATTCCCCAGCTGCTCTTTAATTTTCTGAAAAGCATCTTCACACTCAGGAGTCCACACAAAATCTTTGGATGCTCCTTTGATTGCCTTGAAGAACTCTCTGCATCTATCCGAAGATTTTGACACAAAGCGATTTAGTGCTGCAATTCTCCCAGCTAAACTCTGAACTTGCTTCACACTGGATGGAGATTTCATGTCAAGTAAGGCTTTAATCTTGGCTGGATTCGCCTCGATCCCACGATGGTTAACCATGAATCCTAAGAATTTTCCGGATTCCACTCCAAACACTTTTTAGGATTCAACTTCATTCTGAACTTCCTCAATACTCCGAACATCTGCTCCAAATGCTTTACATGGTCTTTTGCCCTCAAAGATTTAACAAGCATATCATCCACATATACTTCCATAGTTTCCCCAATCAAATCTTTGAACATCTTGTTTACCAACCTTTGATAAGTGGCTCCGGCATTAATCAAACCGAATGGCATTCCAATGTAACAGTACAAACCTCTATCTGTGATGAAAGAAGTATGCTCCTGATCCGGCTCATACATAGGAATCTGATTGTAGCCCGAGTAAGCATCCATAAAACTCAAAAGAGCATGGCCAGCCGTGGCATCCACCAACTGATCAATTCGAGGGAGAGGAAAACTATCTTTAGGGCAAGCCTTGTTCAAATCCGTGAAATCCACACAAGTTCTCCACTTTCCATTAGACTTCTTGACAAGAACAGGATTAGCCAACCAATCTGGATAGTATGATTCCTTGATCAAACCAACATCTAGAAGTCTATCAACTTCTTCTTTTAATGCTATAGCTCTTTCTCCACTCACAGGTCGACATTTCTGGCGAATTCCCTTCCTGGTGGGATCTATGTTCAGATGATGACACATAACCTCTGGATCAATTCCCACCATATCAGCATGACTCCAAGCAAATACATCCAGATTATTCAAGAGAAAATTAGTGAGCATTCCTCTCAACTTGGAATTCAATTGAGATCCGACTTTCAAAACCTTACTCGAATCCTTTTCATCCACCAAAATTGAAATAGTATCCTCTACAGGACCAGTCTTTTCCACAGGTTGTGGTGTTCTTGGATCAAGATCAAAATCAAAGTTTCGTGGATCCTCGATTGGTGCTGCATCCTTGGAGGGCGCGTCCTCTTTAAGAGGGAAGTCTTCCTCAACAAGGGTATGCACCAAGCCCTCAAGTAACATTCGCCTCCCTTCAACCTGTTCACCTCTGATATTAACCAAAATCACCTCCTCTGAGTCTTCTTCAATTTCCTCCAGAATCCCATCCTGAAGATCATCAACACTGGAATATCCTCCTCATGGCGCGCCCTAAATGGGGGCGTGTCTTCTATTGGTTCTTGGACAAGATAGTGTACTTTTACTTCTCCCGGGACAATACTCATAACCCCTGAACTATTTTCATTGAGGGCGCGCCCTCCATTCTGCAGTTTCCTGAATCCCTTGATTGCCTTGTGATAACAATCCCTCGAATTATGCTGGGATCCTCGGATCGTTCCCACACCGTTTGGTGTAGGAAACTTCATTGCAAGATAATATATGGAGGTCACAACCTTCATTTCTTTAACAAAGGACGTCCTACTAAAGCGTTGTGTGACGATTCCACATTCAAAATCATGAAATCCATCATTTGAGTCACAGAAAGAGTTCCTTCCCCGAGAGTTACTGGTAACGTGATAGCTCCAATGACCTTTACAGATTCGCCCGAAAAACCATAGATCCATCCGTTATCTTGAATCATATCCTTATCTAGAAGTCCCAGCTTTTGGTAAGTGCTGTAATACAGAATATTCACTGAACTTCCATTATCAACAAAAACTCGATGTACATTCTTGGACCCAATCTGAATTGCCACCACCAAAGCATCATTATGAGGATGGTGTACCCATCTTGCTTCTTCTTCAGTGAAAGTGATATCAGCGAATTCTCCCTTGAACAATTTTGGCGGCCTCAACTCCAAACTATTCACATTTGTAAGAGGTCGGTATCTTGCTTCTCTAATATACCTCTCCATAGTATGATTACTGTCACCTCCTAGGTGGTGTCCACCAAAGATAGTGTGAATACTTCCTTCCCTCACAAACTTCTTTTCTTCAGGCTTACCATCTACATGGGGGGCGCGCCCTCCATCTTGCTTATCAGGATTCTCCCTATGTTTTTTCACCTCTCTGACAATCCATTCTATTAGATATCCTTCCTTGATTAGATCCTCAATTTCATCCTTCAATTGACGGCACTCATGAGTATTGTGCCCAGAAGACTCATGGAATTCACAGTACTTCCTTTTATCTTTACTTTGCCAAGAAGAGAGAGGCTCTGGCTTTCTGAAGAATCCTTTATTTTTGTTCACTTCAAAAATATGTTCAATGGAGGATGCTAGGGGTGTATAATTACCCGGCCTTTGATCATAAGTGTAAGTATCTGGAGGACCCCAATTTCTGCCAGATTCAGTTAAGTTCACACGATTGGCACCTGTTGCTATCCGGCGAGTTGGACTGGGAGACCTATCCTTCCTCTTTCCAATCTTTACCTTGGAACTATTTTGATTATCGGTCTTTCGATTATCTGCCAAAGACTGCTCCACAATCTTGAAGGATTCAGCTTGTGCAAACACATCAGCCAATGTTGGTGGATCTCGTCCTTGAAGATGTTTCCAGAAGTCAGTTCCCACCGATAATCCAGCTATTAGAAAACTCTTGAGCGTTTCATCAGTTGCTCCTCTCACCAGAGTTGATTCCGAGTTAAACCTCTTGAAGTAAGATTGCAGACTTTCTCCTTCCCTCTGCTTGATATTGGCCAAAGTTGTGACGGGAGGAGCATATTTCACTGCTGCCTGGAATTTCGTCAAAAACAAATTCCTCATCACCTGCCAAGATGTAATAACACTCGGGCCAAGTTTCTGAAACCATTGCTGAGCACTCTCCCTGAAAGTTGCTGCCAACAATCGACACCTAGCCAGCTCTGTCACTTGATAGACATCCATCTCGATATCAAAGCGTCCAAGGAATTCAACAGGATCTGCATTTCCATGAAAGCGCAAATCATTTGTCATAGATCTATACCCAGTAGGAAGTTGCGCCTCTCTTACTTCAGTTGAGAATGGAGAGGAAGTTTGTGCAGTAGCAGATATTCTTCCTCCATCCAAGTGAGCAAGGAGCTTCTTCAAATCATCCACATTGAAAGTTCCAACCCCGGGAACATTCTGAATATTTGGTTGTGCCACAGTTTGAGTACCCCCTGGAGGTGGAGGTGGAGCCGCTGTCTCCACACCTCCTTGATTCCCTGCTTGTGGCTAAATCACAACATCCTCTTGAGTTTGAGTTTGTGTTTGTTGACCTTCTGGATTTCCATGAGGTTGCGGATTCCCCTGAGAATTTCCCTGATATTGTTCTCCTGAGTGAGGGCGAGTCCTCGATCTAGACTCATCAGAAGTACTTGGAATTTGATGATTACGGGGAGATCTTCTACTTGAGGGCGCGCCTTTATGATGGGGGCGCCCATCTCCTTGATACCCTTCCCTTCTTTTATCACCGTTATCACGGTTTCCTCTTGCTCCAGTGTTGTGATGAAAAGTTTGTTTAGATCCAAGGGGCCGCGACCTATTGTGAACAGGGGGCGCGCGCTGTGGATTACTATTGCGAGCAAGAGATCGCTCATGTCCAAGGGGCCTCGACCTGTTGTGAACAGGGGGCGCGCGCTGTGGCTCATGACTCCGTGTAAGGGCTCGCTCATGTCCAAGGGGCCTCGACCTGTTGTCAGGGGGCGCGCGCTGTGGATCATGGGGTCGTGATTCCAAGTATTTGCTTTTCTTCTGTTGCTCAAGGAGTACCATCCTTAAATCATCGTCATTAAGCCTTATTCCAAGGCGTTCCTTCAGGCTGGCATAATCTTTCCTTTCTCTAGCTATTTGCTCCTCATCCCTTTGAATTTCGCCAGGAGTGCGTCCCGAACGATGAGGATGAGGGCGCGCCCTATCTTGAGGATTTAACAACCTGCGCTCAGAATTATCTTCACTAGGATATTCAACAATCGGATCAGAATAATCTAACCTTCTAGGAGTGACCAGCTGAAATCTCCTTTCCTGATTTTCCTCCCTCCGGGAATCTTCCTCAATCTGAGGGGATTTGCCTGATCGGCGATGATTTCGCGGGATACTCCGAGATTTTCTCCTAGATTCTTGCACTTCCTCCACAGAACTCAACCTGGCTCCGAAACTATTTATGGCATCTCCCATACGATACAACTGTTCCATTAATGTCGCGTTACTGATAAGAACGGGCGGCTGGCCACCGCCGGTGGCTGGAGTTCCATGGTGATGTAGAGGGACAGAGATTTCCTCCGGAACATAAGCTTCGTGACGAGCTTGGTTACCCCCCAAGCTATCTTCAGAATCGTAATAATCCTCTTCGTGAGAACCTCCGCGTTGATTGTGAGACATCTATTCCTCCTAAGATGAAGATCTTGATTGCCCCCCCTCCTTCTAGCGCCAATTTGTTGACGGAGGAATTTGGGAACAACAAAATTCGAGGTACTTCGCCGGAAACAAGATCTACAGCGGTGGTTCTTTGCCGAAAAGAGTGGTGGCGTGTGGTGGCTGTTTGTAATTGGTGGCTGAGATTGATAGGGTTAGTGGCGGCTATTCTGAGCTCTCGACTTCCCACCCCTCAATCGGCCTACGTACCCCGGTATTTATAGGGGATCAAGCCATACGTAGTTCTTGGAGAGCAAGAAACCCAAATGGGCTTGGATAACGGACCAGCTTCCGGAATGTTCTACTATGAGGCCTAACCACAAAAGGCCCAAGGCTCATCCAAGATCTCAAGACTTCACGGATAAGGAAACTTCCCCCGTCGAGGACTAGTCCTATCCGCTACCAGCTATTTCTTGATTTCAAGGATGCAGGTATAGCCGTGGTTTACCCCAAGTGCAGAACGCATCCCTGTCCCCCGAATGAGAAGCACCCACCAGATAGCAGGACAGGTGATCCAGAGCTTTTGGGTGCAAAGTGCAGGATTACTCCAAAGTTCCCCAATGAGGGCGCGCCCATTGGCTACAGGAACAGAGCTCCCAAAGCACACACCAAAAAGTCCCCATCTTTCCACCTTAGGGCGCACGGATGCTTCTCTTAGCGTCTAAGAAGGGTCCTTATATCCAGGCAAACCCCTGGAGGCCTTCTACGACGGACATCCCCCTCCTGAGATACGACAGGAGGGAATTCTTCAACTTCTAGAATTCCAGCTTGAGTAGAATCCCACCTAAATAGAATCCTAACTTGAATAGTATCCTAGGAGAGATTTCTTCAATGTCTTCTTAGAAAACCAACTTTAACAGATTTGTCACCATATTTTACATTTAGGGCGCGCCCTAACTATAAGGAAAGCCAGGGCGCGGCCTAATTCCTCCAACTTAAGTCAAAACCCTAATTTACTCTAGATTTCCCCAAATTGAACCCATATTTGACCCGAATCCATCTTGAAAATACCCGAACCGAATTTTTGGCTATAACACCATCTATATATACATTAATTTTTGTACCGAATCGAACTTGAGCTCGATTACCTTAACGAGCTTTTTTTCTTGCCGAACTCGAGTTCATTACGACCCGAGCCGAGTCAAGTCGGTAACGAGATTAGCGAATCGATCCCTCTCAAATTTAATTTTATCTTCCTATATCTTATTAAACTTTATCTTACTATGATTTTTAAGATATAGTAAAATATCGATAAATGAATGTTCGTTAAATGAATAACCTTGTTAAATGAATATTTTTTTCCGGTCCAAACATAATAGAGATAATGTATTTTTGTCCTCGATTAATGAATAAAAAATTTCAGTCCCAAACGTATTCATTCATCGAGGTTTAACTGTAAAGATAAATCATTAGAGAGGATAACTTTATCTTATTAAACTTTATCGATTTATTTCCAAGATACAATTTAATGCAGACTTTATCTTATTAAAATTTATCGATTTATTTTCAAGATAAAGTTTAATGTTGACTTTATCTTATTAAATTTAATCGATTTATTTTTCAAGATAAAGTTTAATGCATCATTTTCAAGTATTAAGTTTAACAAATTGTTCTCTATAATGCATCATTTCTAAGTATTAAAACATCAATTGGCTTTTTCACTCCGAACCTAAGATTAGTCATTAGTGAATAAAAAAAAACTAACATAATGCTAATAATAAAATCCGAACCTAAGTTTAGTGAGTAAAACAAAACACAAACCTAAGTTTAGTGACTATAAAAGAAAAATTCATAGTTGAGTGGTAGATTTCTAAAAAGGTCAATAGTTCAGTGGCAAAAAATTTAATTTTTCCTTATGTATATGATAAATATTAAAATGATATATACCATCTTTCCAAGTTTCTATCTTTGATTAGATTTAGTACTTGTGTAGTTTACATGTAGCTCATTGTGTTTGTTAGGTTATAATTGTTGATACAGTAAAACCTCTATAAATTAATACTCGATAAATTAATAATCTCTATAAAATTAATAATTTGTCCAGTCCCAACTTGGGACCAGTACAAAATTGGACCCCAATCGATAAAATAATAAGATAATAACTTTTTTGAAATCCCATTGTATATATATTAGTCCCAACGAAACTATAAATTATTAATTACTAAAAGATTCCAAATTCTAAGATTGTCTAGTAAAAAATGAAACTATAATCACTTATTTTTTTGTTGAACTTCAAATCTATATTGAGTTCATCTTTAAATATTCTCATTGCACTTAAGAGTTTGGGCATTGTCTTCTCGTATTTCAACAAAAAGTTGTGAAGAGTTGTTTCCACTTGCAATGCTTCTTTCCGAGTGACCGGTTCCAAAACTGGTGAATCAAACTCGAATTCAATTAATTTGTGAATGTACATTAATAGAATGTTCCTTGGAACTTGTTTTTGTAATTTATTTTTCATTTTTAATTAATATGCATTATAAATAGTACATTGGACTTGGAAATTTAAATATCATACGTAAAACCTCTTTAAATTAATAAATTATTAATTTATCGATATAATAATATCTCGCTAAATTAATAAAATATCCCGGTCCTAACATTATTAATTTATAGAGGTTTTACTGTATTAAGTTTTGTTTCCTCAAGAGTTAACTGTTAAGACATAATTATGTAGAAGTGGTAAATTTGGGTTCCGGTGACTTCATAAACATGTCATAAAGGAATAGTTCATAGTTTGCACTTTTTCAGTTTTTTGAGTTCAATACTGACAAAAAAATTTAGGAAAAAAAAAGAGTTGACGGTTTTGAAATTCAGCTATGCTTGAAGCATTGTGCAATCTATAACCTTTATTAATAAGCGAAACACCATTTTTAACGGTACTACTTTTGGTTTCACTCCTATTTTGGTTTCACCCCTATTTTGGTTTCATCCCTATAATCCTTTTCTACTATAATTCTATGATGTTTTTTTAATAAAATAGAAATTCTATTATAATTATAATTTTTTTATTACAACTTTAAATAAAAAAATAGTTTCATCCCTAGAATCATATTCCCTTATAATTCTATGTTATTTTTAAAGAAAATTAAAAATTTGAAATCTTATTATAATTATAATACAATTTTTTTAATCATAATTTAGAATCAAAAAATAATACACCCTTTTAACGGTACCACTTTTGGTGATATTTTGGTTTCACTCTATAATCCTATTTCAACTATAATTCTATGATATGATATTTTTTAATAAAATAGAAATTCTATTTTAATTATTATTTTTTTATTACAACTTAAAATAAAAAAATATTTTCATCCCTAGAATCATATTCCCTTATAATTCTATGTTATGTTTTAAATAAAATAATAAAATTGAAAACCTATTATAATCATAATACAATTTTTTTTATCATAATTTAGAATCAAAAAATAATACGATCAATTCTCCAAAAGATTTTTCAAGGAACACCCCTTTAACGGTACCACTTTTGGTTCGGACCGTATTTTGGTTTTACCCATATAATCCTATTTTTACTATAATTCTATGTTGTTTTTTAATAAAAAAGAAATCGTATTGTAATTATAATTCTTTTGTTACAACTTTAAATAAAAAAATAGTTTTATCCCTAGAATCATATTCCCTTACAATTCTATTTATTTTTTAAAGAAAATAGTAAAACTGAAATCCTATTATAATTATAATACAATTTTTTTATCATAATTTAGAATCAAAAAATAATACGACCAATTCTTCAAAAGATTTTTCAAGGAGAACAACTAGAACATGCTTCTATACACTACAGGGATGGCAATTTTTACCGACCCGATGGATACCCGATCCGTACCGACCCTATTGGATCTTACCGAACCCGAATATTTGGGTTTGGGTTTGGGTTTGGGTTTGGGTTTGGGTTTATATTTTAAACCCGAATTAATTTTGGGTCGGGTTTGGATTTAGGGCTTACCGTACCGAACCCGACCCGAAAACCCGAAATCCGTTTCGAACCCGACCGAACCCGAACCCGACCCGAAAACCCGTATGTAATATAAATAATATTATATATATATATATATATTAATTATTAAACTATTAATCTGTTTATAGTTTATTAGTTTATACGGATTAGGGTTAAGAGACACAACACTCACTCAGACACTCACTCAATTAATTATTAAACTATTAATCTGTTTATAGTTTATTAGTTTATACGGATTAGGGTTAAGAGACACAACACTCACTCAGACACTCACGCCTCTCACCACTCACTCAACACTCAGTCGAAAGACTCGAAACACAAGCCGCAAACAATTAAACTGACACAAAGCCTAGTTCAATTTAAGTGATTAAACTGACACAGATCCTCAACGAATCTTCAACGATTCATCAACGAAGCTTCGAATTTCGATTCATCTTCGATTCAAGCGATATAAAGAGATTTCCAGATTCATCAACGAAGCTTCGAATTTCCAGATTTCTCCTGAGAGGTATAATCTTAATTCTTAATTAGTTTGTTATTTTGTTTCTGATTAAAGCGATTGTATACCCTAGTTTTTTTAATATTTGTATTTGTTGGATTGAGTTTGAGATTTGAGATTCTCAAAATTAATTACTAGCCAGTATTAAACATGTACCTATTTAAGTTTGATAAACACGGCTAGTTTCATTCTTTTTATGTGTACAAGTGGTAGAGGGGAGTGAATAATTGATTACTTTTTATGTGTACTAGTGATTGTCTTTGTGTTCTTGTCTGGATGTGGATTGTGGACCATACTTATTACTCTTTTGATATCAAAATCTGCAAGTTCTTTGTATTTCGAAACTCTTTTTTTGGTAATTAAGATTGATGGCTAAATTTTTACAATACTTAGTTACTTACTAGTTGTCTTGTCTATATTGTACGCAGATAGAAGTTATGGATTCTCAGTCAGTACCAGTAGCAGATGCGAGTTCTGAACCTTCAACAAAATCACAGTCACAACCTTCAACTGTAACACCTGAACTTCAGTCAGGTGTGAAAGACAGCAATTCAGGACCTGAGGCCCCTGATGTAATTGTAGTTGATGATAATGCACAGGCCCAATCAAATTTGAATGAGGGAAAGGGTGGTGCAAAATTAAGGAGTGAAGTTTGGAAGCACTTTGACAGGAGGTCAGTTGATGGTTCTCTTAGAGCTTTTTGCAAGCACTGTTCAGATGACCTCAGTGGTGAACCCTCCTCTGGAACGTCGCACTTAAGGAATCATTACTTAAAGAAGCATTCCAAGAATGAAGATATAAGGCAGAAACTTCTCACAAGTAACTTTAAGCCTCTAAGGTACTTTACTTGCCATTTAGTTTTACCGTTTTCATTCAGTAACACATGCTACTAAACTGTACTGATTGCTTCTGTGTAGGTTGTTGTGTTAATGTGTTACTTAGTACTTGGATACAATCTTGGATACACACTCTGTCTCTGTTTGTCTGGAACCATGCTGCTCATTGCTCAACTCAAGTGCTTAGGAGTCAGGCCTCAGCTGCTGCTACTAAATGCTGATTTTGTTATTGGGATTCTTATGTTTTTTAATACTCAGTACTTGGAACTTGGATGTATTTGTTATTTTGATTTCCTATGTACTCTGTAGTCTCAAGTAGTCAAGTATGAACTTGTACTTCTATTAGTTTTTTTAATCAGGATTCAGAATTCAGAAACAAGCCATTTAAATGATTTGTTTTTGTGCTAAAATTTTAAAGTTTAAAATTCCGGGTTTCGGGTAAACCCGAACCCGATTGAAACCCGATGGGTTCGGGTTCGGTTTTGATATTTCGGGTTTTTCCGGGTTCGGGTTCGGGTTCGGGTTCGGTGAAAGGGTTCGAGTTTGGATTTGGCAAAACCCGACCCACCCGACCCGATTGCCATCCCTAATACACTACTCTAGAACATTCTTCCCTGCGATTATATGTTATTTTTTAAAAAAATATAATAAAATTGAAATCGTATTATTATATAATTCTTACATTGTATTAGCAAATTTTTTTATTATAATTTATAATAAAAAAAAAAGATTACGATCGATTATCCTAAATATTTTTCAATGAAAACAACCGAAACGTGTTTCCATGCACTTCTATTAAACAATCTAAGTTTATAGTTTGTTAATCGAATAAATTTTTTATGCAAATAACATAGTTCTTTTTACAAGTTTTTGTAATATAATTTTATAAATATTTAATTAAATAAAAATTAATAATTATTTAACATAAATCTCCGAATTTATCATCTAGTTAAGATAAGTTCGTGTGTGAAATACAGGTCTTTGCTCTAAGAGACGCTGGAGATTTGGCAGAAAATGGGACTGCTTATGTGACTTTGGAACCATGTAATCATTATGGGAGAACACCTCCATGTAGCGAAGCACTTATCAAAGCGAAGGTGAAAAATGTCGTGGTTGGGATGGTGGATCCAAACCCCATTGTGGTGAATCCCTATGTTACACTAAGGTGAAGTCATCATCTCAAATTTACTTCGTTCTTTTGGTTTGATTGGTTACACCAGCGTCTTATATATATACAAGTTTATTATATGGATAAATCTTCATACTCCTTTTAACAATTCATATAATATGTGTTAAGTGTTACTGATTTCTGCTTACCTTTCTGTTACAATTGTGTTATTATTTGGTAATTAATCTTAATATTATGCACAATAAAAAGAAAGAGTTTGTGACAATTTTTTTCAGTAGCTAACGTACTTGTTAAACTCTAGACAACTTCTGGTAATTTTTTTCAGTAGCTTATGTACAGGGACCTTGCCTGTGCGAAGTCTTTTAAAGAACAGGCATCTAATAGAAGATGATATTTGCCCGAGATGCAACTCTGAGATTGAAACAGTTGAGCATGCTATTTTTGATTGTGCTTGTGTTAAAGATTTATGGGAAAATTGCAGATGTTCAGCTTTGGTTAATTCAAGACCAGAAGGTTCAATGTGCGAATTAATCGCAAGTTGGAAAGGTAAAGAAATAAAAATAAAACAGAGAGCAGTTTTTCTAGCTTGGTGCATCTGGACTGAACGAAACAAGTGGGTGTTTGAAGGAAAATCTACTCCTGATGCTATTTTGGTGGAACGCGTTCGTAGACTAGTAGAAGATCAAGGAAAATATGCTAGGAGAATTTACAATCACCAAGCCACAGGAGACCAAGTGAAGAGCACTAAAAAATGGCAGGCACCACCAACTGGAGTAATTAAGCTCAACACGGATGCTTCACTAGCTGATGAAGGGTGGATAGGAATGGGTGTGGTTGCTAGAAACCATGAAGGTAAAGTCTTGTTTGCAGCCACAAGAAGAACTCGTGCCTGGTGGCCTCCAGAAATAGCAGAAGGTAAAGCAATGGTGATGGCAATAATGTTAGCAAATAGATATGATTTTGAAGAAGTCATCCTGGTATCTGATTGTAAACAACTCATCACTCGTCTTAAAGGGAGCATCACTCATCTTTCTGATGTTGAATTAATACTAGGCGATATCTTATCTTTGTGTGTTCATTTTAAGTCTTTCAGCTGGTCTCATGTAAAGAGAGAGGGCAATTCTGTAGCCCATCATCTGGCAAAAATAATTCCTTTCGGTAGTCAACAAGTGTGGGAAAACCATAGCCCTACACAAATTTCATCATTTGTATCAATGGACCTTTTGTCCCTCTGGCAATGAAATGGTTTGAGTTTCAAAAAAAAAAAACTCTAGACAACTTCTTAATTCTCAAAATGTTGTACTTTGGCACATGCAGATACACACTCTCAGCTAATCGATGTTTGACATATCAACTTGGGGAAGAAGTAGTGGCACCAGGTGGATACTACTCAAAACTTTTGCAAGAATATGATGCAGTAATACTATCTTCTAGAGATGCACAAAATCCGGATCGGGCCGGATTCGGGCCGGGCTTTAATAAATCTGGTTTTTTTTAAAACCGGATCGGGCCGGGCTTTCATAAAAATCGGGCCGGATCGGGCCGGGCCTATCAGGAAAATACTTGGTCTGTTTCGGGCTTCGGGCCGGATCGGGCCGGATCGGGCCAAAATCGGGCCTTGGATTTTTTAAATATTTGTACTAATTTTTTTTAATCTGAAAAATAATTTTCGACGATCCAACCGTACGGATGTCAAGATATATCTAATTAAAAGAGATTCCCAAATTTTCAAAAAATAAAAATTAATTTGGTTGAAGATCTTAATAGAACTTACAATATTGTCCAGTACTCGTAACTAGTGCTTTGTCCCAGATTATTGTTTATATTTTTTTAAAAATATTTTTCGACGATCCAACCATACGGATGTCAATATATATCTAATTAAATGATATTCTCAAATTTTAAAAAAATAAAAAATTAATTTGGTTGAAGATCTTAATAGAACTTACAATATTGTCCAGTACTCGTAACTAGTGCTTTGTCCCAGATTATTGTTTCTATTTTTTTAAAAATATTTTTCGACGATCCAACCGTACGGATGTCAATATATATCTAATTAAATGATATTCCCAAATTTTCAAAAAATAAAAAATTAATTTGGTTGAAGATCTTAATAGAACTTACAATATTGTCCAGTACTCGTAACTAGTGCTTTGTCCCAGATTATTGTTTCTATTTTTTTAAAAATATTTTTCGACGATCCAACCGTACGGATATCAATATATATCTAATTAAATGATATTCCCAAATTTTCAAAAAATAAAAAATTAATTTGGTTGAAGATCTTAATAGAACTTACAATATTGTCCAGTACTCGTAACTAGTGCTTTGTCCCAGATTATTGTTTCTATTTTTTTAAAAATATTTTTCGACGATCCAACCGTACGGATATCAATATATATCTAATTAAATGATATTCCCAAATTTTCAAAAAATAAAAAATTAATTTGGTTGAAGATCTTAATAAAACTTACAATATTGTCTAGTACTCGTAACAAGTGCTTTGTCTCAGATTATTGTTTCTATTTTTTTAAAAATATTTTTCGACGATCCAACCGTACGGATATCAATATATATCTAATTAAATGATATTCCCAAATTTTCAAAAAATAAAAAATTAATTTGGTTGAAGATCTTAATAGAACTTACAATATTGTCTAGTACTCGTAACTAGTGCTTTGTCCCAGATTATTGTTTCTATTTTTTAAAAAATATTTTTCGACGATCCAACCGTACGGATGTATATATATATCTAATTAAATGATATTCCCAAATTTTCAAAAAATAAAAAATTAATTTGGTTGAAGATTTTAATAAAAATTATATAAACTATAATAATATAAACCGGGCTTTCAACCGGATTGGACCGGATTTTAATCCGGTTCGGGCTTTAAACCGGATCGGATTAAAGCCCGGGCTTTTTCCGGATCGGATTTAAATCCGGGCTTATTTTTGGGCCGGGCCGGGCCGGATTCACTTGAAAAAAACACAGCCCATTTCGGGCTTTGGGCCGGATTCGGGCTGGATCGGGCTTTTTTCGGATCGAATTTTTTCCGAATTTTTTTCGGATCGAATCGGACGGGCTTTTCGGATTCGGATTTTTTGTGCATCTCTACTATCTTCTACGCTGTTTGGCAAAGACATCTTCACTTCCTTTGTCTAATGAACCTGGAGCCAATCAACCTCTTAAAATTATAATCGCAGAATCTTCAAGTTCCCAGTTTCAAATCCCCGTTTCCACTAATGAATCGACTTCCAAAGTGATTGTATTTACTGACAAAGAGATAGACTTGGGATCTCAAACAGCTCAACAAGGTATTGAAACCGTTGTGTTAGAAAACATAAGCTTACTTGCCATCCTTGAGTACTGCAAAGGTCTAGGACTGTGCAGCGTTTTACTAGATTTGAAAGGTGATGTTCATGAGCTTGAAGAAACACTGGGAGAGGGTTTTGAGCAAAGTTTGATACAGAAGATTGTGGTGGAAGTATTGCTAGAATGTGATAGAAGCAAAGAAGAAGTATTGCCAGTGACACTAAAGAATCTGGGGAAAGGATTAAAGCTGAAAAATTTAACGTCCCAAATCTCTGGAAAGATTGTGTTGCTAGAGGGATACTTTTGATGGAAATGACTATTATACCTAGGCAAAGATGACTCAGTAAGGGCTTGACAGCCTATTGTGTCCTATGACCGGCATACATCAACATGAACAATATTGATCCCATCGTTTGGTAAGAGAGCATGTAATTGAATTGACCTAATTATTCATCATGAGAAGACAAAAACCCTTCAATTTATTTACATGTTTTATTTACAAGTAATTTCAAGAAGTGTGCTTATACTGACCTCTCTATTTCATCCAAGAATCAACAACACGTTTTTACTCCTCAAATTCGATGACTTTGCAAATAAAAGCCTAAATTCACTCTCATGGCAAGAAAAGTTGAAACACAATAGTGATATGTAAAAGTTTGTATACGCAACTAAAGCAAGATAGATAAATGTATATACATAACTACGTTATTAGACCAAACAGTACCAGTAAATGTAAGAATCCATCCTGATTTCTCTTATCATGTCCAAAGATGAAGTCTTTCACAAAATGCAACTCAGTTTCTGCCTTAATCTGTAGTTCAAGTTCCAAGGTAGGAAGGGGCAAGCAGCAAGAGATCATTACTTGATTGATTTAGTTTTGTGTAATCATTGTAATTGTTTCTTTTGAAATGTCAATGTCAGAAAATTCTCTTCGTGACCACTTCGAAATCTAATAACAGTGTGACGTGAGAAGCTTAACTGTACATTTGAATTTTGATGACTGCCAATGATGATATAGTGATACTCATGTGTTACGTATTGTTGAAAGTCTACATTAACAGCATACCAACCATAGACTTTTAATTTAGTAGTTGGATTATCATAGACTTTTCTTACATGTAATTCAGTATAAATATGTTTATCTTGCCTATGTAATTCTTCAAGCTGAACAAGCCATATCAATATGAGTTTCCTTTGTTGTTCTCTTATATTGATGTTCATGCTTCACTAGCCTCATTATGCACACACATCACAAGTTGTAGCATAGGCTATTACAGTTTTATCATGGTATCAGAGCTTTAGGCTCGTTCTTCCGCTTTTCCGTTGCTTCCATTGATTCCGGCAACAACCATCTCTTAGTGACATTTAACCAAACACTTGGTGGGTCTCTCATTCCAGCCTTCTTCCTGCCGCTCTCACCATTTCCGCTGCACCATAAACACAAGCATTGTCTTGTTACCCTCTATTTGACTCAACATACTCCGAGTAAACTCACCACGGAATCAGCTCGCCGAGTCGACTCACTGATTCTCCTCCTGCGAACCTCCAAACAGCCGGCAAAACATTCTGAGCTCAACTCACCTTCACTCATCTCTGAGTTTCCTACGAGCTCATTCACTGTGCCATCAGTATCTCTTACACCGCTGCATCATCCCATCTTCCTTCCTCTCGCCTTCTTGGCGTTGCTTTCTCTGTGACGTTTTGCTGGTGAATCCGTACATTTTGTGTGTATAGGCCGTATGTATAGGTTTGGGGAAGATGTGGACATCGAATCAGGCTGCCATGGTGAGAATCAACTTCGTTGGGGATTTATTCGTAGAGTGTACGGAATTCTCGCTAATATTTATCAAGGCTACCCCTGCTGGCTTGTGTTTGGTTTGGGCCAGCATATAGTTATACACTTGTTTTTCATTTTTTGGACCACACTAAATCAGCCCACTGAACGGTTATAAGTGATTTTAGTAGTGTAAAAAAAAAAGATTGCGTTTGTTTTGGGCCAACATTTTACTAGCCTATTAAATTTTCATTATTTGGGCCATGTCAAAATTAGCCAACCTGAGTCACATAATAAATCCATGATTTATTGGCACAAATTACAATCCTACATCCAATCTTTTTCAGATCTTGCAAGTTGACCCTCCAACCATTGTTGTACGATATTGTAGCCTCATATTGCTTATACGATATTGTAACTCAGCTATGTTACACATGCACACACAAGCAATGGCACAAGGTCACCATCATCACCAAACTCACATTGCTTATACAATATTTATAACTCTTCTACGTTATTATATACACACAAGCAGAGCTACCCTCACAATTTCTACATTCATCGGTCAACAAGTTCAAGATGGCATTATTCTGCTACATTATGTCTTATTCAGCTATCAGAATTGATTTTTCAATCTTCATTACGACAGTGCTTCTCCAGCCATCAGAATTGTTTTACCGTTCTGACAGTGCTTCTTCAACCATCAGATTAGTTTATTATTCTGACAATGCTTCTCTAACTATCAGAATTACATCAGTTTGGGGAGGTGCAAAGACCAACAAAAAGGCACGATTCATCTACATCGTGCTCCGGTTCAAAATCCTCCTACCACTTTCGGTAATTTTGTTTACAAACTCAAGCTGGTTTTTCAACCATCTTTAGTTTGAGGGGGGTGTTGAAAGTCTACATTAACAGCATACCAACCATAGACTTTTAATTTAGTAGTTGGATTATCAGACTTTTCTTACATGTAATTCAGTATAAATATATTTATCTTGCCTATGTAATTCTTCAAGCTGAACAAGCCATATCAATATGAGTTTCCTTTGTTGTTCTCTTATATTGATGTTCATGCTTCACTAGCCTCATTATGCACACACATCACAGGTTGTAGCATAGGCTATTACAGTTTTATCACGTATGAAGATGGTAAATTAATATCAAGCAGTTAAGTATGTTCTGTCATGTAAGGATGAGAAAACAGGATACACTGGTGGTCGTTAATGGTAAATATATGTTATATATTTATAAACATGCAGATACACACAGTTATAATCTTGCTGAAGTTGTAACATTTTCAAGGCTGTTCGCAGATGCCATCACTTCCTTTCTTTAATTAACCTGGAGCCAACCCAAATCAGCCACTTGCTTAGCAAGGTATTGAAATTGTGGTAAATAAGACAAACTTACCATCCACCCTCCAGCACTACAAGGGTTAAGAAATGCAGCTTTTTGCTGGATTTAAGAGGTAATTTTCATGAGTTCAATTGAGAAGTCCCACGGGCATTTTTAAGAAAAGGTTTGCTACAGAAGCTTGAGCCAAAGTATTGCTAACATGGATGTACGTGAAAAAGTGTTTGCTCACTATAGCTTAAGAACTTAACATGAATCTCAGAGAAAGGCGTCTTGCTAGCTGGATATTTATGGCGGAAGCAACTACTGCATATTAATCAACCAAGCAAACCTTTCTTTAGAAAACTATACTAAAAGTTAGATCATTCTTTATTTCCATAGAACAACGTTGACACTGGTAATTCTATTTACAATCACCAAAAGAAAACATAATAACTTCGCAGACCAAAATTAGAGTAACAGCCACCACAAAGACAGTACAAACAGTGAAAATATAAAATGGTTTAGGAAGTATAAGGAGAACAGATATCACAATATTTTCTGAATACATAAAAGCCACATTTATAGCGGAACTCAGTTTGAGACTAACAGCCTGTTTGGCTAACGCAACTTTAAGCCAAAAGCTCCTTTAAGGAGTTTTTGGTGTGTTTGTGTAACGTGGCTTTAAGTCGGTTTTAAGTTAAAAAACTGCTTTAAGTCAGAAGTTACATTTAGGTACTTTTGACTTATGACTTATGACTTATGGAGTTTTTTTTTTTTTTTTTTTCACAATTCTTGTAAAGCTTAAATATCATGAATTTAAAATTTTTTTAAGTCAAATATCACTTTAAGTCAAAATTATTAAATTCCTATTTAACTTTAAGTAAAATTACCCAAACACATTCATTCAACTTAAAGTAAACAACTTTACTTTCTCCTTTAAGTTAAAAACACCTCCTTTAAGTCAAAAGTAACTTATTTTAAGCAATCCCAAACACCCTCTAAACTACGTTAACTAGGCTAGTGGTTCTAGTTCCATACTGCTACACAAAACATAAAGTCAGACATACTATGGATTTTCCTCTGCACTGTTGGAGATCACCATCCTGCCATTTCAGGTCCAAATTAGAAGAACTATTTCATGGAATGCTCTGCTAACTTAATTGCCCCTTTTTCTGCAGTTAAAAGGGCAAGAAGAGACCTTAGAATATTTTAGCAAATAATAACAGACGAAATCACCCCAAGTTGTCAAATCAAATTATACACGTAAATTAAAAAAATCAAGCACGTAGGAATCACATGCAACTATGCTTCAGATGGTTCTCCCACCAAAAAAGAGGCAAAAGGTACATATATCATGAGCAATCGTAAAAAAGTAGTCAAGCTTCAACAATTCATATGTGATAACCCAAGTAACAATATAGAATTCAAATCATGAGTAGGACAATAATCAACAATAAGGACACTGAATATTGAATAAAACAGTGAGTTAAGTGATGCTTATATTTGATTACATGTATAAATATTAAACAAATATAGATATAATACATTATAATAATATTATTAGAGTGGCCACCACTGTTGTCTTTCATACTAGCTATTCCAAATTCGTATTAATTTTTTTTCTCTTTTTCTCAAAGCCGAGGGAAAGCCATTTTGTGTTTCAATTTTACAACCGCAGAAATTATAGCTAATATGTACTTTAAAGTCTAATACTTATCATGCTCAGCACTCATATTGCTCTAAAGGAAATGATTAAAATTTTACCACTATCATCGAACATATTCCCTAATTTTGGATATTCATATTGTAGCCGCTTCCCAACTTTTGAGCAGTCCCATCTGATATAACTTTTTGTATCAGCTCATACTTCTTGTAGTTTGCTTTTAGGGTCTCTGCTTGCCTCTTATGAATCTTTTCTTCTTCCAGAAGTTGTTTCTGAAATTCATTAGAAATAAGTCAAATCATAACTAATGAGTATGGTTACAATACATAGGAGGAAGGGTGGAAGTCTACCTGGAGTAGGTATGAAGCCTCAGAAGCTTGTTTTAAAACAGCAGTCTTGATCTTCTGTGACACCTCAAAATCAGGATCCTTTTCATCCAACCAGCGGCATTGTATCTTTCCACCTGGCTTCCTTGGGCGGTCATGAAACATCTCTACCTCAGCAGCAGTTGCCCTTACAGGCCTTGGCATCCCAGCGATCATAAACGGATGATTAGCGATCTCCGTTATAATTTGATTAGCTTGCTTCACATCTCCCATCTCCACTAAAGCAGCAGATGGAATATTCTGGAGGCCGAAATTGGGAACGAACTGGATGTTAACCACATTACCGAATTGATTAAGAGCAGTTCTTATAACTGCATCAGTGACTTGAGGTTTCAAGTTGTCAAGATAAACAGTCCTTTTCACCATCTCTTCGAAAGCAGCATATTCAGCTTCAGCGGATGGCTCCATAGCAGTAAACTGCATGAACATTGCAAAGGGTAAAAACTGCATATCATTCTTCTACTGGAAAATTGAAATCACCAGTTGATCATAAAGTTTAATAAACCTTACTGCAAGTTTTCAGTTGATCACAGTCCATAAATAGAACCTAACTCACAGAACATAGAACACTAAAGGGTAACAACGTATTTTCCTTTCATAACTAAATAACGCAGAGGAACATATTAAAGTTATAAAAGGTTTCTCTGCCTCCAATGAACATAAAATCATTCATCATTCACATATCACATATGAAGTTATCTTGCTCTATTTTACACAAGTCTACATAAAAGATGCTTCCAACTTGTTGTCAAATTCAACAATTCTAAACTGGTAATTAGATGTCGAAATGTGAGTACATATATTCAAAAAGTATTCAAAAAGAATTTTATAATGCTCCATTAAGTGTGTAAGATGTCCTGTAGAAAATGATAATTTCCTATAAAATGGGGATTTCGACCAATAGGGTTAATCTTGACAACAATTATTCCGAAAGACATATGCACACTATATACATTTCGATTTATACACAAATACAGAGCTGGAAACCCTAATCTAAGACCCTAACACCAAATCATATCCACATTTACACAAATATTTTATCTCGTAAACCTATGCAAGCAGGTCATTGCGATAAGATGTTTGTTCATTATAATTTTAAAGTTATTCTCCAGGGAAAAATAAGAAAAAATTTTGCAACAAAATTCCAGCATAAATAGGTTTCCAAGTGTGTGCGCGCTTAAGAATTTTAAACCTGTACACGGATCTTACTATCATATATACTGTTCACATTAATTCACACAAACATCAACATAATATTGTAAACATTTAGTTTGCTACCTATAAAAATGTAGGGTTAGGCTCTAGAGAGAACATCCTTAAAAAGAGAACGAGAGAACACATCATTTAACCATTGAATCTATTAGATCTAATGGCCCCGCCAGGGGCATCCAATACAAAAAATTCTTATAATTTTACCCTCTATCCATTCATTAAAAAAAATTCAAAAAAAAAAATTCAAAATTTTTTTCAAAAAACCAGAACCTTGGACTAAAAATGTATCTCAGGGAAGAGGGAAATGTGAAAATGGAATGTATACACAGCACAACCTCGATAAATGAATATTCTATAAACGAATAACCTCTAATAATTTTTTACGACACCTAACACAACATTTGTGGTGTATTTTTAACCTTGATAAACGAATAATCTCGATAAATGAATAAAAAAATGAGCTTTTTTGACAAATACATGCTTAAAAGTAAATACTTTGCCATTTTACTTTTCTTAACAAAAATAATTTGCAAATATACGTTACACATTGCAATCATACTTTTTTTTAGATAAAGTTGCAAAATTACGGGAAAGGAGGGGTGAATTGATTGAAGTCCAGTCGACACAGCCACCACCAATCACGGCGACGAAAAAGCCTGATGTTAAATCTATGCTACTGCTCCCTGTTGTTGCCTTGACTTCGGAAACAGAGAGAGAGATAAAAAGGAGAGAGAAGAGAGTTGAAGATGGTGGTTGTGAGAAAGTTGAAGGCCTGCGGCCCCGATTGCCGGAAAAGGAGGTGGAGATTAGGAGGTTGCCAGAAAAGAAGGGAAAGTGATGGAAACGATGAAGAAGGCCTGCGACCACGATCGCCGGAGAAGCGGTGGAGATTTGGTGGTAGTGGTGGGTGTGGGTGGTGGTAGTGATGGAGCTGTCGGAGTCGAAGAAGATGATGGTTGTGTGAGTGGATCGACGGTCGACAGTCGATGGTTGACCGGGGGGAAGGAGTGTGAATGCTGGAGAGTTAATGTATTTGTGCAAATTGTTTTCTTTTTTATTAAAAAAAACGTATAAGTGCAATAATTATTATAAGAACGTAAATGTGTAAAATAAAGTACAAAAGACAGTATATTTCATAATTTCTCTAAAAAAATCCGGTCACAAGGATATTCTTTTATCAACCCATATGATATGAATGAATGTAAGAATGTAAGGAATACTGGAAAGGAGGAGGAGATTTGAGGGGAGATGGTCGCAATCAACAACAGGAGAGGACGTTGATTTTGTTTTTACCTTTACAGCTACTGACCAGATACTTATTATTGTAATTACACGAATAGCCAACCTTAAATGAAGATAAGGTAATATTTTGGAATTGGTAATTTGGAACATCAAGGGTCCATAGCTCAGTGGTAGAGCAATTGACTGCAGATCAATAGGTCACCGGTTCGAACCCGGTTGGGCCCTTTCTTTTTAATTTTTTTTATTTCGAAAATTTTTTGGGGTGTTTGGAAGTTAGAGGTTTGGGGTAGATTAGAGGTTTGACCAAATCAAACATTAATGTGAGTGTTTCGAAAATTTTTGGGGTGTTTGGAAATTAGAGGTTTGAGGTGAAATTAGAGGTTTGAGGTGAAATTAGAGGTTTGACCAAATCAAACATGAGTGTTTGGTTGTTAGAGGTTTGAGTTAGAGGTTTGGGATCAAAAAGCTAATTTTAAAAAAACTCATTTTAGGAGCTTTTTCAATTAGAGGTTTGCTATGTGTCACAAAAAGTTACTCAAAAAACTATTTATCAAACACTTTTATTCAAAACAGCTAATTTAAATCCGTTAGTCAAAACAGCTAATTTAAATCCGTTAGTCAAAACAGCTAATTCAATCCGCTAGTCAAAACAACTAATTCAATCCGCTAACAGCTATCAGCTAATTGTCAAACAGGACCTTTATATATGCGACATTGGAAACATTCTTCTCTAACTTTCTAATTTTGTTTTCAGAAGAAAGACAATATGTTTAGTTGGTTAAAAATTGATTATAATCATACAGGGTGCAAAAAATGAATTAAGATAGCATAAAAATTTAATAAAGACCAGAAGGATCCTGTTTAGGATACGAGTCCGTATCCTCTGTTCCCTTCCTCCTTATCCCTTACTCTTTTTAATATAAAAAAGAGTTTTTGTGTCCCCTACTCATTTTAAAAAAACTCATTTTAGGAGCTTTTTCAATTAGAGGTTTGCTATGTGTCACAAAAAGTTACTCAAAAAACTATTTACCAAACACTTTTATTCAAAACAGCTAATTTAAATTCGTTAGTCAAAACAGCTAATTCAATCCGCTAGTCAAAAAACTAATTCAATCCGCTAACAGCTATCAGCTAATTGTCAAACAGGACCTTTATATATGCGACATTGGAAACATTCTTCTCTAACTTTCTAATTTTGTTTTCAGAAGAAAAGACAATATGTTTAGTTGGTTAAAAATTGATTATAATCATACAGGGTGCAAAAAATGAATTAAGATTGCATAAAAATTTAATAAAGACCAGAAGGATCCTGTTTAGGATACGAGTCCGTATCCTCTGTTCCCTTCCTCCTTATCCCTTACTCTTTTTAATATAAAAAAGAGTTTTTGTGTCCCCTACTCCTTTTAATACAAAAAAATGTTTTCTGAAAAAAATTATTTTTTTAATCAAAATATAAATTTTTTACCCGAAATAAGTGAAAAAATGCCCAAAATACACCACTTTTGTGTATCACTTGCCCAAAATACCCATATGCGGGAGACTCCGCCTTTTTCACCCACGGGATACGCATGCTGGCCATGCGTACACCGGAATACGCATTCCCCAGATGCGCATCTGGGGTAACGCATTCCCCAGATGCGCATCTGGGGTAACGCATTCCCCAGATGCGCAATGACGTCATCCCACGTCATTTGTTCAAAGACACAGTCGACGTCTCTCTCCCTCTTTCGGTCGCCTCTCCGGACGTCTTCTTCGTTCGCACACCTCCGGCTGCCACCACAACATCTGAGAACATAAAAAGATTGCCCAGACATCCATCTCCATTTTGCCATCTTGATTTGGTGATTTCTGGCCCCGCAGGGGCATGTACGAACCAATCGGAAAATGTTATCGGAAAAAGGAGCTTGGTTTTGGGACTTTCCACTCCGGCGAAACAAACGATAATCGATTGGTACAGCCTTGTAGAGGAGAAAAAGCGAACATTTTGGTGTATGGTATGCTACTGAAAAATTGCTGGAAAGGCCTGAACAAAGGCTGGCCGGATTTTCTGAAAAAATCGCCTTCATGTCGTCTCTCTCTCGTCTTCAGTGAAGACGATGAACAGTACTGCAGTTGCGCATCTCTCAGATGCGTATCTGTAGCCGCACATCATGAACATGCGTATCTCGAATACGCATGTGATATGTGATAGCTGACTCCCATTTTCTGAAGACCACGCATGTGAGACATGCGTGTATGATGTACGCATGTGAGACATACGTGGTCCGTGGGTAAAAAGGGCGGAGGTTTTTGCCGGTGGATATTTTGGTTATTTGGTTTGAAAATGTGGGTATTTGGGGATTTCACCCAAAATAAGTCCATACGGACTTTTAAAAAAAAGGTAAGACAAACAGGTTAAATGTCATCTATAACCTTTATTAATAAGTGAAACACCCTTTTAACGGAACAACTTTTAGTTTCACCCATATAATCCTATTTCTATTATAATTCTATGATGTTTTTTTAATAGAATAAAAATTCTATTATAATTATAATTCTTTTATTACAACTTTAAATTATAATATAAATTTTTTAATCATAAGTTAGAATCAAAAAATAATACGATCGATTCTCCAAAAGATTTTTCAAGAAACACCCCTTTAACGGTACCACTTTTGGTTCGCACCGTATTTTGGCTTCAACCATATAATTCTATTTTTACTATAATTCTATGTTGTTTTTTAATAAAATAGAAATCCTCTTGTAATTATAATTCTTTTATTACAACTTTAAATTAAAAAAATAGTTTCATCCCTAGAATCATATTCCCTTAAAATTCTATGTTATTTTTTAAAGAAATGATAAAATTGAAATCCTATTATAATTATGATACATTTTTTATAATAATTTAGAATAAAAATAACACGATCGATTCTCCAAAAGATTTTTCAAGGAACACCCCTTTAACGGTACCACTTTTGGTTCGCACCGTATTTTGGTTTCAATCCTATAAGGCTATAATCCTATTTTTACTATAATTCTATGTTGTTTTTTAATAAAATAGAAATCCTTTTGTAATTATAATTCTTTTATTACAACTTTAAATAAAAAAAATAGTTTCATCCCTAGAATCATATTCTCTTACAATTCTATGTTATTTTTAAAGAAATAATAAAATTGAAATCCTATTATAAATATGATATAGTTTTTTTCTATAATAATTTAGAATAAAAAAAATACGGCCAATTCTCCAAAAAAATTTTCAAGGAGAACAACTAGAACATGTTTCTATACATTACTCTGGAACTTTCTTCCTTGTGATTATATGTTATTTTTTTAAAAAAATATAATAAAATCGAAATCTTGTTATAATTATAATTCTTTTTTTTGCTAAATTATTATAATTATAATTCTTATATTGTATTAGCAATTTTTTTATTAAAACTTATAATAAAAAAAGATTACGATCAATTATCTTAAATATTTTTCAATGAAAACAACCGAAACGTGTTTCCATGCACTTCTATTAAATAATCTAAGTTTATAGGGTGAAGGCCCTAAATACCCACCTTCCAAAACAAATGGTCAAAAATGCCAATTTTCGAAACACATGACCCTAAATACCCATGGGACACACATTTACGAGTGGAGTGTCCGGACACGCATGACAGACAAGCGCATCCTTCACAAAACTGAACTCTACACTTGTCAACAGTACTTGGGACACGCATTTGGAGCATGCGTGTGTCAAGACACGCAAGTCCAACATGCGTGTCGGATGCCACTGTTCATCGCCATCAACTCCAGCCGGCGTCTTTTTCCGATCAAACATTTGACGAATTCGTTCAGTACCTTACAGGCATCTTCCATCATCGTTCCATACACCAAAATGTTCGTATTTTCATCCTCTAGAAGCCTATATCATTGGATTTTCGTTTGTTTCACCGGAATCGAAATCCCCAATTCGTAGCTTTTTTCCCGTCCGACTTTTCGATGTGTTCATCCACGCCCCTGCGTGGCCAGAAATCAATAAATGAGTATGGTAAGTTGAAGAATGAGATGTGGCGATGGTTTTCATGTCCTCGGTTTTGTTGGAGGTGGCCGGAATGTAGAGAACCGTAGGAGGCGATTATTTGGCGATTTTGAGCTCCAGAATACGCCGACGATGCAACTGAAACAATGACGTCATATGACGTCATCACGCATCTCTGAGATGCGTGACCCTGATACGCATTTCGTGTCACGCATTTCAGAGATGCGTGACCGGTGGGTATTTAGGGTCGGAGCTCCCGACTTTCAGCATTTTGGGCCAACAATCCCCAAATCTAGGCATTTTGGGCATTTTCTCAAGTTTATAGTTTGTTAATCGTATAATTTTTTTATGCAAATAACATAGTTTTTTTTATAATTTTTGTAATATAATTTTATAAATATTTAATAAAATAAAAATTAGTAATTATTTAACATAAATCTCCGAGCCCGTGCTTCGAACGGTTTATCAACTAGTATACTAGATATTAATATCGTATTAGAACATATACTCATTTGTAATGTATATAAGCCTAAATAGTAAAAAAAAAAAAAACTAATATCGTTGGTGCGTAGGAAAGTGACCAAGTCCATTTTGATACTGTTAAATTGCTACAGTGAGATCTCACGATCTGAATCAACACTCCACGGGGACCTTTCTCACCTTCCATGACTATGTACTCCCATGATAATATAAAGATCTATAAGTGTGCCACACCTTGCTTTTTGCCAGCTGGTAAGGACAACCCCAGTCAACTATAATGGACAGTTCTAAAAAAACCACACGAGTAACGTATTTAAACTTATATTTAAGCTTTACTACTATCTGTCTGTCGGTGCTGTGAGCATGCACCGGAGGTCTAGGTGCCGCTCCCCTGTTTGGTCCTATGTCGACCTTTCTTTGTTTTTTCCTTCTAATTTTTTTTTAAAATAAATCATCGATGTTGTAACTAACGCATAAGATTCACTCTGGATGCGGCATGATTATAACACCGATCTGCCTGTACAAGGGTCAAACAATTTGGCAAATTTAAATACTAAAATCACACGAGCAGCGCAACCTACTAAAGTTTATAAGTATGCTAAGATATTAGATGTTTATTTGTCTGTAGGTAGTGTTCTGTTTTAAATTTTGAGCTTGTACATTTCCATCTTCTTGGTTACTTCCTAGGCAGTACGGGCTAGTACCCACCTCTTCTTAAATATCATCACAACTCAAGTGAACCATATCACTTATTTGTTGATTTCATTCATTTTTTCCTAGGTTGTGTTTTTACTTTAATTTGTATCATGGCTTTCCTTAAGTTCTTGAAGTTCAAAATTAGGCAAAAACGTGTTCATGATGGTGTCGTTGCAGTTTCTGATGGATATAAAATTGATCGTAGCAATGTTCTGGACAATTTTGTTGTGAGGAGGTTTAGCTGGGAAGAGATTGAAGTTCTTACGACGAATCGTTCTAGCTCTCGTATGATCGGATATGGAGGTTTTAGTTCTGTGTTTCTTGCAAAGTTTCTTGATTCATCGCTTGGAGCAGTTAAGGTTCAATGTAGTAGTGAGCGGCTTAATCAAGTGTACAAGCAAGAATTAAAGATTTTGCTCACTGTTTCTCATCCAAATATTGTCAAGCTCAAGGGCTATTGTGATGAACGCGACGAAGGCGTCTTGGTGTTTGATTACATGTGTAATGGGACTTTGGATGAGAATCTGAGAGGCAGAGGAAAGAATTCATTGTCTCTTCCTTGGAAACAACGAATGGTTATAGCATTCCAGCTAGCTTTAGCTATCGAATATTTGCATGTCAAGTGCAACTTACAAATAGTCCATGGTGACATTAAGGCCTCAAATGTATTGCTTGATGAGAATTTCAACTGTAAACTCTGTGATTTTGGTTCTGCAAAGATGGGGTTTACGTCAATGGTACTACTGCCACTGTCATCATCGTCGTCAATGAATCATAATCGGATGATTGTTGGTTCTCAAGGCTACTTGGATCCTCACTACCTAAAAACAGGTCTTGCTTCCAAGAAACAGGATATTTACAGTTTTGGGGTGATTCTTCTCGAGCTTATTACTGGAATTGAAGCATTTTGCGCCAAGAACGGACGAAATCTGACAACAACAGCTGATCCAATGATGAGAGATCCGTTGAAGGTTAAGGACATGGTGGATCCACGGTTTGACAACGATCACACCTTTAGTTTGGAAGAGGCTAAGGTTATGGCATCTGTTTCGGCCAAGTGCCTCAGACAATCTCCAAGTATCAGGCTTTCTGCATCTGAAATTATAACAACAATGAAAGATCAAGTCCCTTCTCTATCATATATGTTTGAAAAATCCACTATTGCAAAAGGATAGAGTAATAATTAAGATCGATTTTGTTGTTTATGAATGTAAATACATCTACACATGTCTCAGTGATGACATTTTAGTTAAATTTGTACAACTTTCCAAGATTAATTTTGTATTAGCGAAAGAAATATTTGGTGATATTTGCTAATGGGATTTTAGTTATCCCATCACCCTCATGTTTTGGACAGTTAACTGGATGAATATCATGCAGAAAACCAGAAGTCGCATCTTCTTTTTTGATTATTATTGCTAAACGAAGTTCTGTATGTTGTTTAAAAATGTAGCGTCCTGAATTTCTTTCATCGTATTAGAAGCACAATCATTTATGTATCTTCAGCATAATCAAGTAAAGCAAAAGATACAAGTCTTATTTGCTTGAGGATATTAAATGTACCCTGACGAACATATGAAATATATGTTGCTATTATTTTCAGTACCAAATGAATTTTTATTTTCATTTGGTTACTTGTGATTGATAACTTAAGCATCAGACCATTTGATGTCCAAATCTCCCCAATCTCTTGCAGGCACTCCCAAGGCTTTCCAGACAGCTTTGGAGGCATCCACAATGTTGTTAGGGCAAGGCGGCTGATAGTCATGATCACTGTCACACCCCTTTGTCGAATCACACTCATCAACCACCATAGCTTTCACACTTTTCCCATTTCCATGTATAGTAATATAATTCTTGCATCTCTTCTTGTTATTGAACCAGCCAGTTGACAGTGCGACCACCGGAGTATCGTCAGAGTGGTACTTACCATCACACTCTGATGGACCTCCACCATCACCACCCTTCTCGAAACTATTGATTGTCAAGGTTGCCTTGGTGTGGCTAGACACAGGAGGCGAGCATGTGTATGTTGTGTATAATTTGCCTGGGACACAACAGTCTGAATCATTTTCGGTGTTGCATTGTCCTGGTGGTGGTTTTTTGCCCTTAAGCTTGCCACTAGGCTTGCATGTTTGAGCATCAATTTTTGCAACAAGAAGAAGAACAAGGAAGAAAATGAATGAAGAGTATGCAGACAGTGAGCCTTGGTTCTTCATAATTCTAATGTCTTTGGATGGTGTGCTTGTTAATAGGCCATGCATGCGACTATTTATAGGAATTCCTAATGAACTAGATGCTCATCCAATTAGCTAGGCCTCAGTTTTTTCACCTTCTAGTCCAGTGAACAACAAAGCTTTGGCTTAGTTAACAAGAACAGAATAGGACAGTATGCGTATTTAAATTGTTTTATCCGGTGTCTGTTTCTGTTTAGAGTATATGATAGTAGAACAGAATTCTGTATCTTATGATTATCGTATATTACTTGTTTAAGAATCATTACTTAGATCCCATCTTATACCAATAACCCGACAACAATCAACAAAACAGACAGGACTTGAATTGCAGAAAAGATATGTAGCTGGTCATTAAGCAATAAGTTTACAAGATAAATAAGTAACAAATTAATGAAACTCGTAGACAATCTAGTTTCGGCTAATCCCCGCGGGGTGTCTCAGATGGTCGGACAGTGGCGCTTGAGGCTTGCTGCCTTGAGGTCACGAGTTCGATTCCCTGGGACGCTTCGGGATTAAGTGGGCTACCATGCTCGGGGTATGAGTGTGCTAGTATGCCCTCCAGTTGAGGTGCGCGCAAGCTGGCCCGGATACCGGATTATAAAAAAAAAATCTAGTTTCGGCTGATAATGAAATACGAAGTTTAAATTTCTGTTGGTATGGTAAAAGATACTGTAATTACCTTATACAACATAGAGCCACGTATATGGCTTCTGCAGTACCCAAAATAAATTATACATCACACATTTGGTTTACTCGTTGAAATTTTTTTATAATGACAATTGCACTTCATTTCAAAGACGCACACATTTACCTCAGAGGCTTAAATTATCGGATTATTGTTAATTGTTATTATTAAGAGAAGTGGAATCTCTAATAAACTAAGGCGTGCCATGGATACTAAGAAGCAATGGTCATTGTGTTGAGAAAAAAACTATATATCAGTAGTTATCTGTAACCGCAAAGACTGAGAAAGCCTATTTCAACTTCAGCAGAGAAGCAAAACGTGTACTTATAAAATTTACACAAGTATAGGAATCTGAAGATTATTTTAGCATCGGCAGCCTCACACTGGTTTGACAAGCACATGAGGGATGAGGCTGCTGCCGCAAATCCTGCCTCTGTTGTTTACTTGCACCACTTGTCAATATGAACTGTACTTTTATGGTCATCTATGTCGCGTTGTCCTTAAAGTCAGTGGTGGAGCTGGCCATTTAGCCGGGGCCAAAATTTATTCAGGGTAGTTGAAATTCATGCCGGAAAGAAGCAAGACGGAAAAAAATTGTAAATTTAATAAACTAAAAGCAAAAGATACAGAAGACACATATGATTCAGTTCAAGCACAATTATTCAGTAGTGGAACTTCCCTTAGAAATTAGACATGGGGCCATAGCCCAGCAAATTACAAAAATAAGAACACCCCGAATGGATAACTCGTATCTAACATTGAGTTTTGAATGTACATCCTAACATCCACCACAAGTATCATCATTACAACAGCACTGCAACATCTACATATTGTTAGGAATCTGCCCGATTCCCTGCGAATGCGGAAGCGATTTGGTAACTATGTGCGCTTAGATCCCACAAATATACGTGATAGTAATGAAGCAACAAACCAACAATACAGTAAAAGAGACAAGAGATTTAACGTGGTTCGGCCCAGCCTACATCCACAAGAGCAACAACTTCACACTAGATAAAAGAGATTACAATATCCGGGTATCCGGCTCCTTGAATTTCATACAAAAATTCAGCCCTACAATACCTATTATGTATATCCCCAACTCACTCAAGTGTTTATCTCAAAACCTCCCCCTATCACTGTTTCCCGACAACCTTTCCTTCTCTCCCTCTCCCAACCCGGACAGTGCCACACAACCTGATAGAAAGACCCCCTGCAGCGGGACCATCTCCGATGGCTGCAGTCAGACCCAAGTACCCTAAGGAATAGTTTAGGCACGAGGACCTTCTATCCCGACACTTCCTGAAAGCGGGCTAAACCGGCTTTCCTACTAGACGGACTATCTAGCAGCTATAGAGAGAGAAGAGAGAATTTTGATGTAAGAAATATGGAATGAGGATATGGGTATTTATAGGAGTTAGTAGTAGGTGGGGGGGTTGGTGGCATGAGGGGTTGGTGGCATGAGTTTGACAAAGAAAAAAATCAGCTGCCTAACAATCTCCCCCTCTTTCCAAACTCACAGCTCTTCACTTGCACTCCATACCTGCGCCCTACGACAAAACTCCCCCCGAGTCCAAGACTCCAAACTATACCCTAGTTTGCACATTCATTCTCGAATGCCCACTTGCTATACGCACAAGTGTACCATTGACCTCTATTTGTCCAACTACATACATGTGAAGCAATCTGTTGTATACACACATACTCACTTGATTCACGTCGGTCAATCCCATATGTAGTCTATCACACACACAAGTGTGACCATCGATCTTTCATTTACTCCCCAACTGCATATCAAACAAATCAATCTGTTGCATGGTTCACTGCTCACTTGATTCGTGTTGATCGATGCCCATATGCAGCTGCAACACACCAACTACTCGTTGATGTCGTGGAAGCCCTTCGACCAAGCATCCATCCCAGCAGTCTTTGCACCATCGTCTAGACTGGAAGGCAATACAACCGCAGCAGTATCCTTCAAGTCAATCTTCCCTCGTGCACGAGATAACCAGATTTTCGAAGTTCCAGTACGTTCTGGCCACGTACTAAGCAGACGATATATTCCCCCACGTAGCTCTCCCTTCATCCGAACCACACGGCCTCTTTTGATATTCATAGCTCCCCCTACTACAGAGCATCTGTAGCCTTCCGAAGCTAACCGACCGATAGATATTAGATTCTTCCTCAGCTTAGGCACATATCTTACCCCGTTCAAGCTGCGAACTATTCCATCAAACATTTTGATTTTCACAATTCCAATCCCCTTGATCTCACAAGTAGATCCATCAGCCAAAGAAACTGTTTCATTCTTTGTATCTTGGAATTTGTCAAAATGCCCCCTCTCGGAACATACATGGTAAGATGACCCTGAGTCTAATATCCATTCTCCTGGAGAACTAGTGCCTCGATTGAAGACGGTGCAAACATCTTCACAATCGAGAGTAACCACAGCCAATGATGCATCTGGATCCTTCTTATTAAGCGGACAATTCGGCCTAATATGACCCCACTCCTTGCAACCAAAGCACTGCATGCCCTTTTCCCTGTATCTGGATTTACCCCTGCTATTGGTAGATCCTCTCACAACACCTCTTCCTCTATTATTTTGACTACGCAAAGCCAAAACTGTCATTCCGTCCTTGTCACCATCCTGGTTCTTCCTTCCAGCATTTGACAAAAGTGCTGACTGAACCTCCTCCATTTTTAACGTGTCCTTTCCGTACAAAATGGTTGTGACCAAATGATCGAATGACTCCGGAAGCGAAGTAAGAAGAATAAGGGCCTTATCTTCTTCCTCCAATTTTACATCAACCTTTTCAAGTTGATCAACAATACCATTAAACACATTCATGTGCTCAATAACATTGCCTTGAGCTGCCATCTTCAGCTTGTATAACTCGCGCTTCAGATTTAACTTTGTAGTCAAGTTCTTCCCGAGATACAATGTCTCCAACTTTGACCATAATTCCTTCGGCGTGCTTTCGTCAACAACATTATTGATAATGTTATCAGCAATGCATAGCCTGATGGTACTCATGCATTGCGACTCAGCATCCTCCCAATCTTCATCGCTCATCTTTGTTGGTTTTCCCTCCTTCCCCTTCAAAGCCCTTGCTAGCTTCTGTTGGGTTAGGACATCCTTTACCCTTCTCTGCCAAAGAGTAAAACTTCCTTTACCATCATATGGAGTCACCGTGAATCCTTTAATACTTGCCATGATCTCCGTTTACACACACAAACCAATCCAAACAACTAAATCAATTGGCCAGGTAAGTGTAAGAAACAATGGGAGCACTTCCGTCAAAACGGCGCCAAATTAGACAACCACTTTTCTTAACGACTTTCCTTCGGCACCAATAATTTAGACACAACTATCTCTGATGCCAACTGTTAGGAATCTGCCCGATTCCCTGCGAATGCGGAAGCGATTTGGTAACTATGTGCGCTTAGATCCCACAAATATAAGTGATAGTAATGAAGCAACAAACCAACAATACAGTAAAAGAGACAAGAGATTTAACGTGGTTCGGCCCAGCCTACATCCACAAGAGCAACAACTTCACACTAGATAAAAGAGATTACAATATCCGGGTATCCGGCTCCTTGAATTTCATACAAAAATTCAGCCCTACAATACCTATTATGTATATCCCCAACTCACTGAAGTGTTTATCTCAAAACCTCCCCCTATCACTGTTTCCCGACAACCTTTCCTTCTCTCCCTCTCCCAACCCGGACAGTGCCACACAACCTGATAGAAAGACCCCCTGCAGCGGGACCACCTCCGATGGCTGCAGTCAGACCCAAGTACCCTAAGGAATAGTTTAGGCACGAGGACCTTCTATCCCGACACTTCCTGAAAGCGGGCTAAACCGGCTTTCCTACTAGACGGACTATCTAGCAGCTATAGAGAAAGAAGAGAGAATTTTGGTGTAAGAAATATGGAATGAGGATATGGGTATTTATAGGAGTTAGTAGTAGGTGGGGGAGTTGGTGGCATGAGTTTGACAAAGAAAAAAATCAGCTGCCTAACACATATCTCATTTTAACAGATACAGATATTTTGACGAAAATATCAAATTCAACACGATGAACGTGGCCTCTTATTCTAAACATCAAATAACACATACAGCAATGTCTTGCACCATTAGTTTACAGGCAAGGATGATTTTGACATAAGATTTATTTATTTAATTTGGCTACTTTAAGCATCAGACCATTTAATGTCCATTTCTCCCCATTGACTTTCAGGCACTCCCAAGGCCTCCCAGACAGCTTTGGAGGCATCCACAATGTTGTTAGGACAAGGTGGCTGATAGTCATGATCACTGTCACACCCCATTGTTGAATCACACTCATCAACCACCATAGCTTTCACACTTTTCCCGTTACCATGTACAGTAATAAAATTCAAGCATCTCTTCTTGTTATTGAACCACCCTGTTGAGAGTGCCACCACTGGGGTATTGTCAGAGTGGAACTTACCGTCACACTCTGATGGACCGCCACCATCACCACCCTTCTCGAAACTATTGATTGTCAAGGTTGCCTTTGTTTGGCTAGACACCTTAGGTGAGCATGTGTATGTTGTGTATAGCTTCCCTTGGACACAACATTCTGAATCATATCCTTTTTTGCAGAGTCCTGGTGGTGGTTTTTTCCCCTTTATCTTACCACTAGGTTTGCAAGTTTGAGCATCAATGATTTGAACTGTTGCAACTGAAAGAACAATAAGGAAAATAATGATATTCTTCATTATCGATCTCTTGATGTGTTTCAGTGCTCGGGGATGGTTTATATGCCATGCCATCAAGAAACTATTTATAGAAGATCCTAGTGAACTGGATACTCGATCATCTAACCGATCAAGCCTCAGTTTCTCCACTTTTTTAATTCAATAAAACAACAAGACAGCTTAGGCTTAGTTTACAAGAATAAATGGGAATGACGTACTGTACCTAAATATTTATGATGGAACAGATCCCTGAATCTCACTTGTTCAGGAAACAGTATATTGACAAAAATGGAGACATATATTAAAATTTGAACTAGCAGGTAATTCTTCCATGTAACACAACATAATAGCATTGAGTAAAAATAAGTAAATATTAAGTGCTACATTTAGGATTAATTGATCTCAAGACTTTGTCTGGCCTTTAGTTCGGAATCGAATATCTGACCGACTAGCTGAATGAATGCTGAAAATAAATGATTTATATGAAAGCCACAAGCAATGCTCATTTGTAGGTTAGTGGTAGAAATGACAAACATAATACTGCTATCAATCTTTAAGAGTACATTACATGAGTAATCTATCAAGTGAAGATGTTACAAATGCAGTGAAAGTTAAGAAATAGGATCTTAACTAAATCAACAAACCTAGAAGTGCTTGTCGTTTGGGACTTTCAAGGCAGTATGTAAGTTACCTTGTTTCTCCAAATCTTCAAAGAATGTTAACTCTAGGGGTATGATAGATTGCTTAATTGTTTTGTTTAGAGATGGCGATTTTGGGTTATAGTTAGGCTCGCTCGTGCACGAAACAAATTGAATTATTTTCGATCATTTTCAAGTACTTGTTCTTTTCACATTGTTTTAGAGTTAAAAAAAAAATTGACAACAAAAGTTACTTCTAAAACATTTAGCATATGACAATAAACAGAGTATTATCAAAGATTCATTCGCCGATCTTTGGTGTTGCGAGCTGTGTTTCCAGTTTTGTCCCCTCAGCCATATTATGTCACTTCAGGCTTGAGCCATAACATCGTGGCAATTAACAAAGATTCATTAGAGCACAATCATCATTGTTCATCTTTTTCGACTAAATTTTTTTACATCACATTCAAAAAATTTACAAAGTAATATGAACAATAGTACTCCTACAACTGGCATTTACCTTTTTACACTTATTCATGGAATACGATTCACTTTTAGGATGCCTTGGTGGTGAAATTATAGACATGCGAAAATCCACAAACCAATTACGAACAGATTACAAAAGATGCAATGCAACACAAGTATGAAACCCTTGCAAACAAACCTGATACAGGGGGGGGGGGGGGTACTTTAGACAAAATGTTGCAGCAGATAAACAGATGAATCAAAACATGCTGTCAGTCCTGGCAGGCAGCCTACGGAAAAAATTGAGTGGTGCAGATGGCAAATCATAACGAAACCAAGGATGCCTCATGATATAAAATCCAGTACCCACAACTAGTAGTTGAAAAGGGATTACATACAACACAATCGCAGCTACTAGACAGAATGTCATAAATATGGTTGTGGCTCGTGTATCCCGCCAGCTGAGAAGTGCTTGCATACGTTCCCCTTGGCTTGCTATGTCACCAACCACACTCTGAATCCGGCCAGCCACACTCCTTAACCGATCATACCTCATTCGAACAAGGTCTGAGCTTCGAGATGTAGGAAATGTGTCGAATTCTTCATCAAGTTCATCATGTTGTACTGAATCAGCATGAGAAATTCTTGTGTTCATATGAGGGGGGTATCTTTCACGAAACCGGTGGTTCCACAGTCCTATAAGAAACATGTACAGAAACATGGTTGGAAGAATCAGCTCCGGGAAAAACATGAGCATTAGAAACAAAGCATGTACTAGTATCGTCGTGACAGGATTCCTCCACAGACAAACCTCTCCAAACCATTTACTAACAGCAAACAATCCATTTAAAACTGAGATTAATCGGAAAAAGTTTGCCTTGCTTCGCCTCATGCTCCAGAGATGTGCATCAGCATCAGTCATGTACTCAACTATTTCCTTCCGAAGGGGTGGTTCTGCACGGCTGAGCCTAGCTGCCACTATGTTAACAGCTTGGCGACGAAGCATGTCTTGCTGCATCACTGTCAATGGCCTCACATAATGCATTTTTGGTAAAAGGGGACGCGAGTACATACACATCAAGTTGATCATAGATGTGCTTGAAAATCGGATAGCTAGATGCAATTCCCCCATTTTCTTTACACCTGAGGGATGAAGGACTAGCAATGGATACGAGTGTGTATATACACGGCTAGTTTCAAGGGTAGAGAGCCTAATGCGTACCTTACCTATCCTCATATCTTTCCTTCCACTTAAACCATTTTCAGTAAGCTGACTGTTATCAAAAATACCGACAGTGAGTACAGTTGCCGGATCATAAACATCCCAAGAATATTGTTCATTATATTTTGGGTTTAAGCTGTCATTTATTGTTCGGGTTCGAATCCATTTGTGACCATACTTGGCTACACAATATGTATCTGATGTTCCCCTCCCATTTCTCATTTTCATAGGGTGGAGTCCATCAGCATTTAGAACACCAAGTTCTAGGACACCTATAGGTGGCTTCCACAGCTGTTTTGCTGTTGGTCGGAGATCACTGCTGTGGTGAGTGGATTCATCGAGTACATGATACCCTCCATCAAGGCAAAGTCTTAGGTTGAGCCTTGTTGCAAAATATTTTTCCTTCTTTATCTCTTCAACATCAGTTATGCTCGGTTTTTGGAGACTGAACCATCGAGCGTGAATTATTCTATTGTCAGCACGCTTTTCAACTGAGCTCAATGGTATAATGACCCTTCCAAATATCTCATCTTTGTTAGGACCAACACGTTCTTCAATTGAAAGAAAAACATGATCTTCAAAGGGTTCAGCAGCAACAAACATCATGTCCTCATTCCACACTGCATGTACAGAGCGTGCTTGAATTGTCTTTGTTTTCAGCACCTGGTTACCTATTTGTACTTTGACATATACATCCGGAAACCGAGTCTTGTCAGACAAAACCAGGTCTTGAACCTCAATTACGTTAACGCGAACATACCATAGTCTTGGCGAGAGGTACGCTTTAGAGCGGATGTGGGTAGATGGCATGGAACTATTAACGGGAATAGAATCTGAATGCCAAGCATCAGAAAAAGCCTCATCAGCTTGTGTTCCAATCCAGACAGCAAGCATCAGTTCTCCTTTAGTTTTCTGTCCCTTCTTATTTTCCAGGCGATACCATTCTGGTGCCAATGGACTGTCTGGAGGAACTCGGGTAGGAACCTCATTTAGATCATATCGAATAATCCCTACAAAGTCATCTTTCAACAAATCTTTGTCCTTAATTACAACTTCCAAGATAGATGTTTGCACTCTTTCCCGTGAGAAAGAAAACACAGTATTCCATTCTGGTCTATGTGTTTTCGAGAAATGCTGTGTGACTCCTTTATAGTTTCCTACTCGTACTTCAACATAAGGATCAAGGCTACCTGTAATATCCATGTTAGGCAGGTCACGTGCTTTTACAACTCGTACAAAAAGGAATTGCATTGGCTCAACAAGATCATAAGTATTAGATGGCTTGTGTACACGTGTCACTCGACCTCCAACAATTCTACCCCCTCCAAGAAAAGGGCTAGTCTCTTTCAGTGCATATTCCATTGGTTGTGATGTAGAACCTGAGTACATGAGCCCAATGTTGGAAGAGTGAGGTTCAGATCTCATCTCATTAACACCATATCTTATTGGTTGTTGCACGCCAGTAGTAGGGATATATGGTGGTTTCTGCTCCTGCTGCTGCTGCTGCTTTGGGATTTCCAGATGGTGGAATGTGTGTGTTGACTCATCTTTCTGCTTTGAAGATCGGTACAGATCCAAGTTCTGTGCTTGTTGGTAACTTGCTTGAGCTTGAGCTGATGACGAAATTGTATGCGAGGATGGCTCCCCTGTAGGAAGTGGATTAGAGGACATAATGGATGGACTATCAGTGAGGAATACCTTAAGCCCGAGCTCACCTTTAACACGGGAGAAAAAGTTCCGTTTATCGAGAGGGTAATGCAAAACAACAGCATCGGAGTAAGGCACGAATGATGTCCCTGTTATGCAAACCTTGCCTAGGAAAGATTTAGAGTTGTTAGCTTTATTATTGTTATAAACATGAGCCTCGAGGGTGAGATTGGATAGATTCTCTGGATTAGATATGTTGAAATAGAAAGACTCGTTCCAAACAGGATCAAGATCCTTCTCCTTGACAGTGGTCCGAAATCGCTGATGATCAAAGTGGAGCTCCACAAAGGCACTGGATGTGCCTTGGCCATCTTTTGCTACAAGGTTGTGAGCACTGACAACCTCCACACCTAGTTTGAGATTACGCATGGAGTTGTTTTGAGCTACACTGAAAAGTGCTGATGAATGAAATCCAATGTCCCACTAGGAAGAACCTGTAGCCATGACAGAGTAACTGGAATCCTGAAAAAAGAGTAATTAGAGTACTGGTGGTGAAAGGTCAGAAAGGACAAGGTGAAGTTTTTAGTGAAGAACAACCATATATGGATAGACTGAGGTTTCAAACAGAATATAAGATGCATATAGCACTAGCAAAAGCACAAGTAGAAAAAGTTTGAAATTGTGCAGTTGTATCTCCGTCTCCTATTTTCCAATGTAATCATTATGAATGGTAAAGCTTCAAAGTGAACAACCAAACAAGAAGCCCTAGCTGCCATTATGAGTAGGTTTAAGTTTAAAAACTCTAGAAAACAAAAAGGAAGATTGGCTGAAAAATTCAAGAACTACAGAAAACAAAAAGGAGAATTGGCTAAAACCGGTAACTGAACACAATTCTTCCAGCTCCTTGCACCAGATGATAATCAGTTACCACAATATTATCTAAAGTACACTGCAAATAACGTCTGCAAACAAATTGTAAGATTTAAAGTGCTACAGATACTAGATACCAGCTCTTGAAGTTGAATGCTATAGACAGATATACTATGAGACATCTACGAATAGTGCAAACATTTATTAACTAAACCATCACATAAATTCAGAAATGTCTGGAAGCCATAAGTCAAGCTATACAAAAATCAACACATGCCCTTCGGAAATTAATTCATCACATACATGAATGTAACAGTAGTGGACAAAAAATATATCACAGAGAGAAGCAGAACTGACTAGGTTGAAAGTAATTGGAGTATATTCATTATTTTCGCATGATCAACTAAAAAGAAGAGGCTTATTAATAAAAAGAAAAGGAGAACAGAATCAAAAAGGTCAATCAACTAGTTAACAGGGATCAAAAACAGAAGATGAACACCTTTCAGGTTCTTAATCGAGTATTTTGATATTCGAAAATTAGTTGTCAACATATCATATAGCTGCTGAGGCCAATAGGCCAGGAAAATCTTGGGTTCCCTCTAATGAACTTTACAAAACGGATGACTAAAAATAAACTGAAAATTCAAAAGGGACAAAACAGAGAATCTTGGTCTTTAACATTCCATAATACTAGAATTCTATTAAAGCCTTCAAAATGCTCAGTCTTAACTTCATATACATGCATGCCCCTAAAAAATATGAATACTTCAACATATTTCACCTTACAAGCATATGAATATGACATATAAGAATTGCAGGAAAAAAAAATCAAACAAAAACAGAAAGCAAAAGAAAAGAGAGTTGAGAAAATGACCTCTTTACTTGAGCCTTTCGTAGAACAAATATACAGAGTCTAGGAGTTGAACCAAATCATCTTATTGATTTTAAGAGAGAAATATGAAGAGGGCCAACGAGATTTACAAGTGTATATAAAAAGAAGTCAAGAACTGAATGAAAGAGTTGAGAAACTTCAGAAAGATGGTAAAGAGGAGGGAAATTCTGTGATGTTACAATACAAATATTGAGAAACGGAATGGAATGAGTTTACATATATGTACATGATGCCATGTTGGTAGAGAAAATAACTTAGTTATTACACAAGTCTACGCTTTTTGGTTTTCTTCTGTTTGTCTGACGTTCGATAACTTGATGCTCAAAACATTCATTACATATGCCGAGTCCCACTCTAGGGAGAACCATCTTACGTGGAGAACCGTGGAGAACCACTTAAAATGCATTAAAATAGTCCTTTATATAAGGCCCCTGGCGGGGCCCCTTCACATAAAAGTCTTATAATTCTACCCTCTATCCATTCATAAAAAAAAAAAAAAATTAAAAAAAAAACTTTTAAAAAAATTTAAAAAAATGGTGCCACGTCATCATTTTTTGAAATTTTTTTTAAAATGTTTTTTTTTGTAATTTTTTTTATAAATAGATAGAATATAGAATTATAAGACTTTTTTGTGAAGATGCCCCTGCGGGGCCCTTATATATAAAGCAATTATAATGTATTTTAAGTGGTTCTCCACGGTTCTCCACGTAAGATGGTTCTCCATGGAACAATGGCCTACATATGCCTGCCTACTTGAGACTTGTTTTTTAGGCTTTCTTTGTTTTGACTTCGGAAGGCTATAAATAAAGTGGCAAATGATATACATTTAATTACTTGGTCTATCCAACTCTAACTCTATGAATATGAAGGCTATAATTAATTTTATTTTGTAATTACGATAAAAAAAAGCATTGAATTTTTTTTAATTTTAACTCCGTATAAGCAACACCTACTAGTGATCATGTATTTATTAAATAAAAAGAGATCTAATATTAGTGTTAAACATGTGAGAAGGTTAGTCAATAGGTTAGCCCATCTAATAACTTGTTTTTCTTGTGAGCTAAATTATTGTACTCATCTAGGGTTGTCAAAAAAATTCGAAAAATCCGATATCCGACCAAAAAATTCGATATCGAATCCGAAAAAAACGGATAATATTCGTATTCAAAAGAAAACGGATATTATTCGTATCCGAAAATAGTAGATACGGATATAGGCACATCCGTATTCGAAATATCCGATATCCGAAAATTTGTAAATATATATATATATATATATATATATATATATATAATAAATATACTTTTTAGAATATATAATTTATAATTAATAATTTAATATTTATATATATATTATTTATGTATTAAAATTTAATTATTTAATTCATTAATAAGTAAAGATATTTACACACAACACATACGTAATTCTATTCTTCTGTATGTCAAGTATTTGTAGTTGGTAATTTGAATCCTAGAACACTTATTATTCTATAGTGGTTGGGGTTTATTTTGTTAATTTTGATTGTTGCATGATGTCTGTTTATTCTATTTTACTAAGTTTGAATGGAAAAAAATGTTATTTTTTAATTTTTTTTAAAATGATTTGAATTTTCGGAGATATTCGAATTTTTTAAAAAATCTCAAAATTCAGATATTCGGATTCGGATATTATCCAATATCCGTCGGATTCGAATTCAGATATAATTTTCTAATATTCGTCGGATTCGGATAATGATTTCGAATTTCGAATTTGGATTCGGATATTGGCATATCCGTATCCGAAATATCAGTTTGACAGCCCTAATCTAGTTACTTCTTCATGGAATGTGTTGGAAAGTTTGATGTATGATGCTTTGATTGAGTAATGAGATTTAGTTTTCTTCAGAAGAAAAAAAATAAAATAAAAATAAAAAAAGACAGGTGCATTTGTTGTTAAATAAAATAAAAAAAATACAGGTGCACTTGTTGTTATTTAAAGCCCAAACTATCTTCTTTGGTGGGCCTTTTATCCGGTCTTCAACAAAGCCTATGAATAGCTGGACCTGAACACGAGTTTTGTTATATCTTTTGTATTAGACCTGGCAAAATGGGTCTGGATCCGAAAAACCGAACCGAAATATGTGGAACCGAATCCGAAATTGGATCCGAAATAGATTATCCGAAATTGTATCCGAAACCGAAACAATCCGAATCCGAACCGAAACCGGTTCAATTTAATCAAATCCGATAACGATCCGAAAAACGATTTGACCCGATCCGAAAATTAACCGAACCGGAAATTTAACCAAAAATTATCCGAAATACTGTATCCAATAATGACCATGTATCCGATTATAATCAGAACCGATCAAATCCGAATAAAAATTTACCCGAACCGAATATGACTTGAATCCGATGTAAATCCGAAACTAAAAATAACTGAATCGAAAAATATCCGATAAAATAATTTTATATAGATTAATATTTTCTTGACCTTTGTTTGTTTAGTTTTGTCAATTTTTATATTTTCTGATTTGCTATATATTTATTATTGTCATTGAATATTGCTTACGATATTTTGTATATAATAATATTTTAATTCAATTTTCAAATATAAATTAATAAATTCTGCACATAATTTGCAAAAAAAAAATAAATAAATAAATTCTGCATATTCTGTGTAGAAATTAAAGTGCATTCACTTATATAGCGCTTATTGAAGCGCTGTCTAAGTGAGTGCATTCACTTCCATAGCGCTTATGGAAGCGTTATATAAGTGGTGTATTTAATTTTGGCATATTCGGTCTTATTTAATAAATTTTGACACATGTATTTTTTTAAAAATATTTTTTATTCTTTGAAAATTTGGAAATATCACTAAATTAGATATATCTTGACATCTCGTCGAGAAATAATTTTAAAAAAAAATAAAAACAACAATCCGTGACAAAACAATAGTTACGAGTATTAGTCAATTAGGTAGTTGACTACTAAGATCTCCAACCAAATTAATATTTTATTTTTTGAAAATTTGGGAATATCACTATATTAGATATATCTTAAGATCCGTACAGTTGGATCGTCGAGAAATAATTTAAAAAAAATAGAATCAACAATCCGTAACAAAGCACTAGTTACGAGTACTAGTCAATTCGGTAGTTGACTACTATGTTCTCCAACCAAATTAATTTTTTATTTTTTGAAAATTTGGGAGTGTCACTAGATTAGATATATCTTGAGATCCGTACGGTTGGATCGTCGAGAAATAATGTTTAAAAAATAGAATCAACAATCCGTGACAAAGCACTAGTTACGAGTACTAGTCAATTCGGTAGTTGACTACTAAGATCTCCGACCAAATTAATTTTTAATTTTTTGAAAATTTGAGAATATCATTAGATTTGATATATCTTGAGATCCGTATGGTTGGATCGTCGAGAAATAATTTTTAAAAAATAGAATCAACAATCCGTGACAAAACACTAGTTACGAGTACTAGACAATTCGATGGTTGACTACTAAGATTTTAAACCAAATTAATTTTTTATTTTTTTACAAATTTGAGAATATCACTAAATTAGATATATCTTGAAATCCGTACGGTTGGATCGTCGAGATATATTTTTAAAAAAATAGAATCAACAATCCGTGATAAAAACACTAGTTACGAGTACTAGTCAATTCAGTAGTTGACTACTAAGATCTACAACCAAATTAATTTTTTCTTTTTTGAAAATTTGGGAATATCACTAGATTAGATATATCTTGAGATCCGTACGGTTGGATCGTCGAGAAATAATGTTTAAAAAATAGAATCAACAATCCGTAACAAAACACTAGCTACGAGTACTAGTCAATTCGGTAGTTGACTACTAAGATCTCCAACCAAATTAATTTTTTCCTTTTTGAAAATTTGGGAATGTCACTAGATTAGATATATCTTGAGATTCGTACGGTTGGATCGTTGAAAAATAATATTTAAAAAATAGAATCAACAATCCGTGACAAAACACTAATTACGAGTACTAGTCAATTTGGTAGTTGACTACTAAGATATCCAACCAAATTAATTTTTTACTTTTTGAAAATTTGGGAATATCACTAGATTAGATATATCTTGAGATCCGTACGGTTGGATCGTCGAGAAATAATGTTTAAAAAATAGAATCAACAATCCGTAACAAAACACTAGCTACGAGTACTAGTCAATTCGGTAGTTGACTACTAAGATCTCCAACCAAATTAATTTTTTCCTTTTTGAAAATTTGGGAATGTCACTAGATTAGATATATCTTGAGATTCGTACGGTTGGATCGTTGAAAAATAATATTTAAAAAATAGAATCAACAATCCGTGACAAAACACTAATTACGAGTACTAGTCAATTTGGTAGTTGACTACTAAGATATCCAACCAAATTAATTTTTTACTTTTTGAAAATTTGGGAATATCACTAGATTAGATATATCTTGAGATCCGTACGGTTGGATCGTCGAGAAATAATTTTTAAAAAATAGAATCAACAATCCGTGACAAAGCACTAGTTACGAGTATTAGTCAATTCGGTAGTTGATTATTAAGATCTCCAAATAAATTAATTTTTTATTTTTTGGAAATTTGGGAATATCACTATATTAGATATATCATGAGATTCGTATAGTTGGATCGTCGAGATATATTTTTTTAAAAATAGAATCAACAATCCGTGACAAAGAACTAGTTACGAGTACTAGTCAATTCGGTAGTTGACTACTAAGGTCTCCAACCAAATTAATTTTTTATTTTTTGAAAATTTGGGAATATTACTAGATTAGATATATCTTGATATCCGTATGGTTGGATCTTCGATAAATAATTTTTAAAAAATAAAATCAACAATTCGTGACAAAGCACTAGTTACGAGTACTAGTCAATTCGGTAGTTGACTACTAAGATCTCCAACCAATTTTTTTTTATTTTTTTAAAATTTGGTAATATCACTAGATTAGATATATCTTGAGATCCGTATGGTTGGATCGTCGAGAAAATAATTTTAAAAAATAGAAACAACAATCAGTGACAAAGCATTAGTTACGAGTACTAGTCAATTCAATAGTTGACTACTAAAATCTCCAAGCAAATTATTTTTTTATTTTTTTAAAATTTGGGAATATCACTAGATTAGATATATCTTGAGATCCATATGGTTGGATCGTCGAGAAATAATTTTTAAAAAATAGAATCAACAATCCGTGACAAAGCACTAGTTACGAGTACTAGTCAATTCGGTAGTTGACTACTAAGATATCCAACTAAATTAATTTTTTATTTTTTGAAAATTATGGTATATCACTAAATTAGATATATCTTGAGATCCGTACGGTTGGACCGTCGAGATATATTTTTTAAAACATAGAATCAATAATCCGTGACAAAGCACTAGTTACGAGTACTAGTCAATTCGGTAGTTGACTACTAAGATCTCCAACCAAATTAATTTTTTATTTTTTGAAAATTGGGAATATCACTAGATTTGATAGATCTTGAGATCCGTACGGTTGGTTCGTCGAGAAATAATTCTTAAAATAGAATAACAATCCGTGACAAAACACTAGTTACGAGTACTAATCAATTCGGTAGTTGACTACTAAGATTTCCAACCAAATTTATTTATTTATTTTTGAAAATTTGCGAATATCACTAAATTAGATATATTTTGACATCCGACATTTAGATCGTCGAGAAATATTTTTTTTAAAACGAAACAAAAAGCCGTAACAAAGCACTAGTTACTAGTACTAGTCAATTTAGTTGTTCATTGCTAAGATATCAAGCCAAAATAATTTTTTAGTTTTTGGAAAATTTGTGTGCATCAAAAAATTAGATATATCTCGACAATCCGATCCGAACCGAATGTTCTTACATCCAAACAAAATCCGATCCGAACAATAAAAATCCGAAAGAGAACCAAATCCAATTTGATCTGATCATAATCCAAAATTTATCCGATTTTAATCCAAATTTTACCCGAACCGAATCAGATCCGATCCGAACCGAACAGGCTCTAAATTGTACCTTAACCGAAAGTGGATCCGAACCGAATCAGATCCGATCCGAACCGAACAGACTCTAAATAGTACCTTAACCGATAGTGGATCCGATCCGAAGCAGATCCGATCCGAAACCGATCCGTTTACCCGATTTGCCAGGTCTATTTTGTATGGTGTTTTCTTTGAAGCTGTTTCTTTCCAAGACCAAACACAAGATTAATCACGTGGGAGAAAACAAAAATACACACGATTAATTGTGTTAATTACTCCCTCAAACCCCCTGGGTCTCAAATGATTTTAACTATTTCCGGCAAATTTTAGTTGAATTTCAAATCTATACTATAGTAGAAGCAAATGGATATAATATCTAGTTTAATTAATCCCTATTTTTTATCATTTCCTCATTTTTTTGTTATCGTTCATTCACAATCATTATATTTTTAACTCAAATAAATCATGATCATTAGATACAATAATACTAAAAGTTGTTATATACAAACGTCTAAGGTTCGATTCTCACAAAGAACGTGTTAATTTATATTTAATATTAATAATTATTAAAGAACATGTTAATTTATATTTATTATTAAAAATTATTATATACAAATATGTAAGGTTCGAATTTTTCCAATAACATATTAAAATTAATATTTTTAATATTATATTATGTTAAGTTGCTCTCCTAAAACGTCAAGGTGACTCGGATGCCCATTAATGGGTCAAGAGTGGATCACTTACCAGAATCATATTATATATTCAACATCCCCTTCAACACACAATTTCAATAAATGAGAATATTGGGGGTAGGAAGGACTCGAACATGAGACCTCCCACAACCAGAGCTTTGATACCATTTTAAGTTACCAATTCTACTAAAATCTCATGGTATTAGGGAAGGAGGTTTACCAAAATGATATCATATATTCAACATATTACACTATAAATAAATTATAAAAAAAGTAAAAATAATTCGTTCATTTGCACGAGTCATAAGTTAGTGCTATATAACTACATATATTATAAAAATTTATGTTATTTGAAAGTGTACATAACGTATTAATCTACTCAATGCACAGTATAATTAACAAATAATTGCAGTTATAATCATTTATAATAGCAATATAATCTTTACGTCATTTATAATAGGATTTGTGTCCAAATAAGAACTCAAAATGAAAATAGTGAGAATCGTTGCATAGTTAAAAATAATAATTTTATATTTAAGCTTTTCGATTTGCACTACATCATCAATTGACAAACTCGAATTTTAACAAAAAAAAATTTCCACAATGATTCTATTATTTTTAGTATTTGTCCTCATACATGAAGTAGGGGAGAATCGAATCTTGGTGATTCGACAAGGTATAATCCTCATTTATCACATAAGCTACATAATCATCCGTGAATTTTAACATTTCAAATAATCATCAATTCTCAACTAAAAAAAATCACGGATTCTTAAATTTTAAGAAGTTCATTGGAGAGCAATTCTATATGAACGTTTGGGGTATTTTAAAATATGTAGGTTATAACTTAAATTTTTACAACTTATACAAGTGTTTAGATAAATTTAGTTATAAATTGGTGAAATATAAATTAAATTTAAAAATATTAATTATTTAATATAGTAATTTCAATACATACATATGATATTTATAAATACAAATGTAAAAATATGAAATAATAAATAAATGAAAAGTGAAATAATAAGAAATAAATTGGAAAAAAGCGTCCCTAACTTTCAATTTAGCAACATATAAACTGAGTTAATAAATTCCTTTATAAGTTAAAAGAGGCTTAGAGTAGGGATGGGCGTGGGGTCACCTCGGGGTCGGGGAGTGCAATCCCCGCCCCTGATCCCCGAACCCCTACCCGCTCCCCGAACCTGCCCCGATCCCTGAATGGGGAGATATTTTGCTCCCCGATCCCCGCTTCGAACGGGGAACGGGGATCCCCGTGGGGAATCGGGGATTTTTATTTTTATAAAAAAAAAATATTATAAATACTTAAACAATTTCATAATAAAATTAATGTGCTAAATTATAATATATTATATATATTTAAAATTCAATGGTCTATTCTAAAAAATGTTTTAAATTAATTTTTATTTGTGTTGTGGAATAAAAACTAGGTTATTAGATTGCGGCTAGGGTTTGCTGTATTTAATGCTAGGGTGCGTGAGCTTTTGTTTTAATGGCTGCTCTCGTGCTCGTGGCTGAATCTGTCTTCACAAGATGTCTACGTACTTTGATGTGTATCAAAGATCAAGCCAAAAACGTAGTTCTGAGAATGAGGGGTCAGACCCTTTATATAGGCTGAGAAGCCTTAGAATCGTAGTAGGGTTAAGTGACTTGGTGGGCAAGTCACCGTCTAGAAGAAGGTTCCAGATCCTAGTATGTAGGAACCAGTTTTCATATTGAAATATGTATCTTGGAGGCTAAGTCAGGCAAGAGTAATATCCTTGTTTGACTCTTATTTGTTGAGCTGTTTATTACCCATAATATTAATTACGAAATTAATATTATAAATAGGGTTTGGGCCCATCTGATGGGCCCCACGTTTGGACCATTTTAGGTCTAATTAATGCCACATTAAATGTGTCTTTAGGGCTTACTTTTAGCCCATATCATTTGCCCCCCAACTTCTAGGAAAACTGATCAGGTTTTCCTTGAAGTTATAACGGCCTTATCCGAGACTTGGGTCAGGGTTCATTGATCTTACGTGAGTATTTTCAACAATATCATCTTAATGTAAAGCGTGGAGCGATCGACGCATTTACGACGATGTTGAACGACACTAAACGGTGTTAAACGGCACTACACAACGCTAATTAGCCTTAAACATCGTTTAAACAATGTTAGACGATGTCAAACGGCATAAAACGGCACTAATCAGCGCTAAACAATGCTAATCGGCACTAATCCGTGCTTAAACGGCACTAATCTGTGCTAATCGGCACTAACCTGTGCTTTAACGGCACTAATCTGTGCTAATCGACACTAATCCGTGCTTAAACAACACTAAACGGTGTTAATCGGCACTAATCTATGCTAACAGGCACTAAACAGTGCTTAAACAGCACTAAACGGTGCTAAGCGGCACTAATCTGTGCTAATATTGACCTCATTTTAGCATTGAAAATCATCCGAGATTCACTGAAAAATTCAAGTTTTGACCTCGTTTCAGCACTGAAAACCATCTGAGGTTCACTGAAAAATTCAAGTTCTAGGACCACGAACTAACCCGTGATCGGCCGGATCATGGGCTAGCTCGTGGTCGGCTGGCTTATGATCGGCCAGAGGGTTCGAAACCATGGTGATCGGCCGTGTGGTGATCGGCTGTGGGGTGGTCGACCGGAGCTCCTCCCGAGGTGGTGGCCGGCTGCATGGTGGTCGGCTGCTGCTCCCTCGGGGTGGTGGTCGGCCACTTCGTGGTTGGCTAAAATGCCCGGACATAAAAATCATCTGTGGTCTTGAAGATCAAGAATCTTGATCTTGATCTCAAGTCACTATTTTGGTCATTCATGACTTCGTTGTCTTCAAGGATCAAGAACCTTGATCTTGATCTCAAGTCATCAGGGATCTAGGATCTAAAACCATCCGTGATCATAAGGATCAAGAACCTTGATCTTGATCATCAGTCGTCAGTTTGGTCATTCGTGACTTCTAACGATATTACTCCTTAATTTATGATTAGCACTGCTAATCTTGTACTTAGGGCTAAACTCGTTACTTAACTTCTTAAGCGCAATCATCCGTCCAGCAAATATTTCAGCTATTTCTTTTCTGGCATATATGAATTATAACGATTCTTTCTGTATATCGCGGATAATTTCTGTCCTTTTTTTATCTTTAAACGATAGATGACCTGTAAACGCGAACCAAGCTGAAGTTCAACTTGATGTAGCAGGTCATGCTTTTTCCATAAAAGAGGGGAAGCAACCTTCATTTCACTTCACTTCTTCATTTCAAAGCTCTCAAATTCTTAATTTCTCTAGCCTTCAAGTTGCAAAATCAAGTTCAAGCTTTAAGATCAAGTTTCAGCTTCAAGATCAAGATGTCGGAAGGTGATCGCCCAATGGCTCCCCCTGTCTCCATGATGGAAGCTATGGCGAAGAGGAGTAAAATGAGGACCACCAAAGGTAAAGAACAAATCAAACCTCCTTCATATGTTGAACATAGATTTGAATCCTTGTTAGATCTTCTAAACATTATGAGGGAAGCATTCCCAAACTGTGCCAGATTAGATTCTTTTAACAGTCCGAGTAAGTTGTCGGAACGAGATGCCCAAGAAATAAGGGAGACATACCACTTTCCAAGTGCCATTAAGGTTCGTCTTCCAAACCCATCAGATAGAACATGCAACTGGCATCCTGAAAGGATTTGCGTTCACTGGGGTGCCTTAGATGCTGGGTTCAGATTCCCGGTTGATAATTTTATCATAAGATTGATGGCGGAGTATCAAATCCACCCCTGTCAGTTGTATCCCAACGCTTGGAGGTACATCTCTATTTTCTTAATAAGGTGTCGCCAATTGGAGATTCTTCCGACTACTACAATGTTTCGAAGTATGTTCGGGGCCAGAAACTCTTCCGACTCCAAGAAATGATGGGTTAGCCTTCAGCACCGAGCTAAACTTCCACACATAGTGAATCCCTTCTCCTTTCCAGATTCATAGCATTTCTGGGAAATGGAGTTTGTAGTTCTTGAGTGGAAAGGTGGTGACTGGGGCAACTTCTTTGTGAAGAGATTTGGATCCGTGGAAGATAGTTCACATTTCGTGTGTGATCTTAGTGACTCAGAATTGTGGGATCGAGATAGGCTTCTTGCTGACGACGGTCGTACACACTATAAAACTTTTCTGAATGAAAAGAATCTTATTGAGGCTGGCCTTAGCTTTCTTTCCATTGAGGGTAACTTTCTTACTTGAGCTTATTATGAACTCTGTTTGTTCTTATCCCGATGTTTTTCTCTTTGTATTTCAGCTGCCGAGGAGATTGATAGTCGTCCTCAGAACCAGCCGATTGTGACCAAAAGGATGAAGAAGAAGGCTGAGGAACTACTGAATCTTACTAAGCCTCATATCCCTAACTTCTTGGAGCGCTGCTCCCAAGGCGGGAAACGATCCCGGAACGCTGATGGGGATGTCAGGACTCCTTTCATACCTCCTTGGGGTATATGTGAACAAGACTCAGTCTTTGGGAGCCCTCATCTAGTTCTAGACTGGTCCAAGCTTTCAATCACTCCTCCCGATCAAGTGACTATGCACGCAGGTGACAAAATGGATGAGTCTCAGCTTATGGGCGCTCAAGCCTTGTATCAGGTATGAAATTCCCTCTGTTAAGTTCGATACTGTTATTGATTTCGACTTTGTGTATTCCTTGTAGCTCACCCATTTCCTTATTGCAGGCCAATGCTTACTTTCAAACTGTCTCAACTCAAGGCCGGGCTTTTAGGGATGAGAATATTAGCTTGAAGAATGACTCTGCAAGGTTCAAGGAAGAGATTGAAGATCTGCACTCCCAAATTGTTCGTGCCGAAGCTAATGTTGCATCCACCCGTAAACAACTTTCTTCTTTAGACCGAAAGAAGGCATCTGATGCTGATAAGGTGATCCAGGCCTATCATAGGTCCCAAGATTTTCTTAAGTTCATCGATGACCATGATGATGAGATGCGTCCCTTCAACATGTCTGTTGGTTGGGATAAGGCCATCAACGCTGTGAGCCATAGGCATCCTTCTGTTGTCAACCCGGCTGATTTTCCTTGCCCTAACTGGGGTGTCAACCTGGCTAATATAGCTTTTGGTTCGGGAACTAAAGTTGTTCCTCATACATCAGGATCCGGCTCCAAAGGCAGTCATCGACGTTCTGGATCCAATTCTAAGGGAGCTGTCCAAGTTGCTAGCCAAGATTCAAGCTCTTCGGGATCTCGTGGAAAAAAGCCTCCGCCTGCCAGAAAAGTTGGAGTAGTTCGACAACCGATCCCAGGCAAAAGGATGATCCGAAATGAAGGCAGCTCAAGCTCATCTTCTGGAGAGGAAGAAACTGAAGTTGTGAAGACTACCGCGCAGCCGATGGTAGTTGTTGAACAAGACGGTGCCGAGGAAGAAACTTCAGATGACGATTCGGATGAGGAGGAGGATTCAGATGAAGAGGAGTCGGGCGAGGAGAGCGGCAAGGAAGAATCCCCGGCTAAGTAGGTTGGGTTCACCCCATGGCCTTGCACGGCCCTGTTTAGCCGCCTGTGGCTTTATCAGCTTTCAATCAATGTCCTTCGGGACTTGACTTTTATTTGTGTGTTGTAACTTAATTCGAACCGTGGCACTTCGGGGCATTTTATCTATGTATCTGTTTCCTTTATTCTTATGCTCATTTACTTTCAGTACTTGATCTTTCTAGACTTACACTCAACAGGTGCTCGGTACATAAACAAAACATAGAATCATAGAATGCAAAACAGATTTGCATTGATAACTTGAAAGAGGGTTCCACCCTTACATAGCTACTATAGTCCTACTCGGGGTACTAGACCCTGGAATGGTTTCATCGAACCTTATTTCTACTTCTCCTAATAAATAGATAATGAGCTAAGTCCTTACAAGGATAGCTCAGACATAATAAATCTTGAGGTTCAAAGCATGCCAAGTACGGGGCACCTCATTCCCGTCCAAAGTCTCCAACTTGTAGGATCCTCGTCCTAGTGTCTTCCTGACTCGATATGGTCCTTCCCAATTAGGGGCTAGTTTTCCTTTTTGGCCGACTCCAGAAGCCTCTATCTTCCTTAGAACCAAGTCACCTTGTTGGAAGAACCTTTCCTTAACCCTATGGTTGTAGTAAAAGGATGCCTTCTTCTGATGCTCCACGTTCTTGGCATTTGCCTCGTCCCTGATTTCATCAATTAGATCAAGTGCAAGTCTCATGCCTTCTTTATTAGTCTCTTGTTCGTATGCCTCAACTCGAGGTGATGTTTGCATGATCTCCAAGGGCACAACTGCCTCGGCTCCGTAGCCAGCAAAAATGGGGTTGCTCCAGTTGTCACCTTACAAGTGGTGCGATATGCCCAGAGTATAGGCAGTAACTCGTCCACCCAAGTGTTCCTCGAGCGTTCAACTATTTTCTTCAGTCCATCAAGGATAATTCGATTAGCTACCTCTGCCTGTCCATTAGCTTGTGGATGTGCTACTGAAGTAAAACGAAGCTCAATAGCATTTTCCTCGCAGTACTTCTTAAACTCTTCATTGTTGAACTGTGTCCCGTTATCTGTCACAAGGATTCGGGGAATTCCGTACCTGCAAATAACGTTTTCCCAAAAGAACTGGGCAACTTGTTTGGTGGTTATCTTGGCCAAAGGTTTAGCCTCAATCCACTTGGTGAAATAGTCGATAGCCACTATCAGAAACTTTCTTTGTGCAGAAGCCATAGGGAAAGGACCAAGTACGTCCATCCCCCACATCGCAAACGGAATAGGAGAGTTAATTGAAGCTAACATCTCAGGCGGCTGCCTTACAATTGGAGCGTGTTTTTGGCATCTGTCACACTTCTTAACATAATTCTACGCATCAGCCAACATCTTTGGCCAATAGAATCCTAGTCGTGTGATCTTATGAGCTAGGGCTCTGCCCCCCAAGTGTTGCCCACAGATCCCTTCATGAACTTCTTCCAATGCTTCTTTTGCCTCTTGGGGCCTCAAACACTTCAAGTATGGGATAACAAACGATCTCTTATAAAGGATGCCTTCGATCAAGGTATATCTCATATGCTCTTACTGACAGCTTTCGTGCCTCCAGGGCATTGTCAGGGAGCCATCCAGTTTCGAGGTGAGCTTTGATAGGATCAATCCAGCAACCTCCCACATCAATCGGTGCTATCAACTTAGAGTTGATGGTCGGGGCCTTCAAGACTTGGAAGTAAACACTCCCTGCATAGTTCTCGATTTCAGAAGAAGCGAATTTAGACAAGGCATCAGTCTTAACGTTCTCTTCTCTCGGAATGTGCTCAAAATAGCACTCCTCAAACTGAGTCATAACAGCTTTCACGATTCTCAGGTATTTCGCCATAGTCTCATCCTTGGCCTCAAATTTGCCATTTACTTGCGAGACTACCAGTCTTGAGTCTCCACACACTTTAAGGTTCTTGACCCTCATGACTATGGCTAAGCCTAACCCAGCTATCAATGCCTCATACTCAGCTTCATTGTTGGTAGTAGGAAAATCCAACTTCAAAGCGTACTCAACTGTGAACCCATCGGGGCTTTGCAAAACCAAACCTGCACCACTAGATTTTGTTTTTGATGCTCCATCAAAATAGAGCACCCAATATTCCTTCTGATCAGCTACAAGTTCTTCATCTTTATCTCCACTTTCAGGGGTGGTTACTATCTCCTGCCCCCCGACTTCTTGGTTGTTAATGGTGCATTCAACCACGAAGTCAGCCAATGCCTGAGCCTTAATGGCTGTCCGTGGCTTATACTTGATATCAAATTCTCCAAGCTCTATGGCCCATTTGATTAGCCTTCCACTAGCCTTTGGGCTATGCAATATGTTCCTCAACTGCTGGTCCGTCAGGACTTTAATTTTGTACGACTGGAAGTATGGTCATAGCTTCCTCGAGGCCGTCACCAAAGCCAATGCAAACTTCTCTATGGTTGAGTAATTCAACTCAGCCCCATGCAAAACCTTGCTCACATAATAAATAGGTTTCTGAATCTTTTTCTCTTCTCGAACAAGAACAGCACTCAATGCTTGCTCGGATACCGCCATGTATAAGTAGAGAGTTTCCCCAGGGCTTGGTTTGGCCAACAACGAGGCATCAGCCATGTATTTCTTCAGCTGCTCAAAGGCCTCTTGGCTTTCTGTAGTCCACTCAAAATTTCTCACTTTCTTTAAGGCCTGAAAGAAAGGCAAGCACTTATCACCAGACTTGGAGATGAATCTCCCTAGGGCCGAAACTCGGCCAGTTAGCTTTTGTACATCTCGTATGGAGCGGGGTGGTTCCATGTCCAAGATTGCTTTGATCTTGTCAGGGTTGGCCTCTATGCCTCTCTTCGAAACCATCAAACCCAAAAACTTTCCTGATCCAACACCAAAAGCACACTTGGCTGGATTCAACATCATCTTGTGGTGACTCAGCACTTCGAATGCCTCTCTGAGGTGTTTAATGTGGTCTACCTTGAAAAGGCTCTTGACTAACATATCATCAACATAGACCTCCATGGTTTTTCCAATCAGATGGGCGAATATCTTATTCACCAGTCGTTGGTAAGTAGCGCCTGCATTCTTTAGACCAAAAGCCATAACAAGATAGCAGAAAACACCAAAGTCAGTTATGAAAGATACCTTTGGGATGTCATCCTTGTGCATCTTATTCTGATTGTATCCGCTGAACCCATCCATGAAGCTCAACATCTCATGTCCAGCAGTGGCATCTATCAACATGTCTATCCTCGGGAGGGGAAAACAATCTTTTGGACATGCATCATTCAAATCAGTGAAATCTATACACATCCTCCACATTCCATTCGCCTTCTTGACCATCATAGGGTTAGCCAACCATTCAGGGAACTGAATCTCTTCAATAAAACCAGCTACCAGCAGCTTGTCAACTTCTTGCTTAATGGCCTCTTGCCTCTCAGGAGCAAAATTCCTCTTCTTTTGTTTTATTGTCTTTCATTCAGGATCAACATTCAACCTGTGAGTTATGAGTTGGGGATCAATCCCTGGCATGTCAGCAGCAGTCCAAGCAAACACATCACTATTTGCTTGCAAGAAAGCCGTCAACTTGCCCTTCAAGGGTTCCTTCAGCGAAGCCCCTATATAAGTAACTTTTTCAGGATCGCCCGGCTCTAGAGGTATGGGCACCAAGTCCTCTGCTGGCTTCCCTCGATGTTCATCATCATCACGGACATCCATGTCTTCAATCGGGAGTACCTGCCCCCCGACTCCATCAGCTCTTAAAGCAGATACATAACAACTCATTGCCATCTTCTGGTCGCCCTTCTGTTCTCCAACTCCATTTCGGGTTAATAACTTAATCTTCATATGATAAGTAGAGGCAACAGCCTTGAACGCATGAAGCCCAGTTCTTCCCAGGATTGCGTTATAAGTCGAAGATGCCTTGATCACCAGAAAATTCAGCATCTGAGTAGTCTCCTTAGGTTCTTGCCCAATTGTCATTGGTAACTGAATAGTCCCTTCAACTTTGGACTCCACTCCATTGAATCCATAAATTGGCATGTTGGTTGAGGTCAACTCAGAGTCGGTGTACCCCATCTTTACAAACGCATCATGAAACAGGATATTAACTGAAGCCCCATTGTCTATCAAGACTCGCTTCACTTCTGAGTTCCCAATCACAGGGGTTATGACTAACGGGTCGTCATGGGGGAACTTCACCCCTTCAAGATCAGAATCATCAAAACCGATTACAATTTCAGTTCTAGCACGCTTCGGGGCCTCTCCTATAATGTGCATCACTTCTCTGGCATAGGCCTTTCGTGAATTTCGAGTTGTACCAGCCGCTGTAGGGCCTCCCCAGATCATTTTGATAACTGGCCCTCGGGGCTGTGTGTTACTATCACGATCCCTTCTGTCATTGTCTCTCCTATCGTAGTCCCTTCTTTGGGTTCCACGATCTTCACCCTTTGTAAATTTATTCAACTTTCCTTTGCGGATCAAGAACTCAATCTCATCCTTCAACTGCCTACAATCATCTGTATCATGCCCCACATCTCGATAGAACCTACAGTACTGTTCCTTGTCTCTCTTTGCGGGATCACCCCTGAGTGGCTTCGGCCATCGAAAGTCCTTATCCTTCTCAATCTCTAGCAGAATTTGACTCCTAGGAGCATTCAACCTTGCATAGTCAGAAAACCTTGGTCCAAGATTCTTTTTTGGTGCTGATTCAGAATCTTTGCTAGTATGGGGATACTTGTCCCTAGCATCATACCCCTGATCCTGCTTTCTCTTCTTTGTATCATTGTTACCTCGGCCATTGCTTACTGTGGCCTCCTTCTTTATACTATCCTCAGCCTTGATATACTTGTCAGCCCTTCGATGGAGCTCAACCATATTCTCGGGAGGATGCTTCGCCAACGACATTTTAAAGTATAGGTCGGTGGTGCCATGCTCCAAGGCTACCATTGCCACCTTATTTTCCAGATCAGTGATGTTCAAAGTCTCCTTGGTAAACCTCTTAAGGTAGTCTCTCAGATTTTCGTTCTTCCCTTGTACCACATGCATAAGGGATGCAGAACTTTTCTCATGAACTCTTCCGCTGATAAACTGACTAACGAAAGAAGCACTTAACTCCTTAAAGGAGCCAATTGAGTTTGCAGGCAGCCGGCTATACCATCTTTGAGCCATGCCCGACAAAGTTTGAGAGAATGCCCTGTACTTCAAAGCGTCACTTGCAGGCTGCAACAGCAGTGCGTTTGAGAATGTCCTAACGTGGTTTGCGGGATCACCCGTTCAATCATAAGCTTTATTTGTCGGCATCTTGAACTTCTTTGAGATACGAGCATTCATCACCTCCTCAGTAAACAGGGGTGTGGGATCATCAGGATCCCCAAGTGGCATCAGATCCTTGGGGTTGCTCTTGGGGGTTTCCACCCTCGTTGTTCTTCCAGTTGGGGCATCAGCCCTTCTCTGCCTTCTTGAAGACCTCTCCAGATCTATAAAGGGAATCGGTCCTGATGTTGAAGGAGGTTGAGTCTGATTTAACCTAGCTTGTTCTCTTGCAATATCGTCCTTCAACCTTAAGATCTCGGCCTCATGAGCCCTGATCCTCTCAGCGGCTGTCAAAGAAGGTCCGTCATGGACGGTTTGTGTTCTTCTTCTTGGTTCTCTGCTAGCACGTCGCCTCCTCGGGGCTTCATCACGATCATCCTCATCAGACGATGAATCATCAGTACAAGGGCCAGAGTAGTCAACATACTCTCGATCTCGGATCTGCAAGGCGTGGCCACTAGGTCCAGCTCCTTGAGTAGGAGGGTAGTTAGGCAGCCCATACATTGGGTTGGTGTTCACGGGGAGATCCGTAGTATGGATATGGACCCCATGTGGGGGGTTGTTAGGATCGACAACCAAGGGAGAAACCACCACCTGAAGAGGATTGGTCCCTTGATTTGTGTGGATGATCGGAGGTAACGTACTCTCAACATGGGAAGTTGTCCCTAGAGGTTGAGAAACTTGATGTTGAACAATCGCCTCGGTCGTCTGGGGCACCGGATCCGTAGTGGGCGGTGCAGAACTGAGTGGCAGAGGCTCGGTAATTGTTGGTGTCCTTCGTGTTTGAACCATGGTTGATGTCTTTTTCCCACAGACGGCGCCAAATGTTGTGGAATAAAAACTAGGTTATTAGATTGCGGCTAGGGTTTGCTGTATTTAATGCTAGGGTGCGTGAGCTTGTGCTTTAATGGCTGCTCTCGTGCTCGTGGCTGAATCTGCCTTCACAAAATGCCTACGTACTTTGATGTGTATCAAAGATCAAGCCAAAAAAAGTAGTTCTGAGAATGAGGGGTCAGACCCTTTATATAGGCTGAGAAGCCTTAGAATCGTAGTAGGGTTAGGTGACTTGGTTGGCAAGTCACCGCCTAGAAGAAGGTTCCAGATCCTAGTATGTAGGAACCAGTTTCAATGTTGAAATATGTATCTTGGAGGCTAAGTCAGGCAAGAGTAATATCCTTGTTTGACTCTTATTTGCTGAGCTGTTTATTACCCATAATATTAATTACGAAATTAATATTATAAATAGGGTTTGGGCCCATCTGGTGGGCCCCACGTTTGGACCATTTTAGGTCTAATTAATGCCACATTAAATGTGTCTTTAGGGCTTACTTTTAGCCCATATCAATTTGTACTAAAAGATATAATTAAATTATTATAATCAAATTAAATTTTAATATTAAACTCTTGAATATGCGAAATGAATTCAAAATTTTAAGCACTAATAATATATATAAATATATTTACTTATAACAATTTAATTATGTATATATATATATATATATATATTAAAAATTAGAATCGGGAATCGGGGATCGGGGCGGGGATCCCCCAATCCCCGACCCTGCCCCGATCCCCGAATTTTTTTAAAAATATTCCCCGCTCCCCGCCCCGAACCCGAAAAATTCCCCGAATCCCCGACCCGAACGGGGCGGGGATCGGATCGGGGTCGAGCGGGGCGGGTGAAATGCCCATCTCTAGCTTAGAGCATCTCTAATCATGAAAAAACTTTAGGTAAAAGTGTGGATTACATGTCATATATAAAAATTTTAGAGAATATGTACAATAAGTTCATCTTCAACAGGGTATTATTATCATCTAAAATTATAACCAACCCCTTCGTATTGGCTATATTTGTCGAACCGCTAAAAACCTGTAAGAAAACTCTACATCAACTATTATCATATCGAAATAATGTATTCCATTTTTAACAACTTCAAATAACAATAACATATTATTTTTAAAATATAACCGATCAGTATAGCCTATTCCATTGGAGTACAATTTCTTACATAGTCAACAAATTTTACATTGTTTTAGCTAACCATTTTAGCAAATACCATTATAGATGCTCTTACAGACTATAAGTTAACTTATATTTGTATGTCCAATAACTTACTTTTCGATTAGCATAAAAGAATAATGAACTACCAAAATTTCGATATTAAAACTTTTAACACCAAAATCAAATTTAACTTCCCTGCCATGAAATGTTAAGAGGATCTCCAATCATACAGACCCCTCAACTAAAAATGTGTCAAACATGCCTTAAATAAAAATTATAGATATTGTGTGCGTGAGTTCAACTATAAAAAAAATAAAATTTGATTGCACTAGGTAGTCCAAATTTCGAGTGCTACCTCTATAACATTGTTGTTGATATAGTTCAAGCATCTCTTCGGACTTTGGAGTTCCGAGTTTGATTTCGGTTCATAAATGACAACAATATTTAGATCCTACACCAGTATAGACTCTAGTGTGTTATGGTAGAATGGCAGTCTACTTTTCAACAAACTAAACCAAAACCAAACCAAACATACCCAGTATATCCCGAGCAGGGTCTGGGGAGGGTAAGATGTACGCAGACCATACCCCTACTTTTTACAGTAAGGAGGCTATTTCCGTGAAGACCCCCGGCTTAGTGCACAACAAAACAGTGTGAATTATGCGCAAGGATGATAAGAATGGGCAAGTATTCAACCAAACCTGGGCCCCTGGCATGGAGCTCATGGGACTTACCTAAGCGGGCAATGCGAACTCCTCTCCTGATCTAGGATGACCTCTGGCCAAGCTCCCTGCACCTGCAAAACCAGAAAACAGAGGACAATATGAAACGAAAAGCAAAACTACTACGATAACGTTAACCGAGAAAACCCAACTCTGAGGCTCTCAACAACAGAACCGCTCCCTAGAAGAGAATCCACAACTCTAATCTGGCGCCTCCAAGAACTCTTATCAGCGATCAAGGTCTCATTCAAGTTTAAGGCCTTCAAATCCATCCTAAGCTGCTCTTCCCACGACCTCCACGGTCTGCCTCTCCTCCTCACCCCCAAAACCGAAAGACTCTCAACCCTCCTCACCGGGGCTTCCGACAGCCTCCTACGGACGTGGCCGAACCATCTCAACCTCCCTTCCCTAACTTTCGCAGAAAGAGGCGCCACCTCCAACTCGTTCCTGAAAACCACATTCGGGATTCTTTCTAACATCGTGCGGCCACAAGACCACCGCAACATCCTCATTTCAGCTGCTTCCAACTTGTTCTTGAGGGCCTTCTTCGCCGCCCAACACTCCGAACCATATAACATCGCAGGATGGATTTCCGCTCTATAGAACTTCCCTTTCAACTTTAACGGGACTTTCTTATCGCACATCACCCCTGACGCTGCCCTCCACCTTAGCCACCCCGCCTTGATACGACGTGAGACATCATCTTCAATCTCACCTTCCTTCTGGATGATCGAACCCAAATACTTGAACTTATCCGTACGGGGGACGATCTGATCTTCAATCCTGACCTCCAACCCTTCCTCGTTGGCCTCACCACTGAAGTTACACCAGAGATATTCGATTTTAGACCTGCTCACACGCAAGCCTTGGGGCTCCAAAGTGGATCTCCATAACTCCAACTTCTCGTTCACCTCCCCTCTCGATTCCGCCACTAGCACGATATCATCGGCGAAGAGCATGCACAAAGGGACGGCATCTTGAATCCCTCGCGACATGACATCCAGGATAAGGGCGAAAAGAAGAGGACTAAGGGCCGACCCCTGGTGTAGCCCAATCTCAACAGGGAAGTAATATGCGTCACCAACTGGGGTCCAAACGCAGGAACTAGCTTGAGAGTACATGTCTTGAATCGCCCTGACGTACGCCGACGACACTCTCCTCTCCTTAAGGTTCTTCCAAATAGCTTCACGGGGGATGCTATCATACGCCTTCTCAAGATCGATGAACACCATATGGAGGTCTTTACGACGCTCTCTGAACTTCTCCATAAGGCATCTGACGAGATGAATGGCCTCGATCGTCGACCTCCCAGGCATAAAACCAAATCGGTTCTCTGAGATTTCAACTTCTCTTCTAATCCAAAATTCAACCACTCTCTCCCAAAGTTTCATAGTATGACTGAGTAATTTAATTCCCCGGTAGTTACTACATTCTGAGCATCGCCTTTGTTCTTGAAAAAAGGGATGACAATACTGTGCCTCCATTCATCTGGCATCTTAGCACCCAAGAGGAGAACATTGAATAGATCTGCTAGCCATTGTACGCCAACCTCACCAAGACAAAGCCACACCTCGATAGGGATCTGATCCGGTCCAACCGCTTCCCTCTAGCCATCTTTTTAAGGGCACCCTTGACTTCCTCTTTGCTGATACGCTCACATGGGCCGAAAGAGCGAACAGACGAAAGAGGGACCTCTTGCGTCACACTGGCACCACTCCTCCTAGCCTCATTGAAAAGATTGTGAAAATACAAACTTCACCTCTCCTTAATGGCGTCTTCATTTATTAACACTTGGCCAGAATCATCCTTAATATACTTAACAGAACCCAGGTCGCGCCGACTTATCTCCCTAGCTTTAGCTAGTTTAAAAATAGCGTTCGCTCCTTCCTTGGTATCTAGGCGCTTGTACAGCCCCTCGAAGGCTTCACTCTTGGCTTTCGCCACCGCCTTTTTTGCCTCTCGTCTTGCCACCTTGTAGGCTTCCATCTTCAGAGTCCTCTCCACCCCTGAACAACTCGACATAAGCTCTTTAATGAGCTCATGTTTTGCCTTTACTTTCTTTTGAACCTCCTCGTTCCACCACCACGACTCCTTATGACCACTAAACTTTCCTGAAGAGACCCCCACCACCTTCTCGCCTACGCACCGAATAGCCTTCGCCAAGTTGGACCACCTACAGTTAGCATCTCCACTAAGATCAAAACAACCTTCCTTTAGCAGAGACTCCCTGAATTCGGCCGCCTTCTCGCCCTTCAAGTCTTTCCAAAGAATTCTTGGTTTGGACTCTCTCGATCTATGGACAACTCGGCCCCCCATGAATAGATCCATGGCCAACAGACGGTGCTGGGAAGCACACGTCTCACTCCGGAACACCTTGCAATCTACACACGCCCTAGCATCCCGCCTGCGCATAAGAAGGTAATCTATTTGGGTGTTGATACCCCCACTACTAAAGGTAATGAGGTGCTCAGCCCTCTTTTGAAAAACAGAATTCACAATTACCAACTCCTGGGCAGTAGCAAACTCCAACAACGCTGACCCACCGACGTTCCTGACCCCGAAGCCGAAACCCCCATGGGCGGTGGGATAGCCATCCGACCTCTCACCAATGTGGCCATTAAAATCGCCACCCAACACTAAAAGTTGATCCTCAGGAATACTTCCGACCAACTCATCTAAACAGACCCAGAAAGCCTCCTTCTCCGAGTCGCCTAAACCGACTTGAGGGGCATACGCGCACACCACTTTCACCACCTTCTCCCCAACCACCACTCTGACGGACATGATCATGTCGTTACACCTCTTCACATCCACGACATTGTCTATAAGATCCTTCGCCAGAAGAATACCCACTCCGTTCCTCGAGTTGGCAAGACCTGAGTACCACAATTTATACCCGTTCGCTTCTCTAGATTGAGCCCCCTTCCACCTAGTCTCTTGAATACATGCCACATCTACTCTACGCTTCTTCAACACATCCACGAGCTCCAAAAATTTGCCCGTTAGGGTACCTAAATTCAAACCGCCAACACGTAAAAAACGCGACATCGATAAAACAAACGAGAAGATGAAATAGAATAATAATAAAATAAAAATCGAATAAAATAAAGAATAAATATAAATATAAAAAATATAAAAATAAAATAAAAAAGAACTAATAATGATAGTAGTAAAAGTAATAAATTGGGGAGTTAGTTTAAACGGAAATAATAAAGACAACCAGGGGGGACAAACAATGGGTTTGATTTTAAATCAAATGTAACAAACAAGAGAATTGTTTGTACAAGTCGGAAGCAAAACCAGAGAGAAGGAAGAATTTAGACAAGCGAGGTGCGGTTCAGGCTGGTTGGACTGGACGGTGTGGCGGAGAGGAGAGGAAGTAAAAGGGTGTTGGTTCGATGGTACGAACAGAAGAGGTGAGAAAGGGGTGAAGTAGATGGTAAGATGGGCGGAGGCTGGTAATGGAGGTGGAGGGAAGGTAGCATGCGAGAATGGAGGAGACGAGGCGGGGTGGTATTTCGGGAATTGCAGAAGAATCAGAGGTAAGATGTGGTGGAGATGGGTTGGCGGAGTACGGTTGTTGAAATAAATTTAAGCTGCAGCAAACGAAGTGTAAGTGAGAGTAAGGGTGTGTGTATGTGTATGAATATGCAAATATGCTTGACTGAAATCTGTGTTGATGTTTCCGGCGATCCACCGGTCAGTTGTACCAGGCAAGTTTATGACCGTTGGAGCCTTTGAGAGAGAGTTTTTTATGTTAAGACACCAAACCTATTGATCATCGCAAATTCATTTTTTCAACAAACTAAAACCATCACCAATTCATCACATTATTTTAGTGTGAAAAAATTATTCCATTTTTAAATTCAATTCCAATTCATTTACATAATTACTTTAATATTATATAAATTAATTTATTATTAAAGTATAAAAATAATTAAAAGTAATAAAATTGGTTGGATATATATGAAACAAATTTATTTGAAGTAATGAGTATAAGGACAAAGTTCGAATAAATAAATTAAAAATTCTAAAAATTTGGTGTAAAATTAAATTTGATGTGAATTTTGGTTTTAACTATTACGTTTTAGCCGGGAAAATACTATTTGTCCTCCCAATTAGGGCTGCACAAAGGTCCAAAACTGGACCGGACCGGACCGGACCGAAGATCGGATTTTATTAAATTCATGGACCGGGGACCGGACCGGTCATAACCGGTCTTTGGGACCGGACCAGATCGGAAAAACCCGGACCGGAACCGGACCGGTTTGGACCGGTTAGTTAATTTTTTATAAAAAAATAATTTTATAATTTAATTTTCATCCTTTGTTGATATATGAATTACTTGGTAAGTTAATTTAAATTTAAAAATAAGTAAATGTTATATTATTTGTAAAGTAACATTAATTTGTAAACGTAATTATAAATTATATATAGTATGAAATATGAACTTTAATCATTTATATTATAGTGTTTATATATACTATTTCAAAAATTTATTATTTACCAATTTAGATCACTAAAATATGTTATGTGTGAATATTTAATCATTAAACTATAAAATTTAAAAGACAAAATAGTGTAAAATTAACTAAAAACCAAAAATCCGGTCCGATCCGGTCCGGACCGGGTGTTTTCAGGGTTTGGACCGGACCGGACCGAAGATCGAATTTTTTTGATTTTATGGACCGAGGACCGGACCGGTTATATACGGTCCAGTCCGGTCCTTGGACCGGTAAACCCGGTCCGGTCTAATTTACCGGTCCAGACCGGAAAGTTGTGCAGCCCTACTCCTAATAGCTAGTTTACATGGGGAGGGGTGCGTTCGACACGCATTTTAAGGCTCCTATAAACTATAGTTTCATAACTTTTTTTAAAAATTATCTTTTCCTGAATCAAAATATAATATTTAAATTTTTATTCAGAAAAAGAAAATTTTAAAAATAAATTATGAAACTATATTATAGAAGAACCTTAAAATGTGTGCCAAGTGAAAAAGAAATGTAAATAAATGGATGGGACGGAGGGAATACGTTTTACCTGAAAAAAATAATCAATTAGTAATTAACAATTATAATATTATTAGTTTATTTCATCAAATGGAAAGATCCTTTGGTATTTTTGGAAAAGAGAGAATTTAGTTGGAAAAGTTAGAAAAAATAATGTGTTTTAGCTGAAAAAATAATTGGTTAGTTATTAAAAACTATAATGCCATTATTTTGTTTTATAAAATAGAATTATCCTTAACTACAAAATAAATATGTTATCAAAATGAATGAAATTAAGTAAAGAATAATCAAGTAGGGATAATTAAATAAAAATATAAAGGGTTTGATGTTACCTCAAGAAATTATAATTAACTAAGATTCTCCATATTAATGCACGAGGGTATTGAGTATAATAGTAATTACAGGATTTTTTTAGAAAATTTTCAATATTTACAAAAATGCCACAATGTATTTAAACTATAATCTCATATAATTCTTAACTTCAGGGACTTTTTTATCAAATATAAAATACTGTATCGACCAAACTTTCAATTTCAATTATTATAATATAGTATATATATCCATTTTTTCCTAAAGTAAATAGGCGTATTTTCTAGACTTCCCCTTTATTTAACACTAATTTCTAAACTAGGGCTTTTCAGACACCCATTTTTTAAAAATATAATTAAAAATATAATTAAATATTTCCACTAAAACTTTCTTACTCCCTCCATCACAAAATATTTTTTTCGTTTTGACATTTTACACTATTTATTATGAGCGGTTGACTACTAAATTACGCATAATCTATAAGACTAAATATAGTCATGAGTGATCTGGTTGTATTTATGAGTACTTTAATATAGTGAAGTTTTTTATATTTAACAATAATACGAAATTAAAGATATTAACGATTAAAAATGTGCGTTGGCAAACGTGATAATGATGATTGGGAAAAGTTTTGTGGGACGGAGACAATAGTATTTATTCCTTTTTTCAAATAAACATAAGTACAAAACTTGTCACTTGTCACCATGCAACCAATCTTAGAAGTTCAACAAATCGTACAAAATTCAAAATTGTTAGGTAAAAAGAACCATATTGTATACTCCAAATTATAAATTGTGATAAAAAATGAGAATGGAGTCAATATTAAGGAATCCCTAAATTTGTAGGTAGGAGATGATCTAGTAACTGCTGCAGAAACTTGAGGGTTCAGACTTCAGAGTAAGTGAGTAAAGCGACAGTATGTTTTGGAAATTAACATTGAATCTGAACTCAACTCCACACCATTTAATACCAAAAACAGGACAATAGTAACCAGATCTCCAAATTTTCAGACGAGTCACTACCATTAATTCCTTTCTTAATTCTTACTGTCCGTACTCATATACACACACTCTATCAATATCTCTAACCCTATTGATGCATGCACCTATTTGTCAATTGTCAGTCTCTCTCTCTCTCTCATGCTTACTTTTTATATGTAAAATCTTGTACGTAGACATAGATGTAATTATGTTACGCAGTTGCAGGATAAAAGAAGATATGACAATTAGTCCTTACACTTGGAACCGCCATTAATGCCTTTCTCTTGTTTCTACATTTAATTTTCAGTACTGTTCTTACTTGCTACGGAGTATCTCCGCCCAGCTTGCGTTTATCACCCTTTGGCCTTTAGTCTATGAAATTTTTTGGAGCCTAGATACATCAAACTGTCAGCTATTTACACTACCCTTTTTTCTTTGGAGAAATGCTTTATATATACCTTATGTATACACTAGGCGATAACCCGTGCCAAGCACAGATCGTTATAAATTATCTTAATTTTCTAATTTTTAATTTTTTTATAAAATAAAATCTTGAATCACCAAGTTGTATCATCAAGTTACACTACTAGAATCTCGGCTAAAATCGACAGCCATTTTGCGGTCGAATTTAGCTAAATTCGACTGGATCCGGTCGAATTTAGCTAAATTCGACTGCAAAATGTCAGTCGATTCTAGCTTAGTGGAATTTAGCAAAAAACAGTCGAATTTAATAAATTCGACTGGCTAAATTCGACGGCTCAAATTCGACTGGTCTAAATTCGACCGCAATTTTGAAAATTTTGAATTGGGCGCCTAAGGTACATTCCAGTCGAATTTATAAATTCGACGGAGTCCGGTCAAATTTATAAATTCGACTGATTGCAGTCAAATTTATAAATTTGACTGGATACGGTCGAATTTAAATTTGACCGCAATTTTGAAAAATTTGAAAATTTTGAAATTGCCGCCAGAAAAAATTTGAAAATTTAAAAATTTTGAATTTACCGCCTATGCACCTTAAATTTGACTGCAACCCGTCGAATTTATAAATTTGACTGCAACCAGTCGAATTTATAAATTTGACTGCAATCAGTCGAATTTATAAATTTGACTGATTGCAGTCAAATTTATAAATTCGACCGAGAACAATCAATTTTATTGTACCATATTATGAAAATTCAGCAGCTTTCTGCTGCTCTCAACTGCAATGTTTTGAATGTTCTGAATATATTTGTTGCCTTTGAAGATAGTTTGCAATAAACTAATCAACACAAATATAACATAATTCATATATAAAACTAATTCAAGAACAACAATAACTTCATATCAAATATTATAATATTTTAAAAATATATCTTTATTACAAATTCAACTCAAACTCAAGTTTCCTAATCAAATTTAAAAATATACGAATTTGCTCCTAATTTAGTTGCATGGAAATTAACATCCAAAATTATTTTTTTTGCCGGATTTGCTTCGATTGCCGGAATTGTTTTGGTTGCCGGAAGTTGCATGGTTGCCGGAGTTGTAGGAGTAGCCGGAGTTATTTTTGTCACCGAAATTGACATTCCACGAGTTGATTTTCTAGGTGTTAGTATGTATATATGGTAGAAATATATAAATATATATATATATATATATATTAAAGAAATATAGAGATTGGGTATATATATTTGTATTTGTTTGTGTATATGTATGTATATATGTGTATATAGATGAGGGAGAGAAAGGGGAGGAAGATGAAGGGGAGATATATAAATGTGTGGGATGTGCTGGGATGAATACTGACCATTGGATTATTATGTTGATATGTTAATCTGGACTGTTGGATGAGTTTCACGCGGATCGCTGACATGGCACTAAATTCGACTGGTTGCAGTCAAATTTATAAATTCGACTGATTGCAGTCAAATTTATAAATTCGACCGATTACAGTCAAATTTATAAATTCGACTAGTTGATTTTTTGTACAAACTTTTAAAATATAATAATCTAATTAATTTTTTATTTTCTGAAACTTTGGGAATATCATTATATTAGATATATATTGACATCCGTACGGTTGGATCGTTCAAAAATATTTTTAAAAAAATAGAAACAATAATCCGTGACAAAGCACTAGTTACGAGTCATATTCAAAATAGTAGTTATCTACTAAGATTTCCAATCAAATTAATTTTTTATTTTCTGAAACTTTGGGAATATCATTATATTAGATATATATTGACATCCGTACGATTGGATCGTTCAAAAATATTTTTAAAAAAATAGAAACAATAATCCGTGACAAAGCAGTAGTTACGAGTCATATTGAAAATAGTAGTGATCTACTAAGATTTCCAATCAAATTAATTTTTTATTTTCTGAAACTTTAGGAATATCATTATATTAGATATATATTGACATCCGTACGGTTGTATCGTTCAAAAATATTTTTAAAAAAATAGAAACAATAATCCGTGACAAAGCACTAGTTACGAGTCGTATTGAAAATAGTAGTGATCTACTAAGATTTCCAATCAAATTAATTTTTTATTTTCTGAAACTTTGGGAATATCATTATATTAGATATATATTGACATCCGTACGGTTGGATCGTTCAAAAATATTTTTAAAAAAATAGAAACAATAATCCGTGACAAAGCACTAGTTACGAGTCATATTCAAAATAGTAGTTATCTACTAAGATTTCCAATCAAATTAATTTTTTATTTTCTGAAACTTTGGGAATATCATTATATTAGATATATATTGACATCCGTACGATTGGATCGTTCAAAAATATTTTTAAAAAAATAGAAACAATAATCCTTGACAAAGCACTAGTTACGAGTCATATTCAAAATAGTAGTTATCTACTAAGATTTCCAATCAAATTGATTTTTTATTTTCTGAAACTTTGGGAATATCATTATATTAGATATATGTTGACATCCGTACGATTGGATCGTTCAAAAATATTTTTAAAAAAATAGAACCAATAATCCGTGACAAAGCAGTAGTTACGAGTCATATTGAAAATAGTAGTGATCTACTAAGATTTCCAATCAAATTAATTTTTTATTTTCTGAAACTTTAGGAATATCATTATATTAGAGATATATTGACATCCGTACGGTTGGATCGTTCAAAAATATTTTTAAAAAAATAGAAACAATAATCCGTGACAAAGCACTAGTTACGAGTCATATTCAAAATAGTAGTTATCTACTAAGATTTCCAATCAAATTAATTTTTTATTTTCTGAAACTTTGGGAATATCATTATATTAGATATATATTGACATCCGTACGATTGGATCGTTCAAAAATATTTTTAAAAAAATAGAAACAATAATCCGTGACAAAGCAGTAGTTACGAGTCATATTGAAAATAGTAGTGATCTACTAAGATTTCCAATCAAATTAATTTTTTATTTTCTGAAACTTTAGGAATATCATTATATTAGAGATATATTGACATCCGTACGGTTGTATCGTTCAAATTTTAATTTTAATAAATATAAATTACTAACCCTTGAACCCCTGAACATAAACCTTAAATCCTACATTTCAATCATTCAATAACAAAACATCGTATTGGTAAGGTTTTTTTTTAACTCACACTCTTACGATCTCTCATCATTTTTATTGAATACGACATGTTATCAAAACGTACTATAAAAAAAATCATAATATTTTAAAATTGGTATGTATTTATTAATATTTTCCAAATTTCTTAACAAATATGAAATCAACACTTTATTTACGTTTTAAAATTTTTTTGTTCCAAATAGGTAAAGTAAATTTTAATTGTAGTTCATCTTATAAGGATATTATGGTAATTTTTTTATAATTTAAGGATTAATTTTAAATTTTTTAAATAAATTTTGAACTTAATTTTCTCATTAGAATGACTGATTGCAGTCGAATTTATAAATATGACTGCTTTCGGTCGAATTTAATTTTAAATATTTTAAAAAAAGTTAGGCGGGAATTTTTCCGCGTAAACTTAGTTTCACGCGGATTGCTGACCTGGCACTAAATTCGACTGGTTGCAGTCAAATTTATAAATTTGACTGAAGTCGGTCGAATTTATAAAAGGCAGTCGAATTTATAAATTTGACTGCTTCCGGTCGAATTTATAAATTTGACTGGTTGCAGTCAAATTTATAAATTTGACCGAAGACGGTCGAATTTATAATAGCAGTCGAATTTATAAATTTGACTGCTTGCGGTCGATTTTATAAATTCGACTGCCTTCGGTCGAGTTTATAAACTTACTAAAATAAGCTTAGGTGGGAATTTAGCCGGGAAATAAATTCGACTGGTTAAATTCGACCGCACATCTAAATTCGACTACTTAAATTCGACTGCTCTTAAAATCGACTGGAAGCAGTCGAATTTAAGTCTGACCAATAATTTATTGGAATTGACCCTAAATTCGACTGGATCCGGTCGAATTTAGACCAGTCGAATTTGTGCAGTCGATTTTAGCCGAGTTTTCTTGTAGTGTTATATGTAATACTATATTCTCGATTTTTATTTTGATTGCTAGTTAATAGACTCCTAGTATATATAACTTCACTATTAAATTAAATTAATATTTAATATTATTATTTTAATTAATTAAATTTACATAACTTCATTATGGTAATATAAGAGTAGTTATATTATTAATTGTATTTATTATTAATCTATTATAAATACTTTTTAAATATTAATTAAAGGAGTTCTAAGTTTTATGTAATACTATATTCCTATCTTTTATTTTAATTTTTAGTTAATAGATTCATAGTATATAATTTCATTACTCCCTCCGTCCATTTCATTTCTTTACACTTTCCTTTTTGGGCCGTCCATTCCATTTCTTTACATTACCCAAAATAGTAGTAACTTTTAACAATAAAATACTTTATTACATCCACTACTCCACTCCACTTTTTCAACACTTTACACTATTATACCCACCACTACACTTATTTTAACAAAAAAAATCACTATTACACTCACTACTTCATTTATTTTAACAATATTACACCCACTATCCTTAATTAATTTATTCATTCTATCATGTTGCCTTGGTATCCGTGCAAAGTCAAAATGTAAAGAAACCAAATGGACAGAGGGAGTATCATATTAAATTATTATATAATATTAGAATTTCAAATTAATTAAAATAATTAATATTTAGTTTCATACCGCGCGACCTCGGTATACGTGACATACCATTTAAAGGGGGTTTCTGCTTTTAATAAAGAGTATAGATGTGTTTGGGAAGAGTAAATGATTGTTATACAACGAAAATTTTGTAGGCCACGAGGTGTCTTATATGATCGGACAATGATATTTAAGACTTGTTGCCTTGAGATCACGAGTTCTTCGATTCCTTGGGACGTTTCGGGATTAAGTGGACTATCATGCTCGGGAGTATGAGTGTGCTAATATGCCCTCCGGATTAATTGAGGTGTGCGCAAGCTTGCCCGGACACTGAATTATAAAAAAAAATAAAAAATTATATGATACATATAAAGATGGATTTTCATGTATGCATCTCAAAAATTATAGTGAACATCAAAAAGTATATTGTAATTATGATATGTCTGTTCTGTTCTAAAAAGCGGGGATTAATCGGTATTAATCGCTAATTAATTGTTATTCGGTGCCTCTATCTATTAACTATATGATTCACACTTTTTACAACACTGTAATATCTTGTAATGTCTGCAATCTGTTAGGAAAACAGTTTGCCAACGGAATGCCCACGAAACAGAAGGGTTGATGTAAATCTTGTTGGGAAGGGCCTTCCTAACGGAATTATTTTCGTTACTAATTTTACCAACGGAATAGCAATGAACTAATAACATATCTCAAAATCAAAAAAAAAAAAACACTCTGCTAACGGAATTTTCTGTTGGTAATTTTAGCAACAATTTTCTAACAGCGTATTCATTGTTAAATTAGTAACAAAGACCTAAAAACGTTAAATTAGTAACAAAGACCTAAAAACAACAACAATGTCCAACGGAATAATCTTGGAATGATATGGTTTTTGGAATGAGTAGTGCTAGAGGTACCAAATTGGGTACCAAAATTTGCCACCAAATGACATGGCATTAAATATTTGGCATATTGGGATGTTTTAATTGGTTGGCCCTGGCGGACCCATTATAATGATAACCAATCACAATAATGACAAGTAATTTGGTAATAATTTTTGGTACTTAATTTGGTACCTCTAGCATTTTTCTTTTGGAATCACCAAATCTGCATGTATGGTGCAAAATTTTCAATTTTCTAGACCTGCAGATTTTTCTAGATACATAAAATTGCAAAGAAAGTAAAATGTTACAAAGTTTTTTATATATATATAAACAATCATCGCATTATTACAATTCAAAATGAGGATAAGAGTACACCATGTTCAATCATCGTATTATTACAATTTTTTAGTGCTTTTGTTTTTGTTAATGTTTTATCATGTTTTTCGAATAATAGTGAGCTCAGATCCACCATATCCGAGTAATCGGTTGGTATAGTACCGACTTTCATTCGTTATCAATTCATTGGTAAATGCCAACGAAAAGATTTCATTTCTGTTGGCAAATTTTGTTTGCACAATTGGATTTTCTTGTACTCACCAATAAAAACGAACAAGAGTTGATCATTATCGCCAACAACAAAAATGAAGTGTTAATTCTTGAAGCCTTACATTAATGAAGTGTTGATACGTATATTATGCAAAAATTTAACATTATTCTCCTATAAAGCTAGATTATCGCAATGAACATGTAACAAACCAACAAGAAGTTGGAAGGTATCTCTGTGTCTATGGTTCTCTGTTTACGCTTTCTCTTGCTTTCTCTTCCTACGCATAAATGGAGGAAAACATTAAATACGTACAAACTGAATAATCAATTGCTACGAAACAAATATATGATACTAGATGAGTTAATTTCGAATGTAGACTAGCTCAAAAAAAAGCAGACACAAATTAAAACATATATTACTCGCTCAACTTTCGTTTGTTCTCATCCCTTCTAATCACTTTGAATCATTTGTTTTCGTTTCTTACCCTTTTTATCTTGGCATGCAATCAATGTAAAACTTGGCTTATTTGCTTTCATTAATGAAGATTCTTCCTTGTCATGTCTTTTCACTGGCCTCTACTGTACATACTATATGGCCTTATATTTTATTATAATCTAATACTGTAGTATGTGTTTAATACAAATACACTAGTTTTGGTAAATTAAGTTTGATGGGTAAAAATTCAGAATTTTTAGCCTAAAACAGTTGCAAAAATATCAAAATCATCGTTTTCTGTGCAGAGCCCTCCTTCCCCATATATGTATGCGTGTGTACGTCATGTGAAATCTGAATGATAAATTCATAAAGAGTGTGTTGAGTAAATAGAGTTAACGACAGAGAGATCAGGGTGGGAGAGAGAGTAAGAATGAGAAGAAAACCATGCTGTGAAATTGAGGGTTTGAAGAGAGGACCATGGACTCCTGAAGAAGATGAGGCTCTTGTTCAGTACATCAACACAAATGGCCCTGGAAACTGGAGGGCTGTCCCTAAGCTTGCTGGTCATCTCTCTCTCTCTCTCTCTCTCTCTCTCTCTCTCTCTCTCACACACACACACACACACACACACACACACACACACACATGTATGCTTGCTTTCATCTTTTGTTACTTGTAATCAAAATGATTTCTTGAACCTTCTTAATAAAGTTGTTAATTTTTTTTTATATTTTTAGCTTTTAGATTTTAGATCTAGCTTCTGATGAGGGGGTGAGATTTGGAAAACTCAGTCTAGTTCATACGAAAAACTTGTGAATTTGTTAATAATTAAGTATATTGTGCTGATAATACAGAGCCATGAGGCCAGAACATGTGATTTTTTTTTTCTTTTTGAACTTTCGTAAACAACATTTATTTGCTCAGAAGTTGTTTAAAAGTGAGGTTTATTACAGTAGCACATATAATTGTTGAACTTTCGTAAACAACATTTATTTGCTCAGAAGTTGTTTAAAAGTGAGATTTATTACAGTAGCACATATAATTGTTGAACTTTCGTAAACAACATTTATTTGCTCAGAAGTTGTTTAAAAGTGAGGTTTATTACAATAGCACATATAATTGTTGTACATGCCATGATGTCAATGTCCTGAGGGTTTTAAAAGAGTTGGTAGCCTCGCGGATGTAATTTATGTATCACAGAAAAATTAAACGACCAAACATTCAATGACGTTTGTAGGCCTTCTCCGATGTGGGAAGAGTTGCCGGCTCCGATGGATAAATTACCTGAGGCCAGACATCAAACGAGGGGCCTTTACGCCTGAAGATGAGAAGCTAGTCATCCAGTTGCATGGAATCCTTGGTAACAGGTATATGAACCAATTCTTTCAAAGCATTTCTTCATTTAGTATGAAGGATTCACAAATCTGTCGGGCTACACGAAGTTTCCACTTGGACACTTGGTTACTTGAGTGAAGCGTGGTTTAATCTGTTAAATGCATTGATTCAGATGGGCTACCATTGCAACTCAACTACCAGGAAGAACAGATAATGAGATCAAGAACTTATGGAATACGCACTTAAGGAAGCGTCTGATTTCCAAGGGCATTGACCCCCAGACTCATAAGCCATTTTCTTCTCTCAATGGCTTACTAACAGGACCACCTGTGTCCCCTAAAACGCGCCACATGGCACAGTGGGAGACCGCCAGGCTGGAAGCCGAATCTCGTCTTTCAAAAGAGACTACACTTGTGATTCAACCTGCAGGTCACACAATGAAAACTGAGAATGATTTTTTCCTGATAATGTGGAACTCAGAGGTAGGAGAATCATTTAGAAACTTCAACAAATCAGGAACTGAAACTGAAGGTGAATTTTCAGCCTGTCAAAGTCCATTCTCTCAAGCATCTTCGTCAACAAAATATGGATCTGTTTCTGGCACAACTACAGAAGCATGTCTCACTGCACCAGTTGTATCAGAATCTCCACTATTGAAACAAGAAAATGGAGATCCTGATTACCAAAACATCAGGTACTCAAAAACTGATTATTTAACGGCCAGATCGTGTTCGTCAAGCACTGATGATTTAGAAGATCCATCAAGCACATTACAGTTGCTTTGGGATTATCCTGGTAGCAATGACATGAGCTTCCTCCAAGGACATCCCTACAACTATGATATATATCCACCCTTTTCAAATTAAAAAACTCAAGGGTTGCTCTTTCGGCCCAGATTATTTGAATGTTAAAGCCTCTACTTATGGAGCTGGTAGCTTGTTTTGGGTGTTTCCAGCTGCGAAAAAACAAGTTAGTTAGACCTTCCAATCTAGTAATATCTGCTAGTTATACAAGTAATCATATATTTTGAGCTACATTCGAGACAAATTCCATGTTTTGATCAAACTATATTACCTTGGTGTATGTAGTATGTTTCCTCTATTTTCCAGTGATCTTATTATGTATGTCTGTTTACATTTTACACACATTATTTTGAGGTTATCAACCGGTGGCTTTCTTTGGTTATAAAAAGATTAACAAGTTTATTTATACTTCCCTCCAAAGTAGAAGCTTGGGGATGGGTTCGCTATTGACATCAAACCAGCCAACACCTTGAGCTTTTTTGACATGACACCACCAAAAATAGCCCTGTAATCTTAAGTTTTTTGACATCTAAACACAAAAATTAGCTGGGTAGTCTTAAGCATTTTCGACGGACAGCTTTTCCAACGGCCCCGTCGTTTGTGTACTTTACAGGACAGCCAAAAATTAGCTTGTTGATGCTTACTTTGCGGATAACAAGGCAGAAAATGGTTGGGTGATTAGAAGAACATAAGACACATGACATTTGAAAACTTTTTTTGGAGATTTTATTTGTTTCCCTATTATTTATGACAAGTGGCTAACTTTTCTAAGAGCATCTTCGATTCCAACCCATCATACAATTTTGGTATAAATTTTACAGTAAAATGGTGTAAAAAATTAAAATTATATTATTTTCAAATTCATTAGTAAAAAGATATTTAAAATTCATTAGTAAAAAGATATTTTTTTTGTTAAATCAAAAGTAATAAAGTTTGATTGTATGCATTAACGCCTGAATGTTTGTGTCGGAGTCTTCAATTTTAATCTTTCATCCTCTTCTTCATCAGCCCGTCCTTCTCCTCCGGCGGTGGTCTATCCACCGACCGGAGGCCCCTTTTCCTGTCTAGTTTTTTATTTCTTTCAATAATCTTCCTCCTTCTGTGAGGATTGTGAGCTTTTGGCTTGTTTACCCATTAATTGGGTTCGTTTGTCTCTCTTTATGAGAGTTTGTTTGTCTCTCCTTGTGAGAGTTTATTTGATTTGTTTGGTTTTGAGGAAGGTCTACGAGATCTGGAAAGTCTGCATCGAAGATGGGATGTTGACGATTGTTGCAAGAACTCATACTTTACAATCAAAGATTGTTCTTTACCTGTGGGGGATCTTCACTTTCGGCATGTCTATAGCTGGTATCCGGCATGTAGATAGCTGGGGTATTGTTCATCCTTTGGGGGTTTCTTTTTTCGGCAAGTCTATAGCTGGTATACGGCACGTAGATAGCTGGAGCCTCGTTCCTCTAACCATAGTTTATTCAACTGAGACTTCTGAACACTTGGTTCGGAATTTGCTTGAGGGTTGGAGGGAAGATCAGGTTGGTGCGAGCTGTTGTCAAGAAACCAGTTCTTGTACAAAATCATTAAAGCACAATTATCAAGTGCTAGTAGTTCGTGTATTGGTCTGCGAATCATGTGGTTCTTTTGCTTGCAAATGCTGCATAAATTCTATGTCAGGCTATGGAGAGTGGTCTGTCACTCCTCCTGTTTTTTTAATCGTGTACCAGAAATTGATAATTTTTAAGTAATGCAAGTACGATTTGTTCAAAAAAAAAAAAAAACACTGGGATCCGAAAAATTTCACACCAAGTAAAAGTACACATTAAAAATTGGGTCGAAGATGGTCCAAGAGCTTCATGTTCTAAATCTAGGACTTAACACACACACACACACACACACACACATAGATATTGCATTGCATATAAGTCGGTGGTTGAGCCAGCTAAGTTGTTAAGTAGACTCGTTTACTTGTTCAACAGTTCATGCACGAGGCTTGCTATACAAAAGTGCACAATACGTACTACGTACACAAGGAGTCATGTATGTTACAGAACTTCACGATATTGAATTAATGTCGTGATTGTTTACACACAAGGCAACAAGAAACAAGATATTGAGCATACATGGATTTTCAAAATGCATATATATATATATATATATATATAACACAAAACGGAAACAAAAGGGTAAAAAAAAACTTAAATCATACATTGTGGAAAGCTAGAAATTTGTTTGAAACGGCGAGAGAACCTCAACCCCCAATGCACCCGAGAAATTTTTTAGGAACATAACCGGTTGCACGATGCTTTGCCGCCATTTCCTCTGCTTTTAACAAATCTTCTCCTCGTTTGGCTTCGACCATGGCTCGCTTTTCTTCTGCTGCCTTGTGAACCATAGCTGTCTTATTCTTCATTTTTTCTGCATAGGATGCTTTCTTCTTCTCTAAATCTTCCTGCTCAGATGTAAACATGTTAGCATTGGACACTAAACATAAAAACTACTATTTATAAACTTCAGTGATAGTATATATGTTGTGTATGCTGTTAGTTACTGGTATATAGTTCATCTGGATCCAATATCATAACAACAATGATATAGTTTTATTTTGTATGAAGACTTTTTTGGTTGAGGTATAACTGATGAGAAAATCTTTCAATGATCTGGAGGCGACCAATTAGTGTTCTTATATACCTAGGTTTCAAGCCAGCAAGAATTCTATGCTAAAGCTCAAAGGGCATCAATGCGTGACTACACTCTCTTATCAAATCTCTTATCAGCAAAATGGCAGTAGATTCTACCTTTTCAAATTAGCTTAGTTTGAAAATTTAGCTACAAATAAGAGATAATTGTATAATGAATTACATCAATACCAGTAAACACCGTAGTATGTCTCTGATATATCAATATAAATGTGTAGTAAAGAATGGCAAGACAGATCAAGTTTCTTACTTACCTCTATCTTTTTTAGTTTAGCTTCAATTTTTGCTTTCTGGGTGTTCTCCCATGAATTGACTGCAGCGAGTTTCTTTTGTGTCCTGTTCAACTATAATATTAGTATTTTTCAAGGAAATATTCAATGTCAAGGCAAAATATCACAGAACAAGAAAGAGTATTGATTTGGATTTTTTTATCTATTCTAGGAGAGACACAAAGTTCCAGCAGAACATTACACCTAGGCTAAGCCACTCTAATAAAATTTAGAATCAACAAGATGGGCAGGACATGTCCTTACTTATTCTCAACCTTGGATTTTTCGCTCTCTTCCCAAGCCTTGATAAAGGACAATTTCTTCTCTTTTTCAAGATCCGCAAGAGCAACATCTGAAGTTAATAAAGTAAAGTGATGGTCAACATCTTCATTTAAATTTTTTGATGATAATAACAGTTGATTAAAACTTTTTTTAAGCAGATGTTATGTTGTCAAATATACTTGTTTATTCTACTGCATGTCATTCAGTCCTGGAAAGGGAAAAGAAAGTTATATCCAGACACCCACCTCGATCATAAGATTCTTTAGGAGCTTTCTTTTCTGCAGAATCTGGAATCTCTGGCAGATTCAATAAATACAATTGTTAGATTTCAGTACGCACAATTTCAAATACATGTAACACAACAATTGACTAAAATTTGGGTGCAATTGCAGAACAACTCCGAAAAAGAACAGATCAAGTACTTTTGTTAACCTATATTTTATAAAACTTCTATCTCTGTCAAACACCAACAGACTAACACGACTAAAGCTGCAATAAATAACTAATTGGGCTAAAAAATAGTATGCTTTTAATATAGATCACACCAAATCGAATTAAAAGGGTAGAATAAATATGTACAGAGTATTAGCAAACGTTAAGGTAAAATTGGAGTCTTGGTCAATTTGTGAACCACGTTTTGCCTTGTGGCTTATGTTTTCAATTGATAGACACAATCTTGACATTCTTGTTAATTGGCTTTCGTCCAGTAAACATGAGAAAAAAATAGTACGGAAATAATACACTTCAACACTTCGTTATCCTTCATGCTTTGTGCTTGTTAGCTTAAATTTGCAAAAAGAAACAAAAACACAACTTGTAATTGAAAAGGTACCCTTAAAATTACAAGTAAAATTCTCTAACTAGATACCATTGTCATTAAAATCTAAAAGCAGAACAGAAGCAACATTCTTATTCATCTTATCCATACACTTCAATCATACACAAATACACAACCAGTGAACAAAGAAAAATGGGCTTGATCCAGGGACGGATGCAAGGGGTGGCAGGTAGGGGCGGCCGCCACCCCAAATTCCGGTATAATCATGAAATTAGTATTAAAATTTATGAAAAAAAATTAAAAAACTCATATTTTTAATGTTAAAATATTATTATATTTTTATTGTGCCCCCTCAAATTTATATAAATTTTATGAATATAGCGATAAAATTTATGATATTTATAATAATTTTGAATTTTAATACATGCATTTAAGTATATTCATAAAATAAAAAAATTTAATGATAATTTTTCATTTTATTTAAAAATAAATTATATTAGTATATTGCTTATTAAGATGGGAAAAAAAATTCGCCCCCTCGAGCTCCATTTTCAAACCAGAAATGTGAATCCACTAAATAAAATTCTTGAAAATTAAACAAGTCAAACTAGGTGAAGCTAGCTATTATTTGGAATCAATTGTGAATACCTTTAACACTTAAGAAAACCACAGAAGCTAAGATCTTAGGGTGTGTTCACTTGGAAAGAATGGAATGGGGTAGGAATGGAATGAAAAATGTAAACAAAATTTATGAAGAAAGAGGGATGTTGGGGGAAATAATGAACAAATATGAGGGAGAAGAAGTTTTTTATGATGAAGATTGCAAGGAAAATGATGAAGGTTGGGAATGGAGCATTCCTTCCAAAACATGTGGGTTAGAATTTTAGTTCAAATTATTTGGAGAGGAATGAAGCAAGGAATGAAATTTATAAACACTTCCCCCAATCTCCTCCAAATAATAGTATAAATTTCATTCCATTCTCCCCTCATTCCATTCAATCCAAGTGAACATAGGCACATAGCCTTAATATGCAAATACAAAAGGTCGCCCTAAATTACACTAAATTCCATCTAAAACTTGATTATTTTAACAAGAATCACACTGTGTAGTGTGTGGGAAAGTAATGTCTATACAAGCACTCATTATCAGTCAAGAAATTTATAAAAGCTAAAAAGTTCATAGCAAAAAACTGATACAAACACAAATGGGTCACCTTTAATTGTACCCAATTCCATCTAAATATTGAATCTTTAAAGAAACAACATACTACTATACTAGTAGAGAGAGAGAGAGAGAGAGAGAGAGAGAGAGTACTTTCAACAACAGCAAGAGCTTTGGCATCCTCAGGTGGAGGAACCACAGGCTTGTCCTCCACGACTTTAGGAAGTGAATCAACCTTTTCAGGCGCCGGAGCTAGTACATGCGGCGTCTCAACCTTTTCCGGCGCGGGAGCTGGTAGAGCCGGCGTGTCAATTTCCACTTTCTGGGGTTGTTGAGTTGCCATTTTCCTTCAACTCTAAAAACTGAAACACAAGTATAAAATTTACCAAACTGGAAAGCTGTCGAATGCAAAGATGTGTCAAAGAGACAGGTTTAAGGTAAGGTTAATCAGTGGTGGGAGACGAGTGTTAAGCGCGTATGTATCTCCTTTTCTTGTCCTTATAATCTACTACAGTACTACTAGTACTCCCTCTGTATCAAATTACATTTCCTGTTTTTGACTTTGAACACTGTTCATTCTAAGCGATTGACTACTAATTTACACCTAATCTATAAGACCAAATATAGTCATGAGTGATCTTGTTGAATTCGTATTTGTTAGTACTTTAATACAGTGAAATTTTTATAATTATTAATAATATAAAATTAAAGATATAAACGATTAAAAGTGTGCGTTGGCAAAAGTGTCAAAAGTAAACAGGAAAAGTATTTTGAGACAGAGGAAGTACTATCTAGTACTCCGTATCTACTCTTTACTAGAGAGAGATAATTCAGTGTAAGCTGGTCTATTGCTCCTCAGTGCACACGCACTTCATCAACCGTTTGATTCACTTGATGATTTAAAGATTTTACACATTTCTTTATTGTTAGTAGTGTTGCAAATTTCGGAAATCGGAACTATTCGGTTGAGGTACCGATTTACGATTTATCGGGTGATTCGGTTGAAAAATCGGTGATTTATCGGCGATTTTTGCAAAATCGGCCAAATCGGTTCCAAAATTTTGATCGATTTTTGAGCGATTTATCGGCGATTTTTCAAAAATCGGCCGATTTTTATAACAGAGTTATTTATTTGTTAGTATTAAAATCGGCCGATTTCTGAAAAATTGCCTATAAATTGGCCAAAAATCGGTCAAAATTTTGGAACCGATTCAACCGATTTTGCAAAAATCATCGATAAATTGCTGATTTTTCAATCAAATCACCCGATAAATCGTAAATCGGTACCTCAACCGAGTAGTTTCGATTTTCGAAATCTGCAACACTGATTTCTTTGATAATTTTATTTTAATTTTTTTTAGAAATAAGTAAAAGAAAAAAGAAGCCCGCAAGGGTTGTCTCAGTTGGTTAAAGAGAGGTCACCTTACCTCTTGGTCACAGGTTCGACTCCCATGAGAGGCGGATTTGTGATTATGCCATCCTGGGGCAGAGCCTGTCGCACTTGTGCGGTTTGCCTTGGATCACGTGGTTTGCAGGCTATTGCGTGAGCCCATGGGTTTACCCAGAGCGCGCCCGAAGGGTAGCGGCTGCGGGTTCCCATGTTAAAAAAAAAAAAAAAAAAAAAAAAAAAAAAAAAAAAAAAAGAATAATCTCCTAACTTAAATAATTGATGTTAAAATTGAATAATACGATGTGGACTGTACAGTAGAGAAATAATTTGGACACAGGCTATAACTTCTCTTATGCCGACAGCAATAAGCAGCATCATAAGATTTGCTGGCAAAAGGGGGTGTGGGACATTTGGACTAGTATTTATACTAAGACTTATATTTGTTTTTCCTTTTTCCTTTCTTCTTTTAACTTTTCATTTATCACTATAATGAATTTAATATTATTATTATATGCATAATAAATTATGATAATATTACGAGGTGATAAAATTGAGATGCTTACCGATCAAAAGTCTGAAATCATGTTAAATAACAAATATATCCAAAATAAATTAAAATGGAAAAACATTATACACCTGAATTTTAATAAATAAACACATTAGTCATGTAACTGATTTTCTAGACTAAAATTAGTTTATATATATTTTTAATAAATAAATGCTTAGATTCGAAAATTGTCAATTATCCATGTATAACTGCATTTTGCTTTAATCAATCTATGTACATGCATGCACTAGTACAACTTTGTGAAAAGGTTAGGCATGCTCATGAATCATGATCATGAACGCGGATTAGCTGTCTGCATGATTTCTTTTTAAGAAATAACTAGTCAACTTATCCGCGTTTCGCGCGGTTCACAAATTTTTTATTTTAAAATATTGAAAACAAATGAATTAATTTTATTATTTTTAAAATTGACTGGTCTCAAAAGAATTTTTTTAAAAATTATTCAAAATAATTTACATTAATTATAAGTTTGAAGATATTCTCTTTAAATATTTAAAAATTTTATAATCTCAAAAATATCAAACATAAAAAGTAGTAATTATAATACAAACGTAATCATAACGTCAAAAGTTATTAATATTATATATAATAACACTTTTTAAAGCCGACGCCCCTCTCATACATGTTCAATTGTAGTGTAGAATTTATTTAATTAGAATATTAATTTATTTCGACATAATATAATGAACAACGGGTATGTAACTTTTTTATCGATTTAGTCTACCGATAAAAATGTATTTTTTCAATTTAATCAGTTTGGTCATAACCAATGTTATTTTTATTACATGTGTTAAGCGAACATTTACATACTTTTATAATTTATTACAATTTTCATAATCACTAATGATAAAGATTGTTTGAAAAGTTAAGCGTCGTCTGTACTACAATTGTCCAAAAAGAAATTGGAGTAGTATTCGATAGGGAATAAAAAATTACGCAATGTAAACAATTTTTAGTCGTCACTTAATTATATATGTAACTAATATTTAATACTGAAATAATAATTATAATGCTCAAAGTAATGTTTTATAATTTCTTAAATAAATAAAATAAATTTAATACATATTTATTAGGTATAATTAATGACTAATTAATGTGCCAGTAAGAGCTATTTAATGCAAGAAAAAAAAATTAATAAAAAAAAATCAAAAAATCGAAAATTCAAGAAAAATACCTTAAATGTTTCTGGTAACTTTCCGATCTCCAGGCATTATAATATACTAGGCAACTTATCCGCGCTTCGCGCGGTTTATAAATTTTTATTTTAAAATATTAAAAATAAATAAATTATTTTTTATTATTTTTAAAAATTGATTGGTCTCTTAAGAATTTTTTGAAAAATTGATTCAAAACAATTTACATAAATTATAAGTTTGAAGATGCTCTATTTATATATCTGAATTTTTCATAATCTCCAAAATATCATAAACATTAAAAGTAGCAATTATAATAAAAACGTAGTCTTTGCGAGCAAAATTTATAAATATTATATATAATAACACCTTTTAAAGCCGACGCCCCTCTCATAACATACATGTTCAGTTGTAGTGTAAGAATTTATTTAATTAGAATATTAATTTATTTCGATATAATATAATGAATAACGGGTGTACAACTTTTTTATCGATTTAGTCTACCGATAAAACTGGGCTTTTTTATTTAATCGGTTTGGTCATAACACATGTAATTTTTTCATGTGTAAAAATAAAGAACTATTTGTATTATTTTTATTACAGGTGTTTAGCGAAGATTTATATACTTCTCTATTTTATTTCGATTTCCATAATCACTAATCATAAAAATTGATTGAGAAGTTAAGGATCGTCTGCACTGCAATTGTACGAAAAGAAATCGGAGCAGTGTTCGATAGGGAATAAAAAAGGACGCAATGTAAACAATTTTTAGTCGTCGTTTACCTAAAAATAAACTTAATTATATATGTAGTTAATATTTTTTATTGAAATAATAATTATAATGCTCAAATAAAGTTTTGTAATTTTGTAAATAAATAAAATAAAATAAATATTAATACATATTTATTAGGTATAATTAATGACTAATTAATATGTCATTAAGATGTATTTAATGCAAAAAAATAATTTTAATAAATAAATAAAAAAAATGAAAATTCAAGAAAAATACCTTAAACGCTTCTGGTAATTTCCCGATCTCCAGGCATTATAATATACTAGGTAACAAAGCCGCGCTATGCGCGGCACGGAAATATTTTTAAAAATTGTATATATAATATCATTGTTCATATCATTGTTCGTTAAGTTTTATTATTTAAAAGTTGATATAATAAATTGAAATTTGTGTAAAATATAATTAAATTTGAATGTTTAAGAATTATAAAGAAAAGAATTAGCAGAAAAAAAACATGTTTCAGTTAAACTCTTAAGTATTAATAATAATATTTTGAAAATATTGATGACATCTATTTTGTTGCATAAAAAATGCTTTTAAAATCGAATACAATATAATGAAACAACGAATGTATAACTTTTTCATTGATTTAATCAGTAAAGAAAAGGGTTGTATTGGTTCAATTTAATCGAGCTGGTCACACCCCATGTGTAATTTGTTCATATATAAAAGTAAATTAGATCATATTACTTGTATTTAAATTGTAGATGTTAATTGGAAAATTTATATACTTCTGTATCTTATCATGATTCTCATGGTCACTGATTACAAATTGATGGAATAGTTAAAATCGTTTATTTGTTATTGTCGAAAAAAATTGAAGTGATTTTGAATAAGGATTATAAATGAATTATATAAATAATTTTATTTATCATTTTACCTTGAAATAATTGTACTTTTATATGGATAATTAATATTTTATATTAATATAATAATTATAATGTTCTAATAAAGAAATAATGATAATTGAAATATTTTATATAGATAATTATAATAATTCTTGGCTAAAATTTTGTTTAAAGTATAAAATAAAGTGTATTTAATATAAGTTTAATATGTACAATTAATGACTAATTGTAATCCTATTAAATGCCAGAAAATTATTTTAATAAAAAAATCAAAAATGTGAAAAATCAAGAAAAAGATTTTGACGCTTCAAAATGAAAGCCTCTCCGATCTCCTACTATTATAATATACTAGGTAACAAAGCCGCGCTACGCGCGCCACGAAAATATTTTTAAAAATTATACACATAACATTATTGTTTGTTAAATTTTATTATTTGAAAGTTAATATGATAAATTAAAAATTATGTGAAATGTAATTAAATTTGAATGTTTAAAAATTAAAGAGAAAAGAATTAGGTGAAAAAAAAAACATGTTTCAGTTAAATTCTTGAATATTAATAATATTAATAATTTTGAAGATATTGACGAACCTATTTTGTCGCATAAAAAATGCTTTTGAAATCCAATATTGACAAACATTTGCAAAGTTTGACATTGAATAAGTAAAAATAACATTTGTGAATCTTTTCTATTGTCGATGACATCATAAAAGACGTGATTGCTTAATTTGTTATTAAATTATTTGTTAGTAAAATTGATTTTACGATGAAAAGAATTAGAATGTAAATGTGATGAGAGGTGTGATTGATTTCACTTGTCGATATATTTGGTTTTATGACGAAAAAAGCAGAATTCAAATGAATATTGTAAGTCACGCTTCATGTTTTTTTGGAGTGATCTGACACCCGTATCTCTACATTTAATTAATTTTTCAGAGCATTTTATAAGAATTGTTTTGTTTGTAACATTAAAATTAAATTCATGAACACATCAAAGTGATACTCACATATTCTAATATTCTTTTATTAAATTTTATAATAAATTTGTACATATAATTGTTTTTAAAGCCGATGCTCGTTTTATAACACCCTTACTTAATGCTCAAAAAGTGAGAATTTGTTTAAAATAGCAAATATCAACTCCTTAAACACCTTTTACTTTTTTCCATACCAAACTACAATGTCAACATAATTCCTATAATAAAAATTTGCAAATATTAAATATAACTAATTAACGATTTTAAACACCGTCTCCCATCTCATAACATACATGCATGATTAATTGATTAGTAATAGTGTAAGAATGTGTTTAATTAGAATATTAATTTTTTCAACACAAAATAATCAAACAACGAATGGGTAATTTTTTTATTGATTTAATTGACGAAAAAAATGGTCGACTTGATTCAATTTAATCGAGTTGGTCACACCCCGTGTATAATTTGTTCAGGTATAAATGTAAATTCTACGATATTACTTTTATTTAAATTGTGGATGTTAATCGAAAAATATATATACTTATGTATCTTATCATGATTCTCACGATCATTGATTACGAATTTATCGAAAAGTTAAAATCGTCTATTAATTATTGCCAAAAATTAGAAGTGAAGATAAAAATTATTTTATTTTATTGTTTTACCTTAAAATAATGGTATTTTTATATAAATCATTAATATTTTATAACAAAATAATATTAATAATGTTCTAATAAAATTTTTAAACTTTATATTAAATGTGAAATAAAGCGTATTTAATATATATTTAATAGGTATAATTAATTATTAATTAAATGCAAGAAAATAATTTTAATAAAAAATAAAAATGTGAAAGTTCAAGAAAAATATTTTGAAGCTTCTTAGTGGAAGTCTCTCCAGTTTCCTGCTATTATAATAAATTTTTAAATAAAAGTACTGTAATAGATAAATTAATTTCTATTTTTCTTAAAAATTGATTGGTCTCTTATGAATTTTCTATTAAAAATTAAATTAAAAATAATTTACATGAATTATTAATTGGAAAAATATTTTCATTATATATATCTAAAATTTTGATAATCTTAAAAACATCACAAACATATAAAAATAAAAATTACAATATGAACACAATATTTACAATCAAAAGTTACAAATATTGAATACAACTTAATAACGTTTTTTAAAGCCGACACCCCTCTCATAATATACATGTTCAATAATAGTTTAAAATTTTATTTAATTTGAATATTAATTTATTTTGACACAATATAATGAAACAATGGTCATATAATTTTTTTATCAATTTAATCTTCCGATAAAATGGTTGAGTTTGTTCAATTTAATTAGTTTGGTCATATAACTCATGTGTGTATGCGCATGATTTGTTTACAAATTTCAGATATTAAGTAAAGATCCATGTACTTCCATAATTTACTACGATTCCACAATCATTGATAATAAAGATTATTTGAGAAGTTGGTTAATAATGTTTTTTAAAACCGCCCTCTCATAATATACATATTCAATAATAGTATAAGAATTTGTTTAATTACAATAAAAAATTATTTCAACACAATATAACGAAATAATGGGTGTATAGCTTTTTTTATCAATTTTATCTTCCGATAAATGACTGGATTTGTTAAATTTAATCGATTTGATCATAACTCATGTATTATTTATTCATGTTCAAAATTGAAAATCTATCTGTACTATTTGTATACAATTCCAATAAATAAATATCTTGTACTTCCATAATTTATTACGATTTTCACAATTATTGATAATAAAAATTGCTTGAGAAGTTAAGGTCGTGTACACTATATTCATCCGAAAAGAAATTATAGTGATCTTGAATAGGGAATAAAAAAACGCAATATAAGCAATTGTTATTCGTCATTTTAACTAAAAATAAACAAAACTATATATAATTAATATTTAATATTGAAAAAATAGCTATAATGTTCAACTAAAGTTTGCTAATTTTTAAACAAATTAAATAGAGTAAATTTAATATATGTTTAATAGGTGCAATTAATGACTAATTAAAATGTCATTAATAGCTATTTAATACAAGAAAAGAATTTAAATAAAAAAATCAAAAAAACAAAAATTCAAGAAAAATACCTTGAACTGTTCTGGTGCATTTCCGATCTCCAGGCATTATAATATACTAGGTAATTTGTCCGCGCTTCGCGCGGTTCATAAATTTTCATTTAAAAATATTGAAAATTGATAATTTTTATTTTTGAAAATTGATTGGTCTCTTAAGAGTTTTCTAAAAAAATTGATTCCAAAAAATTTACATGAATTATAAGTTTGAATATACTCTCTTTATATATCTAAAATTTTCATAATCTCAAAAATATCAACATAAAAAATAGTAATTATAATATAAATGTAGTATTTACGATCAAAATTTATAAATATTTTATATAATAACACTTTTTAAAGTCGACGCCCCTCTCATAACGTACATGTTCAATAGTAGTGTAAGAATTTATTTAAATTGATTATTAATTTATTTCGACACACTATAATGAACAACGGATGTATAACTTTTTTTTAATTTTTTTCAATTTAATCAGTTTAATCATAACCCATGTGTAATTTATTCATGTGTAAAAATAAAAAATACTATTTGTATTATTTTTATTACAAGTGGTAAGCGAAAATTTTTATACTTCTATAATTTATTACAATTTCTATATAATTACTAATAATAAAGATTACTTGAGAAGTTAAGGATCTTATGTACTACAATTGTCCAAAAAGAAATTGGAGTAGTGTTCGATAGGAATAAAAAAGGACGCAATCTAAGCAATTTTTAGTCGTCATTTTGCCTAAAATAAATTTAATTATATATTTAATTAATATTTGATAATAAAATAATAATTATAATGCTCAAACAAAGTTTTACAATTTTTTATATAAATAAAAGAAATTAAATTTAGTATGTATTTATTAGGTATAATTAATGACTAATTAATATGTCATTAAGAGCTATTTAATGTAAGAAAATAATTTTAATAAAAAATTCAAAATAACGAAAATTCAAGAAAAATATCTTGAATGCTTCTGATAACTTTCTGATCTCCAGGTATTATAATATACTAGTCAACTTATCCGCGCTTCGCGCGGTTCACAAATTTTTTATTTTAAAATATTAAAAATAAATGAATTAATTTTTATTATTTTTAAAAATTGATTGGTCTCGTAAGAATTTTTTTTAAAAATGATTCAAAATAATTTACATAAATTATAAGTTTGAAGATATTCTCTTTATATATCTAAAAATTTTATAATCTCAAAAATATCATAAACATAAAAAGTAGTAATTATAATACAAACATAATCTTTACGATCAAAAGTGATAAATATTATATATAATAACACTTTTTAAAGCCGACGCCTCTCTCCTACATGTTCAATTATAGTGTAGAATTTATTTAATTAGAATATTAATTTATTTCGACATAATATACTGAACAACGGGTATGTAATTTTTTTATCGATTTAGTCTACCGATAAAAATGTATTTTTTCAATTTAATCAGTTTGGTCATAACAAATGTTATTTTATTACATGTGTTAAGCAAACATTTACATACTTTTATAATTTATTACGATTTCCATAATCATTAATGATAAAGATTTCTTGAAAAGTTGAGGATCGTCTGTACTATAATTGTCCGAAAAGAAATTGGAGTAGTATTCGATAGAGAATAAAAAATTACGCAATGTAAACAATTTTTAGTCATCATTTTACCTAAAAATAAACTTAATTATATATGTAATTAATATTTAATACTGAAATAATAATTATAATGCTCAAAATAATGTTTTAGAATTTCTTAAATAAATTAAATAAATTTAATACATATTTATTAGGTATAATTAATGACTAATTAATATGCCATTAAGAGCTTTTTAATGCAAGAAAAAAAAATTAATAAAAAAAATCAAAAAACCGAAAATTCAAGAAAAATACCTTAAACGTTTCTGGTAACTTTACGATCTCCCGACATTATAATATATATAGATATAGACTAGGTAACAAAGCAGCGCTACGCGCGGTACGAAAATATTATTAAAAATTATATACATAACATTATTGTTTGTTAAATTTTATTATTTGAAAGTTAATATGATAAATTAAAATTATGTGAAATGTAATTAAATTTGAATGTTTAAAAATTAAAGAGAAAAGAATTAGGTGAAAAAAAACACGTTTCAGTTAAATTCTTGAATATTAATAATAATAATAATTTCGAAGATATTGACGAACCTATTTTGTCATATAAAAAATGCTTTTGAAATCCAATATTGACAAACATTTGTAAAGTTTGACATTGAATAAATAAAAATAACATTTGTGAATCTTTTCTATTGTCGATGACATCATAAAAGACGTGATTGCTTAATTTGTTATTAAATTATTTGTTAGTAAAATTGATTGTACGATGAAAAGAATTAGAATGTAAATGTGATGAGAGGTGTGATTGATTTCACTTGTCGACATATTTGGTTTTATGACGAAAAAAGCAGAATTCAAATGCATATTGTAAGTCATGCTTCAGGTTTTTTTGGAGTGATCCGACACCCATATCTCTACATTTAATTAATTTTTCAGAGCATTTTATAAGAACTGTTTTGTTTGTAACATTAAAATTAAATTCATGGACACATCAAAGGGATACTCACATATTCTAATATTATTTTATTAAATTTTATAATAAATTTGTACATATAATTGTTTTTAAAGGCGATGCTGGTTTTATAACACCCTTACTTAATGCTCAAAAAGTGAGAATTTGTTTAAAATAGCAAAAATCAACTCCTTAAACACCTTTTACTTTTTTCCATACGAAACTACAATGTCAACATAATTCCTATAATAAAAATTTGTAAATATTAAATATAACTAATTAACTATTTTAAACACCGTCTCCCATCTCATAACATACATGCATGATTAATTGATTAGTAATAGTATAAGAATTTGTTTAATCAGAATATTAATTTTTCCAACAAAAAGTAATCAAACAATGAATGGGTAATTTTTTTATTGATTTAATTGACGAAAAAAAGGTCCACTTGATTCAATTTAATCGAGTTGGTCACACCCCGTGTATAATTTGTTCAGGTATAAATGTAAATTCTACGATATTACTTTTATTTAAATTGTGGATATTAATTGAAAAATATATATACTTATGTATCTTATCATGATTCTTACGATCATTGATTACGAATTTATCGAAAAGTTAAAATCGTCTATTAATTATTGTCAAAAAATTTGCAATGATTTTGAATAAGGATTAGAAATGACGATAAAAATTATTTTATTTTATTGTTTTACCTTAAAATAATGATATTTTTACATAAATCATTAATATTTTATAACAAAATAATAATAATAATGTTCTAATAAAATTGTTAAACTTTTAAATTAAATATGAAATAAAGTGTATTTAATATATATTTAATAGGTATACTTAATTATTAATTAAATGCAAGAAAATTGTTTTAATAAAAAATAAAAATGTGAAAATTCAAGAGAAATATTTTGAAGTTTCTGAGTGCAAGTCTCTCCAGTTTCCTGCTATTATAATAAATTTTTATATAAAAGTACTGTAATAGATAAATTAATTTCTATTATTCTTAAAAATTGATTGGTCTCTTATGAATTTTCTATTAAAAACTAATTTAAAAATAATTTACATGAATTATTAATTGGAAAAATATTTTCATTATATATCTAAAATTTTGATAATCTTAAAAACATCACAAACATATAAAAATAAAAATTATAATATGAACGTAATATTTACAATCAAAAGTTCCAAATATTGAATATAACTTAATAACGTTTTTTTAAATCGACACCCCTCTCATAATATACATGTTCAATAATAGTTTAAGAATTTATTTAATTTGAATATTAATTTATTTTGACACAATATAATGAAACAATGGGCATATAATATTTTTATCAATTTAATCTTCCGATAAAATGGTTAAGTTTGTTCAACTTAATTAGTTTGATCATAACTCATGTGTGCATGCGCATGATTTGTTTACAAATTTCAGATATTAAGTAAAGATCTATGTACTTCCATAATTTATTACGATTCCACAATCATTGATAATAAAGATTATTTGAGAAGTTGGTTAATGATGTTTTTTAAAACCGACAGCCCTCTCATAATATACATATTCAATAATAGTATAAGAATTTGTTTTAATTACAATAAAAAATTATTTCAACACAATATAACGAAACAATGTGTGTATAGCTTTTTTTATCAATTTTATCTTCCGATAAATGACTGGATTTGTTAAATTTAATCGATTTGATCATAATTCATGTATTATTTATTCATGTGCAAAATTGAAAATCTATCTGTACTGTTTGTATATAATTCAGATATTAAATAAATATCTTGTACTTCCATAATTTATTACAATTTTCACAATTATTGATAATAAAAATTGCTTGAGAAGTTAAGGTCGTGTACCCTATAATCATTCGAAAAGAAATTATAATGATTTTGAATAGGGAATAAAAAATAACGTAATATAAACAATTGTTATTCGTCATTTGAACTAAAAATAAACATAACTATGTATAATTAATATTTAATATTGAAAAAATAACTATAATGTTCAACTAAAGTTTGCTAATTTTTAAACAAATTAAATAGAGTAAATTTTATATATGTTTAATAGGTGTAATTAATGACTAATTAAAATGTCATTAATAGCTATTTAATGCAAGAAAAGAATTTTAATAAAAAAAAATCAAAAAAACGAAAAATCAAGAAAAATACCTTGAACTGTTCTGGTGCATTTCCGATCTCCAGGCATTATAATATATATAGATAGTAACATACATATTTGATATTCCTACTTTCGATTTAATAAAAGAGTAAATTGCATTTTGTGTACCTGAATTTTGGCGAAAACATCACTTGCAATATTACCTTTCTAAAACTACCACGTGGAATACGGAACAATGAATTTACTTAAATTTCGTGTACCGCCGTCTATCTGCTTCTAACGGCGTTAAAATCCCAGGGACAAATCAGTCTTTTCTACCATAATACAGCTTTAAGGATCAAATGCTAAAATTTTTGAAGAACACTAAGAAAGTTTCAAGCTTATCAATGGAGGTCACCATAATTTTTCCAGATTCTGGTCAAATTCCGGTAACTCCAAACAGGACTAGAAATTTAAGTAAAAATACATACTTGACTCCAAACATATCAACAAACACAACTACGCAACCAGAATTTACCAACAACCAACCGTTATCAAAATCCGGCCAAAAACTACCAACTAACGAAATTTTTTTTTATACAATTCACATATAACAAGTCCTAGCTAACATGAAATCTTTTATACTAACTCCACATGATTAAACAACTATACACCCACCACAAACACAACCAAAATCAACGCTGTCGGATCAAGAACACATCGCCTCCGCCGGTGGTTTTCTGACGAACCCAAAAACTCAACGAAAATCGACAAACTTACTACCAACATGCTCCAAATTTAATATTCTACACTAACCCATCATCCACAACATCAAAAATCAAAATCATAAAAAAAGAAATTAAAACGAAATGGGTTTTAAACCCAAAAATTTTCTTTACCAAAACACAATATCCATCACTCTAAACTACTCTACACATCAAGATAAACAAAGATTAAGCATAAAAAACAATAACAAATCGCTATAACACAAAAATCGAACAAAAATCAAAATGGGTTTTTTTTAAAAAAATCATGGATCTTCACAAATCATATATTAAAATGAAGCTGTGAATTTGTAGGTTAATATCATGTAATTGCATGCTCAAATTGATGCAAAACAAAGCGGAAAAATCGAAATTAAGGTGAGTGTGTATGGGGATGTGTGTGTCCGTGTATGTGTATAAAAATCGGGAGAGAGAAAATTTTACAATAACGAGGAATAAAAGTGGGTAAAATGACTGTTTCGTCCCTGGGATTCTAACGCCTTTGGAAGCAGATAGACGGGAACACGAAATTTAAGTAAATTCATTGTTCAGTATTGCACGTGGTAGTTTTAGAAAGGTAATATTGCAAGTGATGTTTTCGTCAAAGCACAAAATGCAATTTACTATTAATAAAATTAAATAGTAAGGCATAAATGGCCAGAATGTGAAATTGTTATGTACCCACTAATTAGCTGACTAATTCAATCGTTTCGAATGCCTGTACTAAGCAGTTAGTCATTGCACCATGTATATTGGGAATCTCTGATCTACATTTTAGGATAGAAACACAAGTGTTCTCACCAAGAAATGTTCTAGCCAAGTAAAATGTTTGTAATATTTACTACACTTCTCCACTAAAATAGTCTCCACTATCACTTCATTTTTGTTCATTTATCGAGATTATTCATCGTTTAAATATATCCCTCTGTCACATTCACAACAAAATTAGATCGATTGTTGTTTGATTTCTAAAATTATTATACAATGCTTTGTCAATGCATGATAATCCTGATCATAATTATTATTTTGGAAGATGTAGTGGTTTAATTGTTCAATATACACTACTAATGATGGTTGTTAAGCTTGTGAATTTGTTTCAATGGGCGTTTCCCGCTATTATATAATCCTCCTTGTTGCTGCCATTATATCTATGCAATGGGTTGATCTTGTAAGTATTATTATTGCCATCTTTTAACAAGAAATCGAAATTTACATGCCTAAATTTACATTGCCATCTTGTAATTAACTCAAAATTATGCGACGAAGACATTTAGTATGTCCCAACTCGGAAGTAGGTATGTTGTAACCAATTGGTTACGTAGTACGGATCATTCCGTGACATACAAGTACATTTTAAGCAACTTTTCTCTTAGGTATATACTAACCCCATATTGTGTTGCACACATTTCAGTCCATATTCACAACCATTCGATTTGAGAAGTACAACATTGAACCCCAGAAGTCTCAGAATTATCCACCTATCAATTGCTCGGAGAAATGTCCTCCCAAGTTCCATGCGAAAAGTGATCTGACCACATCTAAGGTGACATGCCCGGATTACTTTCGATGGATTCACGAAGACTTGAGTCCGTGGAAGAAGACCGGGATCACGAAAGAAATGGTAGAGAGAGGGAAAGATCATGCACATATCAGAGTAATCATAGTGAATGGGACAGTGTATTTGGAGAAGTTTGATCGGCCAGTTTTTCAAACAAGGGATGTGATGACATTATGGGGAATTTTGCAGCTACTCAGATTGTATCCGGGCCAGTTACCTGACGTCGATTTGATGATTGAGTGTGGAGACGTAACGAAATTCTTGAAGAATGAGTATGATAAAGCAAATGTTGTGCCACCAGTTTTTCATTATTGTGGAGATAACTCGAGTTATGATATTGTCTTTCCTGATTGGTCCTATTGGGGTTGGTAATTAAGCATTTTTACTTATCATCTTCATTTTTACATCTCACTGTGTTAACTCGAATTTCTTAGCATGCTTGAATCTGATCTGAAGTGCTTCACTTGTCGATATTAAGTACGTTGCTCGAATATAGATCTTAAATAAAAGTCTGCGAATGGATAGCACAATGTTACATATATGTAGATGTGTAACTAACATTGTGCTTTGCAGGCCAGAGCTAAAAATAAAGCCATGGCAAATGCTGATCCAGGATTTAGAAGGAGCCAACAATGAAAGTAAATGGGATTACAGAGAACCCTATGCTTATTGGAAAGGAAATGCTAAATTAGGAAGAAGACCAGAGCTTGTCAAATGCAATTTATCAGAGGAACACGATTGGAATGCTCGAATCTACGAAATTGTAATTTCTTACAGCACTTTATGAGTTTAAACAAACTGCATCTACTTGTGTAAGCAAATTCTTATATGTAACTTTGCAGGATTGGGTAAAAGAACGTCGAGCTGAAGGATTTAAGAACTCCGACTTGACAAATCAATGCACTCATAGGTTAGTACTACTAATCCTGTTGCAAAACGGATAATTCTATTAATAACTATTCTAACTCTTTAATTTCATGGATGTAGATATAAAATTTATGTTGAAGGAAATGCATGGTCAGTGAGCGAGAAGTATATATTAGCATGTGATTCAGTGACCCTGATCATAGAACCGCAATTTTATGATTTCTTTACAAGAAGTTTGGTGCCTACAGTACATTACTGGCCCATAAGTGAGAACCAAGAATGCAGATCAATTAAATTTGCCGTTGATTGGGGCAACAAGCACCCAGAAAAGGTAACTTTTTGGCTTTTGTTTCGATTCGGATAGGCTGCCAATTGTACCGGAAAATGAAGAGGAAATGTCAAAACTGTTTTGCAGGCAAAAAAGATAGGGGAACAAGGAAGCAACTTCATTCAAAAAGAAGTCCAAATGAAATACGTGTATGATTACATGTTTCATTTGTTTTCTGAATACTCTAAACTTCTGAAATACAAACCAACCGTTCCACTAAACGCGACGGAAGTATGCTCGGAATCACTGTTTTGCTCCGGTGTGGGGGTGAAGAAGAAGTTCAAATTACAATCATCAGTGAAGAGTCCTTCGACAATTGGTCCTTGCAACATGCCTAGTCCTTATGATCCTCCAGCTCTTCAAGAGTTTCTTAAAAGAAAAGAAAATTTATTAAGGCAAGTTAAATTTTGGGAATCAAGTAACGACATTGGAGCATCAAATTTTATAAGCTCGATGTAGTTAGCTACACTCTGCACAAATATTGTGCAGGATTACACATACTATATTTGCCATGCCAGTGCGAGATAATTTAAGCTACACGTACAGTTATTGCAACTTTTACAATGCTTGCGATGATGGAAAGACCAGAAGATAGAATACACTATGCAATCAGTCCTTAGCATATATCTTGCAGGAGTTGTTTTCTAGCGTCCGGATTTTCTATTTTTCACCTTGAATGTGGCATATGCGTCACTTTGGCTATTTGAGTTCTGTTGAAGTTTTCAATATTTATTTATTTTTTGAAATGCTTAGATTAGAAACCAACCAATCACCGGTAATCAGAAGAAAAACAATTATACTACATTCAATAATTAACGGAGCAGCACCAAAGTGAGAAAAAAATTGATAGTTCAAATAAAATTCCACGTCAATCAAATAAACTAAGACATTTTTTAGTGCTCAGGTTAATCACCATAACAGAAACATTTCAATAGAAAATATAACCAGCTTTATGTAAGAGAAGCTGGTACAGCCAGAAGATAAAACTCAAACTACAAACAACTTCCAAGATCTTTCAAAACTCACTACTTTTTGTCTTAGCAAGCTTACTGAGATCTTGAACAGCCATTATTCCCTCTTCTCCTGGTGGGTTTAGGGTTTATCGACAGTTTCCACCAATTTCATCTTTACGAATCTGACCAAGGCACTGCAACATTAACTACATAGGCAGCTACAGTTTAAGAGTACATACACTGAAAATAAAAAGTCAGAACCTTGAACAATTATTTAAAACCACTTTGTGACTTTGATCATACACACAAAATAGAAAACGATCCTGACATCGAGATGGACGTTATCCACCACTCTAGATTCTATCTCTCCTTAGTTTCAAGGCTATGAAATATTAATAACCCTGATTTTTAGAAGTGACTACAACTACCAGATTTTACCAACAGGAACGACCTGATTCCTATCGCTTGTTAGAATGCACGAGCAGGCGATGCTGTAAGTTATGTACATTCTTCCAACAGGCAGCAGTTATCCTGAACAAGGGCACACATAAAAAAAGAAAAAGAAAAAAGACCCAGCATGTTATAAGATATACAACATGCATATACATGCATTGAAATGTGTTAACTCGCCACTGCAATTTAATATTTTTTTTACTTAAGAACTGTGACATCACTCACCCTGTTGACACCATTAACCAAATGGCAAGTTATCAACCACATGTCACTGGCAGTAAATAGCCTGATCAATTTGGGGAGGAATTTGCTTGATCTCAGTTCCAAGCTCTTGTTCAATTCTATACCTGTCATTAACATAAGCACCAACCAATTTCATAACTCCTCGCATAGCATATAAACTTTAGGTCTGATAACAAAAGATGAAAACAACAGCCATACAGATTAAAGCGATCCTCATAAGTAATTAGATTCACTGCCAACCCAAGGTGTCCAAACCTCCCTGATCGACCAACCTGGATAAAAGATGTATATAAATTAGAAAGCACATATAATGCTGACTTTCTAATAACTGACCAGACATACCCTATGGAGATAAGTCTCAGCACTTTTAGGAAAATCAAAGTTGATAACGACATTGACTGCTTGAATATCAATCCCTCTTGTAAAGAGATCTGCAACAAATTCCATCACATAACAAGAATAAAAATTGAGGAAATAGATTGAGACCCAACACGGATTATTGCAATACATTGGAATTCAGCACAAATTACAATTTAATCTGGATGTGTACCCAATTATGATAAGAAAAAGATGACCATTATTTTGCATATTCTATATGATTCAGGAAGCAGATATTTTCCATATTTGCTACTGTTCTAAATAATACATGCATATAACCACGACTTGCCTGTATATACCGCCATAAGGTTTACCAAGAAAGCATTTGGAGGTTCAATACGGGTTAAATAACACGGAAAATGGTTTAATCATTTACCTGTGCAAACAAGATTCCTACATGCACCATTCCGAAAATCATGAAATACTCTGTTGCGATGATCCTGGAGCATCTTTGCATGGATATAGAAGCAAGAGTAACCAAGCTCCGTAATTTTCTTGGCTAGCAGTTCCACCCGATTCACAGAATTGCAGAAAATGATTGACTGATTAATCTGAAGCTGTAATAGGCAACATACGAACTCTATCAGTAGACTGTCTGGTTACAATAAAATGTAAATTATTTAGAGTTAAAATTAAGGCCGAACCTTTGAGAAAAGGGTGTTGAGGCAGTGGACTTTCTGTCTCTCTTCAACAAAAGCATAAAACTGTGTTATTCCCTTGAGAGTAAGCTCGTCCATCAGGTTAATGACATAGGGCTTTTGCAAATATCTATCCTTAAAATCCTTTACCGTTACAGGAAATGTGGCTGAAAACATCAAAATTTGGCGATTTGTAGGCAAAAAACGAATGAGCTGTTGTATAGAAGGTTGGAACTCTGGCGACAAGAGCTTATCAGCCTGAAATAAAAATTGTACTGAAGCCTTAAGATTCTTAATACATGTTTAGCATTAAGTGAATATGATCACTTAAGAAAATAGTCAATTACATTTTTATCACAGTAAATAAACAAGCCACGGCATGTTTAGCTTCTTCATTAAGGTAAAGGTAATTCTTGCTTTAAAGATTAAAATACATTATAGGCCTCTTGTCCTTCATAATAAACAAACCACGGCATGCTTAGCTTCGTCCTTAAGATTATAGTCATTTAAATGGTCTAAATTGTAACTTCCAAAGATATCAAAGGCCTCTTGTCCTCGATAATAAATTCTGAAGACCAGGATTTAACATATAATAAACAATACCGCAGAGGACAATAATTAAGCTTTCTATACTGTTATGCCCAAATCCTTTAATATGTGTTATTTACCAAAAGCAATAGTAATCCAGGCTCAAAATCTAGCAAGAGAAACAAAAAAGAGCGGCAGCAACAAAACAATGTTATACCTCATCCATAACAAGCATACCGCAGTTTTTCAAATCGCAAATACCCTTCTTTGCTAGATCTAAGATTCTTCCAGGAGTACCAACAAGTAAATGAACAGGTTGATACAGTCGCATAATGTCATCTTTTAAGCTTGTTCCACCAGTTGTAACCATGACTTCAATTTTTAAATGCTTCCCAAGCTCCTTACAAACTTGTGAAGTTTGAAGGGCCAGTTCTCGAGTAGGGACAAGTATAACAACTGCATAGAAGATGAAGTAGATATGAAGATAGCAAAAATAATACATGAACTAGATCCAACATGCTAGGCACATATTTAGAAGGATTTATTTAAATATAAATAATTAAATAGGATAATATTGTATTTTTATATTGTTCTAATCTTATTGTCCTGCATGCTTCATTGCCCAATGAGGATTCAATCCTACTATGCATAAGAAAAATCTATTAAATAGGATAATATTTTTTGCCTTTCAATGCCTCATTAGCAGATAAGAAAAACAAAATCAAAACTTGCAAAAGAAACTTCATAATTTTCAACTTCCAAAGCTTTCCAAAAAAATTCTCTGGACCTAAGAGTAGAAGCAAGGTCTGTGTACAACTCCTCCTCGCCTCCCCAGACCCTACTTTCAAGTGGGACATACCGAGCAAGTTAAATTTGTCTGGTTTGGTTCGGCCTTAATCCTTCAAACTTGATAAGCCAGAGAATAGGACATGTATACAAATTGAATTGTTTTTTCTCACATGATCTAGATGAATATTGAGCCACGATGCATTATATTATTTCCACTACTGTTATAAATAATATTTGATGTGGCCAACACAAAAAACTTTATAAACAGCATTACTGATAAACACACCGAATGGGACATACCTAGTAAGTTCAGTTTGGTTTGGTTCAATTTAATCTTTTGGCCTTGATAAGCCAAAGATTGGGACATCTATACATGTTGAATTGTTCTCTCTCACATGATCAAGATTAATATTAAGCCATAATGCATTATCACAATTTCCACCACTGTTATGGATAACATTTGATGTACACAACACAAAAAACTTTAGAAACAACAGTACTTAATTAAACACATCAGGAAGGGAAGATAGAAACCTTGAATCACATTGTTATCTTGATCTATCCTTTCCAAAGCTGGAATGCAAAAGGCAGCAGTTTTTCCTGTACCATTTTTAGCCCTAGCAAGAATATCACTACCTGTTAAAGCAATAGGAATGCTTTCCTCCTGAATAGGAGATGGCCTCTCAAAGCCCTTCTCATATATCCCCATAAGTAGTTCGCGCTTTAGGAAATAGTCTTCGAATTCATTTCCTTTGGTGGCTGTCACATCCTGGAAGGCAAAATTTTACAAAAGATACTAGTTAAGCGCATATATGGTAATATCTCCAAGTGCAAAAGAAGAAAGAATTTTCAAGGGACTTAAAGCACTTAATACACAAAAATCAGTAATTTCAAATGACAAGGCAATATTGCCAACTCAAATTGAGGAGTGGTTAAAAAGCAAATACTCCAATATAATCTGTATCAGACGTATCAATGTGTCAGAGTGATTCTTCACTCTACACAAAAGTTGGTATGAAGTTATTTCCTTGAAATTTAATGAATAAGCACACTTCAGGCATAAGTTTTTACAGAAAGTAGTTGAATGTAACATGTAAATCTAGTTTGTAATTTTAATGATAAAATCTGAACCAAATTTCAGATAATAAATGTTCTTGTAATTTACGCTAAGGGGGGTAAATAATATAAAAAAGTATGTCTCTTAAGGTTGTTATGTGTCCTATATCTTTAGAGTAGTCACCAAATCTTTTGAGCAGTGAAAATATGCATAAGCATGTTAGGCGTAATGATTCAGAGTAGGCGTGGAATTGGTTTAGCTTCCCGGCTTCCCCTTAAAAACAAACTATCTAGAATCAGTTTCTTGTCTTAAGACCAATAATCAAGGTTTGATCCGTATTCCAGCTATTAAAAACAAATGCACACAGAATATACAACTCTATAGCTTGTCAAATGTCAAATTTTGATACATTGTGGATTGTCAAATAGTAAGAAAAAAGTGTGGATGATGAATGACAACAAATCACTTAAAACAAGAATCAAGCACAATAAAGCAACTCCCAAATGTTCTGAAAACCAAAATAAGTATTTAAAATCCCAGCTAGGTGCTAGACAATACTCTATCCACTCAATTCTGATGGCTGCCTAAGCCTCATCTAGGTAAAATCGAAGGTAACGAAGAACTGTAGTGCTGTTAATTTATATTTATGTTTAAAATTTTCATGCACGTTAATATATCTTTACAGGCACTAATTAGCAAATTTTATAATCATAGCAGAACATATGGTATAAAATAAATAGATTACATATAAGTATAAGAATACCTAAATTGCTTAATGAACCCCCAGCCACTTAAACAGTGCCAATCACCAAGTAACCCATTAATTCAATATATGTCATTCATCATACATAGTTATTATCAATTAAACCAACCGTCTTAACATAAAAGGTTAAAATTCCAGGATCCGATTCGTCACAAAAAATTAAGCGCATACTTTAATTTCCAAAAATGCTGTATTTTGCGTTTATGACTAAATAAAAGCTGATTATAGCAAATTCAGGTAATTTGCAACAGAATCTTGCACTAGATTATTTTAGCATCACACCTCTGTCCGGTAGCGAGTATCCTGAGTAGGAAGCTTTAATTGCGCCTTCCAATCTTCTGAGCTAAAATATGAAACAAGAGAGAAAAACTCAGCTTAGATATCATTGACACGTAGTAAATGCAATTATGTCACATCATCAATACAGGACATTTTCTGTGATACAAACTCTGCCTCCTTATGTCTTACAACTATAGAGTTAGCTTTACATGATGATAATTGAAAAGAATTACAGCAGTGGGCAGCGGTCCATTCTATTGGCCACCTTTTATATATAAATCAAGGCAAAAAATAATTTGCACATCGTTTACATCTATCCGAAAGCACATTTACTATTAACAGCAAAATGAAATCTTAAACAAGAACTACTACAATTCAACATATATGAACAAATTAAATCTTCGTGGTTCTCATTTAAGGCAGCCCTATAAACAAATTAATTAGATAAACAAATTCATGTAACACCAAGACTTTTACCACTGTAACAGCATAAAAACTCAATCTTTACCAACAAAACCACATAAAAATCAAAACTTTGACATACTAAACACACAATTCTATCACAACAAACTAAAAAAACCATACCCAGAATAAACAGCTTCCGATTGCACAGTCTTTTCGACCTCATCGTTACTCGAAACAGCTCCCACTTGGTCCCTTCTAAGCCACTGCTGTTGCTGATACTGTTGCACATTATTATTACTATTCCTCTGCCCATAATAATTTTGCTGCTGATTACTATTATTATAATTTCTATTTTGAAAATTTGGGTTAGGGCTAAAATTGCCACCGCGACCGCCGGCGAGTCCCGGCGGATACCTACCTCGAGAGTTCATAATTGTATGTAAAGATTGTAAGTAATTGAATCAAGAAAGATTAAAACAGTGGAGTATATACAAATGTGTGTGTGTGGGGATCGGTTGAAGCAAAATGGTGGGGTTAAAAAGTACCACTTTTTTGCATGTTGTGATAATTGGGTATGAATTGTGCGAGTTTTTGTTGGAATTTTGGAACCCTAATTGTGTGTTTATACAAGAGCAAGTTGAACAGCCTCCTTTATTTTTCTTATAAATATTACTCCATCTCCGTTCATCCGGTCCCAACCAATTTTTTACCTGTCTTTGAGCTATCCACCAACAAACCAATCGAACTTCTGCATAATAACCATTCTAATTTTTTTTTCACCATATTAACCAACCAACTTTCTAAAATTATTTATATTTTTACATAATAACCATAATTAATGGGTATTTTAGAGTATTTTAGAAAGATTATTATGCAAAAAAATACATAATTTTAGAAAGTTGGTTGGTTAAAATGGTGACAAAAAAACTAGAATGGTTATTATGCAAAATCTGGAAAAGTTCAATGTGTTTGTTGGCAGATAACTCCCTTTCTTTTTACAGATAGTTTCATAACTTATTTTTAAAATTTTATTTTTTATATAAAAATATAATGTATATTTTTATATAAAAAAAGAAAATTTTAAAAATAAGTTATGGAACTACCCTTAAAATGCACCTTAAAATGCGTGTCAGAAACCTTATTCTGAAAGGTAAACAATTCATCGGGATTGAGGGAGTATAAAATATTAAGCTTTTAGTGATTTAGGAATTAGGATATTACTAGCTTAAAACACGTGCGATGCACGGATTTCTTTATATATGTTAGTCACAGAGGCATGTCTGTTTACATCTAAGAACAAGCCTAATTGTTTGTAATGCTTTGCATTACTTATATGACCTCTTAACTGAGGGAACCTCTAGTTGTAGAGTTTCTACTTGTTCTGTACTTGTAGTAGGCATCAAATTATAGTTGTGTAACTGTACTTATATAGTCAAGAATAATGCTTGAAAGAAGTTCCAAGGTTCATGCCTCAAGCAAGAAGATAAAGACTGTCAAATAATCACAGTTGGGATTTGAAGAAATGAAGAATTTACCTAAGTACCAATTCGAGAAGTACCTTTGTCTATTTGAGAAGTCTAGCATTCGAGAAGTCAGAGATTCGATATCTAAGAAGACACTGTTCGATATCTCTGAATACACTATTCGATATCTCAGAGATTCGACATGTCTAAATGCTCTATTCGAGAACTCAAGAAGTCAACAAGTCAAAGTGGTATTCGAGTTCTCAAAGTGTCAACAAGTCAAAGTTCCAATCGATATCTCAAGGACTCTGAATGAACTATTCGATATCTCAGGGATTCAACAAGTCAAGTGTTGAATGAACTATTCGATATCTCAGGGATTCGACAAGTCAAGTGTTCTATTCGACAACTCAAGGAACCCTGAAGAAAAGTACTATTCGAGAAGTGATTCGATATGTAAATCATACAGTATTCGAGAACTCAGAGTTATCTAATCCTAGTTCTCGAATCAATCACTTAGTCACTTCTCGAATACATTCTTGGAGACAAAATACTGAAGAAATTGTACAAGTCTGAAACCTGCAACAAGCCAATGCACTTTATGGACCACAATCTGTAACGTGCTCTGGAAAGCCTACAAGGAAGCTTGGAGAGATATAGAAGAGACAAAGAGCTAAAGAAGTGGATCTGAACAGGCTTTGCAAAGTCAAATCTGTAACTGTTTGGACACTTACTCAAAAAGGATAGACAGACTAGAAAATAATTTGTTCAGCTACCTTATTTGGAGTAAGTAGGTTGTATCCATGTTCTATAAGGATACAACCTCACTTCCTTAGTTGTTAACTTTTGAGAAGTCAAGTTTTTCATAGATTGTAAAGTCATATCTCTCTGAGAAAAACGAAGCTGAGAATATTATCATTTGTATTCACAGATTGTAGCAACCTTTATCTAATAATATATTAGATTAAAGTGATATTGTGTCTTGTGTCATTTCTTATCCGCACATACACAATTTCTTATCCGCACCTACACATTTGCACACACAGATACTTATCTGCTACACAGATTCAAGAACCAAAAAAGTTCAAGAATCCATTCACCCCCCCCCCCCCTCTGTATTCTTTTGCTGTATTCAATACTCAACAAGTGGTATCAGAGCGGGCTGTTTATTCAAAAACAGAAAAACGATCATGAGTTCGAATACACCAAATACTACAGGAATGATGAAAGTCCCTAAGTTTGACAAAGAGAATTACAACCTCTGGAAGATAAAAATGATGTTGTTCATCAAAGCCTCTCATCCTTTGTATCCTGAGATTCTCAAGAATGGTCCCTTTGTTCCACAACAAGATATACCTGAGAAGACTGTTGGAACCATAACTGTTCCAAGATCTTATGTGGCCAAGGAACCATCTAAATGGACAGAATCAGAAAAGGAGATGGTTGCTCTTGACAGTCACCTCATGTTGCTAATCATTGATTCCATGGACATGTCAATGTTTGCAAACATTGCATCATGCACATCTGCCAAAGAAATGTGGGATCACATTGAGGTGTTATGTGAAGGAACGGATGAGGTCAAGGAAAACAAGAAACAGATACTGGTCACACAGTATGAGGCTTTCATGGCACAGTCCAAGGAAAGCATCAATGAGATGTTTGAGAGATTTCACAAGCTAGTTACTGAGTTGCAGATGAATGGCAAGGTTTACAACACAAAGGAGTTGAACATGAAGTTTCTGCTATCTTCACCAAATCATCTAGAGCAAAGGGTCATTTCTCTAAGGGAAAGAGATTTGAACAAAGTTACATATGATGTGGTCTTTGGGGTTTTAAAAACTCATGATCTTGAGTTGCTTCAGAAAAGGGCTATCCAAGCCAACCAAGGCAGAATGATAAACACATCATGTGCCTTGATTGTCAACAAATCTATTCAAGACCTAGAAGCATCTACAAGCCAACTGAGGATAGAGGAGATAGTAGATGATGAAGAAACTAAAGCTGAGGTTAGTGAACCTGTTGAGGAGAAGGAGGAAGAAGAGTTTTACACTCTTGAAGAACTAGATGGGATGGAAAACACTTCATATGCCTTCATGGCCAGAAAATTTCCAAACATCAGATTCAAGAGGAATCAACCCTTCAAACCTAAAACCCAAAACCATTCATTTAACAAAAGCAAGGCACCTGTGAAACCAAACAAGAGTAAATTTAAAACCAGCCATGTGGATAGGTCATCTGTAAAGTGTTATAGATGCAAGTAGAAAACCTTAAGAAAGAAGTTGAATATTTGCAGAATAAGGTTTTATGTGCTAGTCAAGTGGAAAAGGCTCTTAGGGATGAATTAGCTGAAAATGAATTCAAACTGAAAACGTTTAAGAAATCATCTGGTCTAGTGCAATCCTACTGTGAGAAAATTCAAGCAAAACCCAAGGCTGCAATTGGACTTGACTATGACACTCTTAAACAGAGGAAAGGTTATGCTGTCATTGAAGATGACATTGTTGTTCAGATGGAAGTGCCTCAGATTTTGAAAAAGGCTCAGACTCCAATTTTTAAAGAATCAACATTTGAAATTGATGAGGATGCCTTACTCATCAAGCAAATGTTGAATGATGAGGATGAGGCACAATCCAGTGAACGACAAGCATCCTCTAAGAGTGAGAGTGTCAAGTCAAAAGCCAAGGAGTCAGTAGGTGATAGGTCAAGACCTAAAAAGTTTGTTAAGTTTGTTTCAGCTGGGAATAGTAAATCTGAGAAGAAAGTGACTAAGAAGAAACAGAACAGAAATGGCAAGTTAGGGATTAACAAAGATAACAACAATACTTATATGCCTAATGCCCCTAGGAAAACTTGTCAGAATTGTTTCAGTACCAATCATTTAACTCATGCATGCAAGAAACCTATTGGTAGTATGCCCAAACCTTTCTATGATTGTTCTGTGCCTCTAAGACATAGAGATGCCCCATTATGTGATAAATTTGACTGTATGTCATGCAACATGAATGTTATGACTAGTTGCTTTAATTTGAGAAGACAATTCATTGATGGTTGTATCAGTCACAATTCTCACACACACTACACAAGGTCAAAGTCTTCGAGTCCTCCTAAAGCTAGGAAGGTACCTCTGTCACCTAAGTCTGAAACCTCAGGTTCTAAGACTTCTAACAGTGATAAGAAGACTAACACCAAGAAATTGATAAGCATGTTGTTTATGATAAAACTGTCTCTAAGTCACATGGACCCAAACTTGTTTGGGTACCAAAGGAGAAGTAATACCTTTGTGTTTGCAGGGCAAAGAAAGTGAAAAGAAAGTCATGTGGATTTTGGACAGTGGATGCTCAAATCATATGACTGGTGATATGGCCCTGCTATCACAATATGAGGAGAAGGCTGGCCCAATGGTTGCTTTTGGAGATGACAGCATGGGTAACACATTGGGATATGGCAAGTTGAAAGTTGGAAATGTCATCATTGAAGATGTAGCACTGGTCAAAGGACTCAAGCATAATCTGCTAAGTGTTGGTCAGTTTACTGATAGGGGATTCAAGGTGGATTTTGACAAAGATGAATGTTTGATCACCCACAAGAAGACTGGTGATTTTGCTCTATCTGGAGTAAGGAAAGGAAGCCTGTTTGTAGCCAATATGGACTCTGCAAACAAGGATAAAATTTGTTGCTTCTACTCAAAAGCATCAAATGAAGATTGTTGGTTGTGGCACAAGAAATTATCACACCTGAACTTCAAAGCCATTAAATCTCTAGTCAAAAGAGAGTTAGTGAGAGGCATGCCCACACTTGAATTTTGTCAAGAAGGAGTGTGTGAGGCTTGCCAAAGAGGAAAAATGAAAAGATCAAGCCACAAGTCAAAGACAATGACATCAATAACCAAGCCCCTACAACTCATTCATATGGACTTGTTTGGGCCTGTCAATATTATGTCACTAGGAAGAAAGAAGTATGCCTTACTGATGGTTGATGACTTTACAAGGTATACATGGGTGGAATTTCTGGCATCAAAAGATGAGGCTCCACAAGTAATCATTGAGCACATAAAGAGAGTTGACAAGGAAGCAAAGGTCAACAATGCAAGTGTGATTGCATTAAGAAGTGATAATGGAACAGAGTTCAGAAATGCCATACTTGATGCATTCTGCAAAGAAAATGGAATTTCTCAGCAATTTTCAGCTCCAAGGACTCCACAACAAAATGGAGTTGTTGAGAGAAAGAATAGAACTCTAATTGAGGCTGCTAGAACAATGTTGCTTGATGCAAAGATGCCTACATGTTTTTGGGCTGAGGCTGTGAGCACTGCATGCTATATCCAGAACAGAACCCTCATCAACAAAAACATTGGAAAGACACCTTACAATTTGATGACTGGAAAGAAGCCTAGTCTAAAGTATGTTCATACTTTTGGAAGCAAATGTTTTGTAGTGAAGGATAATTCTGAATATGTTGGAAAGTTTGATGCAAAGGCATTTGAAGGAATTTTTCTTGGCTACTCTATGGAAAGAATTGCATACAAAGTTTATGTCATTAGTCAAAAGAAAATTATGGAAAGCACAGATGTGACATTTGATGACAGCAAACTACCTGGACTAGAAGAAGTCAATGATGAAGATAAAGATCCATTGAAGTTTGATAATCTAGATGATTCTGATGAAGAGATTGAAACTGGAGTTTAAACTCAAGTTCAACAAACTCAAGTGAATGATGATACAAGAGAAGAATTTGTGCCAATCAATAGTGGAGAGACAAGCATCCAAGACACACCTGTGAATAGTGGCAGTATCACAGGGGGAGGAAATGAGAATGATTATGACTTGGATGATGAAGCAACATCAAGAATGAGAAATCAGGCTGAGCACTCAAGGAAATGGAATAGATCACACACTGCAGAGCAAATTATTGGAGATCCTAATGTAGGAGTAAAGACTAGGAGAACAACTCAGAATGAGTGCCTCTATGGCTGTTTTCTATCTCAGGTTGAACCTAAGAAACTTGATGATGCATTGTTGGATCCAGATTAGATTATTGCCATGCAAGAGGAGCTGAATCAATTTGAAAGAAATAAAGTATGGCAACTTGTGCCTGCACCAAAAAAATAGAAATTGTTGGAACAAAATGGGTTCTGAAGAGTAAGATGGATGAAGATGGTGTAATAGTAAGAAACAAAGCAAGGTTTATTGCAAAAGGATACTCTCAATAGGAAGGCATTGATTATGATGAGACATTTGCCCCTGTTGCTAGATTGGAAGCCATCAGAATATTCTTGGCATTAGCTGCTCATTCAAACTTTAAAGTTTATCAAATGGATGTCAAGAGTGCATTTCTGAATGGAGAGTTGAAAGAAGAAGTATATGTGCAACAACCACCTGGCTTTGAGGATCCACACTTCCCAGAATTTGTCTACAGATTGCTTAAGGCATTGTATGGACTTAAGCAGGCTCCAAGGGCATGGTATGATACCCTATCACAATTTCTCCTTGAAAATCAATTCACTAGAGGCACATTGGACAAAACATTGTTTTACAAGAAGCATGGTGATGATATTATCCTAGTTCAGATCTATGTGGATGATATCATATTTGGGTCTACAAATGAGAAGCTGTGTGAGAAATTCTCTAAACTCATGCAGAGCAGATATGAGATGAGTATGATGGGAGAGTTGACATTCTTTCTTGGGTTGCAAGTCAGTCAAAGGAAGGATGATATCTTTATCAGTCAAACCAAGTACATCAAGGATTTATTGAAGAAGTTTGACTTAGAAGACTGCTCACCTGCAAAGACACCCATGGCCACTGCAACTAAATTAGATGAAGATGCTAAAGGCAAGAAAGTAAATATCTCAGTCTACAGAGGCATGGTTGGTTCTCTACTCTACCTCACTGCAAGTAGGCCAGACATCATGTTTGCTACATGTTTGTGTGCAAGGTTTCAATCAAATCCAAAAGAATCACATTTGATTGCTATAAAAAGGAGCTTTAGATATCTGAAGGGCACTCCAAACTTGGGTTTATGGTATCCTAAGGACACAGGGTTCAATCTGGTTGGTTATTCTGATGCTGATTATGCTGGATGCAGAGTGGATAGGAAAAGCACCTCAAGTAGCTGCCAGTTTCTTGGTCAAAGGTTAGTCTCTTGGTATAGCAAGAAACAACAATCTGTGTCAACTTCTACAGCTGAGGCTGAATACATAGCTGCTGGAAGTTGCTGTGCTCAAGTGCTTTAGATTAGAAACCAACTTAGAGATTATGGACTTGTGTTGGAAAGCATTCCAATCATGTGTGACAACACAAGTGCAATCTCTATAGTTGTCAATCCTGTCAATCATTCTAGAACAAAGCACATTGACATCAGATATCATTTCATTAGAGAACATGCAACTAATGGTACCATTGAGTTGCATTATGTCTCTACAAATAAACAACTAGCTGACATATTCACTAAGCCATTAGATGAAGCCACCTTCACAAGGTTGGTTAGTGAGATTGGAATGCTGAATTCTTCAGATTCTGGCTAAGTGAATATATCATCTAGATTGTTGCAGCAGTAAACACTTACTTTATCTAAATTCTCAATATTTTTGAAGTAAGTGTTGGCTGAAATATGATTTATAAATATTTCAAATCTGTTGCATATGTTGAAAAATCATATTTTATTAACTTGAAATTTCTATGAAATTTTGAGAAAATCACTGCTAAATTTGCTAGAATATTCTTCATTGAATATGACTGGTAAATTTTAAAAGATAGTGAAAATTAATTTTTGTGAGTGATGAGCATATTTCGATAAGTCAGACTTCTCGAATGGTTCACTATTCGACATCTCTAACAAGTCTCATTAGAGTACTCTTGAGTTCTCGAATAGAGTCTTTTAGAGATATCGAATGAGGGTATTCTTGACTTCTCGAATATGGTAATTGAGTTCTCTAATGACTGAGTTCTCGAATACTATATTTGAGTTCTCAAATCATTTGAAAAGGCTGAATTCTCACTGAATCTCAACCGATTTTGGATTTTTATCTAAAATTTTAATTCACTCATAAAAACACATTTTATTTAATTTAGAATTATTTCTAAGCTAGATAAATGCTAGCTGTGAGTTACCATCTGCTTGAGTTATCGAATAAGCCTTTCTTGACTTATCGAATAGTTGTTTTCTACTTCTCGAATGCCTGACTTGTCAATACAAAACATATAACTAATCGACAATTCAAGTACTTCATACTTTTACAATTCTACATCTATTCGATTTATTCCACTCGACTACTCAAGCATCTAAACTCCCAAAACCTCTGAAACCCTAACTGCCAAAAGCTAAATTTCTTCTTCAACCTTTATTCTTCTCTCTTCTCTCTCTATCAATGGCAATCGTGAAATTCAACACCAACTTTATCGCCCTAACCAGTGATGTGGAAGCACCCAATGCGAACTTCAAGTGCTTTGTAAAGTGGATGTCTGAGTCATACATCAAGGATGCCCTCTTTGCCAACCCGACTCTGTATCTAGACATCCTGGAACAGTTTTGGGGCACTGCTATTGTGGAAGTTGTAGCCCTGGAAAGCGCAATAGCGTCATATATAATCTACTGCAAGATTCAGGACCAGGAAATCACTATCACCACTGCAGACATAAATCAAGCACTGGGCCTACAACAAGAGTCATATGATATACTGGCCACAAATGCAGAGTTGGAAGAATTCTTTGAATTCATCAACTACTCAGATGGGATCAATCTTGGAAAGTTAAACAGGAAGAATCTGAGAAAGGAGTGGAGCTATGTGTTTGCAACTCTTCTTCAAGTCTTCACTGCCAGGAAATCTAGCTTTGATCAAATCAGTGCACCTGCGCAGCAGATTGGCTATGCCTTGGCCTATGGGAGGAAGATAGATGTTGGACAAATCATTCTCCAAGAGTTGTATGGGAGACTTGGTAAGAACACAACTAAGAGAGGTACTGACATTTTCTTCCCTCGCTTTATTCAATCTGTTCTTAATTTTAAAAATGCTAAATTGATTGAATTGCCTGGGATATATAGAAATAGGCATGACCAAACTCATTTTTGGTAATTTGGAGACTAGGAATGATGTGGATGTAAGACTTAACATAACTCCCCATATGGAGGGTTTGTTTAGGACTTACCCCCACAACATGCCAACATTTGATTCAAAGTCACAGTTAGTACAGCCCAAGCAAGTAGAACACAATGCTAACCCAGGGCCTGCTAACCAACCCTCTCAACCAAACACTCTACCAAACACTGAGCCAACTGCATTATCCTTTCAAAAGAGTGATGTTAGTAAAAAGGAGAAGAAGAGGAAACAGGTTGCTTCTGCACCTTTGACCATATTATCAGAAGTATCACTGGCTATTGAATTAGGTTTAGAAAGTGAGGAACCTGAGTCACCCTTAATCAGACCAAAGAAGAAGAAAGCTAAAACCACCTCTTCAGTCACACAAATGGTTGAAGTTGTAAAATCAGGGACACACAGTTCACTAGATGTATCCTCTCAACAGGGTGCATCTATAGAATCAAGCATCCTCCCCAATGCACCAATCTGTAAAGAGTCAGCACCTGGGAGTGATAAGGCTGGCACAACACTGAGTGGAGAGCACATCACATTTGAAATTCCCTCTATTTCTCAGGGGGAGTTGCCAAAATCTATTCCACAAGACACTTCTCTTCCAGAACCTACACCTGAAATTTCTTTGCAGCCTGCAACTCAAGCAATTGAGGAGCAAGGCATTAATCACCAAGAATTCTTTTCTCTTGGTGAGCCAATAAATTCAAGTGACATGGTGCTTGACACTGTGCTCACCACCCAGAAACCACATTCAGATGGTGAGGGAATGCTAGCTGGGGCATATCCTGATGACACCATCACAAACACAGAGGATTCACTAGTCTTTACTAGAGACTCTGTGCCTGTGTCAACTACTGTTGTAACTCATCTCACTCCTGTGGAGACAACAGTAGTAGAGTCATTTCATCCGGTTACAGAAGTTGCATCTGTAACTGAGGAGTCTAGCTTGCCTAGCTCTAGTTCTAACTTCATGTGTCAATGGCTGAAGCCTGAGCAACATGACAGTGCTTCAGGATCAGCGTCTGTTCCACCTCAATTGACGGTTGAAGCACTCCAAAGCTTAGTTGTGGATCAGATCCCTGAGTTCACAAAGATTGCTCAGCACCTTCTCATTGCAAACATGCCAAATCCAGATTATGAAGCTATTCTCCTATGCCACAGAGATGATGTAGAGATGCAAAAGGCTAAGATAGTGGAAGAAACTGAGAGAGATGGCAATGTGGATGCCTGGCTACAAGGAAAATTTGATATTTCTCTCTCAGAAGGCCTCCAGTACATCAGGGAAGAATACATAACTGCACTAGGGTCCAATGCCAAATCTCTCACCCCTAGTGAGGTTTATGAAGCAATAAATTACAACTACAAGGGCGTTCTCAAGGTTGCACACTACCTTGGCAAGGGGCTGAAAACTGAAGTTCATGAAGTGTGTACAGCCACAATCAAAGAGGTGAATGAGATAAAGAGGACTTTTGAGGCCAAATTTCCTAAATTGGAGACTATAATCAAGGATATTCTAGCATGCAAATCTACTTGTACCAAGATGGACAATGGTTTGGCTCTTCTCAAAGATGCTGTCACAGGTCTGGGGCATAAATTTCAAGCTCTATCTGATCAGACCACAGAATCCAATGTCATGCTGAGGACAATGTTCAAAAATCTATATGGAGACAGGCTCGTGACTGAGGTCCCTGTGCATGAAATGTCAAAGTATGAAGTGAAGAGACTGCAAGACCAATCCTTATCTGGTTTCAAGGCAAATGAGCTATTCACCAAGGTTGATGCTCTTGAAAAGGAGGTAGCTTCTCTCACAAAGTCTAATGCTCATCTTACAGACAAGGTTGCAATTCTCAATGAACAGTTGGACACCCAAGCCACAACCACAGCTAATGTTCTTCTGCATCAACAATCTATGCTGTCTGCTATGATGAAGCACATGGATCTCCCTCTACCTGAAGAATCTTCCAACCCAAAGGTCACTTCTAAAGCCTCTGTGCCTGACAACAAGCCTAAGGGGGAGAAGAGGTTAAGGAATTCAAATCCAAAGGGGGAGAAACCTAAGGAGAAAGGCATATAGCTAAATGAGGGTGGTCACCAAAGGGCTCCAAAACCTATAAATGTGCCAGGGAAAGGGAAATCCAAAGTTGATGAGCCCCCAACCACTCTGCCAGTTGTTACTCTACCAACTGTGCATGTCATTACTCCAGGTGGCCAGAAATAATCCATCACTACCACAGTGGTTGTAGGGAGCATGCCATCTGATAAACCTCCATCCTCCAAATCTGAAAGTGCCAAGCCTGTAGAAGTAAAGGTGGTTACTGAGGCCAAGCTATAAGAAGTTGCAAATTCAAATGTCTATCATGATGAAGCATTCTTGGAGTTTCTGAAAGTCTCAAGGGAGCAGGCTAGTGACACTCAATTTTATCTGAGGAGCCTGAAGGATCAAATTGACTGTCTCACTGTTATACCCAGGAAAATCAATAGCTCATGGTTCAAGGAGAAAATGATGGTATCCAATTCAAAGATATGGCATCTAACCTACAAGACTCTTCAAGCCCTAAAACACTCTGAGGTAGATGCCATACTTGAGCTTATTGAGAAGAGAAATGAGAACAACAAGAGTCTGTATGATGACTTAAGGAATGATCAACCTTCAAGGCTGCCAGAAGTAATCAAGAAGCCATGGACAATCATCTACCAGTCTGGCACCAAAATTGAAGACATCAAACAGTTGGTCATTCCCAATGACCTCACTTCTAGAAATCACAGACTTATCATTGCTATCACTGATCAACTACAGAAGAAAGGTGGAGTCAGAAATGCTGAAGAAATAGAAGCACTGCACATCCTCAGAACTTTCATAGCAACTGGTGCAATTCCAGAAATGGCTCTACCTAGGAGAAATAAGGATGATGACTCTAAAGATAAAAGTGATGGGAGGAGAAGACATCACAGGAGAGATAAGGGTGATGAAGATAAGAAGAATAAGAAGAAGGATGACAAGAACAAGAAGGATGATGATGACCAAGGTAAAGTCTATGAGAGGAAAAATGGAAAACAGCAAGCCTTAGGCATTGCAGACAATAACCTCACCACAACACAAGACTATAAGTCTAGGGTGAATACTGTTAGTAGTGACCTAGCAAAATCAGCATCTATGGCTTCTGCAATTGTTTTGCCACCTCAAGAAGAGAAGAAGATTCAAGTCAAGAAACCATCTGTGTGTTTCAAAAAGTAAACTGCTAATGGAATACTACAATGGTCTACAAGCAAAGGTCACATGCTACTGCCAGGCAACCATGTAAAAAGGATCAAATTCAAACAAGCTGCAAGGAAACCAAAACTACCCAAGTCCAGAACTCTGACAATCTATCCAGGACTGAAACTCCAACCACTTGATGAAGATTTTGATGAAGATCAACTGCAATATCTAAGAGCTCAAAGAATCTACTATGCTGCCATTGTAAACAACTGCCTTGAGATTAAATATACTGATGGAAGGGAGAAGAAATTCAAACAAGGACAATGTCAAAATTGGGGCAAGCTATATGAAATAGAAAGGATCATTGCATTATTGGATTCTGAAGACAAAGTGGAGAAAGTATGGAAGCTGGAGTTGATTGATTTTGTGAAGATGAAGAGAGACTATGCTGAGAAGATAAGAAAGGGGTGTTTTGAGAAATGGCTAGAAAGGGAGAAGGAGATTGACAGATTGGAAGTTGAAGCGGAAAAGCTAAGGGCAAAAGGACTATGTAGAGTTCAATTCAATCCCTATGTGGTGAAATATAGGAGGAGAAATGAAGACAATGTCAATATAAGAATGAACCTACTCAGTCACTATCCTGCCAACATTCTGAAACCAGTACTTGAAGATTTCAAAGACTCTATCATGCTTGAAGAATTGGATGCCTTGGCAGAGATCATAAAGGCCATGGATGAGAATGCAAGAAAGGAGAAAGAAAGAAAACAGAAAGCATATGATGATCTACAAGCCAAAGCAATGGAGATGGAATCAAATGAGAATGGCTAGTATTTCATCATACTGTAAGATTATTCATCTTGTAATTTCATTCATGTGCTCAACCAAATTTCATACTTGTACTTTTCAAGTTTTATCTTTATGTATGTTAGGCTTGTTATCAGACATGAAATTGTGACTAAGGGTCTCACTCACAATTTGGGGGAGATTGTTAGTCACAGAGGCATGCCTGTTTACATCTAATAACAAGCCTAATTATTTGTAATGCTTTGCATTACTTACATGACCTCTTACCTGAGGGAACCTCTAGTTGTAGAGTTTCTACTTGTTCTGTACTTGTAGTAGGCATCAAATTCTAGTTGTGTAACTGTACTTATATAGTCAAGAATAATGCTTGAAAGAAGTTCCAAGGTTCATGCCTCAAGCAAGAAGATAAAGACTGTCAAATAATCACAGTTGGGATTTGAAGAAATGAAGAATTTGCCTAAGTACCAATTCGAGAAGTACCTTTGTCTATTCGAGAAGTCTAGCGTTCGAGAAGTCAGATATTCGATATCTAAGAAGACACTGTTCGATATCTCTGAATACACTATTCGATATCTCATTCGATATCTCAGATATTCGACATGTCTAAATGCTCTATTCGAGAACTCAAGAAGTCAACAAGTCGAAGTGGTATTCGAGTTCTCAAAGAGTCAACAAGTCAAAGTTCCATTCAATATCTCAAGGACTCTGAATGAACTATTCGATATCTCAGGGATTCGACAAGTCAAGTATTGAATGAACTATTCGATATCTCAGGGATTCGACAAGTCAAGTGTTCTATTCGACAACTCAAGGAACCCTGAAGAAAAGTACTATTCGAGAAGTGATTCGATATGTAAATCATACAGTATTCGAGAACTCAGAGTTATCTAATCCTAATTCTCGAATCAATCACTTAGTCACTTCTCGAATACATTCTTGGAGACAAAATACTGAAGAAATTGTACAAGTCTGAAACCTGCAACAAGCCAATGCACTTTATGGACCACAATCTGTAACGTGCTCTGGAAAGCCTACAAGGAAGCTTGGAGAGATATAGAAGAGACAAAGGGCTAAAGAAGTGGATCTGAACAGGCTTTGCAAAGTCAAATTTGTAACCGTTTGGACACTTACTCAAAAAGGATAGACAGACTAGAAATTAATTTGTTCAGCTACCTTATTTGGAGTAAGTAGGTTGTATCCGTGTTCTATAAGGATACAGCCTCACTTCCTTAGTTGTTAACTTTTGAGAAGTCAAGTTTTTCATAGATTGTAAAGTCATATCTCTCTGAGAAAAACGAAGCTGAGAATATTATCATTTGTATTCACAGATTGTAGTAACCTTTATCTAATAATATATTAGATTAAAGTGATATTGTGTCTTGTGTCATTTCTTATCCGCACATACACAATTTCTTATCCGCACCTACACATTTGCACACACAGATACTTATCTGCTACACAGATTCAAGAACCAAAAAAGTTCAAGAATCCATTCACCCCCCCTCTGTATTCTTTTGCTGTATTCAATACTCAACAATATATATTATGACTTTTTCTTATTAAATTGAATTAATTTTTTTTAAATATGAATTTTGAAGGCTTAAATTTTTAAATGAGATGATTAGATAATAATTATATAAATGTTATTCGTGATAATTCTAGTAAAGGAGGAATTTTAGTTAGAAAAATATTGAAAAGATGATAAATTTAGTTGGAAAATGTAATCCGGTTAATTTTAAGTAATTATAAAATTGTTATTTAACTTTAATAAAATCTAACCTGTAATTTAATTGGAAAAAGAGAGATCTTAGTTAGAGAAAATTTAAAAGGAAAAATGTTTTAGGTGAAAAAGGTAAATGATTAGTTTATAGTAATTATAATTTAATTTTGTTATTTTACTAAATAAAATTGCTCGTAATATTTTAAAAAAAGGAGAAGTTAATGTTGCCCGTGATATTTTTAGAAAAATAGGGATTTTAGATAGAAAATATAGAAAAGATTATACGTTTTAGCTAAAAAAGTTAATTGGTTAATTATTAATATTATATTATTGTCATTTTATTTTATTGAATACAATCGCCCGTGATCTAATTGAAAAATAGAAATTTTAATTAGGGAAAATAGAAAGGGTAATGTGAAAATTAAAAATATAAGATGATACGTTTTAGCCGAAAAAGTTAATTGGTTAATTACTAATATTATAATATTGTTATTTTATTTTATTAAATAGAACCTCCCGTGATATAATTGGAAAAAGAGATATTTTGGTTACAGAAAAGAGAAAAGGTAACGTGTTTTGACTGAAAAAGGTAATTGATAATTTAATAGTAAATATAATTATAATATAATTATGTTATTTTATTAAAACAAATTAATTAGCTAGTGAAAAATATGAAAGGTAATATATTTAACCTGAAAAAGGAAATTGATTAGTTAGTAAGAGGGATTTATCTGTAATTAAGTAAGGGTAAATAAGTAAAATCAATAGGTACCATACCGACCAACCAAACTTTTAATGTTTCGGCTTTTATATAATAGTATATAGATAAGGTATTACAACTCCAACAAATTTCCTTATATTTGATCCTTATAATTATTAAATAATAAATAAAAGAAAGGAAGAACAAAAAAAGTGGGAAACAATTGGAAAGAGGAGAGAAAATAATATTTTATTGATAAAAGTTAAATAAGGAATCCCTTAAAGATAAGGGATGCCATGATGCTCTTAACATTTTAAGGGAAAGTTAAGAGACTATTGGAACACAATTTTAGACCTTATTCCTTATAATTTGAGTTAGGAGGTCATATAAGGAATCTGTTGGACTTGCTCTAAATATTGAGAGAGATGCAGTAAAAAAAAAAAAAGAACGGTGCGATTTAAAAATGGTTATTTTACTCGAAGGGATCGGTTAAATTTGTGAAGTGGTCACTCTGTTTCTGTTCGTCTTTCCACGGAAGTCCTTTTTGAGTTTATTGTTATACTTGTTAACTCTACTTGTGTATTTGTTTAATACAAAAAATTATTTAAAAAAATTAACGATTATGAAAAAGTTTACAATCTTGTAGGGCCTGTTTGGTTGGGGATTGGGTTGGGTTGGATTTGGTTATAAAAAATCACGTTTAGTAATAAATTTTGTATAGGGGTTGGGTTGTTAAAGGTTTTCAAGGGATTGAAAGGGGTTCCTATCTGATAATAAAATTGAGCAGTTCTAACCCCCAGATTGGGGTGTTGCCTTCACTTATTGTCCAATGTATGAAAAGATGGAAATTGTCATCCGAAGATTGTAGTGGTCATTGATGATCGCTTAAAAGTGTGGGATAATAAGGATTAACTTCGAGTTCTTGTAGTTCCTCCATTTGCTCCTTATTGTACCTCACATGCACAAGTAATATGTCTTGTTTTCATTTCTTAGTTCTGGTGGCATTTATCAGAAATGGAAGCCGTAGTATAAAAATCGACTTTATGCACTTGACTTTGCTCTTTTTTCTTAATTAGGATATTTGGAATGGAGTTCACGTCGGTTTAATATACGATGAAAGGATGGCTAAGCATAAAGTTCCTCGTGGGGAACATCTGAAAAGTCCTGAGAGAATCACCTCTATTTGGAAAAAATTTCAATCTGATCCAGGGCCAGTCCTAGGATTTTGGGTGCTCTAGGCAAACTTTTAAAATAGTGCCCCTTATATGAGCAAAACTGCTTTAATATTAGCTAAACAGATATTACAAGATAAATGCTTAAACTATGCATATTCACTAAATTGAATAGCAATAACAATTAATAGCAAGTCAAAATGATAAATTACACAAGTATGATAACATAAAAAACTAGTAATACCTCACAAAAATATTTACTGATTATTGATTTGCTAATTATGATCGTTGGAATTACTGAGGAAAAATGTGAATGATAAAGTGGTAAAAGATAAAAATCATGTTTTGGAGAATAGCTGTATAGGAAATTTGGGAGATGAAATACATCGGTAATAAGTTTAGTTATTATTGGATAATTTTAAAAAGAAAATAGTGGTGGGCTAGTTTTTTTAATTAAAATTGATTTTTTTGTCAAAAATAAATAAAACTTGAATTTGGGTCTAAGTTTAACTGTCCAACTCCTTAATATTTTTTGTTTAACTTTTTTCCTAAATTCTTTAATACATTTTTTAAATATGCTAAAAAATTAAAAATTAATATATACATGAGTAAGGATCTAGGGAAAACCTCGTTTAATGGAAAACTTAGAAAACTAAATCGAAATATAGCATATATGGTATGCAAACTAATCGTTAGGAGATGAAGAAAAATGTGGTGAAATTAGATTTTAAAAAAATATCATCGATTAACGGGAAAAATCAAATTAAAAATGGAGGGGATTAGGTGTGATTATGTGTGTGAGGGTGTATTTGATTAGTGTGTGGGTGCCCCTGGCGGGGCCATTGATCTTAATACATCTAATGGCTAGGATTAGTACCTTAGTTTTCTTCAAAAAATAAGTTCTCTTTTGAGCACTTGCCTACATTGTATATATATATATATTGATATGCCTAAAAATAAACCCTAAAGACACATTTAATGTGGTATTAATTAGACCCGGCATGGTCCAGACGTGGGACCCACCAACAAGGTCCAAACCCTATTTTTATATTAATTTCGTAATTAATATTAAGGGTAATAAACAGCTCAGCAAATAAGAGTCAAACAAGGATATAACTCTTGCCTGACTTAGCCTCCAAGGCACATACTTCAACATGGAAACTGATTCATACATGGAAGGAGACTAGAACCTTCATCTAGTCGGTGACTTGCCCACCAAGTCACCTAACCCTACTACGATTTTAGGGCTTCTCAGCCTATATAAAGGGTCTGACCCCTCATTCTCAGAACTACGTCTTGGCTTGATTCTCAATACGAGATACGTAGGCACTCTGTGAGGACCGATTAGTCTTGAACACGGAAACAGCCATTAAAGCAAGAAGCTCCCGAACCCTAGCATTAATTACAAATTCGTAACCTAGTTTTTATTCCACAACATTTGGCACCGTCTGTGGGAAGACAACATCAACCATGGTGACCACACGAAGAACACCACCAACCTCTACTAAAGCCTTACCTCTAAGCTCTGCTTCGCCTGCTACTGAGCAGGTACCCCCAACAATAGGGGCGATCACTCAAACTCAAGTTTCTCAACCTCCAGGGACGAATCCCCATGCTGAGAGAACGTTACCTGTGGTCGTCCATCCAAGTCAAGAAACCAGCCCTCTTCAGATGGTGGTTTCTCCTCTGGTTGATTCCAATCGCCCGTTACCACCAGGGGTATAGATCCATACTACAGATCTCCCCATGAATACCAACCCGATGTATGGTCTGCCTAACTACCCTCCAATTACTCAAGGTCCTGGACCTAGTGGCCACGCCTTGCAGATCCGAGATCGAGAGTATGTTGACTACTCTGGCCCCTATACTGATGATTCATCGTCTGATGATGATAGTGATGAAGCCCCGAGGAGGCGACGTGCTAGCAGAGAACCAAGAAGAAGAACACAAACCATCCATGATGGACCTCCTTTGACAGCCGCTGAGAGGATCAAGGCTCATGAGGCCGAGATCTTAAGGTTGAAGGACGATATTGCGAGAGAACAAGCTAGGTTAAATCAGACTCAACCTCCTCCAACATCAGGACCGATTCCCATTATAGACTTAGAGAGGTCCTCAAGAAGGCAGAGAAGGGCCGATGCCCCAACTGGAAGAACAACAAGGGTGGAAACCCCCAAGAGCAACCCCAAGGATCTGATGCCACTTGGGGATCCTGATGATCCCACACCCCCATTTACTGAGGAGGTGATGAATGCTCGTATCTCAAAAAAGTTTAAGATGCCAACAATTAAGGCTTATGATGGAACGGGTGATCCCACAAACCACGTTAGGACATTCTCAAACGCACTGCTACTACAGCCTGCAAGTGACGCCTTAAAGTGTAGGGCGTTCCCTCAAACCCTGTCGGGCATGGCTCAGAGATGGTATAGTCGTTTGCCTGCTAACTCGATTGGCTCCTTTAAGGAGTTAAGTGTTGCTTTCGTTAGTCAGTTTATCAGCGGAAGAGTTCATGTGAAAAGTTCTGCATCCCTCATGAATGTGGTACAGGGGAAGAACGAAAATCTGAGAGATTACCTTAAGAGGTTCACTAAGGAGACATTTAACATCACTGACCTGGAGAATAAGGTGGCCATGGTAGCCCTGGAACATGGAACTACTGATCTGTTCTTTAAAAGGTCATTGACGAAGCATCCTCCTGAAACCATGGCCGAACTCCAACGAAGGGCTGACAAGTATATCAAAGCTGAGGACAGTATGAAGAAGGAAGCCACGGGGGGCAATGGAAGAGGTAACAACGACTCCAAGAAGCGAAAGCAAGACCATGAGTATGATGCTAGGGACAAGCATCCCCGAACTAGCGAGGACTCCGACTATGCCATTAAGAAGAACCAAGGACCAAGGTTCACTGAGTATGCAAGGTTGAATACTCCTAGGAGTCAAATCTTGTTGGACATTGAGAAGGATAGGGATTTCCGATGGCCGAAGCCACTCAGGGGTGATCCCGAAAAGAGAAACAAGAATCAGTATTGCAGATTCCACAGAGATGTGGGGCATGACATTGATGATTGCAAACATTCAAAGATGAGATCGAGTTTTTAATCCGTAAAGGGAAATTGAGCCACTTCACTAAGGGTGAAGATCGTGTTAATCAAATTAGAGATTATAATAGAAGGTATGATGATCAAGATCGCAACCCACAGCCCCGAGGGCCAGTAATCAACATGATCTCAGGAGGCCCGACTGCGGCCGGCACAACAAGGAATTCTCGGAAGGCTTATGCTAGAGAAGTGATACACATCGTGGGAGAGGCCCCGAAGCGTGCTAGAACTGAAACAACAATTGGTTTTGATGACTCAGACCTTGAAGGGGTGAAGTTCCCCCATGACGACCCGTTGGTCATAACTCCTGTGATTGGAAACTCAGAGGTGAAGCGAGTCTTGATAGATAATGGAGCTTCCGTTGACGTTTTGTTTCATGATGCATTTGTGAAGATGGGGTACAATGATTCTCAGTTGACCCCCAATAACATGCCTATATATGGATTTAATGGAGTAGGATCCAAAGTTGAAGGGACTATTCAATTGCCTGTGACTATTGGACAGGAGCCCAAGAATGCCACTCAGATGTTGAACTTCCTGGTAATCAAGGCGGTTTCAACGTACAACGCTATCCTCGGAAGGACTGGACTTCATGCATTCAAGGCTGTTGCCTCAACTTATCATATGAAGATCAAGTTCCCAACCAGGAATGGTGTTGGAGAACATAAAGGCGATCAAAAGATGGCACGAAGCTGTTATGTAGCAGCGTTAAGGCCTGACGGAGTCGGGGGGCAGGTCCTTCCGATTGAAGACATGGATGTCCGCAATAATAAGGAACACCGAGAAGGGCCAGCAGAGGACGTCACACAGAAGCCTCGGACGGCCATTGAGGCTAAGGCGTTAACTGACTTCGTGGTTGAATGTACCATTGACAACCAAGAAGTCGGGGGGCAAGAGGTAGTACCCCAAGCAGGAAGTGAACTTCAGAATAAGAAGGTGGAGACCATAAGGAGTGGTGGGTGCTCTATTTTGATGGAGCATCAAAATCAAAATCAAGTGATGTAGGCCTAGTCTAGTAGGACTTAGCTTCATATTTATCTAGTACAAGTAGAAATAAGGTTCATTGAAACCATTGCAGAGCATGTTGCTCCGAGTAGGACAGTAGTATTCTATGTAAGGGTTGAACCCATTTCAAGTTATTAATGCAAGTTTGTTTCCCATTCATTGACTGTGTGATTTTATTTATGTGCCAAGCACCTGATGAGTGCAAGTCAAGGATGACCGAGTACCGAAAATAAAAGAATACATGAGTGGAAAATAAACAAATGTATAAATAAAGACCATGAAGGGTCAAGAGTTAGGTTACAGCACGACCAAGTAAAAGTTTAAGTCCGTGAAGGACCCTGGATAAAAGACAAGCAGATAAAAGCCACACGCAACAATCAAAGCCATGCAAGGCCGAGGATGTTAAGGACTGACTACTCTTCAATATTTCTTAAGTACTTGGGTTGAGAATCCAAGGATGAAGACTAACAGAGAACATTGCATTATTAAGGGTCCTTGAACAAGGATTAAGAAGTTCAAGCAAGTTCTCGTCTTAGAAGTTTAAAAGGCAAGAAGCCCATGAGATTGCATTTATCAAAATCTAAATCGAGGAATCAACCCTGAATCCTAGGTTGAGAAACACAAGTTATTAGCCAAGAAGGCCAAGATTAGTTATGAAGGCCAAAATTGAGGGGGTCATGAACCTCCAATTAAGATCCAAAGGTTGAAACTTGAAAACCAACATGTAATTTTGGATTCTCGATCCAGAACGCCGACGTTGAATATCTGAACACCAGCGTTCAACACTTGAATATTAACCCTGAAATGAAGATTGAAAACCTCCTAGGGAAGGTTCAAGACCTCGTGGGGCTGATCAGAGACCCCGTGGCCTTGGACCGGTAGCTCTGATAGATATTTCAGTGATTTAAAACACCCTTGAGATTGAAAACCCTTGATTTCAAACATTGACGTCAACTTTCGAACATTGACATTCAACACTCAAGGCCGAACGCATGCCAGCCGAGAGGCCGCCTGAGAAGTCCTAGACCAAGACAAACATTGAAGCCATGACGGCCAAGAGAGCTGAGAAAGTTGCTTATATAGGAGCTTCTTTGAAGGTTGAATCTCGAAAGACAATAAAATAGAAGAAGAGGAATTTTGCTCCTGAAAGGCAAGAGGCCATTAAGCAAGAGGTTGACAAACTCTTAGAGGCTGGGTTTATTGAAGAGATTCAGTTCCCCGAATGGTTAGCTAACCCGGTAATGGTCAAGAAGGCGAATAGAAAATGGAGGATGTGTATAGATTTCACTTATTTGAATGATGCATGTCCAAAGGATTGTTTTCCCCTCCCAAGGATAGACATATTGATAGATGCCACAGCTGGACATGAGATGTTGAGCTTCATGGATGGGTTCCGTGGCTACAATCCGATTAAGATGCACAAGGATGACATCCCAAAGGTATCTTTCATAACTGATTTTGGTGTTTTCTGCTATCTTGTTATGGCTTTTGGTCTAAAGAATGCAGGCGCTACTGATCAACGACTGGTGAATAAGATATTCGCCCATCTGATTGGAAAAACCATGGAGGTCTATGTGGATGACATGTTGGTCCAGAACCTATCCAAGGCGGATCATATCAAGCACCTCAGAGAGGCATTTGAAGTGCTGAGGTACCACAAGATGATGTTAAATCCAGCCAAGTGTGCTTTCGGCGTTGGATCAGGAAATTTTTTGGGATTGATGGTTTCGAAGAGAGGCAGAGAGGCCAACCCTGATAAGATCAAGGCGATCTTAGACATGGAACCACCCCGCTCCATACGTGATGTACAGAAGCTAACTGGCCGAGTTACGTCCCTAGGGAGATTCATCTCCAAGTCTGGTGACAAGTGCTTGTCTTTCTTTCAAGCATTGAAGAAGGTGAAAAATTTTGAGTGGACTCCTTAGAGCCAAGAGGCCTTTGAACAGTTGAAAAAATACATGGCTGAGGCCCCGTCGTTGGCCAAACCTAGTCTTGGAGAAACTCTTTATCTATACCTGGCGGTATTTGAACAAGCATTGAGTGATGTTCTCATTCGAGAAGAGAATAAGGTTCAAGGACCTATCTACTATGTGAGCAAGGTCTTGCACGTATAAGCCTCGAACAGCCATCAAGGCTCAGGCACTGGCGGACTTCGTGGTTGAATGTGCCATTCGCAACCAAGAAGTCGGGGGGCAGGAGACAGTAACCACCCCTGGAAGAAAGATAAAGATGAGGAGCTTATACCTGATCAAAAGGAATATTGGGTGCTCTATTTTGATGGAGCATCAAAAACAAAATCTAGTGAAATCCCCGATGGGTTCACAGTTGAGTATGTTTTGAAGTTGGACTTCCCAACAACCAGCAACGAAGCTGAGTATGAAGCCTTAATAGCCGGATTGGGCTTGGCTAGAATCATGAGAGTCAAGAATCTCAAACTACGGCAAAGTACTTAAGAGTCGTGAAGGCCGTGATGACTCAGTTTGATGAATGGTATGAGAAGCTGTTGGTCCAGGAAAGTATTGCTGAAGGGGGGTTGAATGCAATACTAATAAATTTCAAAAACTATTTCAACAACTTAAATAGAATTTGTGATTTACTAGTAGAAGAAATGCAAACACAAGTAAAATCAAATACGAGGATTTCACAAAATAAATGTTTTATTTATTTTGCAAAGTTTTGCTACAACCTTGAGAACAAAATAATTCTCAAGCTACAAATACTCAAGAGATTACAGTGGTTGAGTTATCTATTGTATAAATAGAGTGCTCTATTTATAGTGTGATAATCTACTGTACTATCATCATCATCATTGGTTGTTGAGTTGCTGTTATATTCCTTTTGCAGCTCATTCCATGATTTATTCCCATGTGATCATCACAAAGTAACTTAAAGATACTTTCCACATTTGAGCCACCCAGATCTAGCCGTATTCAATTTTATCTGCTCTAGACTTTACAGGTTGTTCCATGTGATCTCTCGAGCTTCAGTTATAGACTTTCCAAGCTTGCTGTAAAGGTTGAATATTACAACACGCCTGCTTCTTTTGAACATGTACTCTGTCGTTTAATTTGACTTAGAAAATTCCTAAATCAGGCTGATTCTATATGACAGTATGTTTGCCACAAAGTTTGTTGTTAATGGATTACGCTTTGGTTGACAGTATGAATTTCCCGCAGATATTACTGTCAAGAATTTTGCTTTGGTTGACAGTATGAATTCCCGCAGAGATTGTTGTCAAGAGTTGTGCTTTGATTGACAGCATGTTTTTCCCGCAGAGATTGCTGTCAGGAATTCCAAACTTACTGTCGCAAACTGTACATCAAAGTTGCTGTCATTAGAATCTCCGCCAATGTTGCTGTCAAGTTGAAACTTGCTGTCGACTTCGTGAAACTTGCTGTCGACCTAGGCAACATGTTGTTTCCTTGTAACCTTACTGTCAGAGTTTGACAGTAACATTTATTCCTTCTGTCGAACTTATGTATTTCTTGAGGCTTGAACATAATCGAACTTCTTCCAAGAATTACACTTATTACTTGACAGTATTTATTTCAGGCTATGACAGTATGTTCTACTTAGTAAAAACTAAGTATACCAATAAAACTAGTTAAGTTGTCTATTCCATCACCCATAAATCCCAACAATCTCCCCCAATTTGTTTTTATGGACAATAAGGACAAATTTACAAATATCATGCTGACAACTTAACTACCATAGATCAGAAAGAATAAACTCTTCATTTCTGACCAATGATTAAACTGAATTGTTTTCAAACAATATATCACAAAAGTTCACAATAAAAAAAAACTTTACTTATCTTGATTTGAACTTTTCACTTTGCTCCTTTTCCCTTAGAGCTCTTCTGAGATTTTCAATTAACTCTTTTTCTTCAGGGGACAGTGCATCATCTTCATTTTCCACAATGTATTTTCTGATCATTGAGGAAGCAGTGTTTAATACATCTCTGAGTTCCATCCAGTAAACATTTTGCTTTACAATTGATCTGAATTTTAGCACATCTCCCTCCATCTTGAATCTCCTGTCAGGAAACTGATTTAGAGTTTCCCTTCTTTGTTTGTCCAAGCTGGGATCCTCTCCTCTCCTCTGATCAAGAATCATATCAAGCTCCCAAGAACACAGTGTTTCAAGACTGTTAGTTGATCCAACCACTTGCCAGTATAATTCTTTTAACACACTGGTCTTCAATTTAGAGAAACTATCTACATAAATTTCTTCTTTGCCATACTTGATTCTCAAAGGATTGTCCAGTACGCATGGCTGATAGTTGGATTCTTCACTGTTGATCTTATTGATTTTACTGTAACTTTTCTTCATTTCAGCTTCAATCTCATCTTCTATCTGTTGACGAGATTTTTTTCTTGATGCTAATTCTTCTTTGAACCTTTGCTCTGCTTCATACATCTTCATTTCATGTTCTGAATAAGGTTTTCGCATTTCAATCCAGTTATAATCAGGAATAGGATTGTCTTCTTCATACTCCAAACCAAGAATTTGATAGACATCATCATCATTGTGAAGTGTCCAATCACCAAACTTCTCAATAAATTCAACATGTCTAGCTTCATAGTACTTGAGAACTTGATCCATGATCTTCTTTGAAACATTATCATAGGTTTGCAGTAGCTCAACCATCCTTTCCAGATAGAAGAAATCAATTCTTCGTTTTACTGTTTCAGAAGTTTGAATGAGTTTCTTGGAGATCACCTTTGATTTTGTTATCTGAGTGAAGTCAGATTCCACTGTAATCAACTTTTCATTGTTTTGCCATAGAATGTATCTTGCAACTTCTTCTTTTGGTCCATCAAATTCTATGGATACAGAGGTGATTGTTTCTTTGGCGTTCAGCTGCATCATTTCAAAGCTATTCATTTTTCTCCTCATGATAGGTTTCTTGAGTCCCAACCCTGTAGCTTTTCCTTCTCCTTTGTAGACAGTCTTTCCCTTTGTTGGTCTTTTTGATTTTCTCTTGATTCTTACTGTCTTGAATGATTTGACAGTAGGATCGTTGACAGTTTCTTTTATAGGGCTTCTGAAAATGTCTTCTTTGACAGTATCTTCAATGACTGTTACTTCATCCTGACTGTCAGCATCTTTGTTGACATCCTTGACAGCATCTTTGTTGACAGTATCTTTTTCAAGATGTATACTGTCAATTTTCATTTCTTCTTGATTTCCTTTCAATGCTTCAAGTACTTCTTCCTCTTTCTTTTCATCAACTTTCTTGCTTGAGCTAGAATTTTCAGAAATTTCCTTTGATTCTGCTTCTTTGACTTGAGTTTGCTCTTTTGAAGAGTCTCTCAGTTCTGTTCTCTTAGGTCCTCCAGCTTCACCTCCATCCTGATTGTCATCATCATCTTTTTCCAAGGTGTCATCAAAAGTGCAGTTTCCACCTTGAGCATTTCTGCTTGAATTTGCTTTGGCAATGAGCTTTTTAATTTTTGCACTGTACTCCATGTCTCTCTTTGCCAATATCTTGTGAATATCTTTAACTGCCTGAATCCTTTCCTTGGTGATGGGTGCTTTCAGCAATATCTTAAGTACATCCATGATGACATTGCTTTTTAGAGATGTTTTGCCTTCAAGAGTTAAGAATCCAAGACCTTTAGTTCCTTTGGCTGTTGTCTGTTTAAAGCTTACACCATATGGCTGGAGACTTACTTCTGGAAGTTTGTTGTTGACCATTGTGCCCAGTTGCATATAGAGACTTTCATCAAAGATGGTAGAGTTTTTCTTCACTAGAATCCCAAGAATGTATTGCACTCTGGCAGAGAAAGTTTCCAACAGTTGAGTTGTTATGAATATTGAATGTCCACTCTTCAGGTACACTTCAACTGCCCACCTCTTCTCTGAGCTAATCTTCACAGAAAGATTTACAATCTTTTCTTTCAAAGCTTCTGCCAACTTAGCAGGTTTTCCTTTACTCACTGTGATTGCTTCATTCACCAGATTGTTGAATTCCTCATCCTTATTATTCAAGGTGCTCTCCATATGACTTACTGTTATTGAGTCAGCTTCTTCTTGGGAATATGTACTTCCATCAGTCCAAGTGACAACCTCTGAAGAAAACACATATTCAGGCAACTTGCCTTTGCCTTTACCTATCTTATTTGATTCCTCCTTTTCTCTCCATAGCCTCTCCAGTGTGGATTCTTTCTTCTCAGGAACTGATTCACTGATTTTGATTGAGGATGCTTTATTTCCTTGTATTTGTCTTAATACCTCCTTAGATACTAACATTTGTTCCCCATCTACTTCAGCTTCAAAAAGCTCCTCAGTTCCAGAGGCTATTGCAGTTTTTACTCTCTCTTGCTCCCCCTTACTCTTTTGCTCCCCCTGTCTAGCTTCCCCTTGTAACTCCACCTTTCTTCCTGGTTGCTCAGCCTCTTTCTGATCTTTTATTTTCTCCCCCTTAGTTAAGTTTGCAGCATGAATCAATGAAGAGAATGACAGTAGTGTGGCTTGAATTTCAGCAAAACCAGTCTTCACAGTAGATGACAGGTTGTCCAGCTTGCTTTCCATTGTAGCACATCGATTTTCAAGTGCTTGGAGCCTGTCATTTGTGGATTTAGAAGGACCACCAGACCTAAGCCTTTTAGGAGGTAAGGGATAAGTCTGGGGCATGGAGGCTGTTGGGGTTCTCACACTCTCAGTGTTTTTATAGATGATCTCATCATCTCTCACAAAAATTCCTTCAAGGCCTAATGCCTTTTGTTTATTGGCTCCCTCAAGTTCACTCTGGACATGCTCAAGTCCCTCTCCTTTTGCCAGCACATTTGGCTGCCTCTCATTTTTAGTCTCACCTCTCTGTTCTTTTATCTCTCTTTGATTTTTCACTCCCTCACTCATCCTAGATGCAGTAGTATGAGCAGTACTAACATGCAAAAGAGTAGATTTTACCTTGAAGGCCTTTGAAAGGGGCAAGTCATCATCAGAGATATCTTCCACTAATCCTTCTTGTAGTTGTGGTTGAACAGTATCTTTTGTCAGAATGGTACTGTCACTTGATTGTTTGACAGCACCTTCTGTTTTGTCTTTGACAGCATCTTTGGCTGTGACAGCAACTTCCCTAGGGTAAGATGCTTTGAGGGAATCGATCAAGATGCTGGCTGTTTCAATTTCTGGCAAATTTGCATCTTGATCTAATCCAGTGTTTGATGGGGTGGTATCCATTTCACTTTGAGAAATGGGTTCTTGTGGACCACTAGATGGGGGCTCATCCATGATTTGAGATGGATGATCAAAACCTGAGGGGTTGGTAATGTCCCCCTCTCTAGGTTGATTAGAAGAAACAACAGATGTGGGAATGAAAGAAGAAGATTGAATTTCAGATTGATTAATTGGCTGTTCCACAGAAAAAGATTGTGGAACATCAATAGTATGAGTGAATTCCTCACTGTGCTCTATCTCAATGTGTGTATCTTCAAATACAGGTTCTTCAAGAGTGAGTTCTTGAGTTTGTGCAGACTCTTTACAAGGTGCCTTGGGAGACAGGCCAATTTCAATAGATGTCCCTTGTTGAGAAGAGACACCTAGAGGTGAGTTCATTTCCCTATCATCCTCTACAGTCTTTTGGGAAACTGTAGGGTGGCTGACAGTAACCTTGGCCCTTCTAGCTCTCTTCTTCTTAGGCTCAGAAGGGGCTACTGTGGGTTCTATTCTACTACCATCCTTATTTGCTGCACTAGGTGCAGTAACTCCCTCTTGACTCACCACATTGTCACCAGTTTCACTCTCCAGGGATCTTTTCTTGGATTCCTGTTTGGCAATTTTAAGGGCTTTTGGTAGTCTAGAGTCCCTAGGTGGAATGTATGGTGTAGAATGTGGGTTAACTGAATTTGGGTCTAATTCAGCTTCATTCTCTATTGTGAAAACAGTGTAACCTGTTGGAAATGGAAAATCAAGGTTGGGCACTTGATTTACCATGTGTTGTGTGAAACATAGTGGAATATGTGCATTCAAATTTTGTGTGTTAAGAGATGTGTGAGTGTTTTTCTTTAAAACAGGACATTCTTCAAAATCAGAAATATCCTCAATATTTCCACAAATATTATTAATACACATAGTTAAGAAGCGAGGATAGATAGATACCTTCTTGCCTATTGCGCTTTTCAACTGTGCCATGATCAGTTTTCCAATGTTCACCTTGTATCCATGGACTAATGAATGAGTGAGCTTCTTGATATATGATGGTATTCCATTCCAGCCTGTAGTCTTGGTAGAGAACACCTTCACCATTACATCAAAAATCATACTCCACTCTTTTCTCAGAAATTTCCTGTCCATTTCTCCTGTTTGATACCACTTATCCGAAGTTTCATCAATCTTAGATCCTGAATATCCAATCTTCAGAAAGAACTTCTTCAGAGTATCATCAGTTGCTAGCTCCTTAAAGCTTTCTTCACTGGTCAACACAATACCCAAAGCCTCATTGATATTCTTTACTGAAAGAGAATGACTTGCATCATCTATATTGAACTTAATTGATTCATTCTCTCCAGTTCCTTGAGCACTTGCTGATTTCCAGAATTTTTCAATTCTAACAGCATCAATTTTGGGGGAAGAGGTTATTGCATGACCTAGGTAGGATTTATTTAAGAAGGAAATAAGTCCTTTGAAGTTTTCACCAGCATCATTAGGAGAAAAGATACCGGCAAAGTTGGTTTGAGCAACACTTTGTTTAGGTGCCATTGTTGAATGCTTTGAAAAATGAGAGAGAAAATGCGGTTTTTGGATGCAGAAGGTTGAGAGGTTTTTGCAAATGAAAGTGATAGTAGATTAAACGGTAGATTCAGTTTCTAATATGAATCGATTTAACCTCTCTTAAATGAACGTGTGATAATGATATTACCCATTAACTCCACTTGCTATATTACGTGGCAGTTGCTATTAGATCGTGGATTGGTGAAAAGAAATATACGTATATATATATATATATATATATATATATAAATTAATATATATATCTTTCCACTATCTTTGACAGCAACTTCTCGTGACAGCATCTTTCATTGACAGTAACCTGTGCGCTTTTCTTTCTCTACCAATTCTGACAGCAATTTCTTGTGACAGCAACTTTCATTGACAGCAACTTGTGCGCTAACAACATTTCTGTCAATCAGCTTCATGAGTGACAGTAAGTTTTATCTGACAGTAAACTTATCATAAGATCATGCTGTCACTGTTCACACATAACTTAAGTTAAGGACACATGATTTCTTAAAATTAATTTAAGACAGACATGTAAAACTATTTTAGCATAGTCATAGCAAACATGATATCTAAAAATCCTTTTAGCATAGTCATAGCAAACATGATATCTAAAAATCCTTTTAGCATAGTCATAGCAAACATGATATCTAAAAATCCTTTTAGCATAGTCATAGCAAACATGCTATCTGAACAAGTATCACAATGTACCTTAACTTCTCATGACAGTACCTTCTAGTGACAGTACCTTTAAAAGTTTCTGTCATGAGCTTCGGCTTCTTATAATTGATAAACCAGTTAGATGATCATACCTGATTTAGCATTCCTAATTCACTCACCAACCTGGTAAATGTTGCTTCATCCAGTGGCTTGGTGAATATATCTGCAAGTTGCTTATCTGTTGGAACATAAACCAATTTTACATCTCCTTTTTCAACATGCTCCCTGATGAAATGATGCCTTATATCAATGTGCTTTGTTCTGGAGTGTTGAACTGGATTGTCTGATATGGCTATGGCACTAGTGTTGTCACAGTAGATAGGAATATTTGACAACTTTAGTCCATAATCCATTAATTGATTCTTCATCCAAAGAATTTGTGCACAGCAACTTCCAGCTGCAATATATTCAGCTTCTGCAGTTGATGTAGAAACTGAGTGTTGCTTCTTACTGAACCATGACACCAATCTCCCCCCCAAGAAATTGACAGCTTCCTGTAGTACTTTTTCTGTCAATTTTGCAGCCAGCATAGTCTGAATCAGAATATCCAATTAGATCAAATCCAGTTTCCTTAGGGTACCAAAGACCTAGATTTGGGGTGCCTTTGAGATATCTAAAGATTCTTTTAATTGTAACTAAGTGTGATTCTTTTGGATCAGCTTGAAACCTTGCACAGAGACATGTAGCAAACATTATATCTGGCCTGCTTGCTGTTAAGTACAGCAATGATCCTACCATGCCTCTGTAGGTACTAGAATCCACTTTCTTGCCTTTAGGATCTAACTCTAATTTGGTGGCTGTTGAGATAGGTGTCTTGGCAGGTGATGAATCTTCTAAGTTAAACTTCTTGAGAAGCTCTTTGACATACTTAGATTGACAGATGAAGATTCCTTCCTTCTTCTGATAGATTTGAAGACCAAGAAAGAATGCTAATTCTCCCATCTTGCTCATTTCATACTTGTTTCTCATTAGAGATGAGAACTTTTCACACAATTTTTCATTTGTTGAGCCAAAGATTATGTCATCAACATATATCTGCACAAGAATGATGTCTTTGCCATGGTATTTATAGAATAAAGTTTTATCCACCATACCTCTTATAAATTGATTTTCCAGGAGAAAAGTGGATAAAGTGTCATACCAGGCTCTTGGTGCTTGCTTTAAGCCATATAGAGCCCTGAACAGCTTGTAGACAAAATTATGCAGTTTGTCATTTTCAAATCCAGGAGGCTGTTCAACATACACTTCTTCTTCTAATTCTCCATTTAGAAAGGCACTTTTAACATCCATTTGAAATACCTTGAATTTGCAGTGTGCAGCAAAAGCTAAGAAAATTCTTATGGCTTCAATTCTGGCAACAGGAGCAAATGTTTCATCATAATCTATCCCTTCCTGTTGACAGTAACCTTTGGCCACTAGCCTTGCCTTATTTCTTGTCACATTTCCACTCTCATCTATCTTGTTTCTGAAAACCCATTTTGTCTCAATGACTGATTTTCCTTTTGGCCTTGGAACTAGTTTCCAAACATTGTTTCTTTCAAATTGATTGAGCTCCTCCTGCATGGCCATCACCCAATCAGAATCCAACAATGCTTCTTCAACTATTTTTGGTTCCATTTGAGATAAGAAACATGAAAACATGCTTTCAGCAGAGATATTCCTCCTTGTCCTTACACCAGTAGTGGGATCTCCAATAATTAGATTACTGGTATGATCTCTGTTCCACTTTGTTGATTGAGGCAAGCTACTTGTTTGATGAGATTGTCTTTCATCAATATGAGGATTTGATTCTCCACCATTTTCATTATTCTGCTCATTTTGCTCAAATTCTCCAGTCTCACATTCTTGTTGATTGATGCCTGAAATTGTCTGTGATTGAGCTGAGGTTTGATTTAGATTATGAGAATTGACAGATTCTTTCTCATATCCCATTGATTGAATGAGACTTGGTTCTTCATCAATAAATTCTTCTTTTTCCAAGTATCCTTGATTCTCAAATCTGAAGGGTTGCATTTGACCATCCTCATGTAGCCCTGGAAACTTGGTTTCATCAAACGTGACATTGACACTTTCTTCAATTGTTTTGTGCTCCATGATATAGACTCTGTAGGCAGTCCTTTCTATCCCATATCCCATGAAAATGCCTTCATATGCTTTAGTATCAAACTTGCCTTTTCTTTCATGGTTGTCTTTCATCAAAAAGCACTTGCTTCCAAAAATATGAAAGTACTTGACAGTAGGCTTCTTTCCTGTCAAAAGATAGTAAGGAGTATTGCCATGAGCCTTGTTGATTAGTGTTCTGTTCTGTGTGTAACAAGCAGTGTTGATGGCTTCTGCCCAGAAATATGTTGGTAATTTAGCATTACTCAACATAGTCCTTGCAGCTTCAATAAGAGTCCTATTTTTCCTTTCTACAACTCCATTTTGCTGTGGAGTTCTTGCAGCAGAGAATTGTTGAACAATTCCTTGATCTTTGCAGAAGTTTCCAAGTGTAGCATTTCTGAATTCAGTTCCATTGTCACTTCTTAGAAATTGAACTTTTGCTTCAGGGGTCCTGTCAAGTACCCTTATGTGATCAATGATTTCTTGAGCAGCTTCATCCTTTGATTCTAAAAATTTCACCCAAGTGTACCTAGAATAGTCATCTATCATGACCAGTGCATATCTTTTTCTGGATAGTGATTGAACATTCACTGGTCCAAAAAGATCCATGTGTATCAACTTGAGTGCTTCTGTGTTAGTGTTGAGTTGCTTTGATTTATGCATTGCTTTCCTCAGTTTTCCCATTTGACAATCTTCACACAGTCCTTCTTGACAGAATTCCTGTTGAGGTAGTCCTCTCACCAATTCCTTCTTCATCAGCATGTTCATTGTTTTGAAGTTGAGATGAGAAAGTTTCTTGTGCCAAAGCATGCTATCTCCAACACTTGCTTTGCTGTAGAAGCAAAATATTCTTTCCTCATTTGTTGAGTTTAAGTCTGCAACAAATAGGCTTCCTTTCCTTACTCCTTTCAGAGATAGGCTTCTATCCTTCTTGTGGTGGATTGTACATTCCATCATGCCAAAATTTACTTTGAATCCTTTGTTAGTGAATTGACTGACACTGAGCAGATTATGCTTCAAACCTTCCACAAGAGAAATTTCTTCAATGACAACATTTCCAGCTTTTAAACAGCCATATCCCACAGTGTAACCTTTGTTGTTGTCTCCAAAGGTTATTGTTGGGCCAGCCTTCTCAACATATTGTGATAGCAGGGATATATCACCAGTCATGTGTTTGGAACATCCACTGTCGATTATCCACATGACCTGTTTACCTTTCTTTCCCTGCAAGACAGAATGAGTTTAATTTGCATTTGGTCCCCAAGTCTTGTTGGGTCCTGCATACTCAGTATCATCAGAAACTTTATCAATATTTGAAACAATATTATCAGAAGATGGTTCCTTGACTTCTTTTATTATCCACTTAGTTTTTGACTTTGACTGTTTCTTAGTGAGAGCAGACTTCTCACTTTCTTTAGTGGATTCAGAAGTCTTTGCAGTTTGCATATAAGAACATAATTCATTAGATGAAATTTGCAAATTAAAACATGTACTCATAGCAGTAATTTTGCATGGCATACAGTTAATGTTATTACAAACTACCAATTCTCTTTGCATAATGGGGGTTCTGTGTAAGTTCCCTTTCAACTCTGTTGCATTAGATATGCTACTAGTTGATTTCTTACAAACATGAGTTAAATGATGTGAGGAGCCACAATTATTGCAAAGTTTCCTTGGTGCCTGCTTAACATATGCATAATTATTCTTTTTATCAATGCCTAGCTTCCCATTTCTGTTTTTGGACTTGGAGACTACTGTCTTGACAATCTGTTCAGAAGATGCTGTCGAACTATTTTTGACAGCATCTTTTGTACTTGCTGTCTTGACAGTAGGTTTGAAAGTTACTGTCTTGGATGACTTCTTGACAGTATCTTTTGAACACTTGGTTGGACTGTTTAAGACTGTTTCTGTCATAGACATTATGACAGAATCTTTTTCTTTCTTAGATTTACTGTCAATCCTCTCATCTTCATCACAGAGTTCTTGATTAATAATTAGGGAGTTTTCATTAACCTCAAACTCTGTACTTTTGAAAATTGGGTTACTCACATTTTTGAGGATGTGAGGTCTTACAGTATTATTATCATCATTTTTCTGTATAACAGCCTCTTTACCAGGTCTCCTGCTATAATCATAGCCTATGCCTATCTTCTTACTTTCAGTATGTTTCTCATGATACTCTTGAACTAATTTAGAGGAATTTCTAAATGCCTTTAGCTTAAATTCATTCTCAGAAATTTCTTTTCTTAGATAATCCTCTATCTCTTTAGCACAGGTTAAATCATTTTTTAGTCTTTCGTTTTCCTGAGCTAAAGAATCAATAGAACTGGTCTTAAGCAACAACACATCATTGTTAGATCTGAGTACTTCATTTTCTTTAGTTAATCTAGCAATTTCTTCATTTGCAGCAGATAAACTAGTATGAATATTAAACATTTCAGTACTCATTTCCTCAATGGTTTGCTTATAGTCATTTAAAGACATATCTAGTAATACTAGAGATGGTACCTGACTTGACGAGGTTGATGCTTCTTCATCCTCTCTAGCCATCAAGGCTAAATTCACAAATTCCTCTTCTTCTTCATTATCAGATTCATCCCAGCATTTTCCTTCAGCCACATAGGCTTTTCCTTGTCCTTTCTTAAATTGACTCCCAGTTCCTCTCTCCATTCTTTGTATTTGTTTTGGTCTTTTGCATTCAGTAGCAAAGTGACCAAGTTCATTGCAATTGTAGCATCTAAACTTTGACCTATCTACCATTCCTGTTTTGTATCCTCCCTTGGTGCCAGTAGCAGGTTTTGATGAGCTTCCTTGGTTATATTTTGAAAATTGACCTTGAGGCTTATATGGCTTGTTCCTCATGAACCTTATATTTTTGAACTTTCTTGCCATAAAAGCCATGGTTGGATTATCCATTTTCTCCATTTCTTCTAGAGTGAAGAATTCTTCATCTTCAACATCTTCTAGTTGAAGGACAACCTTTTCTTCATCTTCAACCACCTCTTCAATTTTCACAGATGAAAATTGAGGTTGTTGATCATTTTGAATTTGCTCACTTGCTTGAAAATATGATGGTCCTTGAGCAACTAGAGCACCAGCCATGTTTGCCATCAATCCTTTGGATCCACTTTGTATAGCTTTCTTTTGATAATATTCAAGTTCATAAGATTTTAGAACTCCATACAATGTTTCAAGAGAGACAGAGTTTAAATCTCTTCCTTCTCTTATGGCTGTTACTCTATGCTCAAGGTGTTCTGGAAGAGTTAGCAGAAACTTGATATTAACTTCCTTCTTTTCATAAAACTTTCCATGAATCTGGAGCTCAGCTATCAGTTTGCTAAATCTTTCAAACATGTGGGTTAGCTCTTCTCCATGCTTGCCCATAAACGCTTCATATTGTGACACCAGTATTTGTTTTTGATTCTCTCTGACCTCTTCACTTCCTTCACATAACAGTTCTATCTTTTTCCACATATCCCTGGTAGAGTTGCATGCTATTATATTTCCACTCATAGCTTTGTCCAGGGTAAGTGCATCTAGTAGAATGAGTTGCAGATGATCATCCAGTGCTACCTTTTCTTTTTCTGAGTCATTATACTCAGAAGGCTTCTTAGCAACCCAATGAGCTGGGATTACTACATCATTCACTGTAGCAGCTGGGATTTCCTTTTGAGGAATGAAGGGGCCATTTTCCAGAATACCTAGGAATAGTGGATTCTGAGCTTTGATAAATAACATAATCTTCTTTTTTCATATGTTGTAGTTTTCTTTATCAAAAGCTGGAATCTTGATATTACTTGACCTTTGAATACTTGCCATTTGGATCTCAGATATGTGTATTAATCTGATTGCTCTGATACCAGTTGTTGGTCCAGGAAAGTATTGCAGAAGGGGGGTTGAATGCAATACTAATAAATTTCAAAAACTATTTCAACAACTTAAATAGAATTTGTGATTTACTAGTAGAAGAAATGCAAACATAAGTAAAATCAAATACGAGGATTTCACAAAATAAATGTTTTATTTATTTTGCAAAGTTTTGCTACAACCTTGAGAACAAAATAATTCTCAAGCTACAAATACTCAAGAGATTACAGTGGTTGAGTTATCTATTGTATAAATAGAGTGCTCTATTTATAGTGTGATAATCTACTGTACTATCATCATCATCATTGGTTGTTGAGTTGCTGTTATATTCCTTTTGCAGCTCATTCCATGATTTATTCCCATGTGATCATCACAAAGTAACTTAAAGATACTTTCCACATTTGAGCCACCCAGATCTAGCCGTATTCAATTTTATCTGCTCTAGACTTTACAGGTTGTTCCATGTGATCTCTCGAGCTTCAGTTATAGACTTTCCAAGCTTGCTGTAAAGGTTGAATATTACAACACGCCTGCTTCTTTTGAACATGTACTCTGTCGTTTAATTTGACTTAGAAAATTCCTAAATCAGGCTGATTCTATATGACAGTATGTTTGCCACAAAGTTTGCTGTCAATGGATTACGCTTTGGTTGACAGTATGAATTTCCCGCAGATATTACTGTCAAGAATTTTGCTTTGGTTGACAGTATGAATTCCCGCAGAGATTGCTGTCAAGAGTTGTGCTTTGATTGACAGCATGTTTTTCCCGCAGAGATTGCTGTCAGGAATTCCAAACTTACTGTCGCAAACTGTACATCAAAGTTGCTGTCATTAGAATCTCCGCCAATGTTGCTGTCAAGTTGAAACTTGCTGTCGACTTCGTGAAACTTGCTGTCGACCTAGGCAACATGTTGTTTCCTTGTAACCTTACTGTCAGAGTTTGACAGTAACATTTATTCCTTCTGTCGAACTTATGTATTTCTTGAGGCTTGAACATAATCGAACTTCTTCCAAGAATTACACTTATTACTTGACAGTATTTATTTCAGGCTATGACAGTATGTTCTACTTAGTAAAAACTAAGTATACCAATAAAACTAGTTAAGTTGTCTATTCCATCACCCATAAATCCCAACAGAAGCACATTCCGAGAGAACAGAACGTTAAGGCTGATGCCCAATCTAAGTTTACTTCTTCTGAGATAGAGAGCTACGCCGAAAGTGTTTACTTTCAGGTCTTGAAGGCCCCATCTATTATTTCGAAATTGGTAGCACCAGTTGATGTAAGCTGAAGGATAGACCCTCTTAAAAGCTCATCCTGAGACTGGTTGGCTTCCTGATAATGCCTTGAAGGCACAGAAACTGTTAGTGAGAGTGTTGATATAAGAGGTCCTTTGTCGTTCCATACTTAAAATCTTGAATCTCAAATCCCGACACAAAATCTTAGCCTTGATGGTCAAAAAGGCTGTCTACCTCCAACTAAGTTTGTCGTTTGAGTTTAAGGATTTGAATCAAGATCCGTCAATCGAATTCAAACCAAAGTAAGATCTTTTGAACATAAGAAGAAGGTTGGAAACCTAGAATCAAGATAAAGGGTTGACAACCAGCCAAGGCACACCAAACTTGAAGTCAAGTGCCGAGTGGCTAGGGAACTTCTTGAACGATCAACCGAGAAGCAAGACCTCCACCATATGTAGCAAGGGGCAAGAACTAAGGGACTTCATCATTTTTACATCTTAGAATAAGAGTTAAGGGTTGATGATAACCAACAACCATGAATGAATTCAAGGTTTAAAACCAAGGATTCAACAAGCGAGTTAAGGCCCGGAAGGCCACGAAAGTTATGAAAGCCAATTTGAAGTGAAGGATTTAAGTGAAGATATAGCAACAAGCTGTGTCAAAGCACTCATCTAAGCTTAAGGAGCTAATTACATTTAAGGAAGATAAATCACTATCGGTTAGCCTCGCTAACAAAGAGATTAATTATGCTCTGAAAGGAGGTATACAACATCCAAAAGTCGAGGACGTGATTCAAGAACAGGACTCCAGGCATTGCGAAAAAGCTCTGAGAGGCACGACAAGGCAACCAGGAGCATCCTCCAGCCGACCTGGTGCCACGAAGGGGCTCCAGCCGACCCGGAGCATCCCCCAGGCAATCTGGAGCATCCTCCAGCCGACCTGGTGCCACGAAGGGGCTCCAGTCGACCCGGAGCATCCCCCAGGCAACCTGGAGCATCCTCCAGCCGACCTGGTGCCACGAAGGGGCTCCAGCCGACCTGGAGCATCTCCCAGGCAACTTGGAGCATCCTCCGGCCGACCTCCTGGCACCTCCCGTCAGTTGGTTGGATCGTTTGATGGTTCTGTTGAAGGTTTTTACTTTCCGGAACGAACATCGACCTTTAACTTAACACCGTTTAGCGTCGTTTAGCACCGTGTAGTGTCGTCTTATGTCATGCAACGTCGTTTAACATAGATTGAAACGTCATTTAAGCATCGTTTATCACCGTGTAGTGCCGTCTTATGCCATGCAACGTCGTTTAACATAGATTGAAACGTCGTTTAAGCATCGTTTAGCGTCGCTGAAGTCAACATGGATCTCCCGTCAACCTACCAGCCGACCTGGAGCAACCCCCAGGCAACCTGGAGCACCCTCCAGCCGACCTGGTGCCATGAAGGGGCTCCAGCCGACCTGGAGCATCCCCCAGGCAACCTGGAGCACCCTCCAGCCGACCTGGTGCCATGAAGGGGCTCCAGCCGACCTGGAGCATCCCCTAGGCAACCTGGAGCACCCTCCAGCCGACCTGGTGCCATGAAGGGGCTCCAGCCGACATGGAGCATCCCCCAGGCAACCTGGAGCATCCTCCAGCCGACCTGGTGCCATGAAGGGGCTCCAGCCCACCTGGAGCATCCTCCAGCCGACCAGGACCTTCTGGTAGCCGACCAGCTGCCCGGAAGGGGTCTGGCCGACCAGGAGCTCTTGTCAACCGACCTCACGCTGTATGGGTCATATCTTGAGCTCCGGGTATCAGATTTGGACGATCTTATAGTCCATGCGAAGCTCATGGAGTTTTCTATAACCTTGGAAGGTCCCCAGCCGATCAGGACCTCCTGGCAGCCGACCAGCTGCCCGGGAAGGAGTCTGGCCGACCAGGAGCTCATGTCAGCCGACCTCACGCTGTTTGGGTCATATCTTGAGCTCCGGGTATCAGATTTGGACGATCTTACAGTCCACGAGAAGCTCATGGAGTTTTCTACAATCTTGGAAGGTCCCAGCCGACCAGGACCTCCTATCAGTCGACCAGCTGACCGGAGATGGATTTAACTATCCCGAATCTCCTTTCGGTCGATCATTTAAGCACCGTTTAGCGCCGTTTAGTGCCGTCTAGCGCCGTTTAGTGCCGTCTAGCGCCATTTCGCACCGTTAGTGCCGATAGCACAATTAGTGCCAATAGCACCGTTAGTGCCGATAGCACAGTTAGTGCCAATAGCACCGTTAGTGCCGATAGAACCAATAATGTCGTTAGCACCGATAGTGTCTTTTAGCACCGTTCAGTGTCGTTTAATGCCGGTTGGCATCACTTAACGTTGTTTAAGTGTCGTTTAAGGCTAGTTAGTGCCGTTTTATGCCGTTCAACGTCATTTAAACATTGTTTAAACGTCGTTAAGGCTGATTAGTGTCGATTAGCATCGAATTAACATTGTCATAAACGCGTCGGTTGCTCCACGCTTTGCATAAAGACAATACTCGTGAAACACTAGTGTATAAAGATGAACCCTGACCCGAGTCTCGGAAAAGGCCGTTAAAACTTCAAGGAAAACCTGATCAGTTTTCCTAGAAGTTGGGGGCAAATGATATGGGCTAAAAATAAGCCCTAAAGACACATTTAATATGGTATTAATTAGACCCGGCATGGTCCAGACGTGGGACCCACCAACAAGGTCCAAACCCTATTTTTATATTAATTTCGTAATTAAAATTAAGGGTAATAAACAGCTCAGCAAATAAGAGTCAAACAAGGATATAACTCTTGCCCGACTTAGCCTCCAAGGCACATACTTCAACATGGAAATTGATTCATACATGGAAGGAGACTAGAACCTTCTTCTAGTCGGTGACTTGCCCACCAAGTCACCTAACCCTACTATGATTTTAGGGCTTCTCAGCCTATATAAAGGGTCTGACCCCTCATTCTCAGAACTACGTCTTGGCTTGATTCTCAATACGAGATACGTAGGCACTCTGTGAGGACCGATTAGTCTTGAACACGGAAACAACCATTAAAGCAAGAAGCTCCCGAACCCTAGCATTAATTACAAATTCGTAACCTAGTTTTTATTCCACAACATTTGGCGCCGTCTGTGAGATACGTGATGTAGACAAAGAGGAGATCGTCTATGCCACTGGAGTTGAGAGATTAGAAGCAATTAGGAAGGTCTAAATTTTTATTTAAGTAAGCACATGTTTGTCTAGTACTTTTTTCGGTTAAATATGGATTAAAAGTGTAATCGTAAATCCTTGCTTCCTCAGGTTGTTGAGAAAGTCGCTAAGCGCGAATTGGACTCTGCCTTTGCAGTTGTTAGACCACCCGGGCATCATGCACGATCAGTCGATGGGTTTTTGTCTTTTGAACAATGTTGGAATTGCGACACGATACCTGTTGGACCAAGGAGTGAGTCACTTTCACTTTCTAACTCATTTTTCTTATTTGAAGGGAGATGAACATAATTTTGTAGTTATTGTGTGTTAGTATTTAACTATATATTTATTTGATTTTACAGTCGGAACTGGGAATTAAGAAGATCCTGATCGTTGATTGGGATATTCATCATGGGAATGGGACCCAAAAAATATTTTATGGGGATCGTCGTGTGTTAATTTTCTCCGTGCACACAGGTACACCACAATAATTTGATTGTATTATAATAAATTTTGAATATCTCTCGTGTAAACAAGGTGACAAGGGTGGCTCGATCGTATGATATTGAATATTAATTTACATATTGTAAAAAGAAAATTTAAACTCTCGTGACATTTAAATCTATTTTGAAGCAAAGACAATTTTGTACATGATCTTTGTATAGTAAATCAAATAATGACCCGATAATATTAAGATGAAGAGCTCAAATTCATCACCGTATTGTTGGATTGTAGCGGAACAAGACAAAGTCAGAATTCATGTTCTTGAAATTAGATATCCAAATAAAACTTTCTATTTGGTAGGTTAGTAATTATCGTGGTTGTATAATTTTGACAAATGAGGAAGAAAACCAGAATCTAGCTATGCTCTCATTACTACAAAGACAAAGTCTGATGTATAACTAAACTCTTTAGTATGACTATATAATGCAATTGGATGTATGTAACCCATTGAACTTGATGCTACTAAATATTAAGGAGATACATTCCATATTGTATTTTAACACTGGTAATACCTTGTTCAAGCCATCATCTTGAAATTCACATTATTTTGATAAAAAAAACTTTTACACTATATAGATATTGAGCAAGTTTGCTTTCTGAAAAAAGATTGCAGCTTAATTTAGGAACATATAATACATATGAGAGAAAATCGTCTTATAATTTAGAATTTTCAATAGTACTTGGTGATAAGGGCGACTCGTATAATTTAGAATATCCATTTAAATCGAGTAAAGATTTTTTTTTAAATACTCCCTTCTTCTTTAGGCTCCCGCATGAGATATGTATATTATTATATCAACCTTCATGTACCCTTTTTATTTCAACTTTCATGGACCGCTTTTAATGCCAAGACCTGCGCACACTTGGATATATGGTTGTTCTTTTTCTATATTTCATTATTAGAATTTTCAAATTTTTAAAATAATCTTAAGTTATTGAATTATCAAACACCCTATATCGAATTCCTGTTGCTCATTCTTTGTTGAGTTATATTGTTGGTAACATGGATTACCTATCCTTTTACCAGGTATGAAGCTGGTTTTTATCCAGACTCCGAAGATGGCTCTCATGAAAAGATTGGAGAAGGACTCGGAAAAGGATATAATATTAATGTTCCCTGAAATAAAGCTAGACATAGAGATGATGATTATTATGCGGTGTGGGACCATATACTGATTCCTGTGGCCAAGGAATTTGGTCCAGACTTGATTATGCTCTCTGCTGGATTTGATGCATGTTAGTTCAGTAATAGTACACAATTCATCCATCAAATTCTTCAATAACGTTGTTAATTTTCTTTTCATAATTGTGAACAATCTATATTGTTAGTTTTGTTGGAGATTTGGCATTCATTTTAATTATTGAAGCCTGGATTTTTGGAGTTAATATTACTAAGACAATTGTTGATATGAGATGTTAGCATTGGTGCCATTATAACTCTTAATGATTACTTAGTTAACATGCTTGGTGTTTATTTGAAACAGAGTCTATTTATTAACATTTGCATCAACAAACACCTTAAATGGCCACTAGTCTCTTCCAAGTTTGCACATTAAAATCACTTTTTTTTTCTTATAACGGTGGTGGCAATATCTGAGCATTATTCTAATATTTTGTACGCTATGATTGATACAGTTGTTGGTGATGATCTTGGGAAATGTCTTGTTACACCTCACGACTTTTCCGTCTTGTTAAAAAAGGTTAGTATTAAGTAGTTGTACAATTATGCTTGGTTATCCAAGTGTATCCTACATTGTCATATAAAATGGTACACCTTAGGGTGTCACGTGTCATACTTTCATATCGGAGTTATTCGCTCATATTCTATTTTCAAATGCTAGTGTATTTTGCTCTCTTTGTATTTTGAATTTTTTTATTTCCTCAAATTTTTATAAAATTTTAATTTTTAACAAGGTCTTTAATTAATATGCTTGAACTTGTTATTTTCATTCGATGAGGACTTTGTGATAATGTTACCCTTTAATTGTGGAAGAACGACCCTCATTTACTTGTAAATATCTTTTTATGAACGTATTCAGTGTCCTAACTAGAATGATTTCTGCGATGACGCGTTAATAAGTTGATGGAGGTTGCCGAGGGAAGGATTGTTATGGCACTGGAAGGAGGATATAACACTACTTCCTTGGCAGAGTCTGCACTTGCTTTTGTGAAGGTGTTGCTAGGCGATAATGTTATCCCTAGTACTTCAAAAAAATGTTTGTCTATGTCCACGTGGAAAGTTATACAATTGGTAAGTTATACCTTTATAACATGTCTTTTCTTATTAATATCTTCATTGCTTGTATCTATTTTGATAATTCTTCCAGAAATAGTTTTAAATGTGTCTTATGTATTTTGGTGGTGTATTATGAATATATATTATGACCCCTAATTTATCAATAATGTTTATAACTTCTGATATCGAGATAGAAATTGTATTCAGGTTAAAGCTAGTGTAAATACAAAATATGGTGCATCAAATCTCATTGAAGGCTCAGGAAGAGCAAATATATTATTACCTAATGGTACAAAGTTTATTATTGATAATGCAATGTTTTCCACCAGATCAAAAAGAAATCTTTTGAGTTTTAAAGATATACGTCAAAATGGTTATCACATTGAGACAACAAATGAAAATGATGAAGAATATTAATATATAACATCAATTGTCTCGGGAGGAAAACAAATGATGGAAAAACTCCCATCATATAAATCTTGATTGTATTATACCTTTATAAATCCAGTTAAGTTAAATATGGTGATAAACCAAAAATTAAAGGACCCGACTAATTTTATCATATGGCATGATCGTTTAGGTCATCCGGGTTCAACAATGATGCGAATGATTATAGAAAATTCAAATGGACATCCCCTCAAGAACAAAATTGTTCCTTTGTCTAAAGATTTTTCATGTGTTGCTTGTTATCAAGAAAAATTAATAACAAGACCATTTCCAGTAAAAGTTGCAACTGAGTGTCCAAATTTTTTGGAACGTATTGAAGGAGATATATGTGGACCCATCACCCCATCAAGTGGGCCATTTTAGTACTTTATGGTACTTATTGATGCTTCAACACGATGGTCGCATGTCAGTTTATTGTCCACTCGAAACATTGCATTTGCACGAATACTTGCTCAGATAATTTGATTGAGAGCACAATTCCCTAATAATAATAAAAAGAAAATTAGATTGGACAATGTGGGGAAATTTTCATCCCAATGTTTCAATGATTATTGTATGTCGATTGGGATTGAAGTGGAACATTATGTTGCTCATGTGCACACTCAAAATGGTCTAGCAGAATCTTTCATTAAGAGGCTACAACTAATTGCTAGACCTTTACTTATAAAAACAAATCTACCAAGTTCTGCATGGGGACATGCGATATTACACGCAGCTTCTTTAATTCGGTTAAGACCGACTTCTTATCATCAATATTCCCTTATGCAACTTGTAAATGGTAAATAACCAAATATTTCTCACTTAAGAGTTTTTGGGTGTGCAGTTTATGTTCCGATATCTCCTCCCCAACGAATAAAAATGGGACCCCAAAGAAGATTAGGGGTATACGTTGGGTTTGACTCTCCCTCAATTATAAAATATTTGGAGCCCATGACTGGTGATTTATTTAAGGCAAGATTTACCGACTGTCAGTTTGATGAGGGGAGAGAAGTCAAATTTTGAAAAAAAAAAGACAAGAAATTTTGTGGAATGCAGCATCTCTGTCTCATTATGATCCTTGCACAAATCAATGTGAACTTGAAGTTCAAAAGATTATCCACAAATAAATTGCCTGATTCATTTACTGATGTCAAGACAGTGACGAAGTCACATATACCGGCTGTCAATGTTCCTTGTAAAATAACACTTCCTAATGAAGAAAATCAAATCATGCTAGCAAATGAGTCTAAATCATGCTAGAAGCGTGGTAGACCTATTGGATCCAAAGATAAAAATCCTAGAAAATCAAGAAAACTTGATAAACAAGTTAGTACATCAAATGACATCATTCCAAATGAAATAGAATTGCTCACTGAAGAGACGTCTTCAAAGGATGATCAAATGCCTGAAATTGAGGACAATGAAGAGATCTCGATAAATTATATCATTGCAGGAAAAAGGTGAAATAGAAAAGAAATTGTCATGGATGAAATATATGCATATGCAGCTGCACTTGACATTTCTGAAGAAATCGAGGATCATGAACCTAGATCGATCTATGAATGTAAAAGAAGAAATGATTGGTCAAAGTGGAAAGATGCTATTGAGGCAGAATTAAAATCACTTGAAAAACGTCAAGTTTTTGGACCTATTGTCCAAACACTTGTAGGTGTGAAACCCGTTGGATATAGATGGGTATTTGTTCGGAAAAGAAATGAGAAAAATGAAGTTATGAGATATAAGGCACGCCTTGTTGCACAAGGCTTCTCACAAAGACCGGGAATTGATTATGAAAAAACTTATTCCCCGATAATGGATGCAACAACATTCAGATTTTTACTAAGTTTATCAATTTTATAAGGGCTACGAATGAATTTAATGAATGTTGTGACTGCCTACTTGTATGGGTCTCTAGATAATGACATTTATATAACAATCCCTGTTGGATTAAAAATGCCTGAAACATGTAGTTCAAGACCCCGAGATATTTACTCAATTAAATTATGAAGATCATTGTATGGGTTGAAACAATCAGATTGAATGTGGTATAATCGCCTTAGCGAGTACCTTTTGAAAAATGGTTATGTTAATAATGTAATTTGTCCATGTATTTTTATTAAAAGGACAAAAAATGGGGTTTACTATCATTGCAGTTTATGTTGATGATCTAAACATCATTGGGACCCCAGATGAGCTTCATGAAACAATTGAATAGTTAAAAAGAGAATTTGAAATGAAAGACTTGGGCGAAACAAAACTCTGCCTTGGTTTTCAAGTTGAACATTTATCTAAAGGAATTTTTGTCCACCAGTCATCGTATATCGAAAAGATCCTTAAACGATTTATTATGGATAAAGCATATCCCGTGAGTACACCTATGGTTGTTCGCTCACTTGATAAGAAAAAGGATCCATTTCGCCCAAGAGATGAGGGGGAAGAACTTCTTGGTCTTGAAGTACCATATCTTAGTGCCATTGGTGCACTATTGTACCTTCCCAATACACGTCCCGATATTACTTTTTCTGTTAATTTATTGGCACGACATAGCTCTGCTCCAACTCGATGACATTAGACTGGTGTGAAACAAATTTTTAGATATCTACGAGGTATAATGGATATGGGTTTATTTTATTCTAAAGACTCAAAAACAGAATTAATTGGTTACGCTGATGCTGGATATCGATCTGATCCCCATAAAGAAAGATCACAAATAGGTTATATATTCACATATGGTGATACTGCAATATCTTAGCGATCAACAAAGCAGACTCTTGCAGTAACCTCTTCGAACCATGCTGAACTATTGGCACTTCATGAAACAAGTCAGGAGTGTGTATGGCTCAGGTCCCTGGTCCACCACATCCGAGAATCATGTGGTCTTTCAGTCAATAAAGGAAGTTCTATTGTTTTATTCGAAGATAATAAAGCGTGTATTACCCAAACTAGAGAAGGCTACATCAAAAGAGACAGGACAAAGCACATTGATCCAAAATTCTTCTTCACCCATGAACTACAGCAAAGGGGAGAAATTGATGTCGATATGTCAAATCCGCTCATGTGATAATCCGGCTGATTTATTCACAAAGGCACTTCCTACATCTCACTTCGAGAAGTTGGTACACAAGATTGGAATGCGTAAACTTCAAGATTTTTGGTGATTTCTATAAAATGAGGGGGAGACACTTCACTTTAATATATGTACAACACATGTACTCATTTTCCTTCACTAGGGTTTTCCCTAGTAAGGTTTTAACGAGGCATGATGTTAGTACAAATCATCCAAGGGGGAGTGTTATGTAATGAAATGACTTTTGGTCTTTCATATTTCCCTCATTTAGTATATACAACTTTTGACTTTTCATTGCCAAAGTAACTTATATTTGTGGAGCCTATAAAAAATCTTCTATGTACTTATTTTGCTACATGAAATGAAATGATAATGTCTTCTCTCTTCTCCATAATTTAGTTCTCTACATTCTATCATCTATCTATATTGTGCCCGTTTGGCAAATCTAACAATCAACTTATAATTTACTTATTTCGGAAAAAAATTTATATTTACATACATTTTTTTAGAAAAAAATGTGTATCGGAATATTAATATTCGTTATCTTGCAAAAATAAGTTACTTATTTCAGAAAAAGTACATATTTCCTAACTTTTTTCCAGAATAAGTAACTTATTTCTGAAAAATAAGATTTTTCAAACGGGCCCATTATTTACATCATATTATTACATTTCTAGACCGTAACGCAATTTTATGTTAACCTTTTCATGAAACATAAATGAATGTATCATTTTTTGGTGTAAACACTAATGTGGCTCAGAATATCAAATACAAAAAAGTGATAGGCAGGGATTTAAATATTTTTTTTAAAATTATTCAAAAATAATAAATTTATTAAAACTCAATAAAATCACTTTTATAAATATCATGAGATTTTGAAATTTTTTACAAACAGTTATTTCTTTGGTTAAAATTCTCATTGAATACAGAACTTCATGATAACTTTTAAAATTCAAATTGGAAACACATGCATTACTTAATTAAGATTTATATTACATTACATTCACTTGACTTCTTCACCCACTTCACTTCTACATAATTCACACATATTACTACTTTTTTTTAAAGGCAACAGACTATATTTAAATAATTAAAATATCGATATTGAAAGGTCGCTTTATTTAATTTTCTAAATAAAGTAAAACTATTTCAAACCATATATATAACAGATTAAAAAACTATGCAAAAAAAAAAAATTTGATATTATGTTGTACTGGTTAAAAAGAAACATACTAAAATTATATTACGGAAACCAAAATTGTCCCACTAATACATTTTGTTACAGATATTCTCAAGGGGGTGAGAAAGCAAATTATGCAGGACGCTGAGATAAACATCCTGCCAAGCAATCTTCAATATGTTGGCTCATCTGCACCAAACAAGCATATTAGGAGTAGTTCTTCTCAACTGCCTGCCTACTTAAGTAGAATCTTCGGTAGTACTAATTGTAATTTTGTAATGATTTAACATCTTATTTCATTAACCAGTCAATACTCAAGTCCTAGTTGCCCACTAATAAACTAGTATTCAGTTGAGCATGTTACAGGTGTTGATAACTTAACACACGTTTGTTAGTGAATTTTTTTTTATTCAGAACTAGTAAAAGGTTGAGGCTAATAGCAATAATAATTATAATAAAAGGTTGAGGCCAATAGTACATACCATCATTGTCATCAGCCATGTTGAAGTCATCTTCATCATCATCAAAATCAACATTCTGCACAGAAGTCAGAATATCAGGAGTAGTTTTACCGGACTTTTGCAGTAAATTTAAATAGATAAAATTCAGTCTTTTTTGACGGCTATCGAGAGTAAATTGTTATACATTAATCAAGCCAACTGGTTACAGTCCATTTTCTGTGGGTAAGAGCATGTGTGCGCATACAAGAGGAACAGATGCCACAAGGTTGCTTTTCCCATAGTTCAAAATCATCCTCATTCACAATTTCTAAATTATAAAAGATGAAGGAGAAGACAAGCGTAGAAACATGCCATATTTTACCATGGAGAAGATATTTTGTAATGTTGACAATGCAGCAGCAGGATACCATGGTATAACCCCCACTCACAGCAGAAAGCAGTGAAGAGATAGAAAGCCCGATAAAAGATATTATGTACCAAGCAAAACAAGAATAAGGGGGAAGGAGAGAGGCAGGGGAAAGATATGACTAATCAACTTTCCTCATGTACAGTATCTTTGATACCATGTCGTCATCCTAAGTCCTAACCTAGTATCCAGCTTTGTAGCCAACAATTCTTACTTAGTGGATAAGTAATTAGCTTCAAATACATGTCACAATTTTATTTTATTTTTTTGCAATGCTAGAATCATCGACATTATCTTCATCTGAACAGTAAGTTCATCTGCAGAGGCGGCAAAACTATTGACTAAATCCTCTTCACCTAGAACATGTTGAAAGTTTGTGAAAACTTCTTTAAGTTTCTAGAATTAATTGAGAAGTAAATTATGCATCCATACGTTCATGCATTAAAAAGCTCATGTTCCACATTTAATATTAGTACCATATATTTGTCTAGGCACATGTATCTATTAGATCATCTACAATGTTCAGCTATTTTTAAAAATTGTACCCTACACAATTCTAGCAAATTAGATTTTAGAATAAAGAACATATTCCTAAATGATTTCCCTTATTCTCTCGGTGATTAACAGCAGCGTAACAGCAGTGTTTGTGTGTGTATTCTGTGCAATTTCTGCTTATTTATTGAATCTGATCTTGCGTCTGCAGTTAGTGTTTTATAGCCGCAGTTTAGAGAGTTTCAAAAATTCTCTTGACTGCACATACAATTATATAGGCTTTCTGAAAAGAAGAGGGTGGTGGAGATTGTCCACTTGGTGAACATTTGATACATGTACAAGCAGTATATATACAATAATAATAATACTGGTAGAGTAAATTGAAATTGCAGTCTAACACTTGTGGATTTACCTGAGTGTAATCATCATCGCTGAATTCTTCATCCTCCTCCTCTTCGACATTTTCATCATCGTCTTCTTCAGCATCACCTTCTTTCTTGTCGGTTTCCGTCTTTTAGCAAGTCATTTTAGTGATCAAAAGCATAACCAAAAAATCAACGAATAATTATCATACTTACAAAAACATACCACCATCAATTAATGTTCATAGATATTGAAGCTCAAGTTTCACTATGAAGAAACTAAAAACACGATACCTTGGACTTCTTTTCAAGCTGCTCAAAGATATCGAACTTTTTCAAATCTGTCACATGAAAACTATCAATCAGTTTAACAAATTAAACTGCAATTCTGTTTGCTAATAATATAATGGAATCTCTTATATTCTCTTCAAACAAGAGCTAGTCACAACTTGACGCAACATCAATACTATACAACAAATAGATCTCTTGTATGGTGCAGATGTTGTCCAAACCCATCAGTAAGTGAGCTACGAAAAGACGAGCGTTCAAAGAGAAAGTGAAAAAAGAACGAAACCTTATAGTTTCAGCTACAAAGATACCAATTGCTAAAGAATTGTAAGTCCTTGTTCCGTAAAAATGGAACCATATCAAATAATGTCAAATATCAGTAGTCAAATAATTACTGTAGTATTAAAATCATTACTACAGGAAGTATCTGTAATAAAATAATTACTTTAGTAAGGTAACAGCTAGTATAGGGAGCTAGTATAAGCATCTATTTCCGATCTAGTAGTAAGTAATAAGCAGTAATTCCTAGTTTGTTCTATATAGAGAGGCATAGCCTCATTGTAAAACTTGGGGAACTATGTATATAATTTACTTCTGCCCCAACTAACCTCTCCCTCTTCTCTCTCTATAATCTAGCATATTATTTGTAACAAATAGTCAAAATAGATACCATAGACGGTCCACCAACACCCCGACGTATTATATGAACTAAAAGCACCCAACTAATAAGCAAGAAGCTAACCGCATAATTTTCAGAAATGTTTATTAACTTGTATTAATTAATTTAGTTAATATTTTTCTAATCTTTTGAACAACAGCATCTCACAATTAGGAACTTTATAAGTTAATATGCAGTCTTCATGTGCCTTAGTTTTATATTATATGTAGTTTGGTTCTCTTCTTCCCTTTTACATTAACTTTTCTTTCAGTGTACACTGTTAAATTTCTGCCTGCTTTTATAATTGCTTTTAAATTTCAGGTCATTATAATTACTTTTGTAATTAATTTTATAATTACTTATAGTAAGTCTTTTTTTCCTTGCGAATTACTTTTTGCAAGTTTTATCAGTGATGTGTGTTTCTGTTTATGATGAAAATAACAGACTAGCCAAATTAAGTATGGGTGATTATTAAAGTAACTAGTACAATGACCTGAATATAAAAAGTTTATAAACAAGATATAAACAAGATACAGATATAAACTGCAAAAGATATTAATGCATTTAGTATTCATCTAACCTGACTCCTGATTCCATCGCACTCTCTTTCGACCACGTTGGTGCCTTACAGCTGTTTCAGTTGGTCAAGAAACATTTTAGAAAACATATGTCCATTAAAATTTGAATCGACTAATATGTGAGTGGTGATAAGCATCTTTACCTAGTTCTGCAGGAACATATTCATCCGTCATCCTTATGCAGTCTGAAAGTGAGGCCTTCGGCTTGGTTTTTGCTGAATATTTGACCAAGTACCTTTCGATATCTATGCTTTCACTGCCTATGATATGATACAAACTTAAAATTCTTCACATAAATTATTTGAACAAGGATTAAGGATACTATTAAGAACATAGAGGATTACCAGAAAAACATTGGTTTATATAAGGATTCAACAACATTTAATGAAGAGAAAGTGATTAAATTACTGGTCTGCTTCCATTTTACAGAAACTATATACACATTAATAATTACTCCCTCCGTCCCAATGGATTCTTTACACTTACTATTTTGGGCCGTCCCATTCATTTCTTTACATTCCCAAAATAGTAAGTTTTAACACTATTACACCCACTACTTCACTTATTTTAACAATACTTTACACTATTACACCCACTACTTCACTTATTTTAGCAATAAAATCACTATTACACCCACTACTTCACTTATTTTAACAATAAAATCACTATTATATCCACTACTTCATTTATTTTAACAATATTACACCCACTTTATACCCACTTATCTTGTCCTCCGTGCCCACCAGGAACGTAAAGATCCCAGTGGGACGGAGGGAGTAATGAGTAATAATTTACATAAACAAATTAAGAGCGTATTAAGATTCTAACGGAGGAACAAAGAGCGGGTTAAGAATATTATATATAGAACTAGGATAATCATTTTAGTTACCTTCTAGTTGGAGTGAAGAACAAGTTCTAACATTTTAAGTAGGATTGGATTAGGTCCATTTTAAAAATGGTTTTAATCATTTACTTAGGTTCATTCCAGATTATAAAATTTTATATGCATCATTTGAATATTATCAATTTAAAAGATTTTGAAATTTTAACTTTACTAAAATAAGGAAGAACTGAAATGGTCACGGACAGGGAGGATAGAGTCAACTATTTTTATGCAAGCGGGTACTGCATTTTGATCATCGATTTCCTCATTTAAAATTTTTCTAGTGAACGTAGACTTTGCAGCTGAATGTAGCATACTCAATTATTTTTTGGCCAACACAAACCCTTGTACTATTGGCTAAAAAATTTCAAATTAGGAAATAATTAAATTTTTACATAAGGGTGACAAGTAAAACTCCAATGGAAATAGTTATAATGAAATTATGTATATTTTTGCTAAAGGCTTATGTTGGTTCAACAAATATAGCCAACCAAGTAGGATTGTCTATAATTTTTGCTAAGGGTAATTATGCATTGGAGTGTATTTTTTTTACATATTCTCTATTTCATGCCACCTAATATGCCAACTAGGATAATATTGCTAAGGGTTTTTCCCCATTGGAGATGCTCTTACTAGAATTACATCAAGTTGATACACAGTAATTAAATACTTGGATATTATTCCACGAGCTAATGTAACAAACAACACTTGGTAATATTTTCTTATTTGCTTCAAGACAAAAGTACAACTTAAGTTTAGTTTTACGAAAAGAAGGAAGATATTAAAATGGTGACAAACCGGCTCGTTAGATATTCAGTTTTTTAATAAAAAAACTTTAGAAACAAACGTAATATATTTTATTTACTAAATTTTATTTTTGAGTATATCAAATATTTATGTTACTTTTAACTATACTCTTCATTTTTCTTTAAGTACCCGTGTCAAATACTTGACCCTCTGCCATGGGTCTAGACATTTGAACACTTATTTAAGCCAAAACATGTAAAAGTTTCGGTCTTCCCCTCAATTTTTTTGATTTGATGTAGCAAGTGATATTGATTTTTAATTTTCCATATATTAGTTTATGATTTCTTGAAAATGATATAAAGGAAATTATTTTATTTGTAGTAGTAAAACCGGAAAATTATATTTGTTTTTCCTATAAAGAAATACATAATATAATTTATTGTGTTTTAGAATGTCAACCCCCCCGCGCCCCCGCGCCCCAAACTTAATATAACATAACGACCTTTTCTAAAGTAGGTAGAAGCCCTTGATAAGTAAATGCATTAATAATTTATCATACTAGTTTACCAAAATTTCTGCATAAACCTATACCGCATTTGTAGACCGTATGTAGAAGAAAAATAGTATTGTGTGTAAGCTTTACCTTCAGAGCCATTACCCACACCCTTGTAATAATAGGGAGATAATTTCCATGACATCTGCAACCTGTTACTCCAGAATAGTAAAAGTCGTTCTTCTTTTACATTTTGGACATCAGGTAAATTCTCAATTTCCTACAATTAACAGATTCCAAAATCATAAAGTATACTGAGGTAAAAACAGGGAAAAAAATTTAAAAGTTATTGTAGTTTGTTAACTACCTCTTTTTAAGTTCCATGTATTTCTTGTTTGAATTGCTTTGACAAACTAAATCATAAAATAGTTACCAAAGTATCATAAGTTCTCCCGCAATTTGTACCAGATCCTATACAAATCTTCCAACATTTCTATATATTAAAATTCTAAGAGATCTACTAGCAAATGCCATTAAATGTTTAGTTGTTCAGAGGTTAGTCAACAAATTGATAGCAATAACTATTAATATGATCAAATTGATTCAATTATTGAAGCCGACTAGCTGAGCTAATTATTGATTGTGAAATGAGTGAGAGTCGTGTGTCGACCTAATCCTCTAAAATACAATCAACACTGGTTGATAAAAAGGTTTCGCAAGGTTCATTGAGCATTTCACATTAACAAACAAATATTCTATTAGAAATCTTTAGTGCATAGCCATTTTGATATAATTTGTACTAGTGACAAATTTAATAATACATCATCGGTATAAATTTTTTTACTGTAAATTGCATATGTAACTGATATGTTGTGAATGAGAAAACCATACAACTGGAAGAAAGGTATTTGTACGTTAAAGCACCAAAAAGAAGTCATTACTTACAGGAAATAGTTTAAATTCAATTTTCTCTGCATGACATGGACCACGGCCACCACCAAATCTACCACCACGTCCTCGGCCTCTAAAAGCCATCTCAATCAAAACAACCAAATAAAATTATTGTGTTTTCATTACGTATAGGTTCACACTACACAAGATGAAATACTAAATTAATTGAAAAATTAATAGAGTAATTTAAGAAAGGTTGTAATATCGCAGATCGCATCCATGACTTACTATAACATACAATAACAATGTTATGACAGATTTAACTACTCCGATATACTATCCACATATATACAAAATATTATTAAAGAACATAAAAAGTTTTAGTAAGTAGGTTTGTATTTGGTCGGTTTACGGACCTATTTATTTGAAATCCAATCTTTAACAGCCCTAATAATTTTGAAAAACTATTCTAATTGAAACACATTCAACGATATTACTTTAAGCACAAATCTCGTGCCTACATATTTTATAAACCTATTTTAAAATGACTAATTATTAAAACCTATTTTAAAATGACTAATTATTAAAAACCTATTTTAACAAGTTTAATAATTTTAAAAATCTATTTTAATTAAAACACATATAACTATTCTAATTTAAATACATATTTAGAACAAAAGCATATTTAAATAAACAATGAAATATTGAAATGCAAATAATAAGATTATAAATCTTAAATGGAATTCATGCGACACGGGATATCAATGCAAAGAATAAGTCTAGGCAATATCAATGCAATCATGACTAGTGAGAATATCTAGTAACACAAACAAAGAAGAAAAAAGAAAAATCTTACAAACTGACTAATGCAATGTGTTACAACAGGAATTGTTCAACTTTTATTTTTGTTAATATGATTTTTTTTTCTTTTATTTGTGTGCAAGAAAAATTCTACCTTAGTTCTTTCTCCAATATCTAAGTGCCTACTCAATATCTCTTTCACTCAATATACTTAAAAATATTACAACGTCATTCATCTAGTTCCATCTCATAGTTACAAGGAACGCGGAACGTAGTAGAGAATCTCGAACCAGATCGTTCGTTCCGAAACACGGTTCGATTCCGACCCAATTCGCCAGGGTTCGCGTTCCAGTTTGTTGATTTTGGCGACCCATAGTAATTCTGGCAACACAACGGCTTATAGAAGAAGAAACGAAGAAAAATGAAGAAGCAGGTTGCAAGAATATGATACAAATGTTGCAGAGACACATGAACGAGAAGACGGAGGACAAAAGAGAAGAAGATGCCTCAATTATTGTGCACAGCTATATTGTAATTGAGTAATTAAATATTTTACTTTTTACTGTACTTTGGGTATTTGGGTAGTACACTAGTGTACAACAGTAGTACAATAGCAGTAGTACAATGGTATAGTTTTTTGTTTTATCAAAATTAATAAAAACTCTTTTTAACTGTTGTTATTTGTTTTTAATTAAAAATTACTTAAAAATTTATTTTATATATTCCAACATTAAAAATTATATCCATATATGTATAATATATTCAACTTTCTAATGTCTCTACTACTAGTATAATAATATATAAAATAATTTTTATATAGAATTTTGGTTGAAAATATCTTACAATTAAAAATATATTATAACGTGTTTAAAATTCACATGAAATCTGACCTTTGAAATATAAATAATCAATCATGATTTTTGAACTAATTATGAAATTCAATTGTTTAAATATGTTGGATAATGTATTTTAAAAATATTATACATCAATTGTATGGTAATCCTATATTTTTTTTACCCATACTTTTTTCGTACCCGAACGTTCCATCGTATCCGATACACCCGATGTTACGTTTCGCATATCCGTTTTCGTACCTCATTTCGCATCGCACTGCGTTCTATGTAACTATGTTCCATCTTAACCTTGAGATTTCTCATATTAGTGTTCATAAACCAACCAATGTAAGATTTTCCCACCTTAATTGTGGGAGGGTTTAGGTACTACTATATACTTGTGACTTGTGAGAGAGAATTCTCACCCTACGAGCTTAATTTTGGGCTTAGGCAACTAGTGAGAGTGATGGCGTAAGTGGGAAAATATTTTTTTACAAATTTGATGGCAATGACCATTCGATTTAAGGGATACAGATTGAGGATTATATAGTTGGAAAAGCTACATTGGTTTTAATAAATAAGTCGGGTTCTAGAAGCCAAGAAGAATAAGGACTTGTTGGATCAGACTCTTTGGTGTGCTTAATTTACCATTGGCAAGGGACATTGTAAAGAGAAGACCAAGACCACGCATGGATTTATCAAGGTGTTGCAATTATATATATAAAAAGAAAACCCTCGTCAGTCGTCATCAAACTAAATAATAAATGTTTTTGTTTTGCTATATGTATAAAATTATCAAGAAACCTTTGTTTTAATAATGTGGTAGAAATTTTTACTTATTTGTACAGAGGAAGCTATTATTAATAAAATCATATCAATTGTTTGAGGATTTTCCTACTAAACAAAATATGCTATTGTTCTTAACACCGAAAATTTGGAAAATGTGTTTTCCTCAAACTAAACAAAACACAAGTACATGTATATAAGAAAAATATATATGTGTACAAAACATTTGGAGCGTTAAAAAACTGTGGCACGTACAAACTACTTCGGGTGTTTTGGCATACAAGAGCTTAGGGCTTTGAACGTGCATACATAGAGTGGAATAGGGGTTAAGGAGGAAGTAGTTGGGAAGGTTAGGTTGGAACCCATTCTTGTTTGGATGCAAAGGTTGAGTGAAAGGTTGGGATGAGAAGGATTTAGAAAATTCAAAAAATTACATAATAATAGAACATAATTTCTTGAATTACCATGTGGTCACAAGACAATCTTTTTTTCTTTTCATTGTTAATATAATTTTTCTTCTTTTTATTTGTGGAAAATCTACTCATGCTCTTTCTCCACAATCTAAGTGTCATCAACACCTCCCATTCAATATGCTAAAAATATTGCAGCCTCTTGCATCTAATATCATCTAAACCTCATGATTCCTCGTGTTAGTGCTCACACGCAAGCCAATGTTAGATTTCCCAACCTTGATTGTGGGAGAGTTTAGGTTCTACTACATATGTGTGTCAGGGAAATTCTCATCCAACGAGCTAGAGTTTAGGCTCAGAGTAGTGGGAATGACGACATAAAAAGTAAAAATTATTTCCAACAAACTTGATGGCAATGACCATGGATTTATGAAGATGCAGATTAAGGGTTATGTGTATGGGAAAATGAATTTTTTTACCACTAAACTATTGTCGTTTTTAGAAATCTACCACCGAACTAAAATTTGATTTATTTTAAGCACTAACGTTAGGTTCGGTTTTGTTTTTAGCCACTAAACTTATTTTCAAATTTTTATATCACTAAACTTAGGTTCAAATTTGATTATTAGCATTATGTTAATTTTATTTTATTCACTAACCTTAGATTTAGAGTGAACAAGTCAATGAAAACTTTAATACTTAAAAATGATGTATTAAATTTAGTAAGATAAAATAAATCAATAGAGTTTAATAAGATAAAGTTATCATCTCTAAGGATTTATCTTTACAGTTAAACCTCGATAAATGAATACGATCGGAATCTAAAAAATTTATTCATTAATCAAGATTATTCATTTATTAAGGTCAAAATTACACTATCTCTATTATATTGGGACCGAAAGGAGATATTCATTTAACAAGGTTATTCGTTTAACATTTATTGAGATTTTACTATATCTTGAAAATCATAATAAGATAAAGTTTAAAAAGATATAAGAAGTTAAAATTAAATTTATCTTATTAAACTTTATCGATTTATTTTCAAAATAAGTTTGATGTATATTTTTTCTTATTAAATTGAATCGATTAATTTTTAAGATAAAGGTTAATGTATCATTTTCAAGTATTAAAATTTAACAAAATATCTTTTATAATGCATCATTTTTAAGTATTAAAATTTAAATTGACATGTTTAGTCTAAATATAAGGAGTGAGTAAATAAAATTAACATAATGCTAATAATCAAATTTGAACCTAAGTTTAGTGATTAAAAAAAATTTGGAAATAAGTTTAGTGACTAAAAACAAAACCGAACCTAACATTAGTGCTTAAAATAAATCAAATTTTAGTTCGGTGGTAGATTTCTAAAAAAGACAATAGTTTAGTGGTAAAAAAATTCATTTTCCCTATGTGTATTAGGAAAAGCTGCATTGGTTTAAGTTAAAAGAAGCCATGTTTGATGAGTCAGAAAAAATAGGGACTTGTTGGATGAGGCACGTATTCTTCAATTGACATTGGCAAAGAACATTGTAACAAGAAAACTTCACATTATCTAAACAAAACACAAGAACAACCGGAAAATAGATATTATTTCAACTATTATATTCAACTTATAAGTCACTTCCACTTATTATTACAGAAATAAGATGTTTTCAACTTACCAGTCGTAAGCCGACATATAAGCCAAGCAAGGTACATAAAATATTTTTCATAGTATGATCAACAGCTAACATACATTAATTTATTAAAAAATTTAAAGGCAACAAGCTAAAAGAATATATAGAAGATTACAGTGGAAATAGGTTCTTACGATTGTTTTGCAGAAACCCCCGCTGGAGATTTATAAATTCAAGACTCCCAGAAAATAGCTTGTGATCCCCGTTTCATATGCTGGCTTATATACATATAACCGGTTATATACGGGGTCTATTTAGCTTAAAAGCCCAAAAACAATCTGATTATAAACAGTCTTCACACGTAAGGAATGGCATAGAAGGATCCACTGGGAAGCAATTATCAATTTCAAGTATGAGAAGTTTTGGGTCTTATTTTGATTTATATAAACTATTAACTATTAATAACTAGGTTTCTTTAATGTTTTATTTTAATGTTTCAAAAAAGAAAATAATTTATATTTAATTTTTTCATAAATATTTTAAGTACAGTAGTCTACTCATCAATATGTGTTTTTTCTAACCAAAAAAGGGGATTACAATATATTTAATAAAACAGTGTTTTCCAAAATTATTAATTATAAAGTTTCAGTAAAAATAAATTATGTCTATTGATTTTTTTGTTAAAAACAATTAAATTTCCGAATTAAAATATTTTATCTCGCATGAAATAAGACCCACTACTACATGAATAGCACTAAGTTAAAATAAACAGAAAATTAAAAGGTTGTTTAGTTTATGTAGAGTGATAAAAATTTGGAAAAGTAATTAGACTAGGGGGTTCAATATATTTACAAAAAAAATAAAATCATACTTATCTTTTATTATTGAATTTATAATTAGTAATTGTTAGTGTAAAAGTGCGAGGCACGGACACTGAATTAATTTCTCATTTAAAATTGTATATATTAAAATAATTTTGTAATTAAAAATATGATAAACGATAAGATTTCGATTTATTGAATGTTTTTATAGTTATTTAGTAATATTGTACACCATTTTTTTTAACCAAATATTTTATAATTTTGCTTAGATTTCAGAAAATTTGGATAAATATTCATACGATACTAATCACATAAATACTTTTGATTGTTAAATTTTTAATTTAGTTTTAAATTGCTTGAAATGAATATCAAATTGAATATTTAAGTATAATATAAATAATTATCTTAGTAAAATTGCCTGTGTGTAATAGAGTCGTATGTAAATTCATTGATTTTGTTGTAAAAAATTGATCGTATTTGTAAAACTACATTTCGAGACATATTACAAAATCTTTTAATATTGAGTATAAGTCATCCTTATGCTTGTTTCAATCAATTTTTCTAAACATATATATTTATACATTTTTAAACTTAAATGTTTAGTTTTAGTCTAATGTTTATTACACAATACAGAAGTTCAATAAAAAATTTGATAAATTAAAATATTTTTTATATTATAATTTTGAATTAGTTTTTAACTCAATTATAAATTTTTGTAAATATTTCAATCGATGTAAAATATGACAACTTTAATGACCCGTGCATGTACATGAATTCTAAAATCAAATTTTTTGCTTTTATGGTATATTGATCTAAGTATATGTTATAACTCAACGATTATATTTTATATTGATCAATATTTAAAATAAAAATTCTTATGTACTTTAATTTATAGTCGAGTTATAATCTAATTGATCATTTTAAATAATTATTGTAATTTTGTAATATCTAGTATATCTTTTTTGATTTAATTTGCATGTTAGTTATATTATTTTTTTATATATCACATATATCATATTTTTAAAATTTTCATCTTTTTAACATAATTTCAATTATTTTTCGTATATATTTAAATATTTATATGACTCACATATTTAAATCGTCGAAAGTCTAAATAATTGTTCGACCAAAACCCTTTAATATGACCCAAATAATTTAAAATTTTATATACCTAAAAAGTCATGTGATGCAATTATTAATTATGTTATGATTTGATAACTAAAATTTACATATTTTTTAAAATCAACTTTGATTTTTATTTAAATAATTTAACATCGACATGGAGAAACATGTAAATAATTTTTTTTTATTTTTGGACTCGGTTGCATTATGAATAATCTAATTATTTTTTCTATATCAATTATTAAAAATGGCAAAAGAGAATTGTAGAATATGTTCAATCGCTTAAAATATTTTATATAATTTTATTTGTCCAATATTCTAGAAATAATATAAATCAACATTTCATTTACTCAGAAAAAATGAGAAGATGAGACAAAAAGATAAAAGAGGTGGTTCATGATAAAGTATTTTTAAACAAAACTTAAAATCAACCATAACATAAATGGTTAATGCATGAATTGAAGGTTACTGGTTCGAATTCCTATACAAACATAATTTCCCTATTTTTTATATAATTATCAAAGGATTGACAATTTTTTTGATTTTTAAAAAATTGGGGGTTTATCAAAGGATTGACAATTTTTTTGATTTTTAAAAAAATGGGGGTAAAACCGTAATTTCACACCCATTGAAATAGTAATTTTTGCAATGTGTCCATGATACAAAACATTTGTTGGCTTCGCCCGGGCTCGAACCGGGGACCGTCTGTGTGTTAGACAGACGTGATAACCAACTACACCACGAAACCCTTGCCTGTGAAAGCTGATTTCTACATATCTAACTTTATAAAATCAAAAATACATGGATCACATGAAGAGTTTTACATGCAAGCCTTTTTCAACTATAAATCTCTATTTTCATATTTAATTATTCTCTCATTCCATCTCACATGTAAGTTTAACAATGTATTCTGAAGTAAATAAAAGCTACAAACATGGAATGGAAGCTTTCTCAATATTACAAAACCAATAATGTAGTGTGTCCACAACGATATAAGATTAAGTAAGAACGTGCATGTGATCTCACAATCTTCCGTTGTGACTCAGACTAGTTTTACCATCAACTTCTACTTCTCTGGATGATCCCAACTCCGTCCTCAAATTCTCAACTTTTTCTTGCAACTTTTCGGCTTTTAGCTGTTTAAGTACCTTGTCGGAACTCGAGTCTCTTGCCACTTCTGCCTTCAACTTTCCGATTTTGTTACCAATGCTTGTTCCATTTACAGCTCTTTTGATCTCCTCATTGATCTCTTTGTTCAACTTCCCTATCTTTTCCATATTAGGTGCTGCAATACCATCTCTTTTCTTGGTTGTCCCCACGATTTTCAAGTTTGACGATTTTAGAAACTCCACCAGCTCTTCCTTAGTTTTCTGAACTTCTTCGGCCATGTCATTATCTAACGTATCGCCTCTTGATAAATTTTCTCGTGCTTTCTTCAAAAGTTCAGTTTTTTCTTTGAAAATTGGAGTGTTGAAGCACTTTTCAGTGAAAATATTTGACAAGCTACAAATGTAATCTTTTATTATAACGATATTTTGATTTTATTATCAACTACTTGTGCTTTAATTTTTAGTTTTATATAAGTACAAATGGCATGCCATTTGGGCATGCCTTTTAGCAAAAATCATGCCCATAGGCATGCCTCTGGAAAGTCCTGTGACAGGTACCCTACAGTGGGAACTTTTTGATTGATTTCCCTTTTCAGCTTCTCAGCATTCTCTCTCTGCTCGATAAGCCTGTCAACTGTGCTCAGCTTTAGGAGCTTTTGCTTTAATCTAATATATGCGCCCGGCTTTGACAAATTATGCTTAAATTCTTGTATGATTTTGTCTGCCTTCTCTTTTAGTCCCTGGCTCAGTTGCTGATTTGGTGGACGATCGGGGGCTCTAGACAACTCCAATTTAAGTGATGCAATTTTATCCTGCATTCCCATAGAAATGAATGCCTTTGTCATTTCCTGGTCTAAATCTTTTCTGAGTTTCTCGATGGTTGGGTTGGTAGTAAGATCTGATGGTTTCTTTGCCTCTAAAATTCTCTTCCTTAAAGTTTCGATCTCTGATTCTAAGTCTAAAGCGTTCGATGTGTTAGCTTCAGATAACTTCATGTTGCGTTTTCGTTGGGCCTCCACCTCAATCCCCTCTTGGAAACTTGACTATGTAGTACATGTGTATCAAACCTTATAGCTTTTGAATGAAATTAGTTACAAATTGATCATACCAACAAAAGGATTGAAATGAAATATTAATGCATATTATATTTTGTGTGCCAGTTATCGTTTATTACATACCCATGAGGAGTTGGCATTGCAAAGTTTTGAGCAATGTTTTCCTTAGTGTTTCTACCTTTCTGATGGCCTATCATTACATAACTTCTACCATCTATTCGCCCAATTAATGCAAGTAACTATGGCTGGATCATCATAGCCTGCACGATCTCCATGGAGTTCTACCCACTTTATAATGAAAAACGTTTTGAGTACAAATTTATATGCTAGTAGTTAGTAGTGTTAAAGCAAATGCATTCAAGAAAAATATTACCTTATCAGTGATGTTTAAGATATGATCAAGAACAGTCGGTCTGTTTGGATGTCGAGCAATGGTAAGGCGTTGAATAGGTGTCAAATGGGTGTTTAGTTCTTTAAGCGCCTGAAAGCAGACAACAAGACCGTAAAATCTGAAGCTGCATATATTCATCAGGATGCTAAGAAACTTGCATTCGAATGTTTCCTGTCACATATTTAATAGTGCTACCTGTGGTTCTGACTGGTTGGGATGAAAATCACTCTGTTCGGACTTTTGTATTATAAGTTACACCATAACTCCCCTTTCAAACTTTAATTTGGACCAATAAGACCCCTTCCTAGCTCTTCATTCAAGTAACTTTTGTGCTACAAATTTTATTTCATCTCCAACTCAATCAATGCAAGTCATGCATGTATGGTTTTGCTGCTGTCTGAACTTAGCTTTAGCTTATGGTAAATTACTATGTAATTTGATGCAGTAAATTTTTACTGGCGACTTACTATATAAGATATACTATATCAGAATTCAGGACCAAAAATTTCTAGTGTCAGGTACCTCATACCTGTTGATATTTTCCCTCCAAGGCATTAATCTGATCGCTAAAGTCCAATCCGGTATCATCAGCCATTTGGCTTATCTGTGCAAAATTAAAAAAAAAAAACCAATATAATTCATGTAACAAAGCATCTTAAGATATCGTTTTTAAACTATAATGCACAAAAAGAATTGATTCTTTAGTCCCAAGTGAACTTTATTTATACAGTAACTAATTCAAATTACAATTATGATAAATATAAAGAGACAAAGGGAAAGTTTTATTTTTTTTCCAGGTAAATAAGAAAAATGGGATAGTTACCTCAATTATCTCTTTCTCAAAGAGACAAAGGGAAAGTTTTATTGGTTTCTCAGCCAAGGGTTTGAAGGAGGAAAGGTAAGTCAAGGCTCCAGCGGTGCTGTGTGGATCGATATCATCAGGCCAAGGGTAGTCATGCTTCTTACCCTTCCTAACCGCAGCAACAATTCGCAATCTATTTACATTTCGTGAACATCCCAAGTACCTCAACCAAACACAGTTTGAACTTCTAACCAAGTCATTTGCTGGAAAATCTTGGCGAAAGCATTTACGCAATTCAAAAGCAAAGTTTTCATTGCTTCTTCCTCTTCCGCACTTTCCAACTAATAGTGATAGGGTTGTCATATCAAGTATCAACCTACAAACTTATCCAAAAAAAAAACTAGTAACTTGTCTTTGCTTCACATACTACATTTCAGCATTAACACATTCAAATCTTAGAAGATAAATGCAGTTTCACACACTGTCTCCATCCTTATACATGTTCACAATACACACATAACTGCTGAACATGTATTACTATTGTTAACCAAGTAGCATACAAAATGACAAGTTTCAAGAACAATAAATTATCAAAAATAAAAATTAGCATAATAATTTAACACTCACCATGTGTCACAACAATTCACTGTCAAATCAATATATCTTCCAAGATTTCACAGATTAAAAGACCAGCCAAGAATCTATATCTTCTTTCTTTTCCTGTGTTTGAGCTAACAGAAGACAGAGCAGGAGCTGAGCAGTTCAGAGCATCAAATATTTCACTCTTATTAAGTGTTTTATATATATTTATTTTTCGAGTGCATAAATATCCCCAAGGCCAGAAATACTAGTACATGTACATAAATATTAATGTAATTAGCAAAGCATTAATTTTATTAAAAAGCTTCTGCATTTCTTCCACTAATTATGACAAAACTTGATTAAGAAGTAATTGTATATAGTTGTTTCTAAGTATAATCAAGAATTAATGTAATAAGAGAGCGAGTAATGGACTAAGAGCAATGCTATGTATCCCGAAACTGATTCCGAATTTGTTCCCGAATGATATGTAGTTTATTTTTATTTGTGAATTCATATGTATATATGATGGGCTCATCTCACTAATATAAAGAACAACTAATAATATAATGACAACTCATCATTTGGAAATGGTTTTGGAAACCTTTTTGGAAATTCTAGCATTTCTCGTGGACTAATGTTGTCAAGATAAGACTCATCATTTGGGATTCACATGCCATCTAATTTCAATGTTTTATCCATTCCATCTAAAAGTAGTGGCTTCTAGCAATTTTCTTTTACTCATATATTTCACATTTTATATATTTTGTAAAGCTAAATAATCTGACTAGTATTTCATGAGTAACCTTGAGAATAACATGCAAAACTGTTCGATTCTCACCTCGCATTTTTTCTTACTTAAAAATCAAATATGTTAATTATGGAAAACGAAACAAATAAATTATTGTCTGAAAAAAGATCCAAAATTACTAAAGAAAACCCTTGAGTTTAGCTGTTTCTGAGTCTTCAACCTATTTTCCCTTCATTTCAATTTCATTTCATTCCATCCATTGCATTTTATTCTCAACATTATTTGGTTCACCGATCACATGTCAAATAGTAATCCTCCATTTCAATGATGTAACTCTTTGCTTATCTCTAAATTAATGGAAGTTTCTTTTTTGGTTAGTAATCTCAATTGCAGAGGAAGAAAAACAATCCAGAGTTTCAACCCAGAATCATTTCTCCTTCGATTCTCGAAAATTTATCCAGTAAAAAAATATTGGGGAATAAGTAATTTTTTTGAGTTTCAGAAATTATTTTCAGAGGAGGATATTTAATATGGCGTTTACAGGAACTCTGGATAAATGCAGTGCTTGTGGTAAGACCGTCTACTTTGTTGAATTATTAACTGCTGATGGAATAACATATCACAAGTCCTGCTTCAAATGTAGCCATTGCAAAGGACCTCTTGTGGTACGATTAAATACATGTATAACATGTAAATCACATTTAAACAGATAAGAATGTCATAATCCAATACAAAAATAGATTTACGATTTATATTGTTCAGCTTAAAATGTATGGCAGATGAGCAACTACTCTTCGATGGATGGCACCCTTTACTGCAAAACTCATTTCGACCAACTTTTTAAGGAATCTGGCAATTTCAGCAAGAACTTCAATACATGTAAGAACATTATGCACACACTTAACGAAAAATTTGATGATCGATGTGTATAGTTTAATTAACCAAGGACATATTTTAGAACACTACTTATTGTAGTAAACAGGCTATGTTGCATAGCAGATAGCACACATTGATAATATGTATTCAATATTGTAATTTGATGTGTTTACTAACTATTTACGTTTTAATCGTTTTGACAGCAAAAGAGAGACAACTGGTAAATCCAACTTCTTTGCTATATTCAATCCCTTAATAGAACTTAAAGAAAAGGTTTAACAATTAGTAAATTACGAGTCTGGTATTTGTGCAGACAGGGACCCCAAGCAATAAGCTCTCATATCTATTCACGGGAACCCAAGAAAAATGTGCAGCTTGTCACAAAACTGTCTACCCTCTAGAGAAGGTTTGTGTCAACAACACAATGCCCGTTGTTCAAAAAGATTGTCGCATTTTCATAACATGGTACATTAGTAAAATCATAGAATTTAAAGTAGGCATGAACTTGGTTCTATTCATTTAAAGCTGAACTACTTGTACTTGTAATTGTTTACAGAGACTCGACCCCTCAAACCTCATGTTAATAATAATAAAAAGAAGATTATCCACTGATCGAGCTAGAGATTTAAGATTTTTTGAATCATGATTCACATATCAATAGCACAGTTCATTTTGACATCTTAAAGTTTGTAACTTGAATCTGAGGAAAATCTAGCTACTTATGATCCTTTCAAAACTTGAGCCTAATTAGCCTAACTAAATTTGCCAAAATCTGTCAAACAGATCACACTGGAGGACGAACCATTCCACAAATCATGTTTTAAGTGTGCTCATGGAGGCTGTCCTCTTACACACTCATCGTATTCTTCTTTGAATGGTATTCTGTATTGCAAGCCCCATTTTTCTCAACTTTTCATGGAGAAGGGAACCTACTCGCATGTTCTTGAGTCTGCCAAGATTAGAAGCACTGTCATACAGGTGGTCGAACCTGAGGAGCCCGAAAACAAGGAAGATCAATCAGAAGAAGAATAGAAAACAGTAGAGTAGTAGACCAAAAACCTAAACTATCTGATGTCAACACATGACATGGTTTTTTTGTTGTTCCTTTGTAATGATAGCTTTTTAATTCATTTAATAATTTCCATCCTCCGCTAGCTCATTGAGATGGATCTCTAACTGTTTTTTTAGAAAAAATTATGTTAACAAGTTCATTTCTTTAAACTTATACTCAACCTCAAAGATTATATGCAAGTTTGATTATAGTTCTTGCCTGATTTTTTTTTTCTGTTATATATTTATGTGTTCAAAAGAACGTTCTCCTGTGCTTCCAGACATGCTGTAACATTTCTGTGACTAGCTTCTAATGCATGGAAGGGGCATATATACCTCTTCAATTTCAGAACGGACAATAAATATTTTGTATATTATTGTTCCACAATATGGTATTAAATTTACATCTAGTGGATAGTTTTAAATCCGTGGAGCAATTCTAAATAAAAACAGAGAAATAGTGAGTGCAGTTGGGAATAACATGAGTCTAAGGTCATAATAATCATGTGAAGGCCTTAAATGCAAAGCAACAAAAATATGATGATCAATGTTAATTAATACCATTAAAATTAGGGATGTAATTCGAGTCGAGTCGAGTCGAGTTCGAGCTTTTTTTTTTCGAGTTCGAACTTTTTTTTCACGAGTCGAGTCGAGCCTAAAATTTATCGAGCCTGAAATATGTGTTCGAACTCGACTCGTTTACTATACGAGTCGAGTTCGAGCTGTTATCGAGCTTTCGAGCTTATCGAGCTTTTAACCGAGCTTTCGAGCTTATCGAGTTTTATCGAATTTTTCGAGTTTTTCGAGTTTTTCGAGTTTTTACCGAGTTTTCGAGTTTATCGGGTTCTTATCGAGTTTATCGAGTTCTTGTCGAGTTTTCGAGTTTCGACTTAAGCTCCATGTATTTGTTATATTATTTCCCCAATTTTAAATGATAATAAACTTTCGAAATTTTATATTTTTTGATTTCGATAATCAACTTTTCCAATCAATTAAGTAAACTTTTAGTTTATTATATTCTTATATTTACGGATAAATTATATCTTTAGTACAGATTATGCATATAAATATCTAAGTATTTAACTAGTAAACGATGATAATAAGAATAATAAAATGTGAAACATTTTTTGACTGTGAGCTCATATGTGTTATATTTTTTTCAAAATAGGCAAATAGGCACCCTACATCGAGAGTCATTAGTAATTTTATAAAATTTATTTATAATTGAATAGAAATATGGCATACAACAAGTCTATGATGTTACTATTTAATATTTTGCTGCTTACTATCTTGTTGTTATGGTTTATAATTGTATGAAGACAAAATATATGGAAGTAAAATTCAGAAATCGAACTTGATTGCTATTTCATCAATTTTATATCTGCTAATTTAGATCGCCATTCTCATATTAGAACAAATTTAATTCAAAATTTCACTAATTATACTAATAATATAATATTGCACATAACATATGAAAAAAATAAAGTTAAGTTTAAAAGTAATTTTCATAAATAGTTGAGTGATGACAGATAAAATAATAGACACATTATTATTTTTAAGAAAAAATAAAAAAAATTAATCGAGTTCGAGTTCGAGTTTATCGAGTCGAGCTCGAGTCGAGCTCCAAAAAACTCGGCTCGACTCGAGTTTTTAATCGAGCCTGAAAACGTGTTCGAACTCGAGCTCGATAACGAGTTCGAGCCGAGTCGAGCCCATTTTTTCGAGTCGAGTTCGAGCCGGCTCGGTTTAAATTACATCCCTAATTAAAATGTTACTTTTCTTTTGATATTAAAAAAAAATGTTTGAGTGTTACATATACTTATAAAAATATTAAAATTTAAGATGTTAATATTATAAAAATATTAAAATTTAAGATGTTAATATTAAAATTTAAGATGTTGGAGTTTATTAAAGTGATTGTGCAGTCAAAGTTCTCCCAAAATTAGTTCTAGTTTTCAGTTACTCATGTCTTTATTTCTTTTTTTGCATTTTTTTAAAAAATCTTTTCAAGTTAAGGAAAAGGTAAAAATGCAAAGATGTATCTTGATAATATATTATTTCACTTTAATAAAATATTATAATAAAATATGAAGTTGTTAGGTTGACTTTCAGGGTGTTTGGGGTTGCTTAAAATAAGTTACTTTTGACTTAATGGAGGTATTTTTAACTTAAAGGAGAAAGTAAAGTTGTTTGCTTTAAGTTGAATGAATGTGTTTGGGTAATTTTACTTAAAGTTAAATGGGGATTTAATAATTTTGACTTAAAATGAAATTTTACTTAAAAAAATTTTAAATTCATAATATTTAAACTTTGCAAGAGTTTTGGAAGTTTTTTGAAAAAAAAAAAAAAAAACTCCATAAGTCATAAGTCAAAAGTACCTAAACGGAACTTATGGCTTAAAGCAGTTTTTTAACTTAAAGCGGGCTTAAAGCCCTTATTGCCAAACACTACATTTTCTACTTATTGCTTTTTTTAAGCAATAAGCAGCTTGCCCAAACGGGCTGTTTAAAACAATAGGTTTGATTCTTATCTAAAAACAATAGATTTGATATTTTGTTATAACATTTTCATAATTCAAAAATCTAAAATCTGTCTTTTTGATATAATGATTAAAGAACATTTTCATAATTCAAAAATCTTAAATGTGTTTTTTGATATAATGATTAAAGAATTTGAGTCCAACAAGTTTGACGAAAACAAAAGTGTATCTCACGTATCCTATGAATTATCAAATCATAATCTTTTTTGAGAAATAAAATCATAACCAATTATATTAAAATATAGTGAGTATTTCATAATTTATTTATTTTTTCATAAATTTATTGTTGAGTCATACGAATTACGAAGAGTCCGATAGCTTAAAACTACCCCAATGCACTTTAAGTTGGTGTTTGTTCTAATTTAAAATTAGTTTTAGTTAAAAAAATTTAAGTAATTTTGAGTTACTTTTTTTCAGTTTATTTTTTTCCTCATATCAGATTATTTATATTTGAATCACCTTTTAACTCGTATTATGTTTTCTACGCAAATATTTATATTTTATACTTTTATTTTTTTTTGTCAAAAAATATATTTTATATATGAATTGTAATTAAAATACAGTCAAGAAAAAGGGTTTCTTTTGTTCATTTAAAAAAATATATTTATAATAATTTAATTTTAATTAATTTTTTAATTAAAACAGATCTTAGTAATAAATTTCTAATCTATCTATACTATTATATAAAAGCCGAAACATTAAAAGTTTGGTTCAACGGTACCTATTGAATTTACCTAATTACCATTACTCAATTACATATCTATTAACTAATCAATTTCCTTTTTCAGGTTACGCATATTATCTTTTCTATTTTCAAGAACTAAATAATTTCATTTTCCAAGTAAAATACAATATCTTTTATATTTTATCTAACTAAAATTTCTCATTAATTAATCTAAAATCTCTCTTTTTCCAATTATATTATGGATGGTTACCTTTTCAGGAAAACACACGTTTCTATTTAATAAATAAAATAATAATATTATAATACTAATAATTAACCAATTACCATTTCAGCTAAAAAATAACATAATTATATATAATTATTATTAACTAATCAATTACCTTTTTCAGTCGAGACACGTTAACTTTTCTCTTTTCTCTAACTAAAATCTCTATTTTTCCAATTATATCATGGACGGTTACCTTTTTTCAGCAAAACACGTTACCTTTTTTCTTTCTTCTTACTAAAACCTCCATTTTTCTAATTATATTATAGGCGTTTCTATTTAATACAAATAAAATAATAATATTATAATACTAATAATTAACCGATTACCTTTTCATCTAAAATATATCATCTTTTCTATTTTTTCTAATTACATTCCCTTTTTTTTAGAAATATAATGAGTAGCGTTAATTTCTCATTTTCTAAAAACTATGAACAATTTTATTTCGTAAAATAACATAATTAAATTATAATCACTATAAACTAAACAATTACTTTTTCCACATAAATCATGCACATTACCTTTCTATTTTTTCTAACTAATTTTTTTAATTATATCACGGACGGTTCTATTTAATAAAATAAACTAATAATATTATAATATTTTTAATTAACCGATTACCTTTTTCAGCTAAAACATATCATCTTTTCTATATTTTCTAACTAAAATCCTTTTTTATAATAGAAATATCACGGACAATATTATTTTCTCATTTTCTAAAAACATTACGAGCAATTGTATTTAGTAAAATAACGTAATTCAATTATAATTACTATAAACTAATCAATTACCTTTTTCACCTAGAACATATAATCTTTTTAATTTTTACTAATTAAATTCTCTATTTTTCTAATCATACCACGGACATTCTATTTAATAATAGAAATATCACGAATAACATTTATATAATTATTATCAAATCATCGCATATAAAAAAGTAAGTCTCCAAAATTCATGTTTTACAAAAATTAATTTTAATTAATGAAATCAATATATCAATATATATATATAAAGGAGGGTACGCGAGAGTTTAGGTGGCGCTCTAAGATCGTCTCAATCTATTTTTCTAATTTTCTAGAAATTTAGAATTTTAAACACTTATAAATATAAAAATATCATTTAACATATTAGAAGTAGAATAGGTGTTCGAATTTATAGTGGTGAAGAGTTCGAATTTATAGGAAGACATATGATTAGAAGTTCTATTGTAAGTAGAATAAGTATTTATAAAGCATATGATTAAAAGTTCTATTGAAAGTAGAATATAGGAGTTCGAATTTATAGAGATAAGAGTTCAAATTTATAGAAAAAACATATAAATAAAAGTTTCTATTGGAAGTAGAATAAGTATTTATAAAGCATACGATTAAAAGTTCTATTGAAAGTAGAATAGGAGTTTTGAATTTATAGAGAATAAGAGTTCGAATTTATAGAAAAACATATAAATAAAAGTTCTATTAGAAGTAGAATATGTGTTTGAATATATAGAGCATCCATATAACTAAATATTTTATAGAAAGTACGATCTTCTTAAATTATATAATTTTTATATAAGTTAATTATACTTCTATTAGGAAAATTTATTCATAAATCCAATACTATTATCATAAAAAAGTCATCGTATTTAAAAGAAAAGAATTGATGTGTTAACATTATAAAAGAACATTCTCATGCAGGAATCCTAAATAAAAATAGGAGTATCTATAATATAAAGAGAAAATAAGATGTGCTTTCATTTTCTAAAACTCCATAAATTTTAGAAAGTCAAGATAAAGTATAAATTGGAATTCACTCTATTTTTTAGGTTTTAATTTTAAGGAAAAAAGTTGTTGTGTAATATAAGTATCAATAATAATATGTAATGAATTTGGAATTTCGACCCAAACGAGAGCGGCTCGAAACGTGTTTAACGGGAAGACGGCTCACTATAAAAGATTGTATTAGCTATTAAAATATCATTTTGATGTTATAAATTTTATTTTATTTTTAGGATTTGATTTTTATGGATAAACATTATCATACAAGTGATACATGTAAAAGTTAGGTTTTTGGTCTTAACTAGGGAGCAGATAAATAGTAATAACCGTGTTTAACGAGAAAGCGATTCATTAGAGAAGACCGTATAAAGATGTTTAAATATATAAGGAATACATAAAATAAAAATGTTTTATTAGAAGTAGAATACGAGGACGGTGGAGACGTCTTACACGATTTTTAAAATTATATATCTTTTTTCCTAGAAATCCTTTATTTTATCTTTTTTATACAAGTTAATTATACTTGCATTAGAAAAATATATCCATAAATTTAATATTATTCCCGTAACGAAAAGTCTTCGAATTTAATTTTTTTATATGTTAACATAACAGAAAGACATTCTCATGCAGAAGTTGTAAATAAGTACATGAATATCTATAATATACAGAAAATATAAGATGTATTTTCATTTTTAAAACTCTATAAATATTAGAAAGTTTAAAGAATATAAAAATTGGAATTTACTTTCTTTATATAATTAGTTAGAATTTCGGTTCCAAATAAGAGCGACTCAAAACGTATTTAACGAGAAGACGACTCACTAGAAAAGATTGTATTAGCTATTAGAATTTGATATTGATGTCATAATTTTTTTTATTGTTCGATTTTATGGATAAAAAATATTATATAAGTCATTATAATATATGTTAAAGTTGAGATTTTGATTTTAATGAGAGAGCGGCTCAATCGAAAGAATCGTGTGTAACAAGAAATAGATTCATTAGAAAAGGATATTTAATTATTAAAATTTAAAATTAATATTATAATATAACGTAAATGTATTAATTTTTTTTAAAAAAATATTATAACGCCGCCGCGAAGCGCGGCTTTATCGACTAGTTTTTTGTATAGTATAAAAAAAATCCGTGCATCGCACGGGTTTTAGGCTAGTATTTATTAATTTCTAATATTAGAAAAAATAAATTTCTAATATTTATTTTAATTAATTTTTTTTAAAATAACTAATATTTTTTAATTTTACCCAAGCGAGTTCGGAATAACAAAATTTTAGAAAGCAAACGAAACCTTAAAACAGAGATTCTAGTGGTAGTAAACTGCCATTTTAAGACAGACACACCCACCAATGAGGACTTGTGTATACATACACACACACGTAAGTATACTCCCAGTACAAAGCGTGACGCCGCAAAACCAAATTAAGTGGGGCTTCAAATTTCTGATTCCATTCGCCCTTCATTTCCAATTCGCTCCAGTCTACATACTTCCGTACATATATTTGATCGGTTAGTTTCCTACACATATATGACTCTGTTAATAGCTTCATTCAGCTTTGATTTGTGTGTTTTTTTAGCTGCAATGTTTCTTTATTTCTCCCTCTCCCTTTTTATCAAGTTTAGTTTTAAATATTTTGAATTATATTCTTGTGATTTGCTAGCTTTTTTTTTTTTTAATTTCTAGGTTTACTATGAGTGACATTAGTACTGGTTGAGTTTTAGATTGGATTATACCATTTTTGATTCCTTAAGCTTTCTGTTTATGTTCTATATTTAGCGGAGATGGTTGCTATTTTATTATATTTGAGTATTGTATTAGCTGAGTTTTGAGATTCGGATTTTATTTGTTTTATTACTAGGTGTTTGAAAAAGGTCAAAGAGACGATTTGATTAGGATTTTTGGGAATAGTTCTATAAGGATGGACTCTGCGTGTAGTTTATTTCAGCCTAGGGTGATTTGTGGCGGTGAAGGTACTAATAATTATAGTTTATTGGAGAGGTTAAATTGGAGGTCAGGTTTTAGTTGTAAAGTTATTGGCAATGAGAGACTAAAGTGGAAAGGTCGATCAATGAATTTGAAGAAATTAGTTTCTTGTAGTAGAAGTGAGTTTGATAGGTGTTTAGGTGGTTATAATTTGCGGAAGAGTTCGGGGTTTAGTTTCGGGTATTGTATCAATACATCGAGGGGAGTGATTAGGCCTTGCTGTCAGGGGAATGATTCAGTTGCATATATTGAAGGGAATGGTAATGGTCGAAGAGTAGAGTATGGTAAGAATACTGATGAGGAGAGTGTAACAGAAGGAGTTGATGAGAGTTCAGAAGTAATTAGTGTAGTGGAGGAAGTTGGAAAGAGTGAAGAAGTAGAAGTCCCGAGTTTAGATGATTTGAGGGAAGTATTACAAAAGGCTTGTAAAGAATTGGAGATTGCACGGTTAAACAGTACCATGTTTGAGGAAAAAGCGCAGAGAATATCAGAAGCTGCAATAGCATTGAAAGATGAAGCAGCCGTCGCATGGGATGATGTTAATTTTGCACTTAATGCTATTCAAGAGATTGTAAATAAAGAGGCTAGAACAAAAGAAGTTGTTCAGGCTGCGACAATGTCCCTTTCTTTAGCAGAAGCAAGGCTTCAGGTGGCAGGGGAATCATTAGACATTACGAAAAAAAAGACTTCTTATAAGGAAAAAATTACAGAGAGTGATGCAGAAAATGATATTGTGGGAGATAAATTAAATATTTTAAGAGAAGAGGAAGAAACGTTCTTGTCTGCCCAGGAGGATATTAAAGAGTGTCGGACTGCTTTAGCTAATTGCGAGATGGAGCTGGTGCAGTTGCAGAGCAAAAAACAAGAACTGCAGCAGGAAGTGGACAGGCTAACTGAGGTTGCAGAGAAAGCGGAAACGGATGCTTTAAAAGCAGAGGAAGATGTTGCTAATATAATGCTTCTGGCTGAGAAAGCTGTTGCTTTTGAACTTGAGGCTGCAAAACATGTGAATGATGCAGAAATTGTTCTACAGAAAGCTCAGAGAACTCTCTCTGTTTCACCATCAAGTTACTCAGAAAGTACAACACTGCAGAATGAATCATCTCAGGTGAGTGAGGGTGCACTTGCTGAGGAAGATAAGACGAGCCATGAAAATTCAGGTGATGGCATTTTTGATATAGATAAAACAGGACAGCAGAATAGTGCCTCTTCATTTGGTGAAGCCTCATCAGATAGCCAGTTTGATATCCAAGTGCAGAGATTTAAGGACTCTAGAGAATCTGAAGACGGTGACTTGGAGAATGGAAAAGTAAGTACATCACAGAAAGAGACCGAAGAAGAAACAGAAAAGTCAAAGAATGTGGTTCAACATAAAAAATCAGAGTCACACAAAGATTCAAATCGAGACAGCTCGGTTTTGAATGCTCCAAAAGCATTGCTGAATAAATCTTCCCGTTTCTTCCCCGCATCATTCTTCTCTTTTGCTGGTGATGGGACTGAATTCACCCCAGCTTCATTTTTTCATGGGCTTGTTATGTCTGGAAGAAAGCAACTGCCAAAGCTGGTCGTAGGGCTGTTACTTGCTGGATCAGCGTATGCATCTTTAACAATTGTGGACTGACTATTTTTTCTTCTGTCTAAAAATATTGTTTCTCATAAAAATTGATTCTCTAATATAGATGTATCAATGGGTTAATAGTTTGCGATATTGTTTACAAGTTTTGGCATCCTTTTGACCAATGTGCTGAAATATTTTCACAGGGTAGCTTTCTATTCCACCCGCAGTGAGAGGGTCAATCCGACTCTCCAACAGACAGAAATCACGTCAATTAGTATTGATGAAGTTTCATCAAATACGAAGCCTCTATTTCGACAATTAAGGAAATTACCCAAGAAAATAAAAAAATTTATGGACAAGCTTCCTCATCAAGAGGTATGCATCAAGAGTAGTACATCTATTTATCCTCTGCACTAAACAGAAAACATATTGCATAATATAAGATATATGATCAAACATTTATAAGATCCATATGCACTCAGATAAATGAGGAGGAAGCTTCTCTCTTCGATGTGTTGTGGTTACTTCTTGCAAGTGTTATATTTGTCCCTCTGTTCCAGAAAATCCCAGGAGGTATTGAGTTTCTTATTCATTTGACCAGCTGCAAGTGTTTCTGCTTATCTTTATCTAGATCCTTCGTAACACGCTGTACTGTGTTTGCAAATATAACCTGATCAATTACGGAAGTAAAACCGTTAATAAAAAATAAAAAGATAACGTGTACGTATCACTCCAATGTTCTTTTGTGTGTGCAGATCCTTTCCATATGTCCACAGTAATACTGTCCATTTTTTTACTTTTAGTTTCTTGGATTTTAGTAATGATGCTTACCCTAGTCTTAGCTCTTTGCTATCATCTGCATGAATGTTTTGGGCCTTTACTTATTTTCTTAAGATGTAAAAGTGATCTGTTCGTATTGCTGATGGATCATATGTTTCAAATTTTAGGCAGTCCTGTTCTTGGCTATCTGACTGCTGGTATATTGATTGGACCTTATGGTTTCTCTATTATTCGTAATGTACATGGTACAAAGGCCATTGCTGAATTTGGCGTCGTTTTTTTGATGTTTAATATTGGCCTTGAGGTAAATTTGGGCACATTTTAAGATAAAAGTTGCCTTGTGTTAGAAACCACATTATATTAAGTGAATTCTTGAAACCAAGTCATGCCCATCATTGCAGCTTTCTGTTGAAAGACTAAGTTCCATGAAGAAATATGTTTTTGGATTAGGCTCTGCTCAGGTGAACCACCATTTCCCTATCTATATCATTTCTGTGGCTACCGGTGAACATGTTATGGTATTAATAATCCAGTTCATGACCTCTAATTACAATGCTTAACACAGGTCTTGGTAACAGCAGTGGTGATCGGTATGATTACTCATTTTATTGCTGGACAGGCAGGTCCTGCGGCCCTTGTCATTGGCAATGGCTTGGCATTATCTTCTACTGCTGTTGTCCTCCAAGTAAGTAGCACTTGCATAGGTCTGGCCATTCTGAAATTTCTAGTAAAATTATCCACCATGAGCGCAAGTTTATGGATTAAATATGTAAAAAGAGAACGACACCAAATGAAAGATTATATTTTCTCAAAATGCTACTGCATTAATAAACTTGTGTTCCCCCCTCTTTGCTACTCCCTCTAAGCCGAAAAAACTGACTATTGCTATCATGCCTGAGTGTATCTTGTAGCAAATTTAGTTTCAAATTATAATATCCGTAGTGATCATGTACAAGATTATGCTTGAATATGTATCACTAATCTTAAATGCACCGAGCAAAATTACAACACAGATGAAACTTATTTCGAGTGAGGAGTACTTCTGAAGACAAACCGGTAGATTGATGTTTTCTTCCTTTCATCAGATGCTATTTAGGCGACCATCAAAACAAAAAATAATAGTGGCTGGACAAAAGATGCTGTTTCAAATTTTCAGTTGTAACAGATTGTCGAATGAGTCTGCTTGAGTGCTTGTAACTTGATTTCTTTCTCACTTAATCAGCTACTTAAATAAAGTCCTATTTTCAGTTCAATATGTTTGTAAGTTATAAAGTTATTAATCCGTGTAGCTTATCTTAAAAAGTTTCTTTTCACCTAAAGTTACTTTCGTTACTTGTAAGTAAAAGGTAATTTTTGTCTCACAAGTTACTATCAGTTTGGAAATTTATTTGCTATATATAACTTATAATGTATAACAAATAACAAAAAAGCAATAGAAGTTAACTGTAAAAGGGATAATATTAGTTTTTATGAAATTAAATTGCAAAATTAAAATAACTAACCGAGACATTTACATAGTTTGTACTTTTCAGAATTCAACTGTAAATCGTGTACAAGTCACTTTTACTTACTACACAAACAATTAAACAGTAAACTTTTACGTAATTCAATTTACTTTTATGGTAAAACAAGCTTGCCCTATGTTATTTGCTTTCGAGGTATTTAGGTACTTCAAAGTACAAAGCTCAACTACTCAATAGTACTATGCACATTTTGAACTCTGTATTTGTAATTTTCGAACAGGTACTACAGGAAAGAGGAGAGAGCACATCACGTCATGGACGAGCTACATTTTCAGTTTTACTCTTTCAGGTATCCTTGTAATTTCTAAAATAACTCAATTGGTTAGATAAATTAAATTGTAAGGCAGTTGTTGCCATCATTTTTATTTCCATAAGCATCGATGGGAAAAAAGAAAAAGCTCTGTAGTGTGTTAGATCCTGCCATGTACATGATATACTTTTATTCATCTTATTATATTGAGTATGGCTCCATGGATCCATGCTGGTCTCATTGACATTAAGTAGCTATTGTACCTCCATGATTAGTTACATGTTTAAGGTTTCTTCTATACTTTTCAGCTTATAGGGTTATGCTTGCACTTTTATACTTTGCCTGATAATATCCATTTTTCAGGATTTAGCTGTTGTGGTTTTGCTGATCCTCATCCCACTTATTTCGCCAAATTCATCTAAAGGAGGGGTAATTGTGTCCTTTTCATCTTCCAGTAATGTTGTGTTCTGCAGTTCTGCCTTAATTGTCACGTTTATAATATTTGGCCGTGCTGTGCTCATTTCTGTTGGTTCGTACTGAAAATGTTAATCACTAGTTGATTGATAGATGGCAACTGTTTGTTTTGGCAAACAGTATCAGCGGTTCTTGCTGCTGCAACAGCTTTTTCTATGTAGGTCTAATATGTCTAAATTTTTTAGGTTGGCTTCCAAGCAATTGCTGAAGCTCTTGGATTGGCAGGCCTCAAGGCTATTGTTGCTATTAGTGCAATTATCGCTGGAGGACGCTTAGTAAGTTAAAATTTTTATGTATTTGAAATAAATAAATGCTATTTGGTCACAACTGATATTGAAGTTCTTTAGTTACTGTTTGTATGAAAGAAAATGCTTTCTGGTTTCTTTTCACAGTGAAGTATTAGCATAAGGCTTGAAGTTGAGGCTATATACATTTGTTGTTATTTAGCCTTTGTCTGACTAATCGTATATGGAACATTCCATAGGTTTTGATACTTGAAGCAAGATTTTCATATATACTGGTATTTGTGGTATTTTATGCCCTTTTGCTTACATGCAGTTACTTCGCCCAATATACAAGCAAATTGCAGAGAATCAAAATGCAGAGATATTCTCCGCCAATACACTCCTGGTTATTCTTGGTACAAGTCTGCTTACTGCGAGGGTATACACATTTTATCAGTTTTTTGAATTAATACTATTTTGTGTACAACTGATAATATAAACACTGGCGGATCTAGTAGGGGTCAAAAGCCCAACAGAGTTATTTAGTATATAAATTTGTAAAAATTTCCTTATGAGTTTGAAAAAACAGTAATGAATTATGTAAGAAGCCAGGTTAGAGCTACTGATCATGGGTAGAAAGGAAAATGAAGGCTATACATGTAAATCAAATAAATGAATTTTCTGTAACACCATATTCTTACAATGTTAAGCCCGCCATGGGATGCTGTTTAAACTACTACAATCCTCTACACTCTCTATCAACTATTAATCAGTTTCACATTTTTAATAAAAACAGGCTGGGCTTTCAATGGCATTAGGAGCATTTTTAGCTGGTTTACTCCTTGCCGAGACGGAATTTTCTTTACAGGTGGAATCAGATATTGCTCCTTATCGTGGCCTTTTATTGGGTCTCTTCTTCATGACGGTGGGTTATTTCATCATCATTATGTACTCAGTTATTAGTTCTAGTTATTGTTACAAGCTCAAAAGATTTAAAATCTTATATATTTATTTATATAATAATCGGTGGGTGGTAACAATCCCCCAGGTATCTGTTTTAGTTCTGTGCATTTGTAAATTACTAGACTGTTCTTTTAAATGATTTATGTTGACCAGAAGTAATATTTTGTGCACTTTTTATTTTTTAATTATAAAAGCTACCTCCTGGCTTTCAGGTGGGAATGTCAATTGATCCAAAACTTCTCCTTTCAAATTTTCCGGTTATTATGGGGACATTGGGACTATTAATTGGTGGGAAAACCATATTGGTTGCTCTAATCGGCAAGGTTTTTGGTGTCTCCATCATATCTGCAATAAGAGTTGGTCTTCTACTTGCTCCGGGTGGAGAATTTGCGTTTGTGGCTTTTGGTGAAGCTGTCAATCAGGTTTGTTATGAGTACTTACTTGGAGAACAGATTCTTTCGAACCTATTTCCTACATTTGTTAGAACTTTATGTATATTCCTCTAGAAGCTTCAATAAAATAGTTTCTAAGCAATGTTATGGGGGTCTAAATTCTCGAGGCTCGTGAAGAATTACTCATTTCATGACCAAGCTTCAACAATGGGTTTGGGGTTGGTCTAGATCTTTATTTTTTGTGGGTTTTGTTTCGTTTAGATCTGCTTGGTTTCATATATTGCTTATTTCAGATGATGCACTTGGTGTTTCTGTGTTTCATATATTATATTCGTAACCACGAAAAGGAGATAGTTCCTATACATGTTTGGATCCAGGAATGGCTTCGTGAACATGAACACCATTCATATATGGGTGTGTGTATCTAGGCCCTATAAATCTTCAGGAAAAAGAATAAATTTTTTCTGGACTTCCGACTGTGCGTTGATACTTTCGGCACTCTCAGAGTAAATCTTATGGGCCGAAAGGATCGCTTGGCCGACTCACCTCTGAATATCTAGTGAAGATATATGTGCTAAAGAAGAGCTTGGAAACTGTTCCCGCTTCCCGCCTAAGATTTCTGGGTCAGAAATAGGCACTAGGTAACGGTTTTACAAGGAGATTCTACCTCTGAGGTGAATGATGAAGGAAAATTGAGTTTCTGTAAACATCAACAAAACAGGAGAAGCTCTTCTGTTGTGTTCAAATTTCATTTTAGAGGGATTTTTTAAACTAGGTAATTTTGTAGATTTGAAATTAGGAATATTAGGACACATACTACTACATTGACCAAGTTGAGCGTATCCTTGTCAATATCGTATATTCATGGTTGGTCACCCTTGCTATAGTTTGACTACCCAAGCCTCCAATTATGCCTCCGTGAAGATGCAGGATAGCATGAAAGAAAAGATGCAGGATAGCATGAAAGAAATGATTTGCCAAAGCACCTAAAGTTTTAAACTTCATCTATGTCTACTTAAATGCAGAAATGAGTTTGCAACTAATGTTATTGCTCCGACAACAGCAACTAAGTGTTGCTAAATTTTTGCTTTCAGGGTATAATGTCTTCTCAGTTGTCATCTTTACTATATCTGGTTGTTGGAATCTCAATGGCGCTCACACCATGGTTAGCTGCTGGAGGCCAATTTATAGCTTCTCGTTTTGAGCAGCATGATGTCCGAAGTTTATTACCTGTCGAGAGTGAGGTAAATTACCCAGCTAACATTTTATTGAATTAATGTGTTTGGATAGATAAATTTTCATGTAAAACATGATTTCATTGTCTAGTTTCCTTTGTGTGCTCATGCTCGTTTATTTGAGAAAATCTGATCGTGCATATTTAAAATAGTTATATCTAATTTGGGATCTTGGAAATTCGTGTTATATATATGACAGTCCAGTTGTTATTGCATGTATGATATGTTACCTTCTTTTTCTCTCCATCCTTTCTAAAAAGAAATAACATCAAATTATTCTAAAGAGATCATTATAAGTATCATAATTTCTCTCTCGAAGTAGAAGAATTTGCTATAATTTCATACATTAGAACATATTTCTGCTTCTAGGTATTTCTCTTTTTTACGGCTATATGATGCTGTTTTAGAGATCTAGTTTTTGTTTGTATAATATGAAATTATGTTTTCGTTTTTCAGACGGATGATTTACAAGATCATATTATATTATGTGGATTTGGACGTGTCGGCCAGGTGTTGTCGCAATCTTAAATTATGTCCCACTGAACTAATTGCAATGAGAGATCGAGAAGCTTTTAATCTCGTCTTAATATCTGATCTAAATTTTGTTTTGTTAGATAATTGCTCAGCTTCTTTCTGAAAGACTGATCCCGTTTGTTGCTCTTGATGTCAGGAGGTATGCGGTTTCTGTTGTCTGTTCTTTATCAAACTAAACTGATACAGTTCTGTAAAATATTGCTCCTAATCAAGGAATTGTTTTTAATTTTCACTGGATAAGTTTTTACACAGGTTTTTGGTTAAAGCTTTTTTTTTTTTCCTTTTTTTGCTTTCATCTAAATGGAAAATTTTTAATTATGTGGTCTCTATACAAGGACAGCCTAGAAGCTTGTTTCTAGCTTACAATATAGTATATGTTTTTTCCACTCATAGAATTACTATGTTAGATTTTACATTAAAATCCAGGAAAGATATCAAAAACTTGGTGATTTTCTAAAGAAAGATACTACAGCAGCCTTTGACTCCAATTTTTTTTCTTTACTATCAAGCGATTAGTTATTAAGACGTCCTTCTCTCTCTGGGAGGAATCGGGGAGGGGGGGGGGGCAATGTACCATTCAGTAGCATTTATTTATATATTTTGAAACACTTAATAGCACATAATATAATCATTTGCTGTTAATTGTTTAGCTTCAATATTTGGTCAATCTGCTACCTTTATTAGAATATGAGAAGAAATTAAGAATTATGAGGATGCTTGAAAACAATATTTTATGAATACCAGATACTTGTATAATTTGTAAACCTTTTGCTGAACTAGAGGTGATTTAGGTTTGATGTACTAACTGTTACTTAATAATGCAACTCTAAAATTAAATATTGTACTTCAGTGATCGAGTATCAATTGGGCGTGCCCTTGACCTTCCCGTCTACTTTGGTGATGCTGGTAGTAGAGAGGTAAATTATTTAGGGTAATTATCAAATAATAACAATGATAATTATTATATGTTGGTAACATGCTAATCTGCCAAGTGCTTGCATGGTTGGCAGGTTCTGCATAAAATTGGGGCTGAAAGAGCCTGTGCTGCAGCTATAACTTTAGATACTCCAGGTGCAAATTATAGAGCTGTCTGGGCTCTGAACAAGTATTTTCCTAATGTGAAGACCTTTGTGCGTGCTCATGATGTTGATCATGGGATTAATTTGGAAAAAGCTGGTGCAACAGCGGTACATTTTTGCTATCTTTAATATCTTGTGGTATATTTTTTCCAATTCTGTCATCAAATTGATTTCGGAAGTTATCTGTTTTATATTTTTTTTTTTTTTTTTGACACGGAAAGAAACTTCATTAAAACAAGTCTTTCGACATTACATCCATAAAAGCCGAGGGGATATTATCCACCCTCCAAGTACGTTCAGCTATGTAACTACTGTGTCTCGCTATAAAGTGAGCCACATTGTTTGCAGAACGTCTAACGAACCTCAAAGATACGTTACTATCTTTCAAATCTACAAGAGTAGACCTACACTCCTCAATAATCCTTCCAAAGTATGATAACATGGCTGTTTTACTTCGGATCGCCTGGACAGAGACTAAACTATCTGTTTCCACAATGGCATTGTTCCACCTGTTTCTTTTTATCCAACTCAGAGCTTCTCGAATCCCTATTGCCTCGGCCTCCTCCGGTTTTATACAGCCCTGAACACATTTGGAGAAAGCCTCTAACAGTTCGCCATCATGGTTCCTTGCGACCATAGCATAGCTAAAGCGATGATAAGTATCGAATGTAGCAGCGTCGGTATTGATCTTAATCGTGTTAATATCTGGGACACACCAGTGCTCTATCCCATCCTCTTGTGTCATAAGACTGAAAGATGGACTGAAAAATTTGTCTTGAGCACTCAACCATTGATTAAGCGTAGATTTTGCCAACATTACTACATCTGCAACTTCCATACCTCTTTGATTCCAGACAATTTCGTTTCTACATTTCCAGATAGCCCAGCACACCATAGCTATTAATTGGATATCCATACCTGAATATTGTGAAAAAACAGCCTCCAACCAGTCAGAGAAACAATTTGTAGTCGTTGTATAGACTACTTTTCCCAGCTTAATAAAACATTCCACTGCAAATGAGCATGTAGTTAGAATATGAGTAGCAGATTCCAGGGCTACATTGCAAACTGGGCATAGCTCGTTCACCAAAACTCTTTTTATACGCAGCTGATCCTTAGTTGGTAAGCACCCTGTTGAAGCACTCCATAAAAAATGTTTTACCTTTGCTGGTATTTTTAGATTCCACAATCTCCTCCAGAAACCTGAGCTGTTACTAGAGTGAGCATTGCCTCGAGATTCTTGAATTAGGGCATAGGCTGACTTAACTGAGTACATCCCGAATTTATCCTTGCGCCAATACCATGAATCTGCAGTGTGGCTCTGAATAGGAATGGATAGGATCAACAGTCTATCTCTTGGACCAAAAATTTCGTTTATCAGACCAGCATCCCATCGAGGCTGGCCTATTTCCAAGAGGGAAGACACCATCTGGCCTTGAATAGATTCAGGGTTTGTATGCACGTACGGGTCTTGCTCATTAGGCAACCACGGGTCTGTCAAAATATTAATACTCCTGCCGTCGCCAACTCTGCAACCCAAACCCCTTTTTAGCAGATTTTGAGCTTCCATAATGCTGCGCCAAATGAAACTCGGACTGCTACCCACAGAAGCATTCAGGAAAGAGGTCCGAGGGTAATATCTAGCTTTATAGAGTCTCCCTACTAGACTGTCCGGATACTGAATAAGTCTCCAACCTTGCTTGCCTAGTAACGCGACATTAAAGTCATGAATCGAACGAAAGCCCAGCCCACCATTGCCTTTCGATCTGCTAAGTCTTTCCCAGGACATCCAGTGTATGCCCTTGTCCTTATTTTTTGAGTTTTTCCACCAAAATTTGCTCATAATCTGCTCAAGGCTGGTGCATAAGTCTTTTGGAAGAAGAAATACACTCATAGCATAATTCGGGATAGTTTGCGCCACTGATTTAAGCATTATTTCCTTCCCTCCTTTTGACAGCCAAATCTTTTCCCATCCTTGAACTCTGGAGATCATTTGATTCTTTAAATAACCCAGCACTACTGATTTCTTTCTCCTCATTATATTTGGTAAACCTAAATATTGTGTGTGGTCATCAGCCTCCTTGAAATTTAACACTGACTGCACCTCTTGTTTGGTTTGGCCATCCGAATTTTTGGAGTAGAACACTGAAGATTTCTCAGTGTTTATTTTCTGGCCTGAAGCACGTTCGAACTTGTTTAAAACTTCCAAAACTTTTGTAGCACTATCAGTGGTTGCCTTACAATAAATATAGGTATCGTCCGCAAAGAACATGTGGGATATCAATGGAGCTCCCCTTGCTACTTGAATACCCCTGATTAAGTTCCTCCTTTCATAGTCACTGATAATGGCAGTCAAACCTTCCATGCACACAAGAAACAAGTAAGAGGATAAAGGATCTCCTTGCCGGATTCCTCTCTGAGGAACTATGTTGCCAAATTCACACCCTGCGTGGCTGATTTTGTATCTGGCTGAAGTGACGCATTCCATGAACAGGTTAACAATTTTCGGAGCAAATCCTATCTTTGTTAAAACTGCCTTTAGAAATCCCCACTCTACTCGATCGTAAGCTTTGCTCATGTCGAGTTTCAAAGCCATCCAACTAGCCTTTCCTTTTGTTTTCCTTTTCATATAATGCATAATCTCGTATGATATCATAATGTTATCAGTAATGAGGCGTCCCGGAATAAATGCACTTTGCGACTCAGAAATGACCTTATCAACTAAAATCTTTAACCTGTTTGCCATTACTTTGGAACAGATTTTGTAGGCTACGTTGCATAGAGATATTGGTCTGAGATCTTGCATAACCTCTGGGCATTTCTTTTTTGGGACTAGCACTATATTTGTTTCAGACAGACCCACAGGAAATTTACCATCATTAAAGAAGTGTTTGACTAGTTGAATAATATCTTTACCAACAATGCACCAAAATTTCTGATAGAATGCAGGAGTCATCCCGTCGGGACCTGGAGATTTGTCAGGGTGCATATGGAACAGGGCTGTCTTGACTTCAATGTCTTCAATAGGTTTTAACAGTTCTGCATTCTGAGACTCGGAAATTTTTTGCTGAATGCAGCTAATGGTATCCTCCCACTGCGTATTCGAGGCCTGGAAGAGGATGTCAAAGTATTCTACCATAGACTCTTGAAGCCCATTGTTCCATTCCACTATATTCCCTTCCATGTTCTTCAATCTCGTAATCTGGTTTGCTTTCCTTCTTTTTTTAGTCGCTGCATGGAAGTATTTACTGTTGCGATCTCCTCCCTTGAGCCACAACTGTTTGGACCTTTGTTTCCAGAACACTTCTTGTTGGGCATATATCTGAGACAGGTTTTTCGATTCCTCCACATACTTTCGAGTTGAGCTCTCATCTCTACGACCCTTTAGAATTTTCAGAATCTGCTTGCTCTGTTTTATGCGGTTCTTAAAGCTACCTGTTATGTCTTTACCCCATTGCCACAAAGAGTTGGAGCAGGCTGCAATTTTTGATTGTAAAGGTTGGCCTTGATTATTGCCCCAGGCTTCCTCGACCAACTGTCTGCACATCGGTTCTTGTAACCAAGCATTCTCAAACTTAAAACTTTTGATTGGTGTGGTATGAATGACCTTGTACAACTCCAATAAAATGGGACTATGGTCTGAGGTTGAGATTTCTAAATTGATTAGAGTAGCATCTCGAAAATAATTTGTGAAACTAGAGGATACCAGTGCTCTATCCAGCCTCACCTCAACCCAATTTACTTCACCATGATTTCTCTCCCATGTAAACGGGTACCCACATAATCTCAGGTCTATAAGATCACAATCATCGAGAACCGACTGAAAGCCTTGAATCAACCAGTTAGGATAAGGGTTGCCTCCTCTTTTATCTTCTTGACTGAGAACATTATTCATATCGCCAATGAGACACCAAGGGAGGGAAGAATTTTGAGCCAACGTTCTGATGAGGTCCCATGTTTCCTTCCTCTTTGCTCTGTCAGGCTCACCATATATACCAGTCATCCTAAATTGAGGCCATTCTTTCAGCTTTACAGTAACATCTATGTGATTTTTACTGTAAGAAGTAAGGTCAACTTCATCTTTATTGCGCCATATGAGAGCGATGCCTCCACTATGGCCTTGAGTTTCCACTGTAACCCCTCCCTCAAAGCCCAACATATTTTTAACAGACTCCACACGCTCTTTTTTACACAAGATCTCGCACAAAAAAACAATTCTGGGTTTCTTCTGGAGAACTATCTCCTTAAGGAATTGAACGGCCCACGGGGTCCCAAGCCCGCGGCAATTCCAACTTAGAAGACTCATAATATTAGGCGAGCCCCTGTAGAGCCCGCCTCTTTCTCGTTTTTTGGATCGGTTGTTGAATTTGGGTTGGACATGTCGCTTTCTTCTGAGCTCATTGTTGCTTCCTCTTCTGAGCCCATTGTTAATTCTGTATTAAGGCCCATGTTGGTATCGTACCCATCTGTTCTCCTTTTTTTGTTTTCCAAAACTATCACGTTTTGTTTGTTAATTGATACCTCGTTGCCTGTGTTCTCGGTAACATTATTCTTTGAATTTCCTGGAGGCACGCCTTCACTTTTTGTCACGCCACTGTCTCTCCCAAGATTGTCTACCATGTTGTTGCCACCATAGCATTTGTTCTTTTGACTGGGTCCACCCTCACCAGATTGGTTAGAGCCTCGGCCTTCTTCTTCTGTACCATTACGCAGCCACCGTTCACCGATTAACTTTGTTTGTCGACGAAAAGGAGCTCTCATCCAAACTCCATAAGGTTTCACTATTTCATGTTCAGGAGTATCAAACAATCTACCGCAGAACTTCTCTGAATGACCAAGTATGCCACAAATAAAGCAAAATGTGGGCACATTTTCATATTTAAAGTTGATCCAAAACCACTTGTCTCCTGATAATCTTATTTTCATCCTTCGTTTTAATGGCTTTTCCAGATCAATTTTGACTCTGACTCTCATATACTCCTTCCACCCTGTGATGAAGTTGTTTGGACATGATTCGACAAACATTCCCACGTAATTCCCCACCTCTTTTATGACATTCTCAGACATGAAGCCCGGTTGCAAGTCGTGGATTTGTACCCACAAATCAATGTTATTGAGCTTAACACATCTTGGATTCTCTCCTTCTTGCATTTGATTAATTATTAGAGCTTTCCTATTAAAGGACCATGGGCTGCCTGCAAGGACTCTCTTGACATCTATCTCGTGAAAAAACTGAAACATATATAGATTCACATCCACCTCACGAATTTGCACACCTTTGCCGGGTCTCCATAGTGCCGCTAAAGTCTGTTGCATCGCCGGAAAATCTATCGGGCCTTCTGTGATGAAGCGTCCCATAATGCACAGCTTGGAATCGAATACTTTAAACTGATTGTTCTGCTCTATGAAGCTTTCAATTGCTATTCCCCCTTCTTCCTCATCCTCCAATATAATTTCGTTCATCGCGCTCGTGATGTTTTCCATTTAAGCTGTAAGAAATTAGTATCTTTGAGAGTAAACTTAGACTGTTGTTTGTGACTTTGAGACTGACTTGGGATGTTAGACAGTATGACTAGAGAGACTAATAACCATGTCAAAGGACAAGACTTCAATGAGCTCAAAAAAAGGGCGAGGTTTAATTTGGACGAAAACCACCAAAGGACTGAAGGTTTAACTATCAATATCTGTTTTATATTTTTTACTTACATGATATTTTTACTTCTCCTTTAACGTAGATGATATGTAGGTGTATTCAACCCATACCAACTTCAATTAGAAGTGTTTTGAATAGAGTTCAGTTAATTGTCATATATATTCATCATGCGAGTTTGTAATCAGCATCTCTGGGCAATTTCGTCCCGCCGCATGCAGGATGTAGAGAATTTAAAATATTCTTCCGTCAGAAAAGGGACACCCCAGACCATAAGACATCTCAAGCGAGCACACTGATCACTAAATGAAATCTACTTTTTTCTTTAAAAAAAATGAAATCTACTTTTAATAAAAATGACTCACTTCCAAAAATATATATGTTATATACACAATACTGATCGAATATGCATAATGTTCCTGAATTTATCTATTGTTTTTCTCCTTTGAAGATATTACCATAAACATTTTTAATGCCAGGATTTACCTCTCGTACTGTTCTTGGGAATTTATCTGCACTCTAAGCCTCAATTAATAATACCCTGTACTGAACTTAATATGACCACCCCCCTCCCTGGGCCCCTACCCCCAGTCTCGACTTTTGGCTCAGCTGCCCATACATATGTGATATGTATTCATGCATACCTTTTTCTTAATTGGAACCATTACTTGTTCATATAACAAATTTGGGTCAAAACTTTTGCAGGTTGTCCCAGAGACCTTAGAACCAAGCTTACAATTGGCAGCTGCTGTTCTTGCACAAGTAAGCATTATTGTGTCGTAAATGTTAAGTCTCATTTATTCAAGAAAATATGTGGAGTTTCGTATATAGATAGAACTATTTAGTATGTCATTGATTTGTTTTATGCATACACCTTCTGTAGCCCTTTGCAGGGGAGATCTTGAATGTATTGCTTGTCGGGGCACACAATAAAATATGTACTCACAGCTATACGAGAACAATTTCCCAGATAAATTTAATCACGAACAAATGGGTATATGGATAAAACTAATGTTAGATGGTTGTTAATTACCAGATAGTTCCTATATTTCCATAAGATTGGGGTTAGTACCTGTGTATTTAAACAAAATTGTAGTAAAAGGGTATAGAAAATAGGAAGTTATCACAGGGCATCCCTCAGGCCACTTGCTAGGTCTACCCTGATCCTAAAATGTTTTTGGTCGGTCATTAAAATTAATCTAATTCTAGTGCTTTATTTCTGATTTCATCATTTTAGAGAGAAATCAACACAGGGTACGATCCAAACAATTTTCTTTAGGGGCACCGACTAAATTTTGGGTAGACACCCTCATATTTTTAATTTTTTGTAAGGGCACTTTCATTTATTTTCAAAAAATTTAATGGTGAAAAAACGTTAAATTATGTTTTTGGGGGAACACGTGGCCCCCTGTGCCCTTTACTAGATCTGCCCCTGAATCAACACATGCGGAAATCACAAATTCTTAGTAAGCTTGTTTTTCTGGAAGTTCGGAATGATCAAGTTACAGGAATAATTTATATGCAAGGTGGCCACTGACCACTGTGTGCTGGTTTGGAATTTGGATCATGATCCCTGTATGGGTATAGGTCTCATGCCCAGTTCTTTGTACATGGTTGGAGCCTAAAATTCCAGTATTAGCTTGATGATTTTTGAACTTGGCATGATATAGGTGTCTTAGTAGTTTTGTTATGATGTACACTGAATTTAAATAGAAATCTCAAAGTAAGAATCTTATGGTCAGATCATGTATTCATGTGAATATACCGCAGAGTGTCTAAATTGTATTTTAAAAACCTGTGGCTGAATCTTTTCTTGAATATTAGCATCATTGATTCCTTTTTCTGGAGAGATAGCAGAAATGACTTCTAGGTGGCATTAACCCCTTCTTTCGAATTAGTAGTTTTTTCTGTTTAAATTTGCAAGTTTCAATCAATCTTCATTCCATTTGTAGGCCAAACTTCCAATGTCTGAGATAACAGCAACAATCAATGAGTTTAGGTCCCGCCATCTCTCTGAGCTTACTGAGGTATATAATCCTGGTTTTTTTATATTGTGGGAAATGATTGTAGTATATGCTGGTTTGGTGCTCCTTTACACCTTATTTTGGGAGATGTCTCCTTCAGAGATTTGCGATCTAGATTTTCTGAGCTTTTCTAACATGTCGCTAATGTTTATCGGGGCAGTTGTGTGAAGCCAGCGGAAGCTCTCTTGGTTACGGTTATTCTCGGGTGATGAGTAAGCCTAAATCTCCGCCGTTGGATCTTTCTGATGAGGATGAAGTGACTGAAGGAACTCTAGCAATATAACCATCATATAAAATACAGAAAGAAGAATCAAAGAATTAAAAAAAAATAAAAAATCAGGGAGAATGGTATAGCAGTGTCTTGACCAGTAGTCACAAGTTGCAGAGAAATTTAGAACTGGAAACTTCTTCGTGCCCCCCAAATTCTGTCATTTTAATCAATTACAGTTCTATTGCTTTGCAAGGTGTAATGTAACCTCTTTTGTTTTTACTAAAGGTAATGGAAGTTTTGCTTGCTATGACTTTTCAAATTGACATTAGTTCTTTTCAGACTTGCAAATTACAGCTCTATTAGGAATGGCCGAATGGGTGTCAATTTGCTAGTCAAGGAAATGTTTGAATCCTGAAATTTCATCCATGTAATAGGAAAGAGAGTTAATAAAAAAATAAGAGTAGTACTAGGTGCACAGAAAATTTGCACAGAATGAGGTGGATTCCACCTATATATGTTTTTATTGATGGATACTAATGTGAATGCAGGGGCCCATTGTATTATAACCAATTAAATTAAGACACTTATCATTTTGTGAAAGTTTTTGTGAAACTTTATGTAACTCTAGCATTTTCCAAAAAATAATGTAATAGATAGGATATGTTTGTAATCTATCTATTACATTATTTTTTGGAAAATAATGTAATAGATAAATTTCCAGGTCTCGTTGCCAAGTGAGTCCTTTATGTTATTATTTTCCAAAAAATAATGTAATAGCATTTTCAAATTCTATTTAAAACTATTTAAAATTAAAAATTTAGGATATGTTTGGGTTGGGGGTTGGGGGTTGGGGAGGGATGGATTGGATTAAGAAGTGTTAAAATTTTACAACCCTCGTTTGGAAAAAAATTTAAAGGGTAGGATTGGATTAAGAAGGTTGACAAGAGTCGGTGAGGGACTGAGGGGTTACTATTCAATTGAAAAGAGTCAGTTCCCAAGATGACAATAATACCTCATTTTTAAATAATTTGTACGAAAATAACACTTTTGGAAAGAGTGGCCAAAAGTACCTTGCAGTTACGCATTTTAGAAAAGCATAATACAAAAAATTCATGTTACGCATTTCTGATGTGGGTAACTAATATAAAATTTTCTCCTATTACCCCTTTTTAAAATGCGTAATAGCATTTACACATTTTCAAAATGCGTAATAGGAAAATACTGTTTTATCTATTACCCTTTTTAAAATGCGTAATTAGTATAAAATCTATTATCCCTATTTCAAATGCGTAATGACGGGATATTTTTGGCCACCATCATCATTTTGGGATATTCTTGTAATCATTGAGTACTGTACGGGTATTCTTGACCAAAGCCTTCCAACACCCCAAATCGAGGTGTTGTGACTAAGCTACTGTGCCTATATAGAATGAACTTTGTCCAACATGCTGATGTTGATGATATTGGTATCCACTAATTTAATTACCAAATTTACTGATTTAGTACTTCAGTTATGTTTCTTATGCATAAGAAATTGTAGAAACTGTACTATTAATATAAAAAGAATAAAATCATAATTATTTAAAAGTGGATTAATATAGAAGAGTAATTAATATTAAATTTGAGTATAAATAAAATTACTTCTTTTGAAATGTGAGTATAAATAAAATTGTCAGATGTTAAATTATATTTCGTTAATAAATTAAAAATGAATTATTATTGTTATATTAATACATATTAATATTTAATTTTCAAAATTTTAGATATTTTCAATTATAAACTTTTAAAAAATATATTATTAAATTTACATATTTAACCTTCCTTCCAATCTTTCATCCAAATAAGATAGGGGGGGTGGTGTTTGGAAGTTAGAGACTTGAGAAAATATTAGAGGTTTGAGCCAAATTAGAAGTTTGACTATTTGAAAGCTCTAATATTAGTGTTTGGTAGTTAGCGGATTGAAATAGTTTTTTGGACTCAAAAAACTAATTTTCAAAAAGTTATTTAGAGGAGTTTTTTCAATTAGATATTTATTATGTGTGTAGTTAATATACAAAATACTAACTTAAACAGCTAATTACCAAATAATTTGATGTAAAACAATTAATTCAATCCGCTAGTCAAAACAACTAACTCAATTCGCTAATCAAAACATCTAATTCAATCTGCTAATCGCTAACAAGATATAAGAAATTGTATATTGAACCCATGCTATCCCAACCCAATCCTTCCATTCCCTTCTTAACCCCTTGCCAAGTAGATCCTAAACATTGTGATTAATCCATTTTAGCTGGTCCTGTAACCATCTACGACGGATGGCTCACATCTAAACATAACAAAATTGGAAAGTTTAGTTGCATCATGCAATTAATTTCTTTGAATCATTCTACACTTTAAATAAATATATCATAATCTTTTCAAGTTCCTTCATGTTTGTTGACACACAATGTAAGATAGAATTGTATCTTAGTAGATATATTATTGAGAATTTGATACATTGAGAAGTAATGTTGTGTTTGATTGTTGTGGATGGAATGAAATGGAATATAATGGATGAAATAAAAAAAATAATGAAAGTTGGAGGTAAGATTTGGAAAAAAAATGATATAATTATAATATAATTGTTATGATAAGAATTGTTACAAAAATGGGAGAGGTAAGTAATGAAACATTCACTCTCAAATTGGGATGTTTATAATGTAAGTCTTGTATTGGAATGGATGAATGAATGAAAATTTTAAATTTCTATTTATTTTAAATTACAAATCTTATTGCATTCTAATCACCCCGGCCAAACACACGTTAGTGTAAGATTTTTCATCTATGTATACTACAAATCAAATTTTTTTGCTGGTCAAGTGTTACATGAGCAACTTTTTTGGGGACTTGACAATGGTCACCGTCATGGTATTCTGCATCGCGAGTTCCCCCCTAGCTCCTGGGTGCAACTTCTTGTGGTAGTACTGTTGCTATTATTATATGGAGTGCTGGTTGCATTCTTGCTGAGTTATATGCAAGAATCTAGCTCACATATAAAAATTTCCTCTTTCCTGGAAGGTGACTGGACTTGGCAATAGAAAGTTCAATGCACATGCAGCCATTTGAACTAGTATTGCCAATACGTTTGTTGTTTTACTGCACAAAATATCAAAGGGGAATTCACATTATTTGTACATCAAATAATATATTACTAAAATATCAAAGGGGAATTCACAAAATATATTACAAAAATTTTAAATTCAAAAATAAAAAAAAATTAATTTCAACTATAAGTTTAGTGTTGTTTTAAATATTTTAATTAATCCTAAAATGTGTCGAAAGAGACAATTTTTTCATTCCTACATTCCAATCGCATTAAGCGTATTCAAATAATCATCCGTTCTCCTTAAAAGGAAGGTCACACAAAAAGTATCGTGATATAAGTAGAAGATTGCATGGAATGACTGAAATCATTTATTAATTTTAACGATATATATCTACAACTCTGTAAAATAGTTGGATATTTGATCAAATAAACTACAAAAATAAAATAATAAGCATTATATATACTATCACTAATTAAAATATGAAGAAACATATGTCTAGTCATCAAAAAAAATTATATGCCTCTTTCTTTACTACAAATTTATTCATTTAATATTTATAAATTATATTGTTAATAATAAGTGTAGATAGGTAACCACTATTACCTGCAACAATCATCTTCTCAGCTTGCACCTCAATTTTTCGTGGAGCATTTTCTTCATTATTTACTGCAAATATTCAATTAAATGTAGCTTGTTACTAAAAAGAGAATGAAAAGTGATTTATGCAACAAAAAAAAGATTAAAATCAAGGAAAGAATTATGAACACTAAATTTGTATATACAGCGAAAATAACTCACATCCATATTTAATCTAATGGAAACGAAGTAGATATGGATTAATTCATATAAAATTATCGAATATATATATATATATATATATATATATATATATATATATATTATAATAATCTATTTGACTTACCGATCAAAAAGCATGATGTGAGATGTGAAGCAATTTACATGAAAATCGGGCAAAAATTGACATACAAGAAAAGAATCGATAGATTCGGCGAAGATCACAAACAACACGGTCTCCAGATCTGGAATTCTACAATTTTTTATGGTAGTGTTATGGATAGATGGGGTGAAAGATGTGTTTTTATGTAAAATCAACGTTTTAAGATATTAATATCAAATTTGCTAAATTTGAGAGATAGAGATGTGAGTTATACGGATAGATGAGGAAGAGGGTGGAGTGATGGTATATAGTGAAGGATCTACAGATTCGGCGAAGATCACAAAAAACATGGACAACACTGTCTCCAGATCTGGAATTGTTTCGATGGGAGTGTTATCGATGTTGTAGATAATAGACGATGTAAAAGATGTGTTTTTATGTAAAATCAACGTTTTAAGATATTAATATCAAATCTGATAAATTTGCAGAGATAAAACTGTGAGTTTTTAACAAAAAAATTGTTAAATTTGAGAGATAGAGATGTGAGTTTTACAGATAGATGAGGAAGAGGATGGGGTGATGGTATGTGGTGAACGATCTATAGGGTATATATTAAGAGGTTTGGAAGGATCTAGAATACACGAGAAATTTTTTATCATTAAAAAAAAATTTGTGTTGTTAAGCTTATCCATAAACTTGAACCTTTTTCATTACTCCCTCCGTCCCTTTTGATTGTTAACATTTCACTTTTTCAAAACTTTCTGGCACGCATTTTAAGGTGCATTTTAAGGATAGTTAAATAACTTTTTTTTAAAATTTTCTTTTTCTGTATAAAAATTTAATGTTTAATTTTTTAAAAAGTTATTTAAAAAGTTTAATGTTTGATCCTTTTTCTTTTTCTGTATAAAAAGTTATTTAACTATTCTTAAAATTCACTTTAAAATGCGTGCCAGAAAGTTTTGAAAAAGTGAAATGTTAACAATCAAAAGGGACGGAGGGAGTATTTAACATTCTATGTAACATAAATAATAAAATATAAAAATCTTGAGCATTTACTAAAATTTTCAACGAAAAGAATATATGATTTTTTATCTTTATTTCATGTCAAATTAATACTTTTAAAGTACTCAACATAAAACAAAAAATTTACTTAAATTTAATTTATATAGATAAGTGTGTGGCAAGTGTGATGCACAAATTTTTTTAAATTATTTATCCAATCTAAAATTGTACTATTTTCTATTATTGAGTATGAAATACAACTAGATAATACAGAGGGGAGTGAATGTATCATCATTTTTTTTCTTCGAATGTTAGTTGTTTGAATATGTTTAGAGTTATAACTTGAAATTGTATGAAAACTATTGCGGAATAAAGAACACACAATTTCACTTTAAATCTAACGTTGTATTAGATCAAAGGCTGCTACAAACTTTGAATACAAAGTTGTATTCTCAGCTTCGATTTCTTAGAGAGATATTCTTAAAATTACACTTGAAATCTTAACATCTAAAGATATGAGTATGTCCACTCATAGAACATGTGCACGACTCACTTTTACAAAATTAGTAATAGACAAACTAGTAAGCTAAGTCTGTCTATTGAAATATGGTATCATGTGATTTTTCCTTATTTTGCATACTGACCAGATCCACTTCTTTAGCTGCTTTTCCTTGAATTTTTCTCTAAACTTCTTTGTAGGCTTGCCAGGTACACACTGCAACAATTGGACCACTACAGGTGCCTTGGTTTGTGTTGATTTTCTGTCTTGAGAATCTTCTTGAAATTTATCTTTGAAATAATTGAGAATGGCTAAGTACTTGATTCGAGAACTACTTGTGAATAGCTAGAGATCTCTGAGTTCTGGATCAAGTTTTTTTGAGATATCGAATGCGCTTCTCAAATGAGTCTTTTTTACTTCTGGAATTCTTGAGATGTCAAATGTGTCTTTTACCATGTGAAATCCTTGAGCATCGAATATGGGGTTTCTATTTTTGGAATTCTTGAGATATTAAATTGATCAATTTACTTCTAGAATCCTTGAGATGTCGAATATAGCATTTCACTTATGAAATTCTTGACATATTGAATAGAACACTTTAATTCTGGAATCCTTGAGATGTTGAATCCTTGATGTTAGGTCTAATATGTTTGTAGAAGGGTGACATACCACATGGTCAGACTAAGTAGAGATAATGTTCGATGAAACCATAAGCTTCTAGCTCTAAAGAGCCGAAGGCTCGAATAGGCCACGTTCCACGCAATTGAAGGCTCGAATAGGCCACGTTCCATTCAATTGAAGGCTCGAATGGGCCACATTCCATTCAATTGAAGGCTCGAAAAATGCGGGAAATAAGCAACAAGATATCGCAAAAAGATAGATCTCGAAATGAGATTCGATTCGATATGTTACAAGATCAAATCGGAGCAACGAGAAAAAAGTTAAGAATATTTTCGTTTATTATGCTATGAGATCAATTTAAAAGATAAACATTAGTTATGATTGACCTCGACCCAGGCTGAAAACCCTTTGAGTTGGGTACCAAGTGAATCCATAATTCATTCTCAATCCAGATCTAAGGATTGTAGATTCATGTTTATGGGTTGTGAGTTACAATCTAAGGGGTCAGGATCGTAAAGCCTTCGATTAGAGTGAAGAAAGTGGCATTAATTCGACCAGGATCCTGGTCTAAATTGATCATGATTCATGATTGAAAAACCTTCGACCAGAGTGAAGAAAGTGGCCTTAATTCGACAAGGATCATGGTCTAAATCGATCAGGATTCCTGATAAAAAAGCCTCCGATTAGAGTGAAAAAACGGCCTTAATTCAATCAGAATTCTGATCTAAGGGGTCAGAATTCCTAATTTAAGGGGCCAGGATTCCTAATTTAAGGGGCCAGGATCCCAAGTCAAAAATCCTGATCTAAGGGGTCAGGATTCCTGATCGAAAATCCATCGATTAGGAGCACAAAATACCCATAATTTGATCAGAATCCTGGTCTATGAGATCAGGATTCCTGATCTAAAGGATCAGGCTGATCTAAAGGATCAGGAAGCATTTTTAAAATAAATATTTCTGAAAATGAATTATTTTTATGCATGTTGCAAAAAAAAGGTATATAATGAAAAATTATATGTGCCTAGAGTCATGAATGACGTCAATTCAGGACGAATTTCGTAGATTTTGGAGCCAACAAGGCCAAAGATATGATCTTAAATTACGAAAATGTTAGGGCTGATGGTCCCTCCAAAATTACGAAAATATTATTATTTATAATAATACAGAAAAATTATTATTATTATTTGTTGAGTATTGAATACGATAAAAGAATACAGAGGGGGGGGGGGGGTGAATGGATTCTTGAACTTTTCTTCTTCGAGTCTATGTAGCAGGAGTGTTTGTGTGTGCAAGATTGAAGGTGCGGATAAAGAATAACACAAAACACAATATCACTTTAATCTAATGTATTATTAGATAAAGGTTGCTACAATCTGTGAATACAAATGATAGTATTCTCAGCTTCGTTTTTCTCAGAGAGATACAGCTTACAATGTATGAAAAACTTGACTCACAAAGTTACTAAGTTAATTGACTAAGGAAGTGAGGCTGTATCCTTATAGAACATGGATACACCCTACTTACTACAAATAAGGTAGCTGAACAAATTACTTTCTAGTCTGTCTATCCTTTTTGAGTAAGTGTCCAAATGGTTACAGATTTGACTTTGCAAAGCCTGTTCAGATCCACTTCTTTAGCCACTTGTCTCTTCTATATCTCTCCAAGCTTCCTTGTAGGCTTTCCAGAGCACGTTACAGATTGTGGTCCATAAAATGCATTGGCTTGTTGTAGGTTTCTGACTTGTACAATTTCTTCAGTATTTTGTCTCCAAGAATGTATTCGACAAGTGACTAAGTAGTTGATTCGAGAACTAGAATTGACTTGATCGATAACTCTGAGTTCTCGAACACTGTTATATTGACATATCAAATTACTTCTCGAATAGCTCTTTTCTTCAGGATTCCTTGAGTTGTCGAATAGAACACTTGACTTGTCGAATCCTTGAGATATCGAATAGCTTTCTGAGTCTTTGAGATATCGAATGGAACTTTGACTTATTGACTCCTTGAGAACTCGAATACTACTTTGACTTGTTGACTTCCTGAGTTCTCGAATAGAGTACATAGACATATCGAATCTCTGAGATATCGAATGAGATATCGAACAGTGTATTCAGAGATATCGAATAGTGTCTTGAGATATCGAATCCCTGACTTCTCGAATGCTGGACTTCTCGAATAGACAAATATACTTCTCGAATTGGTACTTAGGCAAATTCTTCATTTCTTCAAATCCCAACTGTGATTATTTGACAGTCTTTATCTTCTTGCTTGAGGCATGAACCTTGGAACTTCTTTCAAGCATTATTCTAGACTCTATAAGTACAGTTACACAACTAGGATTTGATGCCTACTGCAAGTACAATACAAATAGAAACTCTACAACTAGTGGTTCCCTCAGTTAAGAGGTCATGTAAGTAATGCAAAGCATTACAAACAATTAGGCTTGTTATTAGATGTATACAGGCATGCCTCTGTAACTAAAAATCTCCCCCAAATTGTGAGTGAGACCCTTAGTCACAATTTCATGTCTGATAACAAGAAAAGTACAGGTATGAAATTTGATTGAGCACATGAATGAAATTACAAGATGAATAATCTTATAGTATGATGAAATACTAGCCATTCTCATTTGATTCCATCTCCAATGCTTTGGCTTGTAGATCATCATATGCTTTCTGTTTTCTTTCTTTCTCCTTTCTTGCATTATCATCCATGGCCTTTATGATTTCTGCCAAAGCATCCAATTCTTCAAGCATGATAGAGTCTTTGAAATCTTCAAGTACTGGTTTCAGAATGTTGGCAGGATAGTGACTGAGTAGGTTCATTCTTATATTTACATTATCTCCATTTCTCCTCCTATACTTCACCACGTAGGGATTGAATTGAACTCTACACAATCCTTTTGCCCTTAGCTTTTCTGCTTCAACTTCCAGCCTATCAATCTCCTTCTCCCTTTCTAGCCATTTCTCAAAGCACCCCTTTCTTATCTTCTCAGCATAGTCTCTCTTCATCTTTACAAAATCAATCAACTCTAGCTTCCATACTTTCTCCACTTTGTCTTCAGAATCCAATAATGCAATGATTCTTTCTATTTCATATAGCTTGCCCCAATTTTGACACTATCCTTGTTTGAATTTCTTCTCCCTTCCATCAGTATATTTAATCTCAAGGCAGTTATTCATAATGGCAGCATAGTAGATTCTTTGAGCTCTTAGATATTGCAATTGGTCTTCATCAAAGTCTTCATCTAATGGTTGGAGTTTTAAGCCTGGATAGATTGTCAGAGTCCTTGATTTGGATAGCTTTGGTTTCCTTGCAGCTTGTTTGAATTTGATCCTTTTTACATGGTTGCCTAGAAGTAGCATGTGACCTTTGTTTGTAGACCATTGTAGTATTCCATTAGCAGTTTGCTTTTTGAAATACAAAGATGGTTTCTTGACTTGAATCTTCTTCTCTTCTTGAGGTGGCAAAACAGTTGCAGAAGCCATAGATGTAGATTTTGCTAGGTCACTACTAACAGTATTCACCCTAGACTTAGAGTCTTGTGTTGTGGTGAGGTTACTGTCAGCAATGCCTAAGGCTTGCTGTTTTCCACTCTTCTTTTCATATACCTTTTCTCCACCCTTGTCATCATTCTTCTTTCTGCTTTTATCATCCCTTTTTTTCTTGTCATCACTGCCCTTATATCTCCCTTGATCTCCACCCCTGCTTCCACTTTTATCATGATCATCCTTGTCTTGATTTGACTTTCCACCTTGAGCAATAGGCTTGATGTCTGATTGAGAGTTGATAAACTTCACCAGAATATTAAGAGCCTCCTTTTCAGATTCAGATTTTCCACTCCTTGAATGTAGAACTCCAGCCAGAAACTTTATGGTGGACATGTTGTTTGCTTTTAGATGTTAGCCAAATCTGAAAGCAACAATGTCTTGATCCTTTTCATATAGAATACAATGAGGCTGAGGAACTACTTGAGGCAGTTGAGATTTCATGCACTTGGTGAGAATCTCTTTTAGCATATCATTGTCTGGTGAGTTATTCCTTTCTATCTTCTTGATGATTGTTCCAAGTTCAGAGCTAGACAAAATTTGAAAGGCTTCAATGTGGATGTGAAAGAGGTTCTTGGCAGTGTGAATTAAGATTTCTCTATCATTCGAAAGAATGATGGCATGGGGATTGGTTTGCACAATTTCTCTTCTCATTACAGTGACTAGAAACACATCTTGCACAAGAAGCTTGATGTAGTCAAAGTAATGGAAATTGGCTCTTTTCCTTAACTCTTGTAGATGCTTCAAAAAGGCTATGTCATGGTATAGTCTAGAGTTTGCAGTTTCTTGACATACCCTTTGAGTAAGCACATTTCTGAATTCTGAAGGTTCAGATTGAAGGGATTGTTTAGCAATGTCTGGGATGTCAAATTCATACTCTGACTTCCCTTCAGTTTCAGATGGCTTGGCAACTTCATCTACAACCACTTTCTTTAGCTTGTCATCCTTGGATGTAGATTTCTCAGACTGAGATGACTTAGCAGTTCTTGGTTGGCCACTGTCATTGGTTGTAATGCCTTTGGTTTGAGATTTCTCCCCCTTAGTCTGAGGCTCCCCCTTAGATTTTGAGTTCCTTATTATCCTCTTCTCCCCCTTAGGCTTGTTATCAAGCACAGAGGCTGCAGTAGGAGCCTTTGAAGTTGAAGATTCTTCAAGTAGAGGGATACCCATGTGCTTCATCATGGCAGACAGCATAGATTGCTGATCCAGAAGAGCATTAGCAGTGGTAGTGGCTTGAGTGTTCAATTGCTCAGTTAGATTTGTAACCTTGCCTGCCAGATGGGCATTGGATTCTTTGAGAGACACCACATCCCTTTCAAGAGTATCAACCTTGGTGAGCAGTGCAGTGGCCTTGAAACCAGTTAAGGATTGATCTTGCAGTCTTTTCACTTCAGACTTGGTCATTTCATGCACAGGGACTTCAGTGACCAGCTTGTCTCCATACTGATTTTTGAACAGTGTCCTGAGCATGGCATTGGCCTCTGTAGTCAGGTCAGATAGATTTTGAAATCTGTTTCCTAGGCCTGTGACTGTGTTTGTGAGTTTGGCTAGGCCATTGTCCATCTTGGTGCAGGTGGTGTTGCAGTGTTTGAGATCTTTGACCACACTGTTTAATTGAGGAAATTTAGCATCAAAGGCCCTCTTTACTTCTGCTACTGAAGTGGCTGTCTTGTCACACACCCTGTTGACTTCAGTTTTGACTCCCTTTCCAAGATAGTGTGTAGCCTTGAGGAAACCCTTGTAGGAATCAATTACAGCTTCATACACTTCACCAGGGGACAAGGATTTTGCATTGGAGCCCAGTGAAGTGATGTATTCCTCTCTAAGATATTGAAGTGCTTCACTGAGAGTTACATCATACTTTCCTTGCAGCCAGGCATCTGCATTGCCATCTCTCTCAGCATCATCAATAATCTTGGCCTTCTGCATCTCCACGTCATCCCTATGGCATAGTAGGATGGCCTCATAGTCTGGATTAGAGATGTTGGAGGTGACAAGGTTCTGAGCTATTTTTACAAACTCAGGAATCTGATCCACAATTAAGCTTTGAAGTGCTTCAACCGTCAATTTTTGTGGAACAGACCCTGATCCTGAAGCACTGTCATGTTGCACAGGCTTCGGCCATTGTGACATAAAGTCAGAGCTAGAGCTAGGTAAACTAGACTCCTCAGTTACAGATGCAACTTCTGTAACCGGATGGATTGACTCTACTACTGGTGTCTCCACAGAAGTGGGATGATTTACACCAGCAGTTGACACAGGCACAGAGTCTCTAGTAAAAACTAGTGAAGCCTCTGTGTTTGTGATGGTGTCATTAGGATATGCCCCATCATGCATTCCCTCACCATCTAAATGTGGGTCCTGGGTGGTGAGCAAAGTGTCATGCACTAAGTCACTTGAAATTATTGGCTCATCAAGAGAAAAGAATTCTTGATGATCAATGCCTTGCATCTCAGTTGCCTGAGTTGCAGGTTCCAAAGAAATTTCAGTGTTAGATTCTGGAAGAGGAATGTCTTGTAGAGTAGATTTTGGCAACTCCCCCTGAGAGATAGTGGGAGTTTCAAGTGTGATGTGCTCTTCACTCAGTGTAGTGCCAGCCTTATCACTCCCATGTGTTGACTCAATACAAGAAGGTGCATAGGGGAGGATGCTTGATTCTATAGATGCACCCTGTTGAGAGGATACATCTAGTGAGCTGTTTGCCCCTGATTTTACAACTTCAGCCATTTGTGTGATTGAAGAGGTGGTCTTAGTTTTCTTCTTCTTCTTTGGCCTTTGTAAGGGTGACTCTGGTTCCTCACTTTCTAGACCTAGTTCAATAGCTAATGCTGCTTCAGATAAAATATTTAAGGGTGCAGACATTACTTCCTTTCTCTTCTTTTTACTAACATCACCCTTTTGAGAGGATGATGCAGTTGGTTCAGTAATAGGTAAAGTGTTTGGTTGAGAGGGTTGGTTAGCTAGCCCTAGGTTAGCATTTTGTACTACTTGCTTGGGCTTAGCTAACTCAGACTTAGAGGCAAATGTTGGCATGTTGTGGGGGTAAGTTCTAAACAAACTCTCCATATGGGGAGTTATGTTAAGTCTTACATCCACATCATTCTTAGTCTCCAAATTACCAAAAATGAGTTTGGTCATGGATTTAGGATAGCATATTCTATTTTTATTCATCCCATCTAATTCAATCAATTTATCATCTAAGAAATTAAGGACAGATTGAATAAAATGAGGGAAGGAAATTTCATTACCTCTCTTGGCTGAATTCTTACCAAGTCTCCCATACAGCTCCTGCAGAATGATGAGACCAACGTCTATCTTCTTTCCATAAGCTAAGGCATAGCCTATTTAATGTGCAGGAGTACTGATTTGGTCATAGCTAGATTTTCTTGCAGTGAAGACTTGAAGAAGTGTAGCAAACACATAACTCCATTCCTTCCTCAAATGCTTCCTGTTCAAGTGCCCAAGACTGATTCTGTCTACATATTTGATGAAATCAAGGAAGTCTTCTAATTCAGCATTTGTAGCAAGTGGGTCATACACCTCTCCTTTGGTACCTATCCCAAGTGCCTCATTCATATCCTCTGTGGTGATAGTGAGATTTTTGTCTTGAATCTTGCAGTAGATGATGTACGAGGATATTGCAGAGTCAAGAGCCACCACCTCCACTGTAGCAGACTGCCAAAACTGTTCTAGAATGTCGAGGTACAGAGTTGGGTTAACAGATAGAGCATTCTTAATGTACGATTCAGACATCCACTTCACAAAGCACTTGAAATTGGCGTTGGGTGCTTCAACATCACTAGTTAGAGCAATGAAATTGGTGTTGAACTTTACTGTTGCCATTTGTGTGTGAGAGAGAGAGAGAAGAAATCGAAGGTTGAAGAAGAAATTTAGCTTTTGTAGTTAGGGTTTCAGAGGTTTTTGGAGTTTGGATGCTTGAGAAATCGAATGAAATGAATCGAATAGATGTGAAGTTGTAAAAGTATGAAGTACTTGAATTGTCGATTAGATGTATGTTCTGTATCGACAAGTCAAGCATTCGAGAAGTAAAAAACAACTATTCGAGAAGTCAAGAAAGGCTTATTCGATAACTCAAGCAGGTTGTAGCTCACAGCTGGCAGTTATCTAACTTAGAAATAAATCTAAATTAGGTAAAATATGTTTTTATGAGTAATTCTGAATTCTGAATAAAAATCCAAAATCGGTTAAAATTTAGCGAGAAATCAGCCTTTTCAAATGATTCGAGAACTCAAATATAGTATTCGAGAACTCAGTCAGTCGAGAACTAAAACACTATATTCGAGAAGTCAAGGAAACCTCTATTCGAGAACTCTAAAAGACTCTATTCGAGAACTCGAGAGTGCTCTAATGAGACTTGTTAGAGATGTCGAATAGTGAATCACTTGAGAAGTCTGACTTGTCGAATTATACTCATAGAAACTCAATTTTCACTATCTTTTTAAAATTTACCAGCCATATTCATTCACGAATATTCTAGCAAATCAAACAGTGATTTTCTCAAAATTTCATAGAAATTTCAAGTTAACAAGAGAATATGATTTTCAAAATATGCAACAGATTTGAAATATTTATAAATCATATTTCAGCCAACACTTACTCCAAAAATATTGAGAATTTAGATAAAGTAAGTGTTTACTGCTGCAACAATCTAGATGCTGTATTCACTTAGCCAGAATCTGAAGAATTCAGCATTCCAATCTCACTAACCAACCTTATGAAGGTGGCTTCATCTAATGGCTTAGTGAATATGTCAGCTAGTTGTTTGTCTGTAGAAACATAATGCAACTCAATGGTTCCATTAGCTGCATGTTCCCTTATGAAATGATATCTGATGTCAATGTGCTTTGTCCTAGAATGATTGACAGGATTGGCAACTATAGAGATTGCACTTGTGTTGTCACACATGATTGGAATTCTTTCCAACACAAGTCCATAATCTATAAGTTGATTTCTAATCCAAAGCACTTGAGCACAGCAACTTCCAGCAGCTATGTATTCAGCCTCAGCTGTAGAAGTTGACACAGATTGTTGTTTCTTGCTATACCAAGAGACTAACCTTTGTCTAAGAAACTGGCAGCTACCTGAGGTGCTTTTCCTATCTGTTAGATATTGATTCAAGTGATGATCAGGATCTGGGAATTACTGATGAGATACTGATGCTGACGTCATCAGTAACACATCGTCAGTATTTGAGTAGATCAGGATTACAAGCAGATTTACTTTTGTCCAGAGATTATGGGAAGATTGATTTGTCGGTTCCTGAATTATAGGAATGCAGCTATCATTCAAGATATGTATTAAGAGTCGTATGTAATTGATTTGGTATATCTTGTAATTGATAGAGCAACTGTGTACATTATATAAATACAGTTTAGGTTTTACATGATTGTAATCATATACACGAGTTATTCTGTAACCTAGCAGCTCTTAAGAACATAAGGTTTTCTTAAGAGAGTTTGTAACAGTTTTATATCAGAATTAATAAAGCTGTTATTGATTCATACTTGTGTTATTAAGTCGAAAATCTACACAATTGTATTCAACCCCCTTCTACAATTGTTATTTACTGGACAACAATTGGTATCAGAGCGAAACTGATTAATATTAATCAGAAACGATCTTAAGATGTCAACAAGCAAGTATGAAAGCATCAAAATTCCAATTCTCAAGAAAACTGAGTATCCAACATGGAAGGTGAAAATGCTGATGTATTTGGAAGCAACTGATCCAGACTATCTTGATAGGATCAATGATGGACCATTTCTTCCAACAAGATTAGTTGCAAGAACAGAGACTGTTGCTGAACACTATGTCATTAAGGCAAAGAGTGAGTGGACGACAGAGGAAAAGGCTCAAGTACTCAAAGATGCAAAGGTAAAAAATATTTTGCATAACAGTCTTGATAATGTCATGTCAAACAGGGTAATAGCATGCAAGACTGCAAAGGAAATTTGGGATACTTTGGAAACTCAATGTCAAGGTACTGAATCTATCAAAAGAAACAGAAGGGCTCTGTTGATTCAGGAGTATGAGCATTTCGATGCTAAATCTGATGAAAGCCTTACTGATATGTATGATAGATTTTTGACATTACTGAACAATCTATCACTAGTTGGCAAAGAGTATGATCCAGAGGACTCAAACACCAAGTTTCTCAGAGCTCTAACTGAGGAGTGGGATACTCAAGCTTCAATCATAAGGCATCAATATGATTTGAAGATGCTGTCTCTTGATGAAGTTTATGGGATGCTTAGAACCTATGATCTTGAGGTTCAACAAAGAAAGAATAAGAAGAATGTCAAGGCAAAATCTGTTGCTTTGAATGTTGAATCAAAATCAAAGGGAAAAGCTGATGAGGTTTCTAGCAGAAAGGGTAGAGTGGTAGAGTCAATTCCTGATGACTCTACTGATTCTGATATAATGGAAATGGTTGCTATGATAGTCAAGGGCTTCAAGAAGATGAAGTTCAGAACGGCTAGGAAGCAAGGGAAATTTCAGAAGAGAACCTCCAATGCTGATAAAGACAGGTACAAGAAGAAAGAAGAGAAAAGCAGTAAATTTGACAAGTCAAAAGTCAGATGCTATAACTGTAATGGAATGGGTCACTTTGCAACTGAGTGCAAGAAGACCAAAACCAAAGCTCTCATTTCTTCAAGCAAGGATTGGATGGACTCATCATCTGACTCTGAAGAAGAGAAAGTGAATTATGCTTTGATGGCTAAAACTGATGAGACTTCTGCTGGTGAAAATAAGGTATCTGAAATTTTGTTTGATTTTGATACTAATAATGTCTCTGAGCTAAGATCTTTTCTAAAATCTCTGCATATTAGTTTTAGGAGTCAATCTCTTGAAAATACTAGAATAAAATCTGAAATGGCAGAGGTTGTTAAGAGAAATGATCATCTAAAAGCTGAGTTAATTTTCTTGCAGGAAGTTCAAGCAGAATGTGATAATGCTAAACACATGAAACTTGAAATAGAGTTTAAATGTAATGAACTTGAAATGCAACTTAAAGAGGCAAATGAAAAACTCAGAACCTGGACACATTCTAGAACAAAAACTCATGAAATTATTACTGATAAAAACTGGAAAGAGTGTCTAGGTTATAAGCCAGAGAATGAGAAAAAGGACAAAGAAAAGGTTGTTTCATCTAATCCAGGAAGAGTTATAGTTGATGACTCAACAAATCCAAAAACCTACAGATATGTCACAGACAGTACTAAAACCAAATTAAAACCTGTTAATTATGTGTATCCAGAAAATTCCAAATCTACTTCAGATAAGGGATCCACTTCTACACATCATTCTGAGACTAGAACTGTCAAAAACAAGAATGTAGGTTTGTTGTCTAAGAAACAATTAAGGGATAGAATCTGTGAAGTAACAGATAGGAAGAAAGCTCTAACTGTCAAAAGGAACAGGAATGGTAAAGTTGGAATAAACAAGGAGAATAATTATAAGTATATTCCAAATGCACCAAGGAAAGTATGCTTTAACTGTGGTAACTCTAATCATCTTGCTATTGATTGCAGGAGGAGTAAAAAGAAGGCTACTGTAGTTCCTAAGTCTGACATTAGGAATAAATCAGTATTTTATAAACCACAGAATCCTTGTTTCCATTGTGGCAGTGAATGGCATTCTATTTATACATGTGAAGAATACCATAATTTGTATTATAATTATTATGAGCCTTTGCCTAAGTTCAATAAAAGTGCAAATTTTGGAAAAACAAAGAACTTGAACACTAAGCATGCATCTGTTAAGAAAAAGACTAATTCTGATGGACTCAATCCTGATGAAGGTGTTTTTACAAGAAAATCTTCTGCTGCTAAAAATGTTAAGTTGCATGAAAAGAGAACCCAACAAGTGTGGGTTCTTAAAAATTCTAACTGAATTCTTTGTGATTCTGATTGCAGGGTAAAAAGAAAAATGTGTTAGTCATGGATAGTGGATGCTCTGTGTACATGACTGGAGACAAAACCTTGCTATCAGAATTTGAGGAGAAGGCTGGCCCAACTGTGTCTTATGGAGATGGCAACATTGGACAAACCTTGGGATATGGCAGTATTGTAATTGGAAATGTCATCATTGAAAAAGTAGCTCTGGTGAAAGGACTCAAACATAATCTGTTAAGTGTTAGTCAAATCACAGACAGAGGTTATCGTGTCAATTTCAATGATACTCATTTTGAAGTTATCAGCAAATCTTCAGGGAAGGTTGCATTAACTGGTCAAATACATGGTAACATTTATGAAGCCAACATTCACACCAATACTGATAATTCAGCTACATGCCTTATCAGCAAAGCTTCTGTAGATGAAAGTTGGAATTGGCACAAGAAGCTTTCTCATCTCAACTTCAACAATATAAATGAGTTGGTTAAGAAAGACTTGGTAAGAGGATTACCAAAGGCATTGTATACTCCTGATGGACTCTGTGATGCTTGTCAGAAGGCTAAACAGAGAAGGACATCATTTAAGAGTAAATCTGAATCCTCAATTGATGAACCATATCACATGCTTCACCTTGACTTGTTTGGACCAGTGAATATTATGTCCATCAGTAAGAAAAGGTATACTCTAGTCATTGTTGATGAATATACTAGATTTACCTGGGTTTATTTTCTGCACAGAAAAGATGAAACTGCTGAAATACTGCTGGACCATGTGAGGCTCATTGAAACTGGCACAAAATACAAAGTCAAGATTCTGAGAAGTGATAATGGGACTGAATTCAAGAATTCAGCAATTGAAGAGTTCTGCAAATACAAAGGAATAGTTCAACAATTCTCTGCTCCTGGCACACCTCAGCAAAATGGAGTAGTTGAAAGAAAGAACAGGACTCTTATTGAAGCTGGCAGAACTATGTTGGAGGAAGACAAACTACCTACATATTTCTGGGTAGAAGCAGTCAACACAGCATGCTACACTCAGAACATCACCTTAATCAACAGACATGGTGTGACTCCTTATCAGATGATTAAAGAAAAGAAGCCAAGTTTGAAGCATTTACATGTGTTTGGCTGCAAGTGCTTTGTTCTAAGACCTCATCCTGAACAGCTAGGAAAATTTGAGACAAAAGCTGATGAGGCCATCTTTATTGGCTATCCAACAACAAGAGCCTTTAAAGTCTACAATCTAAGAACAAAGACAGTCATGGAGTCTATTAATGTATCTTTTGATGATAGAAAGATAACAGGGATTATAGAAGACTCTCATGATAGTTTGATCTTTGAAAATGAAGCTACCAAGATTTCTGATGAAGTCATGTCAGATACTGATAATCCATCAGATCCTGACGACCGATCAATTCCTGATCAAACAACAGTTACTGATGATGACTCAAATAATGCAAATGTTGAGGGGGAGCAAGAGCAAGACATCACCAGTACTGATACAACTCAAACATCAAGTAGAGACTCATCAGAAAAAGGTTCAAGTGACAATCCTGACAGTATATCAGGAAGAGATAGCACTATCTCAGGGGGAGCTTCTAGCAATTCTAGTTCTTTTGAAGATAACACCAATCCAGGGGGAGCATCTAGTTCAAGAAATGACTTACCATCAGCAAGGAAATGGACTAAAAGTCATAATCCTGATTTAATTATTGGGAATCCTGAAGCAGGTGTTAAGACAAGAAGTGCAACTCAGAATGAATGTTTATATAATAACTTTCTGTCAAAGGAGGAGCCTAAGAAAGTTGAAGATGCACTTAAGGATGCTGATTGGGTAACAGCTATGCAAGAAGAACTGAATGAGTTTGAAAGAAATGAAGTCTGGAAACTAGTACCAAGGCCAAAGGGTAGGTCTATTGTGGGTACAAAGTGGGTATTCAGAAACAAGACAGATTCAGATGGCACAATTGTGAGGAATAAAGCGAGGCTAGTAGCAAAGGGGTATTCTCAACAGGAAGGAATAGATTATGATGAGACTTTTGCTCCTGTTGCAAGACTAGAGGCCATCAGAATTTTTCTGGCATATGCAGCCCACAAGAAGTTCAAAGTATTCCAGATGGATGTGAAAAGTGCATTCCTCAATGGAGAATTAGAAGAGGAGGTATATGTTGAGCAACCTCCTGGCTTCATTGATCCCAAATATCCAGATCATGTCTATAGACTGGATAAAGCACTTTATGGACTAAAGCAAGCTCCAAGAGCCTGGTATGAAACCCTAGCTCAATTCTTACTGGAAAGTGGATTCAATAGAGGTACAATTGATAAAACCTTGTTTCATTTGAATCATGGTAAGGATTTGCTGTTAGTTCAAATATATGTTGATGATATCATTTTTGGGTCAACTAACTCTAAGCTGTGTGAGAAGTTTTCAAAGCTAATGCAGTCTAGATATCAAATGAGCATGATGGGAGAAATGAGCTATTTCTTAGGTTTGCAAGTTAAACAGACTGATGATGGGATTTTTATCAATCAGTCAAAATATACAAAGAATTTACTGAAAAGGTTTAACATGCAAGATAGCTCTACAGCTTCAACTCCTATAGCTACAGCTACAAAGCTTGATCCTGATCAAGGAACAGAGGTAGATGTAACCAACTACAGAGGGATGATTGGCTCACTCTTATATCTAATTGCTAGCAGACCAGATATCATGTATGCAACCTATCTATGTGCAAGATTTCAAGCAAATCCCAAGGAACCACATCTCATTGCAGTGAAAAGGATTTTCAGATATCTTAATGGCACTTCTTCTCTCGGCCTTTGGTATGCTAGAGAATCAGACTTTAGTTTATGTGGTTACTCAGATGCTGATTTTGCAGGATGCAAAATAGACAGGAAAAGTATTTCAGGCAGTTATCAGTTTCTTGGAGGAAGACTAGTTTCTTGGTTTAGTAAAAAGCAAAAGTCTATCTCCACATCAACTGCAGAAGCTGAGTACATTGCTGCTGGAAGCTATTGTGCTCAGATCATGTGGATAAGAAATCAGCTAATGGACTATGGTTTGTCATTTTCAAAAATACCTATTTATTGTGATAACCAAAGTGCTATTGCCATGACAGGAAATCCAGTTCAACATTCTCTCACTAAGCACATCAGTATCAGGTATCACTTCATAAGAGAACAAGTACTGGAAGGGACAATTGAACTTCATTTTGTTCCTACTGATCAACAGTTAGCTGATATATTCACCAAGCCACTACCCGAGACTACTTTTACAAAGTTGGTGAACGAACTTGGAATGGTAAACTATGGCAATTCTTGAGAAAAAGAAGTCATCAGATACTGACGACTTGCAAATACTGATGAAAAGTCAATCCTGACAATGGTCAACGTCGAATCCTGATGCGACGGTTCGATTATCAGTATTATGTTCAGAATCTAACTGTCTTCGTTTTATGTCAATTTCCTGATTAAAACTGTGATTAATGTTATTGAACTCCTGATAATGTGATCACTTTAATTAGTCCTCATATTTATTTCTCAGATAATATCTCAGTTAATAACATGATAAATCAGGAATACATTGAATAGAATAGAGAAACTGAATTTTTTCATTGATAATAAGAAAGAGATTACATTCAAAGATTACATCTTTTTGTTCTCTATCTACTAATCTATTCAACAGAACCAAACCAATCCATTGTTAGTAGCCATCCCAGATCCCATCTTTGCCACTTTGTTTGGGTGGAGGTCGACAGGGATAAGGTTATTTTTGGTGACATATTCATTAACAATGGTTGATGGAGTTGGATGAGGATGCCTTAGATGAAAGCCATGCTAATGTTGCTTGAAGGGCAGCATCGATGTCAATCACTTTTGCAGGTTTTTCCTTCTCAATCTCTTCAAGACAAGCATCCATCTGAAGCCACAATGTCTCGAGCTACCTTTCCTGGTCAAACGCTTCAAACTCTTCATGAGTATAGCTAAAGATGTCTCTTTTTTCTAAAAGATGGAGATTCTTTTCTTTGATGGTAAGGTTCGACATTGTTGTAAAATTTTGCTGTGAAGGGTTTTTCTTATTTTTTTCAGGAGAGAATGAAGGGTTAAGAAAATAATGGACAAAGCTGAAGAGATTAAATAGAGAAGGGTGGAACAAGAATATGAAACGATTCATATTTCTGGTGTAAGTACCAGGTATTCTTTGATTGTGATGTTTTAAATTTCTTTATTTAAAACAAATTACCTTGTTTTATTTTAATCACAATCTTATTTCTCAAATAATACGAGCGTGTGTGTTTCACTCAATCATTACATATAGTTACATATGGTAAGTCGTGACGCGTGCAATCATCACCACTCTCTCACGTAATTTGGTCCATTACTCAAGTATGCACGAATAGATTACTGACACCTGTTTTTGAGAAATCATTAGTATTGTCTAAATATCAATTTAGTTTACAAATTGATTTATTATTCTCAAAACTATCAGTAATACTTCATCTCTTTATCTCTGCTCTCTCAAACCCTAAATTCTCGTGTTTGCAATTTCAATGGAGAAATCAACTTTCATTAACAGAAAGGTCGTAATCAATGGAGTTACTTTTAACACAAATAACTTCACTGCAGTTCTAGATCATCAGGACTTGCCCAATGATTTCCACATTATACAGGACTTTTTGGCCTCAAGCCCAATAAATTATGCTCTAACCCAACCTGCCAAGATATATTTTAAGTCTGTAATGCAGGTTTGGAACACAAGTGTCTTTGGGAAAGGACTTCCATCAGAAAAGCCTCAAATGAGCTTTGAGTATAATAATGTTACGTACTATGTGACTCCTGAGATTGTCGCTGAAGCTCTACACTTACCATCAATTATTGGTAAGCCGGTATTCAAAGTTCCTGATACAAGACTCCTTGAGTATGTTGTAAGTTTGGGTTACAATGGAGCACCAAAGAAGTTTGGAGAGCTCTACAGAACAAAGCTTAAGAAGGAATGTAATTTCTTCTTTGACACTATCAGCAGATGTTTCTTGAATAAAGTGTCAAATTTTGATGCTTTACCCACAGGTTCAGCCAAAATTGGGTATTCTCTAATTCATGATCTCTCATTTGATTATGGGTCTTTTATACTAAAGGCATTAAGTGAAAGAAAAGCAGATAAATGTGGTTATGTTTGCTTTCTTAGATTTTTCCAATTAATATTCTCTCACTTATGTCCTCATGCTGTTTTTGAGAATGATACAATTTTGCCTATATGTAAAATCTCAGAAAACAATATAAAGAGTCTAATCAATTCTGATAAGGCAAATAGGTTTGATGGAACTCCATACATTCCTGATGAAGTATGGTCTCTTTTAAGAAAGAGAATGCCTATTCAATATGGCCCAACAACTGGTGCTATGGGACAGGACCTTACACATTCTATTCCTGACACAAGCACACAACCTAAACACTCTTCTAAACAGTCAACCACCTCTGATGTCTCACAAAAGACATCAGTTGTAAAATCAAAGAAATTAGCTAGATCTGATGTGTCTGAGAGACAATCAGGATCAAAGGATTTCTCCACTCCAACTCACTCTCAAATGAAGTTACAAGGGGGTGAACAAGGGGTACAGGGTGCATCTGGTCTGAATAGAGAAACAGGAGTAAAGAGGAAAGTTAGTCAAAGAGCTGATTCTGATTCTGATTCTGATGATGACACAATGCCTATATCAGTTTTGATGAAGAAAAAGGAGATTGATGCTGTTAATACTAGAGAAGTGGCTGTCTCTAAGAAGCCACAGAAAAGAAGAAGATTAATCAACAAAGGCAAATTTGTTGTTCCTATAGAATTACATAATCTTACTGATGCTATGGAGAGCAATCCTGATGTATCTACTAATCCAGATGGATCATCAGTTCCTGACACTACTGTCAATCCTGACATCTCTACACCTGATAATTCACCTGTGAAGACTGTTGAGATCTCTGATTCTCCAGCACCTGTATCTCCAAAGAGAAGAATTATTGAGGTGTCTGTTGATCAAGTAAATGCTATTGCTGCTCAGTTGGGTTTCAAACCTTCACCACTTGAAAAGAAAACTGCTGCAGCAAATGTCTTTCATAGACAGAAGAAACAGAAGACTACTATGTCACCTCTAAAAGGATCAAGCCCACAAGAACCTGAACTTCAAAGGAGTTCAGCAGCTTTTGCAGATCCAGTCACACAAGAACCACCTACTCAAATTGTGGGTGCAGACAATTCTGAAGGAATAGTCCCACAAGAACCACTTTCTCAAAGGGAAGGTGAAGACAAGAATATTCCTGCCCCACAAGAACCATCTTCTCAAAGTGAAGATGCTGGCAAAGTCACAACAGTAAAGGAGTTTCCTGACAATGCTCAAGGGGCTTCTGAATTCGAAATTGACTTAGTTCAAAGTCTGGCTGATAAAGCTGCTCATGTCAAGCACATTGCTGAATGTGATGAGATACTAAAGGACACTGCACTTGAGGGAAGCACACAAGAACCTTTAACTCAAAGTGTTGAAGAAGCTTCACAACCTCAGACTACACAAGAACCATCAGTAGTTAATACTGATGCAAGTCATGCTTTAGTTGTAGTTGTCAATCCTGATGTAAGTACTATTGATCCACTTATTCCATTGCTTATCGAGCCAATTTCTGCAAGGCCAATGGATTCTTTAACTACTTCGTCAGGTAACATCTCTCTCTCTACTTCTCTTAACACTGATAGTATGATTACAGATAGACCTAATATAAGGGATACCTCTATTTGTATGACTTCAGTCCACTCTTCTCAGCCACCTCTTATTTCTTCACAAATAAAAATGAGCCAAAGCTTTTCTAGTGAGGATGAGAGAAAACAATTAGAGAAAAAGAAGAGTGATGAGAGGCAGTCTCCTGAACTGGCAAAAGGAGAGGTAGAAAAGAGTGAAAAGTTGTTAACTTCTAGTGAGGTAGCAGTTACTATTGACAGTAACTTAGGTAACACTGTGAGAAGTGATGAGATCACTTTAAAAAGAACGAGAGATTTAGGAAATGTTACTATTCTGTCTGCAGGTCATCAGGATTCACCAGCTACATCTACTGGTGACTTGAAAATGAAAGGTGTTATGCATCCTGATGATAATGTTGATGATAAGATTCCGACTAATAAATCTGGTTCAAATTCAGATGATGATCCTGATGATGCTGATTATGTTGAAGCACTTTATGTTCAGGCTGCTGTAAGAGCGAGTCTACGTTCTGGTACTCAGGCTCAGGCTTCTTCAAGCAAGTATCCAGAATCTTACAGTAACAAGGGTGAATACAACAATATTACTCCTGATCATATTCAAGCTCTAAGGAGGTATGAATGGGATACTGAATGGGATAAGCCTACTGCTTCTATAAACTTTCCCAATGCTCTCTTTCATTCCTCGCATATAGCTTCCAAGTTGTCTAATTCTGATCTCAAAGATCATCTGAAGACTACTACTATCTGGACAAAGGGATTGAAAGATGAGATTGCTTCTGTAAAGAAGAATAATGATCAGTTTCATGCTCGTTTTCTTAAGGATCATTTTGAAGTTGCATCTGCTTCGCAGCTTAAATGTTTAACTACTGATGTTAATACAAGGATGAACTCTGTAGAAACTAAAGTTGATACCTTGTCTTCTAAGGTCGATAATATTGAAGAAACTCTCAAACTAATCTTATCTTTCTTTCTTGATGAGGATTCTGATGTCAAAAAGGGGGAGAAGATAGTCAAAACAAAATGCTCACCTAATCCAGTTGTACAAAAGGATGATGATATTTCTGGAAATGATGGTGGTGCTAAGTCACATAAAGTTAAAACCCCTGATGCTGCTTTAGTAACAAAGAGAAGTCAATCTAATACTCAAACTAGGCAGTCAACTCATGTTTCTAGATCTGGTAAGAAGACAGTGACAACAATGGTACAATCTCAGAGTCTGACAGAAGAATAGTTTGTGACACCTGGTCAAACTCTGTCAACCATTCCTGAGGATGATGTGTATGTGGAACAGGATGAAGATGCTGCTAATCTGTTTCATGAACTTGACACAGGGGATGGTCGTGTTCTTAAATTGTTTCATAAAGACAAAAGAGTTCAACAGTATCATGCTGAGAAGGCGCTTATCTTAACTACTGGAGAGAATCCAAACATGACTACTGATGAGTTCTTAGAAGAATAGAACAGGATTCTTGAAGAAATTGCAAGACAAAATGAAGCTCCTACTGCAAGAAGAGGAAGAGGCAGAGGAGGAAGATACAGAGGTAGAGGAAGAATACCTGCTCAAACAAGTACAAGGCAAACAAGATCTAGTGGAATCAAGTTAAAAGATGTTTCTGAGAATGAAAAGAAGAAAACTCCACTATCTCTTGCACTAACTCCGGACAACAGATTCAATGCTCCTGAAGAAATTGAAGAGGAGATATTGCCTTTAAAAAGAAAGAGCAAGGTTGCTGTTCAATCTACTGTATCTAATAAGAAGTCAGTTTTTGGTTCAATTCTTGATGTTGTCTCTGATTCTGGAGAAGCTGAAATTTTAAAAGGACTTAAGATTATGATTCTTAAGGTTGTGGTTGAATTTCACAATATGGAAGTTATTGAAGATACACTGAAGTATGAGCAAGAAAATTTCAGAAGATTTGAAAGAGAAAGTGAAATCAGAGCTAAAGCAAGAGAAGCAGAAAGGATAGCAACCAGAGATTACTTGAAAAATGTTCATAAATCTAACAGGAAGTTATGGTATGATAAAAGTAAATCTGGTCCTGAACATCAGCAATATTATCCAACAGATGAGAAGAAGAAGAGCAAGAAAAAGGAGAAGAGTGAGTGTGATTATAGGAAACCAATTGTTTTCAAATCTGCAGGACTGATAACAGAATCTTCTTTGATTAATGAATCTTTATTGATTGTTAAATCAAAGTCTACTGCATTTTTTGCTGAAAATCCACCAAAGTGGGTAAGTATGCAATCTGGTTTGAAGGGATTGGAACCTGGAACAAGAGGAGGTATTGGATATAATAATGCACAGGTTGTTTTTATTGTACAAACTGAACAACATGCTCTAGTTGACAAGATTGGTGATGAGTTAACTGTTAATCATCTCTGGAAACTTGAAGCTGTTGCTATCATTGCTGATTGTCATGCTGGTGCCAAGAAAGTAGAAAAGATGTTATACTTCATGAAAGACAGAAGTGTAAAGAAGATTGCTATTCATGAGTTGTTGTGCAAATCTGCAAAAGAGATGAAATATGTTCTGTATCTGCTCAGATGTAAAAGCATCAATGCTAAGGAAAGAGAAGTCTACTACAACTGGTATGTTATGATTTACAGGACAATCAGACAGAGATTTATGGATGGAGGAACGAGGTATGATGGCAATTATATTCTTATGTACTTAAATTTAAGAGGCATAGAGGTTGAAATGAAGAAAGGTACTGCTGTTAGAGAAGAGTATCTAGGCATGGAACAACTGTCTCTTAATCCAGATGGGAAGGAGATTGCTTATGTGTTGCTAGGTGATTTAGATCTTCCAAGAAGCTCAATTCAGAATCTCAGGGCAGCTATCTATCAGATTAATGAGGAAGACGAAGTACTCAAAAATCTGAAAAAGAAACTGATTCAAATTCTTGAAAGCAAGGAAGAAGAATTGATATCTGACTTTTTGAAGATGAATCTGTTTTATCAAAGAATTTCTGAAACAGTTCCTGATGAATTTTAGAAGGTATTTTATTTTGAGTTTTTGACATCTTTGAATCAAGGAATTTGTGCTTTATTTCACAAAGAACAAATTGGGGGAGATTGTTAGATATTGATTCAAGTGATGATCAGGATCTGGGCATTACTGATCAGATACTGATGCTGACGTCATCAGTAACACATCGTCAGTATTTGAGTAGATCAGGATTACAAGCAGATTTACTTTTGTCCAGAGATTATGGGAAGATTAATTTGTCGGTTCCTGAATTATAGGAATGCATCTATCATTCAAGATATGTATTAAGAGTCGTATGTAATTGATTTGGTATATCTTGTAATTGATAGAGCAGCTGTGTACATTATATAAACACAGTTTAGGTTTTACATGATTGTAATCATATACACGAGTTATTCTGTAACCTAGCAGCTCTTAAGAACATAAGGTTTTCTTAAGAGAGTTTGTAACAGTTTTATATCAGAATTAATAAAGCTGTTATTGATTCATACTTGTGTTATTAAGTCGAAAATCTACACAACTATATTCAACCCCCCTTCTACAATTGTTATTTACTGGGCAACACTATCCACTCTGCATCCAGCATAATCAGCATCAGAATAACCAACCAGATTGAACCCTGTGTCCCTAGGATACCATAGTCCCAAGTTTGGAGTGCCCTTCAGATATCTAAAGATCCTTTTTATAGCAACCAAATGTGATTCTTTTGGATTTGATTGAAACCTTGCACACAAGCATGTAGCAAACATGATGTCTGGCCTACTTGCAGTGAGGTAGAGTAGAGAACCAACCATGCCTCTGTAGACTGAGATATCTACTTTCTTGCCTTTAGCATCTTCATCCAATTTAGTGGCAGTGGCCATGGGTGTCTTTGCAGGTGAGCAGTCTTCCAAGTCAAACTTCTTCAATAAATCCTTGATATACTTGGTCTGACTGATAAAGATACCATCATTCCTTTGACTGACTTGCAACCCAAGAAAGAATGTCAACTCTCCCATCATACTCATCTCATATCTGCTCTGCATGAGTTTAGAAAATTTCTCACCCAGTTTCTCATTTGTAGAACCAAAAATGATATCATCCACATAGATCTGAACTAAGATAAGATCATCACCATGCTTCTTGTAAAACAATGTCTTGTCCAGTGTGCCTCTAGTGAATTGATTTTCAAGAAGAAATTGTGATAAAGTATCATACCATGCTCTTGGAGCCTGCTAAGTCCATACAATGCTTTAAGCAATCTGTAGACAAATTCTGGGAAGTGTGGATCCTCAAAACCAGGTGGTTGTTGCACATAAACTTCTTCTTCCAACTCTCCATTAAGAAATGCACTCTTAACATCCATTTGATATACTTTAAAGTTTGAATGAGCAGCAAATGCCAAGAATATTCTGATGGCTTCCAATCTAGCAACAGGAGCAAATGTCTCATCATAATCAATGCCTTCCTGTTGAGAGTATCCTTTTGCAACCAACCTTGCTTTGTTCCTTATAATTACACCATCTTCATCCATCTTATTCTTTAGAACCCATTTTGTTCCAACAATGGTTCTGTTCTTTGGTGCAGGCACAAGTTCCCATACTTTGTTCCTTTCAAATTGATTCAGCTCCTCTTGCATAGCAATAATCCAATCTGGATCCAACAGTGCATCATCAAGTTTCTTAGGCTCAACTTGTGATAGAAAACAGCCATAGAGGCACTCATTCTGAGTTGCTCTCCTAGTCCTTACTCCTACATTAGGATCTCCAATGATTTGCTCTGCAGTGTGTGATCTATCCCATTTCCTTGAGTGGTCAGCCTGATTTCTCATTCTTGATGTTGCTTCATCATCCACATCATGGTCATTCTCATTTCCTCCCCCTGTGAAGTTGCCACTACTCACAGGTGTGTCTTGGATGCTTGTTCCTTCACTATTGATTGACACAAATTCTTCTCTTGTATCATCATTCACTTGAGTTTGTTGAACTCGAGTTTCAACTTCAGTTTCAGTCTCTTCATCAGAATCATCTAGATTATCAAACTTCAATGGATCTTTATCTTCATCATTGGCTTCTTCTAATCCAGGTAGTTTGCTGTCATCAAATGTCACATCTGTGCTTTCCATAACTTTCTTTTGACTGATGACATAAACCTTGTATGCAATTCTTTCCATAGAGTAGCCAAGAAAAATTCCTTCAAATGCTTTTGCATCAAATTTTCCAACATATTCAGAATTATCCTTCAATACAAAGCATTTGCTCCCAAAAGTATGAACATACTTTAGAGTGGGCTTCTTTCCAGTCATCAAATTATAAGGTGTCTTTCCAGTGTTTTTGTTGATGAGGGTTCTGTTCTGGATATAGCATGCAGTGCTCACAGCCTCAGCCCAAAAACATGTAGGCATTTTTGCATCAAGTAACATTGTTCTAGCAGCCTCAATTAGAGTTCTATTCTTCCTCTCAACAACTCCATTTTGTTGTGGAGTCCTTGGAGCTGAGAATTGCTGAGAAATACCATTCTTTTTACAGAATGCTTCAAGTATGGCATTTCTGAACTCTGTTCCATTATCACTTCTCAGTGCAATCACACTTGCATTGTTGGCCTTTGCTTCCTTGTCAACTTTCTTTATATGCTCAATGATTACTTGTGGAGCCTCATCTTTTGATGCCAGAAATTCCACCCATGTATACCTTGTAAAATCATCAACCATCACCAAGGCATACTTCTTTCTTCCTAGTGACATAATGTTGACAGGCCCAAACAAATCCATATGAATGAGTTGTAGGGGCTTGGTTATTGATGTCACTGTCTTTGTCTTGTGGCTTGATCTTTTCATCTTTCCTTTTTGACAAGCCTCACACACTCCTTCTTGACAGAATTCAAGTGTGGGCATGCCTCTCACTAACTCTCTTTTGACTAGAGAATTAATGGCTTTGAAGTTCAGGTGTGATAGTTTCTTGTGCCACAGCCAACAATCTTCATTTGATGCTTTTGAGTAAAAGCAACAAATTTTGTCCTTGTTTGCAGAATCCATATTAGCTACAAACAGGCTTCCCTTCCTCACTCCAGATAGAGCAAAATCACTAGTCTTCTTGTGAGTGATCAAACATTCATCTTTGTCAAAATCCACCTTGAATCCCCTATCAGTAAACTGACCAACACTTAGCAGATTATGCTTGAGCCCCTTGACTAGTGCTACATCTTCAATGATGACATTACCAACTTTCAACTTGCCATATCCCAATGTGTTACCCATGCTGTCATCTCCAAAAGCAACCATTGGGCCAGCCTTTTCCTCATATTGTGATAGCAGGGCCATATCACCAGTCATATGATTTGAGCATCCACTGTCTAAAATCCACATGACCTTCTTTTCACTTTTTTTGCCCTGCAAACACAAAGGTATTACTTTTCCTTTGGTACCCAAACAAGTTTGGGTCCATGTGACTTAGAAACAGTTTTATCATAAACAACATGCTTGTCAACTTTCTTGGCATTAGTCTTCTTGTCACTGTTAGAAGTCTTAGAACCTGAGGTTTCAGACTTAGGTGACAGAGGTACCTTCCTAGCTTTAGGAGGACTCGAAGACTTTGACCTGGTGTAGTGTGTGTGAGAATTGTGACTGATACAACCATCAATGAATTGCCTTCTCAGATTGAAACAACTAGTCATAACATTCATATTGCATGGCTTACAGTCAAATTTATCACAAAATGGTGCATCTCTATGTCTTAGAGGCACAGAACAATCATAGAAAGGTTTAGATACACTACCAGCAGGTTTCTTGCATGCATGAGTTAAATGATTGGTACTGAAACAGTTCTGACAAGTTTTCCTAGGGGCATTAGTCATATAAGCATAATTGTTATCCTTGTTAATCCCTAACTTGCCATTTCTGTTCTGTTTCTTCTTAGTCACTTTCTTTTCTGATTCACTCTTCCCAGCTGAAACAAAGTTAACAAACTTCTTAGGTCTTGGCCTATCAACTACTGGCTCCTTGTTTTTTGACTTGACACTCTCACTCTTGGATGATGCTTGTTGTTCATTTGATTGTGCCTAATCCTCATCATTCAACATTTGTTTGATGAGTAAGGCATCCTCATCAATTTCAAATGTTGGTTCCTTAAAAATTGGATTTTCAGTCTTTTTCAAAATGTGAGGCACTTCCTCATGAACAACTGTGTCATCTTCAATGACAGCATAGCCTTTTCTCTGTTTAAGAGTGTCATAATCAAGTCCAATAGCAGCTTTGGGTTTTGCTTAAATTTTCTCACAGTAGGATTTCACTAGACCAGATGATTTCTTGAAAGTTTTTAGTTTGAATTCATTTTCAGCTAATTCATCCCTAAGAGCCTTTTCAACCTGACTAGCACACAACACCTTATTCTGCAGATATTCAACTTCTTTCTTAAGGTTTTCTATTTGCATAGTAGTTAGCTCAAGTTCCTCATTCTTTTTGGTTAACATTTCATTTCTAGTAGACAGTTTAGCAATCTTTTCATTATCAGCAGTCATACTAGTATGAATGTTAAACATTTCAACAGATAGTTGTTCAATCATGCATTTATACTCTGAAAAAGACATGTCTATAGTAGTGAGAGATGGTACCTGAAGGTCTGATGGAGATGTGTCATCCTTGGAATTGGCCATCAAGGCATAATTGCAGAATTCTTGCTCCTCTCCATCACTGTCAGAATCATCCCAACACTTCTCTTCAGCTATGTAGGCCTTACCTTGTGTCTGCTTTTTTAGAAGGGCCTCATACTTAGCTTCAAGCTCAAGATAATCTCTATCCTTCTTTTTAGGCTTCTTGCATTCACTGGAAAAATGCCCTAGGTCATTGCATCTATAGCACCTTACAGATGACCTATCCACATGGCTGGTTTTAAACTTATTCTTGTTTGGTTTCCCAGGTGCCTTGCTTTTGTTGAATGAATGGTTTTGGGTTTTGGGTTTGAAGGGTTGATTCCTTTTGAATCTGATGTTTGGAAATTTTCTGGCCATGAAAGCATATGAAGTGTTTTCCATCCCATCTAGTTCTTCAAGAGTGTAAAACTCTTCTTCCTCCTTCTCCTCAACAGGTTCACTTACCTCAGGTTCAGTTTCTTCCTCTTCCACTACCTCCTCTATCCTTAACTGACTTGTGGATGCTTCTAGGTCTTGAATAGATTTGTTGACAATTAAGGCACATGATGTGTTTACCATTCTGCCTTGATTTGCTTGGATAGCCCTTTTCTGAAGCAACTCAAGCTCATGAGTTTTTAAGACTCCATAGAGCACATCATATGTAACTTTGTTCAAATCTCTTTCCCTTAGAGAAATGACCCTTTGCTCTAGATGGTTTGGTGAGGATAGCAGAAACTTCATGTTTAACTCCTTGGTACTGTAAACCTTGCCATTCATCTGTAACTCAGTAACTAGCTTGTGAAATCTCTCAAACATCTCAGTAATGCTTTCCTTGGGCTGTGCCATGAAAGCCTCATACTGTGTGACCAGTATCTGTTTCTTGTTTTCCTTAACCTCATCAGTTCCTTCACACAACACCTCAACGTGATCCCACATTTCTTTGGCAGATGTACATTATGCAATGTTTGCAAACATTGACATGTCCATGGAATCAATGATAAGCAACATGAGGTGGCTGTCAAGATCAACCTTCTCCCTTTCTGATTCTGTCCATTTTGATGGATCCTTGGCCTCATAAGATCTTGGGATAGTTGTGGTTCCAACAGTATTCTCTGGTATCTCTTGTTGTGGAACAAAAGGACCATTATTAAAAATCTCAGGATACAAAGGATGAGAGGCTTTGATGAACAACATCATCTTTATCTTCCAGAGGTTAAAGTTATCTTTGTCAAACTTAGGGACTTTCACCGTTCCTGTAGTCTTTGGTGTATTCGAACTCAAGATCGTTTTTCTGTTTTTGAATAAACAGCCCGCTCTGATACCACTTGTTGAGTATTGAATACGATAAAAGAATACAGAGGGGGGGTGAATGGATTCTTGAACTTTTCTTCTTCGAGTCTATGTAGCAGGAGTGTTTGTGTGTGCAAGATTGAAGGTGCGGATAAAGAATAACACAAAACACAATATCACTTTAATCTAATGTATTATTAGATAAAGGTTGCTACAATCTGTGAATACAAATGATAGTATTCTCAGCTTCGTTTTTCTCAGAGAGATACAGCTTACAGTGTATGAAGAACTTGACTCACAAAGTTACTAAGTTAATTGACTAAGGAAGTGAGGCTGTATCCTTATAGAACATGGATACACCCTACTTACTACAAATAAGGTAGTTGAACAAATTACTTTCTAGTCTGTCTATCCTTTTTGAGTAAGTGTCCAAATGGTTACAGATTTGACTTTGCAAAGCCTGTTCAGATCCACTTCTTTAGCCCCTTGTCTCTTCTATATCTCTCCAAGCTTCCTTGTAGGCTTTCCAGAGCACGTTACAGATTGTGGTCCATAAAGTGCATTGGCTTGTTGCAGGTTTCTGACTTGTACAATTTCTTCAGTATTTTGTCTCCAAGAATGTATTCGACAAGTGACTAAGTAGTTGATTCGAGAACTAGAATTGACTTGATCGATAACTCTGAGTTCTCGAACACTGTTATATTGACATATCGAATTACTTCTCGAATAGCTCTTTTCTTCAGGATTCCTTGAGTTGTCGAATAGAACACTTGACTTGTCGAATCCTTGAGATATCGAATAGCTTTCTGAGTCTTTGAGATATCGAATGGAACTTTGACTTGTTGACTCCTTGAGAACTCGAATACTACTTTAACTTGTTGACTTCCTGAGTTCTCGAATAGAGTACATAGACATATCGAATCTCTGAGATATAGAATGAGATATCGAACAGTGTATTCAGAGATATCGAATAGTGTCTTGAGATATCGAATCCCTGACTTCTCGAATGCTGGACTTCTCGAATAGACAAATATACTTCTCGAATTGGTACTTAGGCAAATTCTTCATTTCTTCAAATCCCAACTGTGATTATTTGACAGTCTTTATCTTCTTGCTTGAGGCATGAACCTTGGAACTTCTTTCAAGCATTATTCTAGACTCTATAAGTACAGTTACACAACTAGGATTTGATGCCTACTGTAAGTACAATACAAATAGAAACTCTACAACTAGAGGTTCCCTCAGTTAAGAGGTCATGTAAGTAATGCAAAGCATTACAAACAATTAGGCTTGTTATTAGATGTATACAGGCATGCCTCTGTAACTAACATTATTATTATTATTATTATTATTATTATTATTATTATTATTATTATTATTATTATTATTATTAAATTTAATAATAATAAAATCCGGATCACACTTTATTCGAATGAAATTTTATCCTAGTGGGACACCTCCGATTACGAACCGAAATTATCCAAAATTTGGACAAAATAAATAATATTTATGAAAAGAAAATTTTCTCGATCAGGATCCGGTCGAAATAGACCAGGAATCCTGATCGAAAATGGTTAGACCAGACTGCTCAAAATTGCCATAATTCGATCACATTCATGGTCAATCGACCAGGGTGAATGGCAAAAATGCAAAAGGTCACCAATGTTCTGAAGATATGGCAAGTTGCCCCCTCTACAAAAAATAAATTTATCATTTATAATAAATTTAAGAAATATATTTATTATTATTACTAAATAATAATAAAAAAAATTCGGGTTAAACTTTATTCGAGTGAAATTTAATCCGAGAAGGACATCTTTGATTTGGGATCAAAATGGTCCAAAATTGGGTAAACTAAATATTATTATTTAATAATAATATTTAAAAAAAAGTGCAAAAAAAGGAAGGAATAAAAGTAAGATATGACAAAACACAAAGTAGGAATTGATCATATTGTCGAATCACGACACACCAGGTAGCCATGATTAATACTTGTTTTTCTAATTAACAAGTGCCTGTTGATCAATAAACTTAATTAAATGGATGTGGAGTCCTTGGCCACGCCCGTCGTAGACGTGCCAAATTTAAAAAGATTTATTTATGCTCTACTATGCTAGCACTTAACTACAAAATGTAGCAAATGTGACAAGTAGGGATCGAACCCAAGGGAATAGCGTTCAATACTAGTGTAAAGTAAAATGTGGGGGGTTTTTGAGTTTGTTGAGGTATTTTATCAAACACCTTGTCTACAAGAAATAAATTGCTAGAGAAACAAAATTAAATGAATGTCAATCACCCAATTCTACCAACACAACAAGCACAAAGAGTAAATTCGCAAGATAAAGAGATATTTGACCCAAGGATAATGGAAACTCAAGTATTACACCCTAACAAATATAAGCAAGATCTAATCAACTCTACCTAACCAAGATAATTGGTGAAGCACACAATCACTTAATTCTCTTCTTAAAACACTAATTTAGTGAAGCACATAAATTAGCTCTCTTGAAACTAGCAACCAATAGTGAAGCAGTACTAATTTAACCAAATCAAAGAATTAAACAAAGAGAGGTTAGGACAAACCCAAGATTGAGGAGCTCAACCTAGGTATTTGCACTTAAAGCTTGAGGATTTAGGTAAACTAAACTTTGTGCTACTATAATGAATGCACTAACAATTACGGATTAGCACAAACAATTAGCAATTGAAATTACAAGAAGAGCAAGATGAAGCAACTTACAAATCTCCAAGCAAAATCATAAACAATACAACTCAAGCAATTAAGATAGAATGAAGTAGATCTTACTTAAATTGAATGGGTTTAGTACAAGAATTCCTTCCTTCAGCCAAATATATAGAGTTAGTTACTCATAATCAATGATAGATTATGAGTAATAAATGTTTCTCTCTATTCACTAACCCTAATTGAATGCTCTTGAAGTGAAGATAAGATATAGATGAGATATGTTTGCTTGGTTCATTTCTACTCTATTAATACATCAATTAAACAAAGGGGCAAGATAGACAATTAGCAACAAAAAGTTCCAGCAAGTGTTGAACGGCATGTTGAACGGCCGTACAACAACCCGTACAAGAGACTACACCTTTTAAACTCTTTGAACGGCCTAGCGAACGGCCTGCGGAACGGCCGTACAAGACAAATCTTCAAAATAATGCATTTAAAACCTCCCAGCATCGCGAGCATGCATCTCTAACTTCCCTCTTGAATAATTTTTGCTTTCCAAGCCCAAAATAAGTCATCTTTTCAACAATTAGCATGAGGCACTGAAAGATGAAAAGCATAATTAATATCGATAAAACTACATTCGAAACTAACAAAAAATCTAGAGAATAAAAGATAAAACGTGTATAAAATACACGTTATCAGTCCTCCTGATCACTGTTATAGACTTCTTAATTATAGTGTAAATAGTGTATATCCAACCCCTCCTGATCACTGTTATCATATTCCTTACTAACCGTACACGTCTCTTCTTTCATATAGGATGTGTCAACTATTAAGAAGTGTGTTTGCGAAAAATCAAACTACTGCTACTGCAATTGTTGGATTCGGTGGCTTAGAGTCGAGTAATTCATTCAATCGGAATTTTTTGTTATTCCTTCATTTGGTTTTAATCTTTTGGTTTGTAGTAGTAACTTGAAGTAGTTTGTAGTAGCAGTGTTCTTTTGATTTTAATCGGACTTGTTTGTGTTCTTTTGGATTTGGATGTTGCTATTTCTAGCTTCTTTTTAGTGGTGTCTATACCCATGTGTTTTGGTACCCATTTTCATTCATGGTTTCATTTTACAATTATTTATTTATTTATTTAGTGATAATTAAAATTTGTGAATTGAAAATTTTAGATTTTAGTTATTTATTTAAATTTTTATTAATGTGCAAAATTTTCAATTTATTGAAAAGTTTCTGAATTTTTTAATTATTTAAAAATTTTGTATAAAAAATTTTATCTCATCTTTTAAAAAATCCATATTTTTTAATGTTAATGGTACAATATTAAAATCAACCCTCCATTAAATAAGAGAGTCAGCCCTCCATCCAAATAAGATAAGGGTTGATCCCTACCTTATTTAACCCTTGCATCCAAATAAGGTAAAGGTTCAACCCTTCCCAAACCAACCTAAGCTAATCCAACCCAACCTAACCCAACCCTACCGTTCCCTTCCTAACCCCCATCCAAAGAGGCCCTTACGGTAACGAATGTTGTATAAGCTGTCAATGAGTGAATAAGATACATATGTAGGCCATTGTTCTATGGAGAACCATCTTATATGGAGAACCGTAGAGAACCACTAATTTTTGATTCTGTAGTAGAATCAAAGTTCTAATTTTTTGGTTCTATAAAAAAAAGACCAATTTTTTTTGGTTCTTTAAAAAAATTACCAATTTTCTGATTCTGTTGTAGAACCAAATGCTGATGTGGCACTGTTGACGTCATCTGCCGCTTCATCACTGCTGCCGTGGCACTGTCACATCAACAGGGATGACATGGCAGATGATGTGGTAGTGCCACGTCACTAGTGATGACGTGTGATGTGGCGGTAGCGTTTTTTTTAAGGCTTTTTGAAAAAAAAATAAAAAAATTGATTCTGCTATAGAATAAAAAAAATATACTACTCTCCACGGTTCTCTACGTAAGATGGTTTTCTCTAGAATGCTACTCTACATATGTAAGTTGTATAAGTTAGAAGAATTTTTCAAATTGACATTAGTTCTTTTCAGACTTGCAAATTACAGCTCTATTAGGAATGGGTGTCAATTTGCTAGTCAAGGAAATGTTTAAATCCTGAAATTTCATCCATGTAACAGGAAAGAGAGTTGATAAAAAATAATGTAATAGATAGATTTAGAACTTTATTATAATATTTTTTATTGTGCAGTTCCTAAGATTGAAAGGACTCACTTGGTAACGAGGCCTGGAAATTTAGAGCGATTTTTTAGTAATTAGTGAAAAAAGTTTGGTCACAGAAACTCAGAAAGTATCCAAATTTTCCGAAGCTTGTGATACTCCTGATCTCACCCATGGCCTACACATCAAATTCTACTTAAAACTATTTAAATTTAAATTTTAATGTATACACATAATTTTAAATATTATTGATTTAGTCGATTAATCCCCGATTAATCTTTTTTAAAGTAATCAATCGATTTTATTTTTGAAATCGAAAAAAATAAAAATAATCACAAATGTTGATCCAATCTTTTCACAATATATAAATACAATAATTGTTGTTATAGGGAGAATATTGTATAATAATATTTTGGAGGTTTGCGAGAACACGGAAGGAGATTGGTGATTATTGTGTCTGATCTTGTTTATTGATTCGTTGAATGTCAGAGAAAAACTGCTTATTCTCTCTTGTTGCCAAATGTCCATCCTCCTAACAAGATGCCTACGTACCCTATTTATAGGGATCAAGCCATACATAGTTCTTGGAGAAGAAGCTACCTTGACGGGCTAGGGTTTCTATGGGCTTGTCTTGGCCCAAATCCACTAGTCGTCTATGGGATGATATATTCTATCCATTAATCCTGCTCATGACCCATGGCCCATTAAAGGTTACATATGGCTAGCATGATGCTAAGATCACATGGCCTCACTGGCGAAGCTAATGAAAAAACTATGTGGCCTCGCATGCGACCTCACTGGGCTTAGTCATGCGAGGTGATCCCACGCAATGGAGATAATCATACTCATGCGACCACGTTGGGCTTAACTATATCTACTCATGCGACCTCGTTGGGCTTAGCTATGAGCCTTCATATCTACTCATGCGACCTCGCTGGGCTTAGCAATGAGCCTTCATAATAGTATTCTATGCCTTGCTGGACCTCTAGGCCTCGTTGGACCTCTAGGCCTCGCTGGACCTTGCAGAGAGAGTATTATAGGTCTCGCTGGACCTTTTAGATAGATGGGGCAGATGTGATCCCATACTAGGGACTTTGCTGGCGAACTCGACTCATAGCTAGGGTCGTTTATACTTCCACATTGTGCTTGATAGTATATTGGACTGACTCTTGGTGGTGGGTTTTAGTGACCCAATCTTTTTCTCTAGGCCCATTATGAGTTGTGGACCACTATTCTAGCCCATTAGGCCTGCTTAGGGCTTATGGCAAAGTTGGGCATAACAACTACCCCCCGAGTCCATATTGCCATTGGAAATGCGATGTAGAATCAAAAACTGCTTTGTCAAATATTCGATGCGAGGCCTGTGCTCGCTATAGATTGCTGTAGATGAAAGCATAGCTATCTCAAGTGCCTTGGGATCACATCGCGACCCTTATGAATTTGAATGGTTTCGAATAGCTATCGTGTCTCGAGATCTGCTCCCAGCCGCTAAGATGATGACACGTGTTGTGTGTCTTTCAATTAATTTGAAGCCATGTATAAGTGAGTAATGGTGACCTCAAGGGGTCCTTCCAAGCGCAATGTGGTCCTGCAGGGACCTTGAGAAGCGACCTCATAGGGCCTTGCAGTCATAAGTTGTTATAATTATATCTTCTGTCCAGCTGATAGGTGAGCTCGGGCTCTCACCTATGTCTTCAGGTCTTCTTAAAATATAATGAGATGACTCTCCATTGTTCCTTGTTATTATGATGAGAGGCCTCCTCATAAGTTGAGAGGACTCCTTGCAGTCTCATATGTTACGAGGCCTCCTTGTAGCCTCTATGTTGCGAGGCCTCCTTGTAGACTCATATGTTGCGAGGCCTCCTTGCAACCTCATATGTTGTGAGCCCTCTTTGCAACCTCATATGTTGCGAGGCCTCCTTGCAGCCTCTATGTTGCGAGGCCTCCTCCTTATAGCAATACATGGTCCTGGTCAACATATCGGCAAGAGATCTGTACTAGATTCGGATCTGTTAGCCCAATATTATTATCAATTCTCGTAATGGGTCTGTTTAGAGCCCATATCAATTTTCGAACATAACAACTATCCCCCAATTCTTCGGTGCAGGCAGTTGTAGCGTAGAACTATTTGTTTTAATCTTCAAAATTATTTTGAACTCCTCCAAAAATTAAAATTAAAATAATTATTTGATTTTTTGGAGAGCCACCTCATTTGGCAGCTTTCAATTTTTAAATTTAATACGAGCCCATGTCTCCTCGCAATGGCCACCTCGCTACGTTTTATTTTCTTTTCTCATGACTTTTTTAATATGCAGCCTACTTTACATTCCGCGAGCCAAGCCTTTTTTTCTCCTTTTAATATGCAGCTGGCCTCACTTGTAAATAAAATTTTACACGCGGCTCCCACGCTATACTTCTCCAGAATCAAACAATCACCTTTGTTGAATTTACTTTTACATAAACTTATTTACTTGGTATGCGGGACCCGCCACCTTTTTTCCTTTTTAACCATGTACTTGAGTACGTGTATTACTCATTTTGTAGGCTCGTGACCAAGCTCTTATTTTGTGGACCCCAGGTGGACTACAAGCCTCGCAGCACTCGCCTTTTTTTTATAAACACACGGGCCCAACCAGCTTTACTCAAATAAATCATATGTAGTGCGTAGACCCCGCCTTCACATATTTCCATAGATATAATACTGAGCTCGCACAAAGGAGGTTTCTTCTTCTGGCAGACTCCATTTCCCTTTTTTCGCGTCTTTTTTTTTCTTTTTTTTTTTTCTTTTTTGTAGTGCATATCCTCTTTGCTTGTTTTTTCTTGCTTTGACGTGGACCCTACCACTTTACATGCCATATAACTCAAGCAGTACATGCACTTGTTCACGTAGCTTTGTATTTGTACTTTGCATGCATTTTTTTTAAATGAAACGAGCCTTTGTGCTTCACTTCAGCTCACATTGAACTAGGAGGACATCATGCATTTATTATATCTTCACTTCGTTGCCTTCCTGCTCCTGGTCACCTTGCTAATTTTTTTTTCTTCGCGTACGCAACCTTCTTGCGTCTCTTCTCGCCTTGTTTTTCTTTACAGCCTTGTGGAGTCGTGGTCCTCGTATTTGTACTTTCACCTCGCTGACTTTTCTTTTATTTTTTTTAACTCTTACTGATATAATAAGAGGACTCCTCATGGCCTCCTATGTGGAGAGGCCTCCTCGCTGATAGAATTGGAGGACTCCTCGTGGCCTCATATATGGAGAGGCCTCCTCGCTGATAGAATAGGAGGACTCCTCATGGCCTCATATGTGGAGAGGCCTACTCTTTTTGATATAATGAGAGGACTCCTCGTAGCCTCCTATGTGGAGAGGCCTCCTCCCGCTTATATAATGAGAGGACTCCTCTATACACGTATATGCGAGGACACCTTGTTTTTTTAATAAGCCACATGTGCTCCTGTTAGTCCACACGCGGATCCCTATTCGTCTTTTTTATTTTAGTTGATCATACTGCCCCGCTTTTTAACTTCCTTTTGATCCTTGATTCCGTGGCCTCGTATTCCACTTTCTTTTATAGCCTTGTAGACAGACTACATCCATCATGTTGCTGGGCTCTAGCCCCGACTCGCATATGCTAGCTGGTGGGCCATGAATCTTTGAAAACTGATAATTTTGAATTTTTTCAAGTGCTTTGGGATACCTGATTGAGTCTTCATATGCTCCAATTTGTTTATAGACTGATTTTAACACATGCCTAGAGATAGCTCCATACTGCATAGACTTACGGACTGACCCATCATCGCCAATGGGGTTAAGTGGTCTCGCATCGTAAGATATCGGGCTTGCGGCCTCGCAACACTAGGTGCTGGCCTTGTCTTGCAACTTTTCAAATGTCCTGCTAGAAGTGGTGTTTATGTAATGCCACTACCCCCGAGTCCTCATTATCATTGTAGATGTGATGAGGAATCAACATGTTTCAACAACCTTCTTGTATTATTTGGAGTTGACGCCATTTGTAATGAAGAGAATTTTGATATGACCCCGTTATGAGTTCTCCATGGACCTTGTTTTACAGGAGGTTAGACCACGATGGGCAGTAGTCACTTACTCTTCCTGGTGTACTGAGGTAGTTGAGGACCTCCTCATTGTCGCCAAGGATCGGGGGCGTCCCCCTCTCCTCGACGCAGAGGTATTTCACCAAGAAGAAGCAAAGCCCAAAGTCATTACATCATGTTGGAGAGGTGTCTATATGATATCACTACCCCCTAGACTGAGGATGAATTTATTCGTACTTAGTGTATAGATACATAAAGATACCAGGACCAATGCCTTACTAATAGGCCTCCCTCAAGTGCTCTACATTCCAAACTCGTGTTATAAGCTTGTCATCCATGCCTGTGAGGTGATAGGTCCCCATCATAAGGGCCCCGGGGACTGGCTCCACCTTAATACCCAAGTTGTCAAAGTAATCCTCTAGGAGTTCCCCAATGGATATCATGTTATAAGTTGTTGAAGGCTTCGTATCTCCTTTGCGAACTCTATCCTCTTCTTCCAAATCCATCTCAAAAGGCACATGCTTGTTCCCCCATCTTCACGAAACGGAGGGCCGTGTTATAACATTCTCGAGATACATATTGGATTCCTCTAACACACCCAACCCCCTGAGAGGTAGGGAACTTCATGGAGAGATAGTAGATGGAGGTGACTACTCGCATTTCCTTGAGAATGGGCCTCCCAACAATAGCGTTGCAAGCTGAGGGCAGATCAACAATCATGAAGTCAGCAACCTGTGTAGTGATGTAAGGCTCATCCCCCAAGGTGATGGGGAGCCTTGTGAGACACCTCACATTGACTAAAGCACCGGTGAACCCGTAGAGATGCCCAACTATATGAATAAGGTCCCTGTCCACGAACCCCATCTTATTATAGACCTCATACATAAGAATATTTACTACACTCCCATTATCCACGAGAATCCTGTAGATGTTTTGAGATCCTATGCGAACCCGAACAATCAGAGCATCAGAATGGGGATGATGAACCCACTTCACATCCTCCTCAGTGAACAAGATATTAGTGTCCTCTTCTTTGAAGAGCTTTGGGGGTCTCTCCTGAAGATGATGCACATTGGTGAGGAGTCGCTCCTTGGCTTCACGAGCATACCTCTCCCTAGCCTTGTTGTTGTATCCTCCAATATGGGGTCCTCCTATGATAACATGGATACTACCAGCACACTTCTCTCTCTCCTTGTGGGGCACCTCCTTTTGCCTAAGTGGTGGGACATCATTAAAATCGAGACCTGACTTAGTGCCATGCTTCTTCACCTCACGAATTACCCACTCAGTTAGCTGCCCATTATGAATTAACTCCTCAATTTGCTCCTTGAGTTGCCTACAATCCGTAGTATCATGCCTTGTCTGTTCATGAAAGGCACAATATTTATGAGTATCCTTGGTTGCTCGGCTATTCCCCTTGTCAGCATTAAATGAATAGATGTGATCAATGGAGGCCACTAAAGGCATGGACTGACCCTCATTCCTTCCACTTTGAGCTCGCGGTGGTGACATCCTTGACAAATCACGACCCCTCCTCTTTGGGCTCTCACTGCGATCATGTCTTCGCCTAGGGCTCCGAGAGTCCTTCATCTTCATTCCCTTTCCCTTACTTCCACTGTTGCTAGCCTCATTATTCTTCTTGAGGTTCTCCATCGACTTTTCAATTCATTTGTAAGGCTCTGCCTCCTTGTAGAACTTAAAGAGAGTACTAGGTGTATGTGCCTGCAAAGTCTTCCAGAACTTGGTGCCCTCTCTCAGCCCAGCAATAAGAAAATTTTTAATGGCCTCGTCATTTGCTCCTCGCACCCTAGGATCTTCGGCGTTAAACCTCTTGAAGTAGTCCTGTAGGGTCTCACCCTCCTTCTGCTTTATGTTCACCATGATGGATAAAGGAGGTGCATAGAGCTTGGAGGATTAAAAATGCTTAATGAAAATGTCCACGAACTGCTGCCAAGAGTCTAAAGTGATGTGAGCCCCTAGCTTAGAGAACCACTGCTGGGCACTACCCCTCAACGAGGCTGCAAATAACCTGCACCTAGCCAACAGCGAGACCCGATACACATCCATATCATTGTTGAATCGAATAACAAACTCTGCAGGTCTAGTGTCCCCATTATAAGTCATGCCTGGGTTAATACTCCGGAATATAGTGGGAGGAGGAGTGGTCCTGATCTCTTGAGTGAAAGGCGAGGCCGGACCCATGGGGTTAAGGATCCCCTTATCTGCATTCCTCTTATCCAAGGCCTTCTTTAGCTCCTCTAGCTTGTAGTCTCTAACCCTGGTCTTCTTATCTTCAACTTTTTTCTTTCCCTTTCCCATGTTGTCATGGTGGGATTGGGTCTTCTTGGGAGCTCTAGACTCCTCTTGATATTCCTTGCGATTTAGGGGGTCAAGTTTATACTTCTGGGACCGCTCACGCTCTCGATGAGGAGAGGGGGTCGTTCCAAACCTTGACTCCAGCCTCCAAGCCTGGGATCGCTTATACTTCTTGTCAGCTATAAGTTTCCGAGCTTGAGGCGGAGATCATGCTCAGCTAACTTCTTTCCAAGACGATCAAAGACACTAACTGATCTCCCCTTAGATGAGGCGGCCTCATTCTGCAATCTCTCCTTTGTCTTAATAGGCTCTACATCCTCCTCCCACTCGAGGTCTTCATAGAAGTAAGGGTTTTTTTGATTCGTAACAACATCTTCAACTTCATCCAAGAGTTTCTTGGTGGGACCATTACTGCTCTCCTCCTAATATGACTTGGGCCCCTTCCCGGCATTCCTCTCCGTGCCCCTTGAGCTATACCTCTTCTTTACTCTAGTCATCCTTTCTTGCACTGCTGACACCTTCTCGGGCCCATCCTCGGTCCTGGGGTGATTGCCTTTGGGTATCTTGTGCGACCCCGGGTTCTCCCCGTTGTTGTGCCCTCCGTTCATCTTCTTGTTCGAGTTAGTCATCTTTCTCCTAATACAATGACTTGCCCCTCCTTCTAGCACCAAATGTTGATGGAGAATATTGTATAACAATATTTTGGAGGTTTGCTGGAATCACAGAGAAAAATACGGATATTCCGCTAAGAACGCGAAGAACACGGAAGGAGATTGGTGATTATTGTGGCTGATCTTGTTTGTTGATTCGTTGAATGTCAGAGAAAAACTGCTTATTCTCTCCTGCTACCAACTGTCCATCCTCCTAACAATATGCCTACGTACCCTATTTATATGGATCAAGCCATACGTAGTTCTTGGAGAAGAAGCTACCTTGACGAGCTAGGGTTTCTATGGGCTCGTCTTGGCCCAAATCCACTAGTCGTCTATGGGCTGATATATTCTATCCATTAATCCTGCTCATGACCCATGGCCCATTAAAGGTTACCTATGGCTAGCATGATGCTAAGATCACATGGCCTCACTGGCGAGGCTAATGGAAAAACTACGTGGCCTCGCATGCGACCTCACTGGGCTTAGTCATGCGAGGTGATCCCACGCTATGGAGATAATCATACTCATGCGACCACGTTGGGCTTAACTATATCTACTCATGCGACCTCGCTGGGCTTAACTATGAGCCTTCATATCTACTCATGCGACCTCGCTGGGCTTAGCTATGAGCCTTCATAAGAGTATTCTAGGCCTTGATGGACCTCTAGGCCTCGTTGGACCTCTAGGTCTCGCTAGACCTTGCAGAGAGAGTATTCTAGGCCTCGCTGGACCTCTAGGTCTCGCTAGACCTTGTAGAGAGATGAACATGTGCGATCCCATACTAGGGACTTTGCTGGCGAACTCGACCCATAGCTAGGGGTCTGATAATGTGTATTTTATACACATTTTGTCCTTTATTCTCTTGCATTTTTGTTAGTTTCGAATGTTGTTTTATCGATATTAATTATGTTTTTCATCTTTCAGTGCCTCATGCTTAATTGTTGAAAAGATGGATTATTTTGGGCTTGAAAGTGAAGATTATTCAAGAGGGAAGTTAGAAGATGCAAGCTCGCGATGTCGGGAGGTGTTTAATGCATTATATTGAAGATTTTATCTTGCACGGGCTGCTGCACGGCCGTTCAGCAAGCTGTGCAGAGTGTTCAAAGTAGTGCAGATTGTGCAGTCTTTTCCACGGGCTACTGCACGGCCGTGCATCAGGCCGTGCATCTCCTGCTGTGTATTAAAAGAAGCCAAACCCAACATCTCTTAAGATCTTATCTAACCTATTATCTTTTAACCTAACATCTTCATCTTCTTTGCCTCTTCAAGAACTCAATTAGGGTTAGTAGGAATTAGAGAGGAGACATTAATTACTTGTAATCTAGCATTGATTATGAGTAACTAACTCCATTTATTTGGCTCAAGGATGCATCTCTTGTACTGAACCCACTCCATTTTAAATAAGATCTATTTCACTCTATCTTGAATACTTGTGTTGTATTGTTTATGATTTTGCTTGGAGATTTGTAAGTTGCTTCATCTTGCTCTTCTTGTAATTTCAATTGCTAATTGTTTGTGTTAATCCGTAATTGTTAGTACATTCATTGTAGTAGCACAAGGTTTGGCGTGCCTAAACTTCAAGATTCAAGTACAAATACCTAGGTTGAGCTTCTCATCCTTGGGTTTGTCCTAGCCTCTCTTTGTTTAATTCCTTGATTTAGTTATACTAGTATTGCTTCATTATTGGTAGCTATTATCAAGAGAGCTAATTTATGTGCTTCACTAAATTAGTGTTTTTAGAAGAGAAATAAGTGATTGTGTGCTTCACCAATTATCTTGGTTAGGTAGAGTTGGATATATTTTGCTTGTTGGGTTGAAGTGCTTGATTTGCTATATCCTTGGGTCAAATATCTCTATAACTTGCTAATTCACTCATTGTGTTGTTGTGTTGGTAAATTTGGATGATTGCCATTAACTTAGTTGTATATCCATAGGAATTTATTTATTGTATGCAAGGTGTTTGATAAAACACCTCAACAAACCTTAAAACCCCCCTTGGTCCATACTTCTAAATTGTAAGAAATAACATACTTGAAATCAATATTTAGTCCTTCCCTGTGAACGAACTTAAGAAAACACTACCTTCAAATTGGCGCCGCTGCCGGGGAAGGCAACAATATTAATTTTAAGTTAATTGTTTCTTATATTTTAGATTTTATCTTTGTATATAATATTTTCTTTCTTTCTTTGTTTTTATTGGTGTGTCTTCATGTTTGTTGTATATAGACATGAACTAACCCTTTCAGGAGACGATGGATAATTATTTTGGTTGGAATAATGCTCAAGATTTCACCTATGATCAAGAACAATATCAAGATTTTAATTCTTTTCAGAATTTTAATGCGTATCAGGTGAATTCTTTATATTCTACAAACTCATGCTATGCTCCTTACCCTCCTAGCATTGATTATTCATATGCTTTTGAAAATCGATGTCATGATTCGCAATATTCATATGCTTTTGAAAATCAATGTTATGATCCGCAATATAATTCCCAAGGCCATCAAGAGTCTTCTTCATCTTCCTTATCATCAATAGAGGAGATGATAAAACAAATGGCGGCAAACAACCTCCAATTTGATTTTGAACATCAATGTTATGATCCACAATATAATTCCCAAGATCATCAAGGGTCTTCTTCATCTACATTGTCATTTGAAGAAATGATGAAGCAAATGACGGCAAATAACCTCAAATTTCAAAACACCACTCTTCAAAGTATATCCAACTTGGAAAAGAGCACTTCTCAAATGGAAAAGAACACTTCTCAAATCATATCCAACTTAGAAAAGCAAGTGAGTCAACTAGCCGAAACCGTGAGTCGATTAGCGGAGGTCAATTCTCCTACTAATCATGATTCGTGTTTTGTAATTGATGAAAATGTTTTGCATAATGACTATGCTTGTTTAGTTGACGATTGTCCTATGCTTGATAATGATAAATTGGATGTAGTTGAGGATCTACCAAATTTAGAAAATACCTTTGAGCTCAAAGAATTGGTAGATGAGATAAAAATTGATGAATGTCCAATTGAAATTGAGAAGGAATTAGAAATTGATGAAATTGAATTTTTTGGTTGGGTATATAAGGATCCAATTTGGGAGCAATTTTTTAGCCGTGTTTATAATGATTATTCTGACGATTTTTCTAGCTATTTTGATTTTTCAAGGTCTCTTGAAGATGTGAAGATCATAAAAATATTTTTATATTTTTATGGATCAACGGTATATTTGCACACCTTGTTTTTATTATTGATTCGTAGGTATGTGCATTTATTTGCTTTTTCACCTCATTAGTTATAATACTTGTGTAAATAAGTCGAGCCAACGACAATAAACAAAGCGCTTTTTGGGAGGCAACCCAAGGTACACATGTATTTATATATTTTTTATGTGTGTGTAGATTATAATAGAGTTTTTTTTTAAAAAAAAAAAATTAATGTCCCGCTCAATAATATTTAGTATCGTTAATTATAATTTTTATAATTTTTATATTTGTTCCACTCGTGCCTTGATTTGTTTGTTTCATGTTTTCAGGAATTAATATTTTATTCAAGCATTGAAGGATTTGTGGGAATTTTCTGTACAAAGAAAATGAAAAAAAATACAATTTTGAAAATTTTCAGGGCTGAACGGGCTATCGTACAGGCTGCAAACCGTGCAACAAGCCCTACAACAGACCGTTCACAATTTGTCCAGTTTTGCTAAGCTTCTGTGAGTGTTTGTAATTCAAAATGAATGAAAATTCAAACCCCCAACCCACTTATTGTACGGCCTGTGCAACGGAAAAAAAAAAGAGTACAAAACAAAGCAGAGCATAAGCCAATGCCATCTCTCCTGCATCACCACTGCCACTTCTTCAAAACCAACCACCACGCTCATTTCAAACGAACAACCTCCGGTCTCCTTCAAGTTCGTGCATCTCCTGCACACCTCACTACCCACACTACAGCTCACCACCGCCTCCCCAACTCCGTTCTTCTCGACCTCGCTTCAACCCACATCTTGCAAACAACCCAGCGCCACCGCGCGCTGCAACACCGTCGCCATTCAACAACCGTACTCCTCCAATTCAAACAGCGCCCCCAATCTCTGTCTCCACTCGCCAACACCACCGCTGCAAACAACCACCGTCCCTCACCACGCCTACGCTCTACACATCTCCGCCCATAACCTCCATCAATCGCCGTTCACCACCACGCCCCAACAGCGCTACCGCGCCTCCTTCTACAGTCCTCCTCCAGTCCCCAACAGAGTGTTCCAAGTAGTGCAGATTGTGCAGTCTTTTCCACGGGCTACTGCACGGCCGTGCATCAGGCCGTGCATCTCCTGCTGTGTATTAAAAGAAGCCAAACCCAACATCTCTTAAGATCTTATCTAACCTATTATCTTTTAACCTAACATCATCATCTTCTTTGCCTCTTCAAGAACTCAATTTGGGTTAGTAGGAATTAGAGTGGAGACATTAATTACTTGTAATCTAGCATTGATTATGAGTAACTAGCTCCATTTATTTGGCTCAAGGATGCATCTCTTGTACTAAACCCACTCCATTTTAAGTAAGATCTATTTCACTCTATCTTAAATACTTGTGTTGTATTGTTTATGATTTTGCTTGGAGATTTGTAAGTTGCTTCATCTTGCTCTTCTTGTAATTTCAATTGCTAATTGTTTGTGCTAATCCGTAATTGTTAGTACATTCATTGTAGTAGCACAAGGTTTGGCGTGCCTAAACTTCAAGATTCAAGTACAAATACCTAGGTTGAGCTTCTCATCCTTGGGTTTGTCCTAGCCTCTCTTTGTTTAATTCCTTGATTTGGTTATACTAGTAGTGCTTCATTATTGGTAGCTATTATCAAGAGAGCTAATTTATGTGCTTCACTAAATTAGTGTTTTTAGAAGAGAAATAAGTGATTGTGTGCTTCACCAATTATCTTGGTTAGGTAGAGTTGGATATATTTTGCTTGTTGGGTTGAAGTGCTTGATTTGCTATATCCTTGGGTCAAATATCTCTATAACTTGCTAATTCACTCATTGTGTTGTTGTGTTGGTAAATTTGGATGATTGCCATTAACTTAGTTGTATATCCATAGGAATTTATTTATTATATGCAAGGTGTTTGATAAAACACCTCAACAAACCTTAAAACCCCCCTTGGTCCATACTTCTAAATTGTAAGAAATAACATACTTGAAATCAATATTTAGTCCTTCCCTGTGAACGAACTTAAGAAAACACTACCTTCAGGGTCGTTATACTTCCACATTGTGCTTGATAGTATATTGGACTGACTCTTGGTGGTGGGTTTTAGTGACTTAATCTTCATCTTTAGACTCATTATGTGTTGTGGATCGCTATTGTAGCCCATTAGGCCTGCTTAGGGTTTATGGCAAGATTTGGACAAAACAATGGTTAACCTTTTTAAAAATCGTAGCTAGTGGATGTATACAGACCATTTCCTATGTGAGAGTCAAAGCACTTGGGTAAGATATTTAATCCAAATTTGTTATTGACGTCTAAAACTTCCCTACTAAAAATTCAACATCCGAATAACAACAAATCAATGTCGTAACTTCTTAATTTAATTCATAATTCATATTTCACCATCAAAAAATTAAACGAACTAGTGTTTTATCTTCGCACCCTTCTTCTTAATTCACACATCTCCATCAAAGATAATATACTTATTTACTTGCACTGTGTTGATATTCGGAAACAATTTTGAATGTCCTTTCTATTATATAATAAATTCTTTTAAATAAATAAATTTTCTATCTAAAGATTTTTTACTAACAAAAAAGGTCCTTACTTAGTTGATGTATGCAGTTCATTTTTTTACGACGAGAGATAGTGATTTGGCTGATTTCAAGAAGATAATTAATCTAGCTTAGTTTTTGACATGTAAAAAAGATCCATATAATATTGAATAACTGAAAGTCATAATTCATACATCTCCCTCAAAGATGGGAACTATGTAACTACTTTTTGATCTCCCCATCCTCCTTAATTCTTTGCACATATCCATCTTTCATCACTTCAACATGCATTCTTTTCTTCCCTGCGACATTCAACATCACAAAAATATTATTAACAAGCACATTCTCTGCTCTAAAAAGAGGTGAAGTGTATCAAAGACGAATAAAATAAATATTAAGTGTCTAGATGTGACATTTAAATTATTTAAAATTTATGTATACGCACCACTGCAATAGTCAGGAGGACAATTCCCTTTACAAATTTGATAACACCAATCACCCTTATATTTACAAAGTTGTTTACATTTGAGACAACAGTCGTCCTCAGATTTAACGAAAGCCTGGACATTCCTGCCAAAACATAACACCACAAACACCAACAATCCAACATCACCTCTAAATGTATTTTCACATTTTCTTTTTCCATTTGCATTAGTAGTTTTGTATTTTTTTTTACTTGTATACTTTATTTCTTTCTTCTTGTATACTTTATTTCTTTCTTTTATTGAATGAAAAAAATACAACACTGAACCCTTATTTATATTGTTAAGGCTACAATTAATGAAACAAAGTCATTCTACCTAAAATACTAATTAAGGAAATTGTATTAATACATATCTACCAACTGTCAAAGTCTTCCTAGCTAAAATACTAGTTAAGGAAGTTATATTAAAACATATCTACCAACTATCAGCTAAGTTGTTATAAGTTGTTAATAAAAAGAGTTGATATGTACACATTTTTTATCTAATGTAATGTTTGATTTTTTAGTGGTTAAATAAAAATAAAAAATATATTTTATAATTTTCAAAAATTATATAAAAAAATATTTTTAAGTAAATTAAATATATTTTTTAAAATTTTCAATTACGGTCTATTTGGTTGTTAGCTGTAATTGTTAGGGGTTAACAATTGAGTTTTTTTTAAATATAAATAATGATTCCATTAAAGGTTGGTAACACTTCAAGGCATAGCCTAGAAGCCCGACTGACCTTACAAAAGAGACCCAACAAAAGGGCCAGAAAGGAGATATACAAGATGCAAAAGCTGTGAAAACACAAACAGGGCCTAAGGCCTGAAAGGGAACAGAGGAGTGAAACTGGCATAGAGACAAAAGGTCCAGTGAAATCATGTAAGATTAATTGTGATTAGTCTGATGCTTGGTCCTGTGCCGCCACAATATGGACGATCGGTGCGTCTACGATCGGGGCAAAACCAATCACATGTCCCTGAGAATCCCTGGGGATGGGGGAGACCTGTAGCTGAATAATGGGTGGGTCGAAGCCCATGTCCAAGTTAAGCTTCTCATGGAGACGGCCAAATGGCTCAAAGAAGTGGTGCATGGTAGTCTAGTTGTTGAGGCCGACAGTTGCAAGATAGTGTGTTGAACGGTTTGCAGAATCAGAGATGTATTTGAGGCTATTTTTCCACTCAGGGTTATAGGCCAGAAGCTTTTTGATTTGTTCTACAATCCAAAAGCACGTCTTGTCACCCCTACCGTCCTGCCTCTTGACTTCAAAGTACGGGTTGAAGTTATCGGTTTCAAGCATCACCAGTTCACAATTGTAGAGCCGTGCTTGATTGAGGCCCATATGGAGTGCCCACAGTTGGGTAGCAAGAGGGGGAGACCTCGGATAGTGCCTGTGAGGCCTCGAACAAGACGACCTCTATGGTCTCGAATGACAATCTCAACACCATTATTATTACCATTGTGATGTCGAGAGCTGTGGAGGACGTGAACATTGACCTTGAATTGGCCACGGAGAAGGGCTTTCCAAGTGTAGTAAGACATGTTAAGATATGAAGTGTGTAGCGTTAGAGTGAAGATATAATGTGTGTGATGCAGTGTGGCAAAATATGTAGGATTTAAACCACATGCACACTTATATGTTTAGAATAAAGAGAAGATAAAAGCAAATACTGATTATCATCTTAACTGAAGGTTACATTCAGGTATTTATATATAACCTGCAACATACTACGTCTAATAAATAAACTCCACAAAATACTCCATGACTCCAACTTGCCCATGACTCTCCTACAAACACTGAAACAAACTATGACTAATTCTAGCTGACTTATTCCACGACTACAGACCTGAAGCCCGCTGAATAACAAACACATAACAGATACTTCTAATTTATTTAAATAAATCTAATAAAACAAATACTAAACTAATAAATTTAAAATTAATTTCCAACATTCACCCCCTTAATTTTAAACTTATGAAGCACTTCTCTTCATCTTGTGATCTCTTCATCTTGTGATGCACTTCTCACCACCATCAATGTTAATGCACTTCTCATCAAAAAACACATTTTGGAGCACTTCTCTCCATCATCAATGTTGATGCACTTCTCATAAAAAACACATTTTGGAGCACTTCTCTCCATGGTGCACATAATCACCCATAATTCTAAAAGAGAGCTTCTCCCTCGATCTTCAACAACCGAACAACAACACCTAGTAATAAGGAACAGCCGCAGCAACATCTTCGCTGCCGTGAACACCACCCGACGCTATTCGCTGCAGCATCTTCTCCACTAGCTTGAGAGAGGAGCAGCCCATAATGATCCCATACTCAAACAAACAATTTTGTCCAGTGCCATATACACACATGAAACTTATGTATACACGACACACACGCACCACCACAAATCCATCTTTTAATCTACACATCAATACTCACACAATCTGCACACCATGTGCTGCAACACACCGTAGCAGCCACTACTGCCATACCAATCTCCGTCGCAGCCTCAACCTTCTTATGCCTCAAGGATCGGAGGGAAGGCTGTTAAGCCTTGATCCCCCTCCTAAAGCTCCGATACCAAGTGTAGAATTTAGACTGATATTTGAACAAGAATATGTACAAACTGAATATGCTTTGAGGACTACATTGTATTGTTTTTTCTTCCTCCTCACTCTCTTATAAAACTGATTACATGCAAGATATATAAGCTAAAAACACCCAGTAGTGGTAATTAGAAAATAGCTAAATACCCCTACATTATCTCCACTACAACCTTTATTTTCTCACGATCCTATAAAATCTCTACTGACTACTGACCAAATCAATCAGCTAATTTCCTAGACTTCCAAATAAAACATAATTAAAATAATCAATCACTAAATTTAAGATTATTCCAACAATCACCCCATAATCTTAAATTTACGAAGCACTTCTCTTCATCTTCATCTTGTGATGCACTTCTCACCACCATCAATTTTGATGCACATCTCATCAAATATCACTTTGGAGCACTTCTCTCCATCTGTGATGCACTTCTCACCACCATCCATTTTGATGCATATCTCATCAACAACATTTTAATACTTTCGAGCACTTCTCCCCATGATGCACATAATCACCTCGTTCCTTGTCCTCTATCTATTCTTTGTAGCTCATGTCCTTCACGGCCACACACACACCAGGCATACACACACCAGCTTCCCTGGTCTCGCCATCTTCATCGTTGCTTCCGCCACCGCAGTTGCTGTGCTACTATACTGCTGAAAGACGAACGACCAACTTCTTGTTAGAAAATGGAAAGTTTGAGTCATATTTATAATATGTTCTTTGATGTAATTTTTGGAAACTAACAAGTGGAAGTTGTTCCTTGTAATGAGGACTTAAACTTTCATGTTTGGATCTAAGACATTTTCTTAGTGGAATCCATAAATAAATTGAGTTGAAGTTGCTTGCTTGAAATGGGTTATGTGGGTTATTTAGTTGAAACAACTTGAGTCCCACATAGAATTGGTAATGAAAGGTCGGTGGCTTTATATAGCTCCATGTGCAAGTGTAGTGCACAACTACTAAGGCATGTGGGTGTGCATGGATGTAGAGTGGGCCTCGCGCGCACACACACACACGCGTGCCGCCGCCCTCCTCGCCACGTCACGACACGGTTCGGGTCAAAGGGCGATTTGGGCGAATGTCTCAGCATCTCGCGTACGCGAGGCGACCTGGGCGAGGAGTTTTATTACCAGGAATATTGATTTATTTTAACAGAAAATCAGACTTTATTTGTTACTGCTATTGGATCAGTATTTGGATTATTGGGCCTGATTAGAGATCAAATCCTGATGGACAGACCCTGAACATAACCAAATACTGATGGGCATCAGATCCTGATGGACCAAAAATCCTGATGGATCAGATACTGATGTTGACCAATCCTGATGGACATCAGATCATGACGATGGTTAAATCTTAATGCTGTTGTAACTGAAAAATAAATACTGATGCAGTTAATGAAATTAAATTAGAATATTTACTTTCCTTTTATGGAGTATCAGTTACGTTTATTTTTGGTATTATATACATACAGAATAAAACGTTAACGATAGAATATACTTCTAAGGATACGAAAACCCTAGCTGCCTTCTCTCTGCTATCTCTCAACACATACAGATATAATACATAATTCTCAGGCGAACTGAGGTGCTAATCGTCGTTGATCTCTGGTGTATCTGTGAACACCTTGATCTGTGCTGTTTTATCCTGGAAGTAATATTGCTGCATCCCAACACAGCGTAAGTGGGGCAATATTCTCTTCAAGAACAGCCAAGTCTTCTCGAAGGGCTTGGTGACTCAGCTGATGTGTTTCTCTCTTTTGCCTTTGATAAAGCTACTGTGAGAGATAAGTACTCTTCTTTTCTTGTTATATTTCAGTCTCTGATTATATTGTTTTACCTTCGTGATTTGTTTTGTTAATTGGTTATATGCTAATTCTTGTTTTAGTATATATCACTACCTCATTGTTGCTGTAGTTAAATTGTACCCAACACATTTGTTATGCCTCCAAAGATCGATGGGAAAGACTGTTAAGCCTTGATACTCCCCCTCGCTTTGATACCAAGTGTAGGATTTAAACCACGTACACACTTATATGTTTAGAATAAAGAGAAGATAAAAGCAAATACTGATTATCTTCTTGACTGAAGGTTACATTCAGGTATTTATATATAACCTTCAACATATTACGTCTACTAAATAAACTCCACAAAATACTCCATGACTCCAACTTGCCCATGACTCTCCTACAAATACTGAAACAAACTATGACTAATTCTAGTTGACTTATTCCACGACTACAGTGTAGAAAATATAATCTATAATGTGTTTATGTATATGAGAGTAGTGAGTACTGGAAGTCTCTGCTGTTTACATGGGATGACAGCTGAGTTATGCAAATTTAAAACATAAATACTTAACTAAAGAAAACAAATAATTAATAACTAAATTTAAGATTATTCCAACAATCACCCCCATAATCTTAAATTTACGAAGCACTTTCTCTTCGCCTGTGATGCACTTCTCACCACCATCAATTTTGATGCACTTTCTCATCAAAAACACTTTGGAGCACTTCTCTCCAAAACACTTTGGAGCACTTTCTCTCCACAACTCTAAAGGAGTGGTTCTCCCTCGATCAATTGTGCCATTATTTCTTCATCTTGCTGTGTAATATTGACCATCCATTGCAGCCCTTTGTCCTCCATCAACCATTTCCTCCATGAATGGACTTATAAATCTTCGCTGCCCAGCAATGAAGCATCACTCCAACGCTGCACATCAACAAAGCTCATCTTCTTTTCCCTGGTCTCGCCATTTCCGTCGCTGCACCATACTGCTACATCCTTCATGGTTGCTGTCTTGCTTACTAACTCAAGAACCGGAGGGAAGGCTGTTAAGCCTTGATCCCCCCCCCCCCCCCAAGCTCTGATACCAAGTGTAGAAAATATAATCTATAATGTGTTTATGTATATGAGAGTAGTGAGTACTGGTACTTCTTTTCTTGTATTAACTCAATAAGATTACACGCATATATAAGGTATCCAGGAGATATGGACTCCTAAAAACCAGCAACTATTTACCAAACAGCACTACACTACCTCCACGATCCTACAAATACTGAAACTACTTCTACGACCAAGTCTCTGCTGTTTACATGGGATGACAGCTGAGTTATGCAAATTTAAAACATAAATACTTATCTAAAGAAAACAAATAATTAATAACTAAATTTAAGATTATTCCAACATACAGACCTGAATAATCAAAAAGTTGTACTGCAGAGGTACAAATAGAGGCATGGTAAAGGTGGCGTGACGTATGGGATATAGAAGACTGGTATCCGATGTGTGCATTCTGCAGCAAAGTGATGAAGTATATGAAAGTTAGGGCGGGAAAGTATGGCCTTGGTTAGTGACCCCAAATGATATTGGGCCTAATAAGGCCTAATATAGAAGACTGGTATCCGATGTGTGCATTCTGTCCCAGTATTGTTACTACGGTCTGTATGTTCCAAATGTATGTTATGTATTCCTAAAAGGTCCTGTTCTTCGGTATATGGAATAGTAGAGTCAATGCCCGTTTTGTATCGCTTGACATTGCTCCATAATTCCATGGAGTCCGTAAGAATAATCATTCTCTGATCACTGGCCATGAGGTTGTTGATTTTACTAAGAAGAAAAACCAGGGCTCTTATCTCAGCTTCTAAAGGTGTGTTAGTTGATGTGGCCACTTTGTTAACGAATTGAGTTAGCTGTTTCGATCGGTAGAATGAATTAGTTGTATTGACTAACGGATTAAATTAAATATTTTATATGAATTGTTTGGTAATTAACTGTTTGAATTAATTTTTTATATATTAATTATGCACATTACAAACATTTAATTGAAAAAACTCATCGAAATAATTTTTTTAAAAATTAGCTTTTTAAATTTAAAAAGCTATTTCAATTAACTAACTATCAAACATTTATATTAAATATTTCATTTGATCAAATATCTAATTTTTTCTCAAAACTCTAACTCCAAACTTTAGTCACTCTGTCGCCTACAAGATGGACGAAGTAATATTTGGCATACTTTAAGCTCTTGCGCCTTAGATCTGCCCTGGCTAGTGGATAAATTTAGGCAAAGATTTTAACTTTTTTATTATATTAATAATTGGGTTTGATGTTCCTGAGATAACTAAAATTCTCCATATTAATGCACGAGGGTATAATTGTAATTTCATGATTTTTTAGAAAGTTACCAATATTTACAAAAATGTCATAGCTATTTACACTATAATCTTATGTTAGTAACCTCAGAAACAGTTTTCTCTTAATAATTTATATATCGTCATCTAAAAACGAATTTAACTAGTGTTTGATCTCCCTACACTTCCTAACACTATGTTGATTTTTTTTAAAAAAAATTTGAGAATAACTTGCGTATCTTTCAATTATGTAATAATTTTTTTTGAAAAAAATTCATTTTTCAAATCTTATTTTTTTTTTATTAAAGAAAAATAATAGAGAATCCAAATATTTTTACAGAAATTATCCCAACGGTAAATATGTCACATGCATATTCGATATTTTTGCGGTATATATACACACCCATGAATCAAAATCTACCTTACGAAGTATCATGTCGCATTGTTTGGTAAAAAAAAAATTAAGAGAAGTTTTTGGATTTCTTAATATTATTACTCACGAAAATGTATTTTTATCACGGAAAAACGATAACTCAATCAATTTATACAATTCATTTCTTTAAGATGAAGATGTTGCATTTCAAAAAATAAATAATTTATTATAACTTTTGACATTCATGAAAGATCCATTGTTTCAATAACTAATCAATGTCATAATTCAAACATTTGCATCACAGATCGGAACTAACTAGTGTTTGATCTCCATATCCTTCTTAATTCTATACACATAGGGTTGGGAAAAAAATCCGGAACATCCGATCTTCATCCGAAATATTGTGTTTGTATTCTGAAAAAAATGGATATTATCCATATTCGGAGTCAATGGAATATTATCCGTATCTTAATCTGGAAGTTTAGGATGCGGATATGGATATAGGCGCATCCGTATCTGAAAATATTTGTATCCTTATATTTTTAATATATTTTTAATATATAATATATATTTTAATATATAATTATAAAATATAAACATACCTTCCATTCTATCAAGATAATATAATAATATAATTATCATTAATTATTCTAGTTTAGTTTTTGACATAAAAAAGGTATAATGTTGAATAACTGAAAGTCATAATTCATACATCTCCCTCAAAGATGGAAACTATGTAACTAGTATTTTATCTCCCTATCCTCCTTAATTCTTTGCACATATCCGTCTTTCATCACTTCAACATGCATTCTTTCCTTCCCTGCAGCATTCAACATCACAAAATTATTATTAACAAGCACATTCTCTGCTTTAAAAAGAGGTGAAATGTTTCAAAGACAAATAAAATATATATTAAGTGTTTTAAATTATTTAAAATTTATGTATACGCACCACTGCAATAGTCAGGAGGACAATTCCTTCTACAATTGTCATAACACCAATCTGGTCTGGATTTACAAAGTTGTTTACATTCGAGACAACAGTCATCCTCCGATTTAACAAAAGCCTGGACATTCCTCCCAAAACATATCAACACCACAAACACCAACATCACCTCAATATGCATTTTTACATTTTTCTTTTCCATTTGCATTAGTAGTTTTGTATTTTTTTTTTACTTGTATACTTCTAATTCTTTCTTTTATTGAATGAAAAAAATGCAACATTGAACCCTTATTTATATTGTTAAGGCTGCAATTAATGAAACAAAGTCATCCTAACTACAATACTAATTAAGGAAATTGTATTAATACATATCTACCAAGTACCAACTATCAAAGTCTTCCTAACTAAAATACTAATTAAGGAAGTTATATTAAAACATATCTACCAACTATCAGCTAAGTTGTTATAAGTTGTCAATAAAAAGAGGTGATATGTACACATTTTTTATCTGATGTAATGTTTGACTTTTTTGTGGTTAAATAAAAATAGTTAATATATTTTATACTTTTCAAAAATTATGAAAAAAAAAATTACATTTTTAAGTAAATTAAATAAATTTTATAAAATTTTCAATTACGGTCTATTTGGTTGTTAGCTGTAATCGTTAGCGATTAACGAATTGAGTTATTTTGACTAGCTAATTGAGTTAGCTATTTTGACTAATGGATTAAATTAGTTAATTTGTATGAAATTGTTTATTACTTAGCTGTCATTTTTATATATTAACTATACACATTACAATCATTTTAATATTAAAGGTTCTAATTGATTAAATTTCTATTTTTTTTTAAATTTTAACTTCCAAACAATCCATATATATATATATATATATATATATATATATATATATATATATATATATATATATATAATTTTGATTCAATTTTAGTCACTCTGTTGCCTACAAGATGGACGAAGTAATTTTTGTCATACTTCTAGCTCTTGAGCATCTAGAGATGCACAAAAAGCTCATCGGATCGGGATTTATTTGGACTTTAAAAAGCTCGGGCTTTTTAAGAATCGGGCCGGACCGAGTTTTTTAGAAAATCGGTCCGGGTCGGGCAGGACTTTTTCTAAAATATGAGGCCCGTTTTAGTCTTTTAGATCCTCGGGTTGGGCTTTTTTCGGGTTTTTTTTAATTTATATATATATGCAAATGTTGTTTTTTTTTTTGCAAAGCTAATATATTAACATACAAAAAAAAATCTTACAAAAGAATCAATCTCTAAAAATTTATGCCCTCGGACTTCTATAATCTATAATACATAAAAAGAAACACCACGAAACCTAATACTAAAAAATTACTAGCATAATACTTGTTTTTTCATGAAACATCACTGCAACTCAATAACTTTTTACTTATAATCTCGTTATGACTTAAGTTGACCGTTAGCCATATAAATCTTCTCGTATATGACCATTTCGTGAAACACATTATCTACACTCAATTAGTCTTTTTTAAAGAAGAGTTTGTCTTGTATATTGTTGATTCTTCCTATACTCATGATCAATCACATTCCTCTATTGCTAAGTTAATATTCTTGAAATTTATTAAAAATATTATATATTTTTAAAATTTATTTACAAAAAATTGAATTTTTATCCGTATATCTTAAAAAGCCCGGGCTTTTATTCGGGCCGAACCGGGCTTTATCCGGGCTTTTTCAAAGTCCAGACTTTTAACCAGATTTTTCGAGTTTCGGGTCGGGCCGGGCTTGATGAAAAATAAGAGGCCCATCTTAGGCCTTCGGGCTGGGCCGAACCGGGCCGGACTTTTCGGACTTCTTTGTGGATCAGATCGAACCGGATTTCAGGTTTCAGGCTTTTTATACATCTCTATGCGCATCTGCCGTGGCTAGTGGATAAATTTAGACAAAGATTTTAACATTTTATTATAATAATAATTTATAGAGAAAAAGGAACCTGAGATTGATCTCAGGGAACTTTTCCTGAGATAATAAAAAATGTACTCTAAATTTGATTGGGCCCGCAGGACTAATTAAAAAATCTAATTTATATATCATCATCTAAAAACGAATGTAACTAGTTTTTGATCTCCATGCACTACCTAAAACTTTGCACTATGTTGATTTTTTCTAAATTTTTTGGAGAATAACTTGCGTACCTTTCAGTTATATATTAATTTTTCTGAAAAGAAAATTCATTTTTCGAATTTTATATTCTTTTATTAAATAAATGTTAGATAATTCAAAAAAATTTACAAAAATTATCCCAAATATTAATGTATCACATGCATAATAGATATTTTTGATGTATATATACACCCATCAATTAAAACCTTACTAAATATGCCGTTTGGCTTACCTTAAAATGAGTAACTTGTGATTTATAAGCGTAAGTGTCATATAAGTGAATCAGAAATTATAAGTCAGTAGAGTGTTTGATAAATCAGAATTTATATAGAACTTATAAGTTAATTTTTTTATTATTATTTTCAAAATATTTGTTTTTTAATATATATTAATGGATGTCAATGGATAGATGCATATTCATTTTTTAATGAACGGATCAAAAGATATATGATTTTAAAAATTTGAATGATGTTATATATTGCGTGTATCGAGAAATAAGAATAAGTTGAATGTTGAATGTTAGAATTTCCTAACATTCAACTTATCAACATATAAGTTATAAGTTGAGTTAAAACATAAATAAACAAACAGTCCTCATAAATTCTTATGGACTTATAAATCATAAGTTGCTGGGTTTATGAAACGCCAAACACGCACATTGTGTCACGTCGTTGTTTGATAAAAAATTAATGAGAAGTTTTTGAATTTCTACTACTCACGAAAATGTATCTTTTTTTTTTTGATAAGCAAAGAATTTATTATAATAAGCCGTAAGGCCAGTCATGGTACAACCACTGATACAAATTCACTGAATTGCCATTGATACAATTCCCACTGAACATACAAGTACTGAAATCTGGTCTTCAAAATAACTATCGCTGCACATACTTCACTGAATTTGATCTTCAATTTTTTTTTTTTTTTTTGTAATGCCAAACACCGAAAGAGCAATTTCAGGATCAAAGTTCAGAACCTGTTATTTAATTATAGTTGGTTTCTAGACCGCATCAATCACGATTTACGATCTAAAGACACTATAAGAAAATTATTCAGCCTTAGTTGTAATTATAGTTGGATTAAAGATCGTATCAATCACGATAAACGATCTAAAGACACTATAAAAAAAACTATAGAACCCATAAAGTTGGTTTCTAGATCACATCAATCACGATTAATGATCTATAGACACTATATATTGATTTAGAACCCGAGTTTTATTATAGGCGGTTTGTAGATCAAATAAGTCAAGAATGACAATCTAAAAACACTATAGAGAATTAGAACCAGGATTTTAATTATAGTTGGTTTTTAGGTCGCATACTACCACTGAAAATACCACTGAATGTTATGAATTCCTAAAATCGACCTAAAGACACTATAAAAAATTGAACCTGAATTCTAACTATAGTTGGTTTTTAGATCGCATTAATCATTATTAGTGATCTATAACACTATAAAGGCTTATAGTTGGTTTCTAAATCGCATTTATCAAGAATGACGCTCTAAAGACACTATAGATTAAGAACCGGGGTTCTAATTATAGTTGGTTTTTAGAACACATCAATGAAGAATGGCGATCTAAAAGCACTATAAAATTCTGAACCTGCAATCCCTTGTTGCTGCTTTTAGCATCTGCCAACAATCTCCCAATCCACCTGTGAAGCTTCTACAGAAACTGTCTGATCCTCAAATGACGAACCACTGTTATTCCTAGCAAAAGGACCTCGTTAAAAACCCCACAAGAGTAAAACCCAGTGGGAAAAAAACTCAAGGGAGGAAAAGAGTGTCCTCTCGCCGAAATACTGATGAACCCACTAAACAAATAAATATCCGTGATTGGTGCTGAGCATAACCCCTAGACAAGAAGATGACATTCTGGCATCTAGTTCAAAAACAATTACTGCAAAGCAAAACAAGTACTCACAAAACACCTTAGCGCGCAGTGCAATAATTTCATGAAGGACAAATAAAAGTTAATAAAGCAATTGCTAATTCAGAATTCTGATGGTACACACTAATAAACCAATATATCAAAACGTTAATGTAGTTTGATGTAAACCTGGTTTGTGGAGTTTATACACACAAACAATCTTATCACCATGAAACGCAAAACCCACTGGTCACTATTTTCTGTGTATTCGGACCCATGCCTTCCCCTTTACTTCTTCCAGTATCACACCCTTTTCAACCAGCCCAAGAGGCAAGAGCAGACCCCAGCTTCCGATACCAAGTTCAAAAATCCGTTCACTCTTCTGGATATTCATCCAGTTCTCAATCCGTTTGGTGTACCCGGCCCGTCTCCACTTAACCAAATCAATCACCAAGAAAACAGCAACACAGTCGCCACAACGAACTCAGCACAGCAGCGACTCGACTCGCAAATACAACAATTAAACCATAACTTCAACAATGAACTGCAGACAGCAACTGAATTCGACTTAACGACGAACAGAAGATCCAGAACTCGAACGAACAACCAATACTCGCAGCCAAGGACTCGTGTAACTCAAATACTCGCGACTGAACAACTAACGAAGGCTGACTCTAAAACGGGCGACTGGGAAATATTATCATTATGATAATTCAAAGACAGAGCTATCTTCCTCTTTTTTGCAAGGATACGCCGGAGCATCTTTCCAAAATTGTTGACATTCTTGCACAACTCCTTACTGCTGAAGAGAATGTGAAAGTCCCTTGAATGCGCTTTACCAACTAAACAAACTTGGTTGATTTTACTTCCATCAACTATACTCGCCGGAGATGTCCTACACTCGCCGGAGACTCGCCGGCGCCGGAGACTTTCCCGCTTAATAGATCGAGCTTGAAATTGGTATGGGCTGAGATAGGAGAGTGAGAGGAACAAGGTTTTGAAGAGCGTGTAGTGCGTGGCTTGAAGGAAAATGGTGAAAAGGGTGGTCAACGGAGGTGTTCTTAGGAGGCAAACAATGACCCGACTAACAGCAGCTACACTCAAACATCTACTAATTGATTCTGTTCACCCAGCTCTTGTTAGGTAGCAGCCTTGTTAGCCTTTCTTCTTTGCCAAACTCTCCACCAAACCCTTCACCAACCATTCCACCAACCCCCCACCTACTACATCTTCTCCTCCTATAAATACCTCCATCCCCCCTCATTCTAAATTACACCTTTCTCTTTTCTCTCTTCTCTCTCTATAGTTGCTAGATAGTCCGTCTAGTAGGGAAGCCGGTTTAGCCCGCTTTCAGGAAGTGTCGGGATAGAAGGTCCTCGTGCCTAAACTATTCCTTAGGGTACTTGGGTCTGACTGCAGCCATCGGAGGTGGTCCCACTGCAGGGGGTCTTTCTATCAGGTTGTGTGACACTGTCCGAGTTGGGAGAGAAGGAAAGGTTGTCGGGAAACAGTGATAGGGGGAGGTTTTGAGATAAACACTTCAGTGAGTTGGGGATATACATAATAGGTATTGTAGGGCTGAATTTTTGTATGAAATTCAAGGGGCCGGATACCCGGATATTGTAATCTCTTTTATCTAGTGTGAAGTTGTTACTCTTGTGGATGTAGGCTGGGCCGAACCACGTTAAATCTCTTGTCTCTTTTACTATATTGTTGGTTTGTTGCATCATTACTATCACGTATATTTGTGGGATCTAAGCGCACATATTTACCAAATCGCTTCCGCATTCGCAGGGAATCGGGTAGATTCCTAACAGTTGGCATCAGAGCTAGTTGTGTCTAAATTATTGGTGCCGAAGGAAAGTCGTTAAGAAAAGTGGTTTCTAATTTGGCGCCGTTTTGACGGAAGTGCTCCCACTGTTTCTTACACTTACCTGGCCAATTGATTTAGTTGTTTGGATTGGTTTGTGTGTGCAAACGGAGATCATAGCAAGTATTAAAGGATTCACGGTGACTCCATATGATGGTAAAGGAAGTTTTACTCTTTGGCAGAGAAGGGTAAAGGATATCCTAACCCAACAGAAGCTAGCAAGGGCTTTGAAGGGGAAGGAGGGAAAACCAACAAAGATGAGCGATGAAGATTGGGAGGATGTTGAGTCGCAATGCATGAGTACCATCAGACTATGCATTGCTGATAACATTATCAATAATGTTGTTGACGAAAGCACGCCGAAGGAATTATGGTCAAAGTTGGAGACATTGTATCTCGGGAAGAACTTGACTACAAAGTTAAATCTGAAGCGCGAGTTATACAAGCTGAAGATGGCAGCTCAAGGCAATGTTATTGAGCACATGAATGTGTTTAATGGTATTGTTGATCAACTTGAAAAGGTTGATGTAAAATTGGAGGAAGAAGATAAGGCCCTTATTCTTCTTACTTCGCTTCCGGAGTCATTCGATCATTTGGTCACAACCATTTTGTACGAAAAGGACACGTTAAAAATGGAGGAGGTTCAGTCAGCACTTTTGTCAAATGCTGGAAGGAAGAACCAGGATGGTGACAAGGATGGAATGACGGTTTTGGCTTTGCGTAGTCAAAATAATAGAGGAAGGGGTGCTGTGAGAAGATCTACCAAAAGCAGGGGTAAATCTAGATACAGTGAAAAGGGCATGCAGTGCTTTGGTTGCAAGAAGTGGGGTCATATTAGGCCGAATTGTCCGCTTAATAAGAAGGATCCAGATGCATCATTGGCTGTGGTTACTCTCGATTGTGAAGATGTTTGTACCGTCTTCAATCGAGGCACTAGTTCTCCAGGAGAATGGATATTAGACTCAGGGTCATCTTACCATGTATGTTCCGAGAGGGGGCATTTTGACAAATTCCAAGATACAAAGAATGAAACAGTTTCTTAGGCTGATGGATCTACTTGTGAGATCAAGGGGATTGGAATTGTGAAAATCAAAATGTTCGATGGAATAGTTCGCAGCTTGAACGGGGTAAGATATGTGCCTAAGCTGAGGAAGAATCTAATATCTATCGGTCGGTTAGCTTCAGAAGGCTACAGATGCTCTGTGGTAGGGGGAGCTATGAATATCAAAAGAGGCCGTGTGGTTCGGATGAAGGGAGAGCTACGTGGGGGAATATATCGTCTGATTAGTATGTGGCCAGAACGTACTGGAACTTCGAAAATCTGGTTATCTCGTGCACGAGGGAAGATTGACTTGAAGGATACTGCTGCGGTTGTATTGCCTTCCAGTCTAGACGATGGTGCAAAGACTGCTGGGATGGATGCTTGGTCGAAGGGCTTCCACGACATCAACGAGTAGTTGGTGTGTTGCAGCTGCATATGGGCATCGATCAACACGAATCAAGTGAGCAGTGAACCATGCAACAGATTGATTTGTTTGATATGCAGTTGGGGAGTAAATGAAAGATCGATGGTCACACTTGTGTGTGTGATGGTCACACTTGCGTGTGTGATGGACTACATATGGGATTGGCCGACGTGAATCAAGTGAGTATGTGTGTATACAACAGATTGCTTCACATGTATGTAGTTGGACAAATAGAGGTCAATGGTACACTTGTGCGTATAGCAAGTGGGCATTCGAGAATGAATGTGCAAACTAGGGTATAGTTTGGAGTCTTGGATTCGGGGGGGGAGTTTTGTCGTAGGGAATGATACGGATCGAGGAAAAGTTGGAGTTGTGCCAACAGGGCGCATGTATGGAGTGCAAGTGAAGAGCTGTGAGTTTGGAAAGAGGGGGAGATTGTTAGGTAGCAGCCTTGTTAGCCTTTCTTCTTTGCCAAACTCTCCACCAAACCCTTCACCAACCATTCCACCAACCCCCCACCTACTACATCTTCTCCTCCTATAAATATCTCCATCCCCCCTCATTCTAAATTACACCTTTCTCTTTTCTCTCTTCTCTCTCTATAGCTGCTAGATAGTCCGTCTAGTAGGGAAGCCGGTTTAGCCCGCTTTCAGGAAGTGTCGGGATAGAAGGTCCTCGTGCCTAAACTATTCCTTAGGGTACTTGGGTCTGACTGCAGCCATCGGAGGTGGTCCCACTGCAGGGGGTCTTTCTATCAGGTTGTGTGACACCGTCCGGGTTGGGAGAGGGAGAGAAGGAAAGGTTGTCGGGAAACAGTGATAGGGGGAGGTTTTGAGATAAACACTTCAGTGAGTTGGGGATATACATAATAGGTATTGTAGGGCTGAATTTTTGTATGAAATTCAAGGGGCCGGATACCCGGATATTGTAATCTCTTTTATCTAGTGTGAAGTTGTTACTCTTGTGGATGTAGGCTGGGCCGAACCACGTTAAATCTCTTGTCTCTTTTACTATATTGTTGGTTTGTTGCTTCATTACTATCACGTATATTTGTGGGATCTAAGCGCACATATTTACCAAATCGCTTCCGCATTCGCAGGGAATCGGGCAGATTCCTAACAGCTCTCTCTCGAAAATTCTCGAACCTCTCTTTCTCTCGATTTCTCTTGAATCTCCCCTCTTTTCCTCTCGTGTTCGGCTGATTAATATCTCTCGGCCTTGTTTCCGTTCAGTTTTTGGCAGGTAAATCCCATCCTCTCACTCCTCTGTTCTTCCTTGTTCTCGCGGATTTTGTGTGTGTGCGTAAACCGTTTGTGTGTGCGGTATCTACTGTGTGTGCATGTGTTCTTCAGAGTATGTGCGTGATGAAGTTTTGTTGCCAGCGGTAGTGTGTGAATTGATGCGTGTGTTTCCTCAACAATTCTGGAACAATCTCGAGTTCTCTTCCCTTTTCTTTTCAATATTTCCGGTCTCTCTCCCTCTACTCCATTTCTCTCATAAGTCACGAAAGAACGATAACTCAATCAATTTATGCAATCATTTCTTTACGATGAAGATGTTGCACTTCAAAAAAATAAATAATCTATTATAATTTTTGACATTCATGAAAGATCCATTGTTTCAATAACTAATCAATGTCATAATTCATACATTTGCATCACAGATCGGAACTGACTAGTGCTTGATCTCCATATCCTTCTTAATTCTCTGCCCATGTTGATCTTTTATTACCTCAACATGCAATTTTTCCTTGTCTGCTGCAGCTTTTACAATTTCCTTCTTGTCCATAAAATTTAAGAACTGCGTACCTGCATCAATTCAGACACAAATCATTTTAATTTTCCATCTTAGCGAAAGGGAAGAGCTTTACAATAAGTGTGTATGTATATACAACCTCCGTTTCAAAAACAGTAACTTTCTAAACTTTTCATGTTATTATAGTACTCGTAAATGATATTTTTGAACTATTTAATTTTGCGTAAAAATATAAATTCACTTTTTTATATAAATAAACAGAATAAAAAGAAATATTAATAACAAATATATCCTCCGTTCTAGAAAAAGTGAAGTTTATCAAAAGTCGAATAAAATATATATTAAGTGTGTACAAGTGATATTAAATTATTTAATATTTGTGGACACATACCAGTGCAGTAGTCAGGAGCACAATTCTTCCTGCAAATGGCAAAACACCCACTGCCCTTATATCCACAAAGTTGTAAACATTTGAGACAACAGGCCGTATCAGCCTGGACATTTCGGCCGAAACATAATAATACAAACACCAACATCATCTCTAAATGAATTTTTACATTTTTCTTTTCCATTTCCGTTAGTAATTCTATGTTTTTTTATTTGTATACTCTTAATTCTATGTTCTTTTGCTGATTGAAAGAAAATACAACACTGATGCCTTATTTATACTTCATTGTTCAGGTACAGATAATGATAATCTCATAAGATCACTAATATTATATTTACATATTGTTCAGGTACAGATTTTCTATATTGTACATCCATCCATTATATCTATAATAGCCTAACATGGGTTTTGCTCCCATTTAGTAAATTACTAATTTGTCCTTTGATTATATTAATGTGAAAAAATTGAAGTTGAGAGGAATTGAACCCATGACCATCCAAATACTATAACTTGATGTTGACACTTACAACCACTAAGACAAATCACTCATTTGTGAAATGCTTTAAACTCATTCACTACATACTCAAATAACCCACTTATTAGAAATTTTTGCTTTATAATTTATTCAGGATAAAAGTGTTTACATAATTATACTAATTTTAATAATTTGAATTTCGATAAGAATTAAACATACGACATTCATATACTCATAAATTTATATCCACATTTATTTTTATGATTTATTAAAGATAAAATCATTAAAAAAAATTCTCATATAATAGTAAAAAATGATAGTCGATGATGGGAAAATATAAATTGACATATAATGTCGTCGATGTCAGAATTAAAAAAGGTATCGAGGTGGCCGAAAATTTGTCAAAAAAATCAAAGTGAGGAGGTAGGTGGCCAAAAATAAGTAGAAGTCTATCTCAATTTGGTAAACGGGCAGAATTGAAAATAGATCTATAAAAATTTATTACAATATTTCTCTATTTTAAAATTATGTATATATATTAGTCAAATGGCCAGAATATGTTAATTACTCCCTCCGTACCACTAGGTTTTTTACATTTGGGACAGAGGGTCTAACATGCATTTTAAAACTCATATAAAGTATAGTTTTATAAATTATTTTAAATTTTTTCTTATGAATAAAATTTTAATATTTTATTCAAAAGAAAGAAAATTTTAAACATCCCACATCGATTAGAATAAGAGTATTCAGGTCCTTTATAGATATAAGTCAACAATTAATGTGTACCAAATTGTTAGCTCTTTTGGACTAACATGTGGTAGGTTGTTGGGCCTGGTATGCATTCGGTTATAGGCTTGGATACGACATTCATATACTCAAAAATTTATATCCACATTTATTTTTATGATTTATCAGGGATAAAATCATTAAAATATTTTCCTCATATAATAGTAAAAATGGTAGTCGGGGAGAGAAAATATAAATTGACAGATATAATGTCGTCGAAGTCAAAATTAAGAAAGGCATTGAGGTGGCTGAAAATTAGTCAAAAAACAAAAATCAAAGTGAGGAGGTAGGTGACGGAAAATAAGTATAAGTCTATCTCAAGTAGGTAAACGGGCGGAAGTGAAAATAGATCTATAAAAATTTATTATAATATTTCTCTCTTATAAAATTTTGTATATATATATATTAGTCCAATGGCCAGAATATTTTTATTACTCCCTCTGTCCCACTAGGTTCTTTACATTTGGGATAGAGGGTCTAACACGCATTTTAAAACTAATATAAAGTATAGTTTCATAAATTATTTTAAAAAAATTTCTTACGTATAAAAATTTAATATTTTATTCAAAAACAAAAATTAAACATCCTATATCGATTAGAATTAGAGTATTCAGGTCCTTTATAGATACAAGTCAACAATAAATTTGTATCAAATTGTTAGCTCTTTTGGAGTGACCTGTGGTGGATTGTTGGTTCTGATATGCATTCGGTTGTAGGCTTGGATACGACATTCATATACTCATTAATTTTTATGATTTATCAGGGATAAAATCATTAAAATATTTTCCTCATATAATAGTAAAAAACGGTAGTCGGGGAAAGAAAATATAAATTGACAAATATAATGTCTCGAAGTCAGAATTAAGAAAGGCATCAAGGTGGTCGAAAATTAGTCAAAAAAAAAAAATCAAAGTGAGGAAGTTGGTGTCATAAAATAAGTAAAAGTCTATCTGAAGTAGGTAAACGGGCGGAAGTGAAAATAGATCTCTAAAAATTTATTACAATATTTCTCTCTTTCAAAATTATGTATATATATTAGTCAATTGGCCGGAATTTGTTTACTACTCCCTCTTTCCCACTGGGTTCTTTACATTTGGGACAGAGGGTTTGACATGCATTTTAAAACTCATATAACGTATAATTTCATAAATTATTTTAAATATTTTTCTTATGATTAAAAATTTAATGTTTTATTCAAAAAATGAAAAACTTAAAAAATTATGGAATTATATTTACATACACCTTAAAATGCGTGCTCGCCAGTGAAAAAAATTGTAGAGAAATGAAAGGGACGGAGGGATTATTAAATTAATACAAAAAATTATAAATAAAGTGTACAACATATTTTTACTCGATATCAGTATAATATTCTATTTTAAGTATTAATGGTATCGAAGTTGCCAAAAAATTGTTCAAAAAAATCGAAGTAAAGAGATAGGTGATGGACGTAGAAGTCTATCTCAAGTAGGTAAGTGGGGGAAGTTAAAATAGATATATAAAAATTTATTATTGTATTTCTCTATTTTAACAATTATGTCTATATATTAGTCAAAGGGTTAGAATATGTTATTTATTAAATTAATATAATAAATGATAAATAAAGTGTATAACATATTTTTACTCGATATCAGTATAATATTCTATTTTATTTTAAATATATTTACATTATATCGGTTAATCCTATTAGCATCGGGTAATTTATAGATTGACTAATAAAAAAATTAAAATATTGAAAATAAGAAATAATTTACATATGGATTTGGATCTGGTAAAAAAAATATCAATATGATTTTGACATCTTTAGTCTTCCACACTATATTTTTGCAGCATTTTCGTAATGTGCTAATGTTATTAATTTCATACAAAATAAGTTTTACAGCTATATTCTTATATAGTAATTTATCAATTTCACTTGAGTTTTAAACTCAAATGCGTGTTTCATCCTGTTGTGAGACTAAAAAACTCCAAAAATCGCTGATATATATAATGTCTTATTATCACGGATGTGGTATGTGTATTTTTTTATTTCCCGGGTATCATTTTGGTGTTACCTCAAATTAAAATGATATTTCTTGGATGCTTCATTATCGTAGTTATGTCTATCTTCTTTTCATAGATTGAGTTTTATAGTACACGTGAACTTTTACAACATAATTCATTCGGTGCACATATTAACCCATCTCATTTTAAAAACCATTATGAGATATGACACTTTTATTTAGTTACTCGTGTATTAAATATGTTTTGTCTTGAAATTTGAGATATTACCTTTGATTTTTGAAAGTTCTCTTATAAAAATGGACGATACAATGTATTTGAAGAAAAAATTTTGTTATGGTCAATTTACTATTGAAAGGATACATCTGAAATGGTCAAATACCATGATCCTAAAAAAGCACACATCATATATATTTTTTTGGATGTGCACAACTATTAGAATTAATTTGTTGTTCTCCTTGTTCTCTGAAATTGGTTGGAGAAAAAGATCCAAAATTGGACATGTGGGCTGAGCTTTTCCAAGCAGAACATATGACTCTATTATTTGTATTCTTCCGTCACATTACATTGTTTCTTACAAACTTAGAAATAATATAAAATTTAATTCTTCCTCCCTCCCAAAATAAATAAGCCAGCTATTTTTTCATTCATTTCAATACACCAAGATTATTTTGGTAATACTTGGCAGTTACAAATAACTCTTACCAACTGTTTTCAACTTTTTATTGATTATTCTTCTCACATTGACCAAACACAACTAAAAATATTATTCTTAAGGTTCAGAATCTGAAAATATTTTAAAACTACAATATCTTAGATAGATCGAAATACGTGAAGTAGACTAACATGAGAAAATTATATAAATTATCATGTGGCCCGTGCTTTGCACGGGCTATCATGCTAGTTAATACTTATCTACCAACAAACTAATAAATATATTATATTCACATAACACGTTAATAAAAACATTTTTTGGATATTGAAAATCTGGATGTACCAAATTTGAATTTTAAAAACGTGATTTGATAGTAAAAGGCTAAAAGCTTTATCTCATCCTATGGAACTTCTGATAAGCTACTTTTTCAAAAGAAAAAAAAAATCTTTTTTGAATTTTGAAAATTTGGATGCATTTAATTTGAATTATAACCAAATTGAAATCTCAATATATCTAATTTGGATTTTAAAATTTTGTGATACTCCCTTAAAATTTAAAACAATTCTCTAAAATTTCATGAAATACAAAAAAACATGGACTTGATTGCATTGTATAAAATAGTTGATTTTAAAGGATTTATTATATTCTTTATATCTTTTATAATCTATACAAATTCTATGAGATTTGAAGAATTTCACGAAAATCAGAAAAATTTTATATAAACTTTATGGGATTTCAAATCTGATATGGGCCAAAAGTAAGCCCTAAAGACACATTTAATGTGACATTAATTAAACCTAGAATGGTTCAAACGTGGGGCCCACCAGATGGGCCCAAACCCTAATTATAATATTAATTTCGTAATTAATATTAAGGGTAGTAAAACAGCTCAGCAAATAAGAGTCAAACAAGAATATGATTCTTGCCTGACTTAGCCTGCAAGATACATATCTCAACATGAAAACTGATTCATACATGGAAGGAGACTAGAACCTTCTTCTAGTCGGTGACTTGCCCACCAAGTCACCTAACCCTACTACGATTTTAGGGCTTCTCAGCCTATATAAAGGGTCTGACCCCTCATTCTCATAACTACGTTTGTGGCTTGATTCTCAATACGAGATACGTAGGCACTCTGTGAGGACCGATCAGTCTCGAACACGGAAACAACCATTAAAGCAAGAAGCTCCCGAACCCTAGCATTAATTGCAAATTCGTGACCTAGATTTTAATCCACAACAAAATCGAACTTTGTATAAATTTAAAATCAAAATCACTATTTGAAATTCATCAATTTTTAAGAGGTACTAACAACTCAAATATTATATTATAAAATTTAATTAGGCTCGTCAAATCTCAAGTTAAAGTTTTATTGGAGATGCTCGAAGTCCATCATAGCAGTATTTGCTTAACATTCACATCATTTAGCGTATTAAAATAATATAAGTTATTACAATAATTTAAAACAATAATAATATATAATTTTTAAATAAAAATCAAATGTTATATTCAATTCCAATAAAATACAATCACTAATTTTATATAATCATTATTATATATTATTTTTATATCACCATTTTAGCAAATATCATTAGAGATACTTTAATAATTTTGTTGAGTACCTTATAATTTGTTTCAGTTAAAAAAAATTCAAAAAGAAAAAAAATGAGATATTTCCTCATTAAATAATACTTATATAATATATTTTTATTGTTTAAATTATATAATTTTTAAATGTTAGTATATACAAGGAACACAATTCAGAAACATCGCAAATTTGTTAACCAATGAATTTTAATCTGTTACTCCTAATTAAATTTGTATTTTATTTTCTTGACCATGGGACTTTCGTAAAACATTTGGCATTTTGTAAGAATTTTTATTGAACAACTGAATAGCAATAAATAAATGTCACAAATTTATTAATTTAACATATATGCATGTTCAATCTTCATCTAGGTTTTAGATCTTCCTATCCTTAATTCTTTGCAACATCTTGATCTTTTGTCACTTGAGCATGCACTCCATCGTTGCTGGCAACTTTTACCTTGTTTGTAAAATTATAATATTTGTGACCTGCATCAATTCGAAAACAAAAATAATTTTAATTCTCCGTATTGGCGACAAAAAAGAGCTTTACAATAATTCTTCACAATAATAGTCTGAAATGTATGTTTTTTTAAAAAAAATCATTAAACATGTACATGTAATACTAAATTATTTAAAATTTACGAATACGTACCACTACCACAATAGTGAGGAGGACAGGTCTTTTCACAAATCATGAAACAACTAAAATTAGGTCCACAAAGTTGTAAACATTTGAGGCAACAGGCCGTATCAGCCTGGACATTTTGGCCGAAACATAACAATACAAACACCAACATCATCTCTAAATGAATTTTTACATTTTTCTTTTCCATTTTCGCTAGTAATTCTATTTTTTTTTTTTTTTTGCTAAGTATACTCTGAGTTTACTCTTAGTTTTGCATACACGCTGAGCTTCTATTTATATTGTTCAGGCGATTATATCTAGGATTAAAGAAGTGTTAATGCAAATCTACCAACTATCAAGTGAAGTTAATAAAAATAAACTAATGATAACTTTTGTAACGGAAAATTAGCTAAACAAAGAACTTTGTAACTGGTAAGTCAAAATGTGTGCGTACCCCAGTGTCACTGTATGATCATTTCCACAGATTAAAGAAGAGAATGCTTATCTCCCAACTACTTAGTGAAGTTAATAAAAACAAATTAACGATAACTTTTGTAACTGAAAATTAGCTAAATAAAGTAACTATTAGGTCAAATGAGTGCCCCTTTTGGCATAATCACCCATCTATCTTCCATGGGATTCGAACCTTGATGAAGAGGATGATATTCCTCTCTTTACTAGCTGAAAAAAATTTTAACATATATTATAAAGATTTATATAATAATTTTTATTCATTAAAATTAAATCCTGAAAAAAAAATTATGACATCAGTATCAAATTCTCAAATTCTAATAGGTAATAAATTGTTTTCCCGTTAAACACGTTTCGAATCACTCTTATTTGGAACTGAAATTCTAACTTCATTAATGATACTTATCTTATAAAATAACTTTTTTCCCCTGGAAAGTAAAAACCTTAAAAGAGAATAAATTTCAATTTTTAAACTCTTTAAACTTTCTAATATTTATGAGTTTTAAAAGATGAAAATACATATTACATTTTCTATATATATATATATATATATATATATATATATATATATATATATATATATATATATATATATAGCTTCCGCATGGAAATGTATTTCTGTTATGTTAAAACATCATTTTTTTTAAATAAGAAGACTTTTCGTTAAAGGGAATATTATTGAATTTATGGATATATTTTTCTAATGCAAGTATTATTAGCTTGTATAAAAAAGTTAAAATAAAGAATTTCTATGAAAAAATATACTCCCTCCGTCCCTTGTTAACATTTCACTTTTTCAAAACTTTCTGGCACGCATTTTAAGGTGCATTTTAAGGATAGTTAAATAACTTTTTTTAAAAATTTTCTTTTTCTGTATAAAAATTTAATGTTTAAATTTTTATACAGAAAAAGAAAATTTTAAAAAAAAGTTATTTAACTATCCTTAAAATGCACCTTAAAATGCGTGCCAGAATATTTTGAAAAAGTGAAATGTTAACAATCAAAAGGGACGGAGGGAGTATATAGTTTTAAAAAATCATGTAAAACGTCTCCTTCATCATCGTATTTTACTTCCAATAAAATATTTTATTATATGTATTCTTTGTATATTCAAACAATTTTTCTACCTCCAATATTTTTTTAATTATATGTATTTTCTATAAATTCAAACTATTAATCTCTACAAATTAGAACCCCTATTTTACTTACAATAAACTCTTAATTATATGCATTACAAAAATCTATTCTACTTCCAATAAAATTTTTAATTATATTTTTTTCACATAAATTCAAACTCTTATTTTCTATAAAATTGAACATCTATTATGTTGAGTATTGAACACGGTAAAAGAATACAGAGGGGGGGTGAATGGATTCTTGAACTTTTCTTGGATTGAGTCTGTGTAGCAGATAAGTGCCTGTGTGTGTAGAAATTAAGGTGCGGATAAGTAAACAACACAAGACACAATATCACTTTAATCTAATGTATATTAGATAAAGGTTGCTACAATCTGTGAATACAAATGGTAGTATTCTCAGCTTCGTTTTTCTCAGAGAGATATAGCTTACAGTGTATGAAAAACTAGACTCACAAAGTTACTAAGTTATGAAGTGAGGCTGTGTCCTTATAGAACATGGATACAGCCTGCTTACTACAAATAAGGAGCTAAAACACATTACTTTCTAGTCTGTCTATCCTTTTTGAGTAAGTGTCCAAACGGTTACAGATTTGACTTTGCAAAGCCTGTTTAGATCCACTTCTTTAGCTCCTTGTCTCTTCTATATCTCTCCAAGCTTCCTTGTAGGCTTTCCAGAGCACGTTACAGGTTGTGGTCCATAAAGTGCATTGGCTTGTTGCAGGTTTCTGACTTGTACAATTTCTTCAGTATTTTGTCTCCAAGAATGTATTCGAGAAGTGACTAAGTAAGTGATTCGAGAACTAGAATTGACTTGATCGATAACTCTGAGTTCTCGAATACTGTTATAGTGACATATCGAACCACTTCTCGAATAGCTCTTTTCCATCAGGATTCCTTGAGTTGTCGAATAGAGCATTTGACTTATCGAATCCTCGAGTTGTCGAATAGCTTTCTGAGTCTTTGAGATATCGAATGGAACTTTGACTTGTTGACTCTTTGAGAACTCGAATACCATCTTGACTTGTTGACTTCTTGAGTTCTCGAATAGAGTAGTAGACATATCGAATCCCTGAGATATCGAATGAGATATCGAACAGTGTATTCAGAGATATCGAATAGTGTCTTGAGATATCGAATCTCTGACTTCTCGAATGCTGGACTTCTCGAATAGACATATATACTTCTCGAATTGGTACTTAGGCAAATTCTTCATTTCTTCAAATCCCAACTGTGATTATTTGACAGTCTTTAACTCCTTGCTTGAGGCATGAACCTTGGAACTTCTTTCAAGCATTATTCTAGACTCTATTTGTACAATTACACAACTAGGATTTGATGCCTTCTACAAGTACAATACAAACAGAAACTCTACAACTAGAGGTTCCCTCAGTTAAGAGGTCATGTAAGTAATGCAAAGCATTACAAACAATTAGGCTTGTTATTAGATGTGTACAGGCATGCCTCTGTAACTAACAATCTCCCCCAAATTGTGAGTGAGACCCTTAGTCACAATTTCATGTCTGATAACAAGCCTAACATACATAAAGATAAAACTTTAAAAGTACAGGTATGTATTTTGATTGAACACATAAATGAAATTACAAGATAAATACTCTTACAGTATGATGAGGTACTAGCCATTTTCTTTTGATTGCATCTCCATTGCTTTGGCTTGTAGATCATCATATGCTTTCTGTTTCCTTTCTTTCTCCTTTCTTGCAATCTCATCTACTGCTCTCATGATTTCTGTCATAGCATCCAATTCTTCAATCATAATAGAGTTTTTGAAATCTTCAAGCACTGGCTTCAGAATGTTGGCAGGATAGTGATTGAGTAGGTCCATTCTTATATTGACATTGGCTCCATTTCTTCTCCTATACTTCACCACATAGGGATCAAACTGAACTCTACACAATCCCTTTGCCCTTAGCTTTTCTGCTTCAATCTCCAGTCTATCAATTTCTTTCTCCCTTTCTAACCATTTCTCATAGCAGCCCTTCCTTATCTTCTCAGCATATTCTTTCTTCATTTTCACAAAGTCAATCAATTCCAGCTTCCATACTTTCTCCACCTTGTCCTTAGAATCCAGCAATGCAATGATTCTTTCTATCTCATACAATTTACCCCAATGTTGACAACCCCCTTGTTTGAACTTCATTTCTTTCCCATCAGTGTACTTGATTTCAAGGTGGTCATCCACAATTGCAGCATAGCATATCTTTTGAGCTCTTAGAAATTGCAGTTGCTCTTCATCAAAGTCTTCATCAAGTGGCTGGAGTTTCAATCCTGGAATGATTGTTAGGGCTCTAGATTTGGATAGCTTCACTCTCCTTGCAGCATGTTTAAATTTCATCCTCTTGACATGATTGCTTGGCAGAAATCTTTGACCTTTGTTGGCAGACCATAGTAGTATTCCATTAGCAGATTGCTTTCTGAAACATACACATGGTTTCTTGACTTGAATCTTCTTCTCTTCTTGAGGTGGTAAGACAGTTGCAGAAGCCATAGATGTAGATTTTGGTAGGTCACTACTAACAGTATTCACCCTAGACCTAGAGTCTTGTGTTGTGGTGAGGTTACTGCTAGCAGTGCCTAAGGCTTGCTGTCTTCCACTCTTTCTCTCATATGTTTTACCTTGGTCATCATCATCCTTTTTATCCTTGTCTCCCTTTTTCTTCTTGTCTTCATCACCCTTATCTCTCCTGTGATGTCTTCTCCTCCCATCACCTTTGTCTTCAGAATCATCATCCTTATTTCTCCTAGGTTGAGCCATCTCTGGAATTTCACCAGTTGCAATATAGGTTCTGAGGATGTGCAGTGCCTCAGTTTCTTCAGCATTTCTGGCTCCAACCTTCTTCTGTAATTGATCAATGATAGCAATGATCAGTCTGTGATTTCTGGAGGTGAGATCATGAGGAATGACCAATTGCTTGATATCTTCAATTCTGGTACCAGACTGATAAATAATTGTCCATGGCTTCTTGATCATTTCTGGTAGCCTTGTAGGTTGACCATTCCTCAAATCATCAAACAGACTCTTGCTGTTCTCATTTTTCTTCTCAATGATCTCAAGTATGGCATCTATCTCTGAGTGCTTTAGGTCTTGTAGAGTCTGGTATGTTAGATGCCATATCTTTAGTTTGGAAACCATCACTATCTCCTTGACCCATATACTGTTGACTTTCTTGGGGATGACAGTGATGTAGTCTATCTGCTTCTTCACCTCCCTCAGATAAAACTGAGTGTCACCAACCTGTTCCCTTATGGCTTTCAGAAACTCCAAGAAGGCTTTATCATGATAGTCATTGGAGTTAGCAACTTCTTGTAGCTTGGCCTCAGTAACAACTTTGACTTCTACAGGCTTGGCACTCTCAGATATAGAGATTGGAGGTTTGTCAGATGGCATACTCCCTGCAACCACTGTGGTAGTTATGGATTGCTTTTGTCCTCCAGGAGTAGTGATGTGCACAGTTGGTAAGGTGACAACTGGCAAGATAGATGGAGGCTCATCTACTTTGGCTTTTCCCTTGCCAGGCACATTTGCTAGAGACTTAGAAGCCCTTTGTTGACCACCCTCTTTGATTATTATGCCTTTCTCTCCCTTTGTCTCCCCCTTTGAATTTGAGTTCCTAGCCTTCTTCTCCCCCTTAGGCTTGTTGTCAGGCACAGAGGCTGTAGAAATGTCCTTTGGGAGTGAAGATTCATCAGGTAGAGGGAGACCCATATGCTTCATCATTGCAGCTAACATGGATTGTTGATGCAGAAGGACATCAGTTGTGGTGGAGGCTTGAGTGTCCAACTGATCATTTAGCAATGCAACCTTTTCTGTGAGATGAGCATTGGTCTTGGTGAGAGTAGCTACCTCCTGCTCAAGAGTGTTGACCTTAGTGAATAACTCATTGGCCTTGAAGCCAGATAAAGATTGATCCTGCAGCCTCTTCACTTCATATTTAGACAATTCATGCACAGGGACATCAGTCACTAGTCTATCTCCATAAAGATTTTTGAACATTATCCTCAGCATGGCATTGGCATCTGTAGTCTGGTCAGATAGATTCTGAAATTGATGCCCCAGACCTGTGACAGCATCTTTTAGCACAGCCAGCCCATTGTCCATCTGAGTGCAGGTAGAGTTGCAGTGTTTGATGTCCTTGAACATACTGTCCAATTGAGGAAATTTAGCATCAAAGGCCCTCTTGACTTCTGCTACTGAAGTGGCTGTCTTATCACACACCCTGTTGACTTCAGTTTTGACTCCCTTGCCAAGATAGTGTGCAGCCTTGAGGAAACCCTTGTAGGAGTCATTTACAGCTTCATACACTTCACCAGGTGACAGGGATTTTGCATTGGAGCCCAGTGAAGTGATGTATTCCTCCCTGAGATACTGAAGTGCTTCATCGAGAGTAATATCATATTTTCCTTGCAACCAGGCATCTATGTTGCCATCTCTCTCAGCATCATCAATGATCTTTGACTTCTGCACTTCCACATCATCCCTATGGCATAACAGAATAGCCTCATAGTCTGGATTGGGCATGTCTGCAGTGAGAAGGTGCTGAGCAATCTTTGTGAACTCAGGAATCTGATCCACAATTAAGCTTTGAAGTGCTTCAACCGTCAATTGTTGTGGAACAGACCCTGATCCTGAAGCACTGTCATGTTGCACAGGCTTCAGCCATGTTGACATGAAGTCAGAGCTAGAGCTAGGCAAGCTAGTCTCCTCAGTTACAGATGCAACTTCTGTAGCCGGATGGATTGACTCTACTACTGGTGTCGCCACAGAAGTGGGATGAATTACACCAGCAGTTGACACAGGCACAGAGTCTCTAGTAAAAACTAGGGGAACCTCTGTGTTTGTGATGGTGTCATTAGGATATGCCTCAGCATGCATTCCCTCACCATCTAAATGTGGGTTCTGAGTGGTGAACAAAGTGTCATGCACTAAGTCACTTGAAATTATTGGCTCATCAAGCAAAAAGGATTCTTGATGATCAATACCTTGCATCTCAGTTGTCTGAGTTGCAGGTTCCAAAGAAATTTCAGAGTTAGATTCTGGAAGAGAAGTGTGTTTTAGAGTAGATTTTGGCAACTCCCCCTGAGAGATAGAGGAAGTTTCAAAAGTGATGTGCTCTCCACTCAGTGTTGTGCCAGCCTTATCACTCCCATGTGCTGACTCTATACAAGAGGGTGCATTGGGGAGAATGCTTGATTCTATAGGTGCACCCTGTTGAGAGGATACACCTAGTGAGCTGTGTGCCCCTGATTTTACAACTTCAGCCATTTGTGTGACTGAAGAGGTGGTCTTAGTTTTCTTCTTCTTTGTTCTGTGTAAGGGTGACTCAGGTTTCTCACTTCCTAGACCTAATTCAACAGCTAATGCTGCTTCAGACAAGATATTTAAAGGTGCAGACATTACTTCCTTTCTCTTCTTTTTACTAACATCACCCTTTTGAGAGGATGATGCAGTTGGCTCAGTAAGAGGTAGAGTGTTTGGTTGAGAGGGTTGGTTAGCAGGCCCTGGGTTAGCATTTTGTTCTACTTGCTTGGGCTGTGCTAACTTAGATTTTACATCAAATGTTGGCATGTTGTGGGGGTAAGTCCTAAACAAACTCTCCATATGGGGAGTTATGTTCAGTCTTACATCCACATCATTCCTAGTTTCCAAGTTACCAAAAATGAGTTTGGTCATGGACTTAGGATAGCCTATTTTATTTTTATCAATCCCAGGCAATTCAATCAATGAAGCATTTTTATAATTAAGTACAGATTGAATAAAGCGAGGGAAGAAAATATCAGTACCTCTCTTGGTTGTGTTCTTACCAAGTCTCCCATATAATTCTTGAAGTATGATTTGGCCAACATCTATCTTCTTTCCATAGGCCAAAGCATATCCAATTCGCTGCACAGGTGCACTGATTTGATCAAAGCTTGATTTCCTGGCAGTGAAGACTTGGAGAAGAGTTGCAAACACATAGCTCCACTCCTTTCTCAGATTCTTTCTGTTTAGCTTTTCAAGGTTAATCCCATCTGAGTAGTTTATGAACTCAAAGAATTCCTCCAACTCTGCATTAGTGGCCAGTCTGTCAAATGACTCTTGTTGTAGGCCTAGTGCTTGGTTCATGTCTGCAGTAGTGATAGTGATTTCCTTATCTTGAACCTTGCAGTAGATGACATATGAAGTGATTGCGTTTTCCAGGGCTACAACCTCCACAATAGCAGTACTCCAGAATTGTTCCAGAATATCTAGATATAGAGTTGGGTTGGCAGAGAGTGCATCCTTGATATACGACTCAGCCATCCATTTCACAAAGCACTTGAAATTTGCATTGGGTGCTTCAACATCACTAGTGAGAGCGATGAAGTTGGTGTTGAACTTTACTGTTGCCATTCGTGTAGAAGAGAGAAAAGAAATTGAAGGTTGAAGAAGAAATTTGGCTTTTCGTAGCTAGGGTTTCAGGGGTTTAGAGAGTGTAGATGCTTGAGAAATCGAATGAAATGAATCGAATAGATGTGAAATTGTATAAGTATGAAGTACTTGAATTGTCGATTAGCAGAAGGTTTTGTATCGACAAGTCAGGCATTCGAGAAGTAGAAAACAACTATTCGAGAAGTCAAGAATGGCTTAATCGATAACTCAAGCAGATAGAAACTCACAGCTGGCAGTTATCTAACTTAGAAATAATTCTAAATTAAATAAAATGTGTTTTTATGAGTGAATTAAACTTTTAGACAAAAGTCCAAAATCGATTAAAATTCAGCGAGAATTCAGCCTTTTCAAATGATTCGAGAACTCAAATATAGTGTTCGAGAACTCAGTCATTCGAGAACTCAGTTACTATATTCGAGAAGTCAATAATTCCTCTATTCGATATCTCAGAAAGACTCTATTCGAGAACTCAAGAGTACTCTAATGAGACTTATTAGAGATGTCGAATAGTGAATCATTCGAGAAGTCTGACTTATCGAACTATACCCATCACTCATAAAAATTTGATTTTCACTATCTTTTTAAAATCTACCAGACATATTCATTGAAAAATATCCTAGCAAATCAAATAGTGATTTTCTCAAAATTTCATAGAAATTTTAAGTTAATAAAAATATGATTTTCAACATATGCAACAGATTTGAAATATTTATAAATCATACTTCAGCCAACACTTACTCCAAAAATATTGAGAATTTAGATAAAGTAAGTGTTTACTGCTGCAACAATCTAGATGATGTATTCACTTAGCCAGAATCTGAAGAATTCAGCATTCCAATCTCACTTACCAACCTTGTGAAGGTGGCTTCATCTAATGGCTTAGTGAATATATCAGCTAGTTGTTTATCTGTAGAGACATAATGCAACTCAATGGTTCCATTAGTTGCATGTTCTCTTATGAAATGATATCTGATGTCAATGTGCTTTGTTCTAGAATGATTGACAGGATTGGCAACTATAGAGATTGCACTTGTGTTGTCACACATGATTGGAATTCTTTCCAACACTAGTCCATAATCTCTAAGTTGATTTCTAATCCAAAGCACTTGAGCACAGCAACTTCCAGCAGCTATGTATTCAGCCTCAGCTGTAGAAGTTGACACAGATTGTTGCTTCTTGCTATACCAAGAAACTAACCTTTGTCCAAGAAACTGGCAGCTTCCTGAGGTGCTTTTCCTATCCACTCTGCATCCAGCATAATCAGCATCAGAGTAGCCAACCAGATTGAACCCTGTGTCCTTAGGGTACCATAATCCCAAGTTAGGAGTGCCCTTCAGATATCTAAAGATCCTTTTTATTGCAATCAAATGTGATTCCTTTGGATTTGATTGAAACCTTGCACACAAGCATGTAGCAAACATGATGTCTGGCCTACTTGCAGTGAGGTAGAGTAGAGAACCAACCATGCCTCTGTAGACTGAGATATCTACTCTCTTGCCTTTAGCATCTTCATCCAATTTAGTGGCAGTGGCCATGGGTGTCTTGGCAGGTGAACAATCTTCCAAGTCAAACTTTTTCAATAAATCCCTGATGTACTTGGTTTGACTGATAAAGATACCATCCTTCCTTTGACTGACTTGCAACCCTAGAAAGAATGTCAACTCTCCCATCATACTCATCTCATATCTGCTCTGCATGAGTTTAGAGAATTTCTCACACAGTTTCTCATTTGTAGAACCAAAAATGATATCATCCACATAGATTTGAACTAGGATCATATCATCACCATGCTTCTTGTAAAACAGTGTCTTGTCCAATGTGCCTCGAGTGAATTGATTTTCAAGAAGAAATTGTGATAGAGTATCATACCATGCTCTTGGAGCTTGCTTAAGTCCATACAGTGCCTTAAGCAATCTGTAGACAAATTCTGGGAAATGTGGATCCTCAAAGCCAGGTGGTTGTTGCACATAAACCTCTTCTTCCAACTCTCCATTTAGAAATGCACTCTTGACATCCATTTGATAAACTTTAAAGTTTGAATGAGCAGCAAATGCCAAGAATATTCTAATGGCTTCCAATCTAGCAACAGGGGCAAATGTCTCATCATAATCAATGCCTTCCTGTTGAGAGTATCCTTTTGCAACCAGCCTTGCTTTGTTTCTTATTATTACACCATCTTCATCCATCTTATTCTTCAGAACCCATTTTGTTCCAACAATGGTTCTATTCTTTGGTGCAGGCACAAGTTCCCATACTTTGTTCCTTTCAAATTGATTCAGCTCCTCTTGCATGGCAATAATCCAATCTGGATCCAACAATGCATCATCAAGTTTCTTAGGCTCAACTTGTGATAGAAAACATCCATAGAGGCACTCATTTTGAGTTGCTCTCCTAGTCCTTACTCCTGCATTAGGATCTCCAATGATTTGCTCTGCAGTGTGTGATCTATCCCATTTCCTTGAGTGTTCAGCCTGATTTCTCATCCTTGATGTTGCTTCATCATCCTCATCATGATCATCCTCATTTCCTCCCCCTGTGAAGTTGCCATTACTCACAGGTGTGTCTTGGATGCTTGTTTCTTCACTATTGATTGGCACAAATTCTTCTCTTGTATCATTATTCACTTGAGTTTGTTGAACTTGAGTTTCAACTCTAGTTTCAGTCTCTTCATCAGAATCATCTAGATTATCAAACTTCAATGGATCTTTGTCTTCATCATTGGCTTCTTCTAGTCCAGGTAGTTTGCTGTCATCAAATGTTACATCTGTGCTTTCCATAACTTTCTTTTGACTGATGACATAAACCTTGTATGCAATTCTTTCCATAGAATAGCCAAGAAAAATTCCTTCAAATGCTTTTGCATCAAACTTTCCAACATATTCAGAATTGTCCTTAAGTACAAAGCATTTGCTTCCAAAAGTATGAATATACTTCAGTGTAGGCTTCTTTCCAGTCATCAAGTTGTAAGGAGTCTTTCCAGTGTTTTTGTTGATGAGGGTTCTGTTCTGAATATAGCATGCAGTGCTCACAGCCTCAGCCCAAAAACATGTGGGCATTTTTGCATCAAGTAACATTGTTCTAGCAGCCTCAATTAGAGTTCTATTCTTTCTCTCAACAACTCCATTTTGTTGTGGAGTCCTTGGAGCTGAGAATTGCTGAGAAATGCCATTCTCTTTGCAGAATGCTTCAAGTGTGGCATTTATGAACTCTGTTCCATTATCACTCCTCAATGCAATCACACTTGCATCGTTTGCCTTTGCTTCCTTGTCAACTTTCTTTATATGCTCAATGATTACTTGTGGAGCCTCATCTTTTGATGCCAGAAATTCTACCCATGTATACCTTAAAAAATCATCAACCATTACCAGGGCATACTTCTTTCTTCCAAGTGACATTATGTTAACAGGCCCAAACAAATCCATATGGATAAGTTGTAGTGGCTTGGTTACAGATGTCACTGTCTTTGACTTGTGGCTTGATCTCTTCATTTTTCCTTTTTGACAAGCCTCACACACTCCTTCTTGGCAGAATTCAAGTGTGGGCATGCCTCTCACTAACTCTCTTTTGACTAGAGAATTAATGGCCTTAAAGTTCAGGTGTGATAGTTTCTTGTGCCACAGCCAACAATCTTCATTTGATGCTTTTGAGTAAAAGCAACAAATTTTGTCCTTGTTTGCAGAGTCCATATTGGCTACAAACAGGCTTCCCTTCCTTACTCCAGATAGAGCAAAATCACCAGTCTTCTTGTGGGTGATCAAACATTCATCTTTGTCAAAATTCACTTTGAATCCTCTATCAGTAAACTGACCAACACTTAACAGATTATGCTTGAGCCCCTTGACTAGTGCTACATCTTCAATGATGACATTTCCAACTTTCAGCTTGCCATATCCCAATGTGTTACCCATGCTGTCATCTCCAAAAGCAACCATTGGGCCAGCCTTTTCCTCATACTGTGATAGCAGGGCCATATCACCAGTCATATGATTTGAGCATCCACTGTCCAAAATCCACATGACCTTCTTTTCACTTTCTTTGCCCTGCAAACACAAAGGTATTACTTTTCCTTTGGTACCCAAACAAGTTTGGGTCCATGTGACTTAGAGACAGTTTTATCATAAACAACATGCTTGTTAACTTTCTTAGTGTCAGTCTTCTTGTCACTGTTGGAAGTCTTAGAACCTGAGGTTTCAGACTTAGGTGACAAAGGTACCTTCCTAGCTTTAGGAGGACTTGAAGACTTTGACCTTGTGTAGTGTGTGTGAGAATTGTGACTGATACAACCATCAATGAACTGTCTTCTTAAATTAAAACAACTAGTCATAACATTCATATTGCATGGCATACAGTCAAATTTATCACAGAAGGGTGCATCTCTATGTCTTAGAGGCACAGAACAATCATAGAAAGGTTTAGACACACTACCAACAGGTTTCTTGCATGCATGAGTTAGATGGTTGGTACTGAAACAGTTCTGACAAGTTTTCCTAGGGGCATTAGGCATATAAGCATAGTTGTTATCCTTGTTAATCCCTAACTTGCCATTTCTGTTCTGTTTCCTTTTAGTCACTTCCTTTTCTGATTCACTCTTCCCAGCTGAGACAAACTTAACAAACTTCTTAGGTCTTGGCCTATCAACTACTGGCTTCTTGGTCTTTGACTTGACACTCTCACCCTTAGAGGATGCTTGCTGTTCACTAGATTGTGCCTCATCCTCATCATTCAACATTTGCTTGATGAGTAAGGCATCCTCATCAATTTCAAATGTTGATTCCTTAAAAATTGGATTTTCAGTTTTTCTCAAAATGTGAGGCACTTTCTCATGAACAGCTGTGTCCTCTTCAATGACAGCATAGCCTTTCCTTTGTTTGAGAGAGTCATAGTCAAGTCCAATAGCTGCTTTGGGTTTAGCTTCAATTTTCTCACAGTAGGATTGCACTAAACCAGATGATTTCTTGAAAGTTTTAAGTTTGAATTCATTCTCAGCTAATTCATCCCTAAGAGCCTTCTCTACTTGACTAGCACATAAAACCTTGTTCTTCAAATATTCAACTTCTTTCTTAAGGTTTTCTACTTGCATAGTAGTTAGCTCAAGTTCCTCATTCTTTTTGGTTAATATTTCATTTCTAGTAGACAGTTTAGCAATCTCCTCATTAGCAGCAGTCATACTAGTATGAATATTAAACATTTCAACAGATAATTGTTCAATCATGCATTTGTATTCAGAAACAGACATGTCTATAGTAGTGAGAGATGGTACCTGAGAATCAGATGAAGATGAGTCATCCTTGGAGTTGGCCATCAAGGCATAATTGCAGAATTCTTGTTCCTCTTCATCACTCTCAGAATCATCCCAACACTTCCCTTCAGCTATGTAGGCCTTACCATGTGTCTGCTTTTTCAGAAGGGCCTCATACTTAGCTTCTAGCTCAAGATAATCTCTATCCTTCTTTTTAGGCTTCTTGCATTCACTGGCAAAATGCCCTAGGTCATTGCATCTATAACACCTTACAGATGACCTATCCACATAACCGATTTTGAACTTATTTCTGTTTGGTTTCACAGGTGCCTTGTTCTTGTTGGCTGAATGGTTTTGAGTTTTGGGTTTGAAGGGTTGATTTCTTTTAAATCTGATGTTTGGAAATTTTCTGGCCATGAAAGCATATGAAGTATTTTCCATCCCATCAAGTTCTTCTAGAGTGTAAAACTCCTCTTCTTCTTCCTCCTTTTCCTCAACAGGTTCACTCACCCCAGCTTCAGTTTCTTCATCATCTGCCACCTCCTCTATCCTTAGTTGGCTTGTAGATGCTTCTAGGTCCAGGATGGATTTGTTGACAATCAAGGCACATGATGTGTTTATCATCCTACCTTGGTTTGCTTGGATAGCCCTCTTCTGAAGCAACTCAAGTTCATGAGTCTTTAGGACTCCATAGAGTACATCATAGGTGACTTTGTTCAAATCTCTCTCTCTAAGGGAAATGACTCTTTGCTCCAGATGATTTGGTGAAGACAACAGAAATTTCATATTTAACTCCTTGGTGCTGTAAACCTTTCCATTCATCTGCAACTCAGTAACTAGCTTGTGAAACCTTTCAAACATCTCAGTGATGCTTTCCTTGGGCTGTGCCATGAAAGCTTCATACTGTGTGACCAGTATCAGTTTCCTGTTTTCCTTAACCTCATCAGTCCCTTCACACAACACCTCAATGTGATCCCACATCTCTTTAGCAGACGTGCATGATGCAATGTTTGCAAACATTGACATGTCCATGGAATCAATGATGAGCAACATGAGGTGGCTGTCAAGAGCAACCTTCTCCCTTTCTGACTCTGTCCACTTTGATGGATCCTTGGCCTCATAAGTTCTTGGGATAGTTATGGTTCCAACAGTCTTCTCTGGTATCTCTTGTTGTGGAACAAAAGGACCATTCTTGAGAATCTCAGGATACAAGGGATGAGAGGCTTTAATGAACAACATCATCTTTATCTTCCAGAGGTTGAAGTTTTCTTTATCAAACTTAGGGACCTTCACCGTTCCTGTAGTCTTTGGTGTATTCGAACTCATGATCGTTTCTCTGTTTTTGAATAAACAGCCCGCTCTGATACCACTTGTTGAGTATTGAACACGGTAAAAGAATACAGAGGGGGGGGTGAATGGATTCTTGAACTTTTCTTGGATTGAGTCTGTGTAGCAGATAAGTGCCTGTGTGTGTAGAAATTAAGGTGCGGATAAGTAAACAACACAAGACACAATATCACTTTAATCTAATGTATATTAGATAAAGGTTGCTACAATCTGTGAATACAAATGGTAGTATTCTCAGCTTCGTTTTTCTCAGAGAGATATAGCTTACAGTGTATGAAAAACTAGACTCACAAAGTTACTAAGTTATGAAGTGAGGCTGTGTCCTTATAGAACATGGATACAGCCTGCTTACTACAAATAAGGAGCTAAAACACATTACTTTCTAGTCTGTCTATCCTTTTTGAGTAAGTGTCCAAACGGTTACAGATTTGACTTTGCAAAGCCTGTTTAGATCCACTTCTTTAGCTCCTTGTCTCTTCTATATCTCTCCAAGCTTCCTTGTAGGCTTTCCAGAGCACGTTACAGGTTGTGGTCCATAAAGTGCATTGGCTTGTTGCAGGTTTCTGACTTGTACAATTTCTTCAGTATTTTGTCTCCAAGAATGTATTCGAGAAGTGACTAAGTAAGTGATTCGAGAACTAGAATTGACTTGATCGATAACTCTGAGTTCTCGAATACTGTTATAGTGACATATCGAACCACTTCTCGAATAGCTCTTTTCCATCAGGATTCCTTGAGTTGTCGAATAGAACATTTGACTTATCGAATCCTCGAGTTGTCGAATAGCTTTCTGAGTCTTTGAGATATCGAATGGAACTTTGACTTGTTGACTCTTTGAGAACTCGAATACCATCTTGACTTGTTGACTTCTTGAGTTCTCGAATAGAGTAGTAGACATATCGAATCCCTGAGATATCGAATGAGATATCGAACAGTGTATTCAGAGATATCGAATAGTGTCTTGAGATATCGAATCTCTGACTTCTCGAATGCTGGACTTCTCGAATAGACATATATACTTCTCGAATTGGTACTTAGGCAAATTCTTCATTTCTTCAAATCCCAACTGTGATTATTTGACAGTCTTTAACTCCTTGCTTGAGGCATGAACCTTGGAACTTCTTTCAAGCATTATTCTAGACTCTATTTGTACAATTACACAACTAGGATTTGATGCCTTCTACAAGTACAATACAAACAGAAACTCTACAACTAGAGGTTCCCTCAGTTAAGAGGTCATGTAAGTAATGCAAAGCATTACAAACAATTAGGCTTGTTATTAGATGTGTACAGGCATGCCTCTGTAACTAACATATTATGCTTATAATAGGTTGAATGATAATTTTTTAGTTATTAATATTTAAAATCCTCAAATTCCAAAAAAATCAAAATATATTTATTTTTTTATTAAATCATAAATATTAAATTTTAATATTCAAAAAGTTTTTGTCTAAAGAACCGTTTTTCGTTAAACACATTAATTCTTATTGAGCTACCCTCTTGTTAAGAACAAAACCATAACTTTTACATATATTACCTGTATAACAATGTTTATCCATAAAAATACATTTTTTAGTAAGCCGTCTTCCTATTAAATACGTTTTGAGCCGCTCTCTCCTTTAGGATCGAAATTTTAACTTCATTATGATACGTATCTCATACAACAAATTTTTTATTAAAATCAAATCCTTGAAAATAGAGTGAATTCCAATTTTTCTAAACATTCTAAAATTTATGGAGTTTTAAAAAATGAAATTATATCTTATTTTTTCTCTACATTATAGATACTCCTGTATTTGTTTAGGTTTCCCTCGTGAGAATGTATTTTCATTATTTCAACACATTAAATTTTTTTAAAAAAAATACGAATAATTTTTTTATGAGAATAATATTTGATTTATTAATATTTTTTCCTTATAGAAGTATAATTAACTTATATAAAAAATGTACTCCCTATGTCACCCTCATTTGTTTACATTGGAGGGGGATACGAAAACCAAGACAATGCATAAAATAAATAAAGTTAGATGAAAAGTGGGTAAAGTGGTGGGAGCTATCAATATTAAATAATAGATTTGAGAAAGTGGAGAAAAGTATAGTGTTTTTTATTGTTAAGTATGAGATAGTGAAATATGGTAGTGGGTGTAATAGTGGTTACTATTTATGGTAACGTAAAGAAATGAGAGATACATCCCAAAATAGTAACTGTAAAGAAATGAGAGGACGGAGGAAGTATAATTTTAGAAGATCGTAAAAGATGTCACAACCGTTCTTCTAGTCTACTTCCAATAAATTATTTAATTATATGTCTCCTCTATATATTTAAACACCAATTCTACTTCCAAAAAGAACTTTTAATTACATATTTTCTCTATAAATTCAAACTCTTAATCTCTATAAATTCGAACTCTACTTCCAATAGAACTTTTAATAATATGTCTTATAAATACCTATTTTACTTTTAATAAAACTTCTAATTATATGTTTTCCCTGTATATTCAAACTCTTCTCCTCTATAAATTCGAACACCTAGTCTACTTTTAATTTAAAATATATTTTATATTTATTAGTGTTTAAAATCCTAAAATTCAAAACCAATATAAAATTATATTGAGACGATCTTAGACCGCTACCTAAGCGCCCGTATATATATAAATATAGGGTCCTACTCAACTAGAAACCAATTTTAAACTAAAAACTAGAAACTAGGGACATAATTGTAAATGTACTCTTCTAAAATTCACATCTCGATTGTTTCTCTGCTATCCTATCCTGTATATACATTTTATACACTATATCATCATCATCAATCACAATCGTCAAAACCAGTACATATCAGAGAACTATTAGACCACCATCGTCGCCATCCATCACACCACCACCCACCACCACACCCTCACCACTGCTGCCATACACCACACTACTATAACCACTGTCCAGATCGAAGCTCATCGTTCGTTGTTCATCACCGATCGAAGCTTATCATCGTCGATGATTATTGTTCATCACTCATCTGTTCATCAAATATCTGTTGTTCTTAATATATTAAATTATATTAAGAAATCACTAAATCATATTAGAGGAATCAACCGTTCATATTACAGAAATCACTAATTTATATGGTGAAAATTATCGACTATTACCAGTTCAGCAGAAGATCTAAACTTTAAAATACACACATACACATAAACACATATCTGTAAAATCATCACTGGAGACGATGACGAACAGAAACGACGAACAAAAGGATAAGAATGACCACGACGACAATGACGAAAGGAAACGACGAAAAGAAGCTCATTGGAGCTCGGAATAGCAAAGGACGAAGACGATAAGATGGTGCCCCTGCGGGGCCGGAGGGCGGAAAGTAAAAAGAAACTAAGGTTAACCCCTCGACCATTCTTCATATAATTGAAATTCTTTACAATAAAAATATGACTAAATTGCACTGTAGTGGCCAAAATATTTTCAATTTTGCACGGAGGTGGATAAATTTTAATTCATGCCAACGTAATGGCTAAATTTTAATTTTTGACGCAAAAAAGGTGCTCAGACTCCATTCCGTTAAATCAACATTGACGACGTTAGTTAATAATAATCCGACGAGATTTTGCAGTTTCCGGTGACCCACAACAGCTCCGGTGAGCTTCCTTAACACACTAAATCGACAATAACATGTTCTACAATCACTGGGCAAAACAAACGAATGAAAAACAATCATAAACGATCGAATTCGAGCAAAACCCGGCGAGCTCGACATGGATTCCGGCCAACTACGGTTTCAATCATTTCTAAATCAAACTCAGAGTTTTTAATGTCAAAACGAAGCTGATAACATGTACAATCCAACCATGGAACCAGTTTATACAGACAAGCAACAAAATTCATGAACGAATTGATTTTATGATCGGTTAAAACTCAAAGATCGAATTACACAATCCTTTAAAACAACGATGCAATTAAACACATACACATGCTCCTTAGATCCCCTAGAAGCTATATGAATCATCAAATCAATTGGAAAATTTCATAATAAAAAGTCCTAATTTGACTCATGACCCTAGAATTCGAATTAACAAAACTAACAATAGAACGGTGAAATTGAACATGGAATTGAACTCCTGGCATCAATATGAAGCTATACAAACAATCAATGAATCAAAAAGCCCCAAATTTCATGAAGAACCCTAACTAACGCCGTCAATGTTGATTTAACGGAATGGAGTTTGAGCACCTTTTTTGCGTCAAAAATTAAAATTTAGCCATTACGTTGGCATGAATTAAAATTTAGCCACCTCCGTGCAAAATTGAAAATATTTTGGCCTGCAATTTAGTCTAAAAATAATCAAAATTATACGCATTATACACAATTTTTATTTTATGACATTATATACGATTATTATTATCATTACCCCCAATCCATAATCTATAATCAGAGACCAGCTATAGCCTGAAACCTCAACCCCAATTAGCAATTCCGACAATTTCATAAATTATACAATTCAAGTTCGCATCTTCTACAAATTCCAAACTAATTTACTCAACTTTCTCAACTTCAGGTACCACTTTCAATTATGTTTATGATTTATTTTTATTGTATATTTTCTGTTCTAAATGTATGATTGGATAGATAGATTATGTTTATGTTTTGATTGTAAATATATCGTGTGTATGTATATATATAATGTGTTTTTGTATGTATATGTGGATAGATAAGAAGGATGAAATAAAGCTATAAATTGTACATGTTCTACTCTCTAACATTATGTCATGGTGTTTGTGTTTCAACTGAAATTTTGTTGGAGGTGTTTTGATTACCAATTTTTGTTAATATTACTCATTAAATCTCCTTCTAGGGAAGGCTTTCAGTTTCTAGGTCATGGTTAATAGAAACATTGTACATGTTCGGTCGTCCAAGTTAACCTTAGCTCTAAATATTATTCACCAATATTTAAGAAAAATAAATATGTATTTTTAATCACTTCCTGCTAAGTTTCAGGTAAGAATCAGTTTTTGTTATGTCAATCACCTATTATAGTCAGCCTTGCTTTTTGTAAATTTTCACACCGTTGTTCCTGTTGGATCAAAGTATAGCTCAGTGGCGATTAAGGATTAGTCTCCGATTATAATAAAATTGCAAATCACATGTAGCAGGGCTAAAAGGAATAATAATGCACACTTTTCGTATTTTATTTTTTCATACCCGTTGGCCACAAAATACTGGAACCCATCTAAGAACACTACATTCACATAGGTGCTCACTAAATTTTTATTTATCTCCTGTTTCTTTAAATAAAATTGATAAAAAAAAAAACTTTTTGTTCCGATTAAAATTTATCTACAAATGAGTTTTGAATGAGGAGAAGCTAATCAATTTAAGCCAAAAGTTATTCACATATTCTAATTTTTCTACATGTCGCATTTATTGGCATTCATGGATGGTAGATTAGTTAGGTTTGTTTTTTTTTAAGGTTTAAATGTATGGGCCAAAAATTTGATAGACTATTGAAATATCAATGCCTTTCAACTCTTTGGCAAAGCTGCAAATATATGTTGCCATGGATTACTTACCAACTATTTTATAACTCATACTATTTCATGGAGAATACATACTTGACTCTTAAAGTTGATAACCTTTTATTAGTTGGCTTCATTGTTAAGAGTTAATGCCAAAATAAGTCTCCATTGCTTCTTAATAGGTTAAGCTTATAAGAGTATGCAGTTAAAGCTGCAATTTGAGATGTGAAACTCAAGTATACCGCATTTACACAAGAACGACGAGATACAGATTGATACATTGCCAACTCACCAACAACTTTACACACCAATCATTCTATTATGTATTGTTCATGCTTATGCATCCAAATTAACCTTTTGAGTTAGATTATTGAGCCTTAACTTTTGAAACAGTTACCCTCAATAGCATCTGTCCCGGGAGCACTTCCGTAAATGTCACCAGCAGGCATGCAAGCTCGGCCTTCATCTTTTACATCTGGGACTGTCGCAAGAATTACCCTCTTATGAGATATACATGCCTAAAGGTAAATATTCAATCATTATATCTGGATTACTAATACTTTAATATGACACTTACTGTTTCGCAATAGATTCACTTTCTTATCTCTTATTCATTAATTTTAGGAGGATACATGGGGCAACTACCGAACAATCCCCCAAGCCAAAGGTATGGTTTCAGTGCTCCATACATGTACGTGTTTAAATATACCTCATACTGATTACTAGCTAGATAACTTAATTACTCCGGAATCCTACAAAACAAGTCGCATTTTTATGCAAATGCATAATTTCAATATAATTTTTTTAGTCTTATCTGAATATACAATACAGTATCATCTTGATCAATTTGTGTGCATCTTTGTTTACCTTATTTTGTTCCCCAAGTCTTATTTATGTGGAGCCAATAACTTTAATGTAATGAAGTTACAATCAGTTTAAGCAACATAATAATCCATAATATGCAACCAATTTTATTTCAACGGTTCAGTGGCCTCCATCTGTAGATCTAGAAAATACTAGCACCTCAAATGAAGCAATATTAACTTTGTAACATTGGCTATATTAATAAAAATATGAATTATGTAAATTTATTTTATTATAATTTATTTGGTAGTTTTCTTTGGAAATCTCTTAATTAAAACTCACACCAATTTTAGCTTATGAACACCTTTAATTCTATCTGTACAGAGGAAAGAATATTGTTATGTAATATTGGTCCTAGAAATCAAAATATAGATTATGTATATTATAATTTATTATATATTTAATTGGTGGTTTTCTTTAGAAACCTCTAAATTAGAACTCACAACAATATTAGCTTATAAACACATAAATTCCATTTGTAGGTGGAGATCAAACTCTACAATGAAACCATAGGTATTGGGATCATAGGTATGTTTAGCACATTATAAACTTATTAAATTGAGTTTCTCTACGATCTTCAACATTTATAGGCCATAGGGACATGCGTAATTTTTATACTTATTTATTATCTATTTATCTACATACGATTACATTACCTATGTAGATTATTAGTACTACATCAATGTATACTATAAATAATTACCTCTTACAACCATCAATAAAAAATATAAATATTCCATTTAAATACTATTTAGTTTTCGAACTTAATATTTAGAAACAATAGAAGTGATGGAATCATATTTGGAATAGTAGACTAATCCTGGCTACGTTGATCTATTTTTTTTTCTTACTTGAAATAGTTGGAAATGTCTTACTCTGTAAAAGTGCTCTCAGCTAAAATGGTCAAATGTATCTGGCGAGAGCCATTTACTATTCGACCATGCTCAGTTATTTCTCCATTGTAGTCCATGTACTCCAGAACATCTTTTGCTAATATTTATAACATAACACGATGGTGGCCATGATATCTGTAGCTAAATAATCAAAAAACTTAACAAGTTAACTACTCTTTGCATGTGGAACTATAAATATCTATAACAATGATAATTCATTAATTCTACATGTCGATAAGTCTAATTTGTTTCTTAAGTCGCGCAAGAAGCTTATTCAGGCTATAGCCAACTTCTCCATGTCTCTGGCTCTACATAAGATACCCCTCGGCCTGAAGCCGTATTTCTATATTTTTCATAGTACAACATCAGCAAGGAAGTAATTGAAATCAGTAATCCTCTTCTCGATTTCAAAATAGTACCCACAACGGCGAACCTCACAAAATAGTCATTCAGGGTTTTAAAATTTTGAAACATGTTTGAACATAATAATTGACATACTTACACAAAACAAAACAAGTGTGTAAGCCCTTTGAGGTTTATGAATCATATTAGACAAAATCCGATTGGTATCTAATCTGATTCAACAGTATTGGACCCATTGTGAGTTACTACGAAGTTTGAGTTCTTAATCTCTCTAAGATGTCTTATTATATCTTACTTTTAGAAACTAAAACATGATTTCTACACTTTACACTTAAGCTGCTTTACACCTTTCTTTCAAAAATTACATTGTCTACATTAACAATTCTGACATTAAGGACACATAATTAAGCTAAACTTCTGAAGGCAAAGCATGTCCTAACTTATCTATCCTTTTAATTTGTTTTTTGATTGCATATATAATATCTATGTCAAGATAGATGCATGTCACAATGGACATAATGCTATATAACTTCAATTTATCAGTTCAACTATATATTAAACTTTAAATAGACAAAGTAGTAAGTGATAATCAAGGAATTGATAGAATTCTAAACAACACATCAAGGCATTTTTAGAAAGAGACAAGTGAATTAAATTTGGAAGCAATGAGTAAATGCATGAAGATAAAAGTAGGATAATAATGAGGAAGAGTCTTACCTTTTCAGCCATATATATATATGACAAGAATGTTTAATTGCAAACCAAAAAAAGAGAGATTCCACAAATAGCAACCGAACGAAAAAACAAAGTCGTGTTATATACCGGTGAAAATCTCCTTCTGTAACTGACTCTCCTTCTGTAATAGACTTTCCTATCTTCATGTCTTCATGTAACCAGCTACAAGCGTCCCATCATATTTACACTGTTTTACATTGTGGGTCTGAGAAGGAGTTGCTACTAAAATTTGCTTAATTTTCGTGTCTGGTATGATAGCCTAGCAAAGAATCAAAGAAATAATAAAAGTGAAACACTTTCACTGAGAGCAAATTTGAAGTTTGGTTGGCTACCTAAACCTTAAGAAATTAATAGTTGTTAGAATATAATAAGATCCATATAAGACCTCCCTCTAACACCTTAAGGTTTTAGATGAGTTGGTTATTTAACATGGTATCAGAGCTCAGGCACGCAGAGGTCCCAGGTTCGACTCTCTGCGACCCCCAATATTCTCAATATTTATATGGACACGAAGGCAATTTATGCTCCAAAGATGGGCGCCCGTGATCCACTCTTCGACCCAAAAATGGGCTTTCGAGTGAGGGGGAGTGTTAGAATATAATAAGATCCATATAAGACCTCCCTCTAACACCTTAAGGTTTTAGATGAGTTGGTTACTTAACAATAGTTGATGTAACTCTCATGACAGTCACATTAACCATTTGTGACACAATGATAAACTTAATTTTCTGTGCATTTAAAAAGTGAAATATTAGTATAATGGCTATATTCTTAAACTTGAATAATGTTTGCTTATGCGATGTTTGGTGCAATTTTTACCAGATTTAACGATCATGAGTTAAACTTGCCTTTAGTTGGAATAAAGGCTTGAATATTCATAGCAAAAAAGTTTTGCAGCAAAAATGTTTTGCTTATGAGAGCTAATGATGTTATACATGTAGAACCGGAAGATGTTGTATGCAATCTTGGGGCACTATATTTCAAAATCGAGCTAGCAATCCAAGATAGCAACTTGCTTTGAGCAAACATGCTCAGATTCAACACATATCATAATGGCCATTTAAGTATTGGTCATTCATAGCATAACACTTAAACTTGAGCGGCCTTTCCATCCCACTTTTACATACCTGCATCTAAAGCGGAGTTCAGCGGCCTTTCCATCCTACGGTTACATACTTGGATCTAAAGCGGAAGAGTTTGTGCGTTTGTTTTCAGTAGTGAGAATTTATTCTAAGCTTTTCACTTAGGTGGGCGTGGTTTTTTCAGGTCGCCTGATCACCCATTGATTATTAAGATGTATCACGAAGCTTTAAGCTTTACTTGGAAGCGCAAAAGGGATCAACAAGTTTGGCATCATACTAGGAATTTGCAGGTAGGTCGAAGGAAAATGATGAATTAAAGTTATTTTCATACCACCAACAGCTTCTCATTATAAACCTCCAAACTATGCTTCGAGATTCCACGAGTAATATACATAAATTTTCTTTTAACTGTTTGTAATAGCTTGCACATTGTAGTTGCTTTAACATAATATTGTAAGCTGCATTGTATTGTTCTCAAAGGTTAAGGAGATATTATCAAATCTTGAAGTTTGCACATTGTAATTGCTTGAACATAATATTGTAAGCTGCATTGTTTTGTTCTCAATGGTTAAACAGATATTATCAATCCGAAAGTATTGTCCGATTCGTTAGTGAAATCTTAATCCGTATTTTATACAATCAATGTCTTCTTTCTTTCACTACGATGATAGTATTTTACTTATCCGTTAAGTATTGGTTGGCATCTTCAAATATTTAATTTTTATTATATATATGCATTTTCTTAATAATCAATAATTGTTCAACATAACTTATATTAGTATTAAACTAATATATGTAAACATGCGCAAACAAAAGTATTGAATACGGGTTTTGTTAACAATTATTTTTTCAAAAATTTTTCAAACATAACTTAATTATGATAACATTTTATATTAGTAATTGCTTTAAAAATTTTGAAATTATATATATATATATATATATATAGAGAGAGAGAATTGCACTCCATAGAGAACCCTTTTTATAAAGAACAAAGAAGAACACCATCAAAACACATTATTTTTTTTAAAAAAAAATGGATGCTTAATATTAGAATCACTAAATTAAAAATAGGTGCCCCTGGCGGGGCCTATTGCATATAAATAATCTCATCTAAAATTTGAAAATCAAATATCATAGAATCTATGATAGAATCCTACATATATTTTTATAACAATGAAATTAGTTGTTTTTAATCTCAAATTGTTGCTAAATTAATATATATATATATATATATATATATATATATATATATATATATATATATTCTATTATTATTCATAATCAAAGCTTAATTGTTATTAAAATTAATTTTATATGAGCTTTTATAATGAATTTTATAAATGATTTCAAAAAATTATGCATATTAAAAAATTGAAATATTAATGATTTAATTTGATATTTATTGTAATGATTAGCAAAATAAGTACATAAAATAACTTAGAAATTAAAACTTAAGAATAATATGAAAAAATTAAGTAAAAAATTGATTAAGTAAAAATTAGACAACTATTTTAAACAATTTTTTTTTTGAAAGTGGACTAATTTGAAAATGGGATGTAAATTATTAAAAATTAGGCATACATATTAATCAATTGAATGACTTACGGACATAAAAGATTTTAAAAATATAAACTACACACATATCTATACTATTATATAATAGCCTAAACATTAAAAAATTTGTTACCTATTTTTTGGTACTTCTTAAATTTACTTATTTAAAATTCATTATAAATAAAAACATATACGATATCTATGCTATTAAAACTCCTAAAATAAATAATAACATAATATAATTAATGGTAGTTAGTCGATTGCCTTTTTTCACATTTACTTTTAATTAATTGTAATTAATGGTAATTAATGGTAGTTAGTCGATTGCCTTTTTTTCATATCTTCCAATCATTAATTTAAAACTAATGTTAGAATCATTAATATATACCCGAAAATAGCACACCATATTTTTCAATTATTAATAAAATATATTAAAAATCTGTATACGTTGTTTATAATAAGGAAATATTAGTATAAACCGTAAACATGAGCATATTAAATTAAATTAATTATATAATAGCTGAAACATTAAAAAATTTGGTACCTATTTTTTGGTATAAGTTTTTTGGTATTTCGTGAATTCACTAATTTACCCTTAATTTTACAAAGAAAATTATGACCATATTTATACTATTAAAACATCTAAAATAAATAATAACATAATTATAATATAATTAATGATAATTAATCGATTGCCTTTTTCACATTTACTTATAGTTGAAGATATTATTCTTTATAAACACCTAAAAACATATTAGTAAGTATTTAGCTTAAAGGACATTTATGTATTTATATTTGAAGTTATTTAATAAAAAATTAAGAAACATCTTCACCGAACATGAGAAAATCTACTCGGTTCAAAAAATATTTTATATTAGAATTTTGTTATGAAAAATCCTACCAACTTCTCATGTTTTTTTTTCACTTAAACCTACTCTAACTTCTTTTTGACATATCAACTCAATTTAATATTTTCTAATATTGAGATTTATGTAAGATATTATTAATGACGGTTAACTTGATCCAGACTCTAACTCTGAAGTGGCATGATCTTGAGTTAAGTTATTATAATTTGAATTATCTTTAAAAAGCATTGTTTTAAAAATTGATGATTAATTCATGATATCGAGTTGCTTCAAAAAAAAAAAAAATTCATGATATCGAGTTAACTTGTTATAATTTGAATGAATTAATCATCAATTAATTCCTATTTCATACTCTCTCCGTCTTTTTCATTTCTTTACACTTTCTATTTTGCGCCGTTCATTCCATTTCTTTACATTACTAAAAATAGTAACTTCTAACAATAAAATACATTATTACATCCACTACTTCATTCCACTTTTTCAACACTTTACACTATTACACCCACTACTTCATTTATTTTAACAATAAAATCACTGTTACACCCACTACTTCATTTATTTTAACAATATTATATCCACTATCTTGATCTCCGTGCAAAAAGCAAATGTAAACAACTCCAATGAATGGACGGAGGGAGTAAGTTATTACACTAATTAATAACCCGGCCGGATATCCGATTAATCATTTTGGTAAGTGCTCAAATATCAGATTAATCTTGGACAATACCTTTATCGATTAAATCTGATTTTCACTTTTTAAAAAATTATCATTTTTTTAAATATGTTTTCACTAAAATGATGTTAAAATATCAAATTAGGTATCAAAAAATATTATAAAATAACATAATACTAAGCAATGTTTATATTAATAATATTGATGCGAATGCACATGGATCATTTATATGTAGTCAATTCTCAATTAGAATCTAACACGTATTATTTGATAAAAAAAAAAAAAAATCTAGCATTTTTTCATTATCCACAAGTATAAATTATCTCGTTATGAACAAATTTTTTGATAATATATAACTTATAATGTAAAATTACCAAAATAACTATAAAATACTAGATTTTGTAATATTCATTTTTACAAATCAAAAATAAAATTCTGTACCTTTTACAATTCAGAGTCAGTTATAGTCACTACTACAAAATTATTCAACACTATAAATACTGTATAATTTTACCTTTGAATCATACTACAAATCAATATATATTAGAAATCTTTCAATTTTTGTACAACATCCAGACTTGACAAAAAGGCCTTTTGAAATATAGATAATAAACTAGTTTGGCTTTTTCAGCAACAGTAGTACAACTGTGGATAAACAAAACTTTCAAAAAAAAAAAAAGAGGGTCAGTTAGCAGAATATAATAGTACAACATAATGAGAGTACTATTTGTGCAAAGATGTTCAAAGATGCACAACATTAAAATGATGAGACATCATCATTTTAATGTTGAAAGATGTTCCCTGGATATACAGTTCCTCTAGATTTCATTTGCAAAATCAATTTCAGAAGTCTTAAATCATAAATGCATGCTGTAATGAGAATCAGGTAGTCTAGAGTTTATTAGCAACTCCCCCCCACCCCCCCCCCCCCCCAACCCCCACCCCCACCCCCACCCCCACCCCCAATACTTACATTTATATAAATAAAAAAAAAAAAAAAAAAACTTAGCCTATGATGATTGATGAGTAAGAAATTTACAAGACTGACAAGACCCTTCAAAATCAAGAAGTGATGTCAGTTGGATCTGCGAGTGTTAATTTGACGCCTTCTTCAAATCTCATCGGAGAAACGCCTAGTGTTTGTGTCAATTTTTTGATATCCATTGATATGTCGGCAGGGGACTTGACACAGCGATTTATCTAAAACATAGATACTGTGTTTATAAAAGTGTTGGGAGCACAGGGAAAACATCTATATCCAGTACAATGAAATGAGACTGATCACATGAGTGTTTTACTGTGTCCTTTCAGGTCGGGGCAGCCAGCTCATGCAATCAACCAGACAATTAAAGAAAAGTACGATGATTGAGAAACCAAGAAATTATAATAGGAATAACAACAGGAAAAAATATATATAACCAGTACACATAAAAAAAATTATATAGGGTTTAACTTTTAAGGTAGACTTACAGTTGAAGCAGATACTGGTTTGAGCAAGGATAATTCATAACCTCTGACGGCTGCTACAATCTCGGCCATTTGGAGTCGTGATAGCCTGTCCGGTCCCCCAACATTAAAAATCACTTGCATACTTGTACCATCTGGATATACCACAAATACGATGTGTCAAAATGAATACAAAAAAACTGAAGGAAATAGAGGAACAACGGACTACTTGTCAAAAAAATAATTTGAACAATGGACTACTTAATAACACATGCACAACAGGTTAGTTAAACTGATAGTCTTGTGAGTTTCGACTAACTTTGGCAATGCAAGTTATCCGGTGATTATGTATTGTATGGATAGTGACGTAATTGTCTACTTTTTACGCAAACTCGCTACAGAAAAGGATATTAAATAAGCTACAGGCACTTATTTTTGCAGAAAGCTCGACCGGTGAGAAAAAGTCTTCGCCCGAAGCCAAATAGAGGTTGACCCGCTTAATTCGCTTGGCGAATGATCTTAGCTTCAAGCGAACTTTCAGATTTATTTATTATCCTTGATCCGGAAGTAACTTTTTCCTTTCCTTGGGCAGCAAAGTATACTAGCATGAACGATTTAGCATGAACGATTAGACACAGATAACAAATAGTGGAACATGCCTTTTTCCTGTTCAAGCTTAAAAGGGCCTAAAGGTGTTAGGTCCGTTGAGATTGTAGAAGGGGGTTGAATACAATCTATACTTTTTTATCGAAATTTGTCTTTTAAATAAATTCAGTTTAGACAAATTTGTGCGGAATTAATTGAAACAAAATTCAAGTTAAATATAACGATATATTAAACTTGAGGGTTGTTACAAATTCAGTACAGAGATATATCAAGCTAATAAAAACAAATAAGAAAATTCAACATGAACTTTTCTAGATTTGTTAATAAAAATCGAGATATGAACTAGTAGTAAAACTCGATAGTGGTACAAGAGACACAAGTAAACAAGTTCCACCGGATAAAATATTACAAAGGTGATGAACTTGATTTTCTAAGAAAATTAATAGCTCTTGAAACTTGTAATAAAGATGAGAGAGAAGAGAGCTTTTTTTTGTCTTGAAAATTAATGCTTTGTCTTTTTGATGTAGTTGTCTGTGAGTATATATATCAACTGAATCTTTTGTGAGTATATATATCTACTGAATCTTTTGTCTATTTGATGTAGCCCTCTGTGAGTATATATATCAACTGAATCTTTTGTTTGTTTTAGTCCAAGGAATTCTTTAGTAATACTTTCATTAAGATCTTTTTCTTGTACTAATAATACTTTTCTGTAGAACTGATAATACTATTCTGTTTGAATAATACTATCGGTAATACTTTCCAGAAGGTCATTAATACTTTCGGTAATACTTTTCCCTTCACAACCATCAATACTTTCGGTAATATTGTCTTCTCACAGCTGTTAATACTTTCCATTCAACTGAGAATACTTTTAGTAATACCTTTCTGTTCAACTAATAATACTTTCAGTAATACCTTTCTATTCAAGTGATAATACTTTCGGTAATACCTTTTCATAAAGTATTATTAGGCTATTTTCTGATTAAATAAATTAACTAATTTATTAAAAAATCAATTGACTGATTTACTTTAACTTAATAATTCTGAAATAATTAAGTTAATGAATAAATTAATTCTGAAGGAATTAATTAAATTAATCATATGACTTAATTAATGATTAGAGAATTATTGTAAATCCTTTAATAGCCAATCTTGTCTATGTACCATTGAAGATAATAAAGACCTACCACTCTGAATCATCTGTTGACGTTCGATGTACTGTCTGGTTCACGAGCGACTAACTCCAATGGTTGATCTGTATTTTTGACTTTTAATTGTGGTACTTTGACTTGTCTATTCTCTCTCTCTTAAACTCTTATGTACTTTCACTCACTGTTCTTCAACTGTCACTTGAGAAATCTCTGCCTTCTAAACAAATCCAGCTCAATCAACTTAGGCTCTCTATGGGTAGAAGCTGACTTGCTAAAAGTCAATTTTTAGTAATGATTAAAAGTATTGATAAAAGTAATACCAAATAGCAAGTCAGCTTCTACCCATAGAGAGCGGCCGGTCAAGAACTCCAAACTCCCCCCCAACTGTTATATATTTGAAAAAGATTCCATTCTGCGTCATATTCCACTATAGCAACTGCATGACACCCAATTACTTTTTCTGTGTTTTTCCGATAAATGTGTTTGCACTTTTTAAATGACTTTGTCACATACAAAAGCCCGACTAAGACTTGTTTATCGATAGCCTTGAATATAGGCACTCGATTTGCCCCAACACAACTACCCATCATCTAAAAATCCTCGATATGAACACGGGGACCTGCATTATAGATGTAAACTTGTTAAGCCAAGTACTATTAAGCAGCAGTGTAATAAACAGTATAATAGGCAGTAGATGTAAAGCAGGTTGGATAACTAATAAGCAATAGAGATGTGCACATTAATGAGTATAACTAAGGTGCCAATCTAGCACTTATCATTTTGTCAAATATATTGTAAGCTATGATCATTGTAAGCAGTGACCTTAGATGTTTCAGGTGCCTGCAAAATATTATACTCGACTTTTGTGTCTAATACTTTTATTGTCTTCAAATTTCCTTTAGAATGGCACTTGTGGTTCAGATATTAATGATTAAGGGTATACAAAAGACATGATTAAAAGTATGATTCTACGACAAAATGTTCAAGAATGTCTATTTTTTGGAATTGCATTGTAAGAGTAGGAGTAGTATTTTACTTGAATTTTATCTCATGCGAAGAAGGTGTCGACTTAAAGCGATTTCTGCTCATTTGATCAATGAAACGATCCTTAAAGGTGAAGCCAAAATCAACACAATACTCGTAAATCTCGGGGCAACGAAGAGCAGTTGTACCTCTGTCATCTTCCACATATGTATCATCTACCACTCGTCCAGCAACGGGTGCCTGCGGGGACAAGACCCACTGAGATGCCTTTATTCGCACAGGATAGGGTTATGCCATCTCAGTTGGTCTTGTCCCCACAGGCACCCGTTGTTGGACGAGTGGTAGATGATACATATGTGGAAGATGACAGAGGTACGGCTGCTCTTCGTTGCCCCGAGATTTATGAGTATTGTGTTGATTTTGGCTTCACCTTTAAGGATCGTTTCAATGATCAAATGAGCTGAAATCGCTTTAATTCGACACCTTCCTCGCATGAGGTAAAATTCAAGCAAAATGCTACTCCTACTCTTACAATGCAATTCCAAAAAATAGACAGTCTTGAACATTTTGTCGTAGAATCATACTTTTAATCATGTCTTTTGTATACCCTTAATCATTAATATCTGAACCACAAGTGCCATTCTAAAGGAAATTTGAAGGCAATAAAAGTATTAGACACAAAAGTTATTTTGCAGGCACCTGAAACATCTAAGGTCACTACTTACAATGATCATAGCTTACATTATATTTGACAAAATGACAAGTGCTAGATTGGCACCTTAGTTATACTCATTAATGTGCACATCTCTGTTGCTTATTAGTTATCCAACCTGCTTCACATCTACTGCCTATCAATTATCATGCCTATTATACTGCTTATTACACTGCTGCTTAATAGCACTTGGCTTAACAAGTTTACATCTATAATGCAGGTCCCCCGTGTTCATATCGAGGATTTTCATATGATGGGTAGTTGTGTTGGGGCAAATCGAGTGCCTATATTCAAGGCTATCAATAAACAAGTCTTAGTCGGTCTTTTGCATGTGACAAAGTCATTTAAAAAGTGCAAACACATTTATCGGAAAAACACAAAAAAAAGTAATTGGGTGTCATGCAGTTGCTATAGTGGGATATGACGCAGAATGGAATCTTTTTCAAATATATAACAATTGGGGGGAGTTTGGAGTTCCTGACCGTCCAGGCTCTCTATGGGTAGAAGCTGACTTGATATTTGGTATTACTTTTATCAATACTTTTATTCATTACTTAGTGGGTGTTTGGATTACCTTAAAATGAGTAGCTTATGTCTTATAAGCATAAGTGTCATATAAGTGATAAGTAGATCAGAAATTATAAGTCAGTAGAGTGTTTGGTAAATCAGAACTTATAAATCAGTAGAGTGTTTGGTAAATCAGAACTTATAAGTTAACTTTTTTTATTATTTTCAAAATATTTGTTTTTTAATATATATCAATGGATGTCAATGGATAGATCTCGATGAGTATAGAAATTTGATATATACATATCAATTTTCTAATGAACGGATCAAAAGATATATGATTTTGAAGATTTGAAGGATATTATATATTACGTGTATCGAGAAATAAGAATAAGTTGAAAATTGAATGTTAGGATTTCCTAACATTCAACTTATCAACATACAAGTTATAAGTTGAGCTAAAACTTAAATAGTCAAACACCCCTCATAAGTTCTTATGACCTTATAAGCCATAAGCCAACAGTAATATGAAACTCCAAACAGGCTCTTAATCATTACTAAAAGGTGACTTTTAGCAAGTCAGCTTCTACCCATAGAGAGCCTAAGTTGATTGAGCTGGATTTGTTTAGAAGGCAGATATTTCTCAAGTGACAGTTGAAGAACAGTGAAAGTACAGAAGAGTTTAAGAGGGAGAGATAAGACAAGTCAAAGTTGTTGGTTTTTAGGTTTATGGGTGTAGGTGTATCAGCATGATAGAAAACAAATGAAACGTTAACTGCATATATTATTTATCTGAGTGGACTTGGGCTTATATAAGCCAATACATAACAGAAATATTTTATCTCCTAAAAACACTACAATTCAAAAATATTCAAAAATAAATCATAACTAATCCTAAACTATTATCCTAGAAATTTGGTCAACAACAACCAATTATTAAAATAAATTCAAATTTAAAAATCAAAGCATAATTCTAACACTCCTCCTTGCTTTGATATTTTAATTGCCATCAAAACAAATTATCATCTTCATTCTTCTGGGTAGTAGCCGCCACTCTTGTACTGGACTTCTTTATTATCTTCGGTTGTACTTCCAAAAATATAAAAAATATGATGTTCTTGTGCGTACTCCTTATAGATAGATTGTAGTTGTCTCCATTTGTTTTTCATGAATGTCATTTTTTGTTGTAATTTTTGTGTATGGCTTCTCAGTCATGATATGTTGTGATTTTATGGTTATGGTTGTATATGACTTCTCAGTCATGGCATATGATTTTATGGTTATGGATATAGTTGTATATGACTTCTCAGTCATGGCATATAATTTTATGGTTATGGATATATATTATGGGTCATGGTGTTTTACAGGTCCCTTAAGAAGAGAGCTCTGATACCATATGTTGGTTTTTAGGTTTATGGATGTAGATGTATCAGCATGATAGAAAACAAATGAAACATAAACTGCATATATTATTATCTGAGTGGGCTTGGGCTTATATAAGCCAATACATAACAGAAATATTTTATCTCCTAAAAACACAATTCAAAAATAAATCATAACTAATCCTAAACTATTATCCTACAAATTTGGTCAACAACAACCAATTATTAAAATAAATTCAAATTTAAAAATCAAAGCATAATTCTAACAAAAGTACCACAATTAAGAGTCAAAAATACAGATCAACCATTGGAGTTAGTCGCTCATGAACCAGGCAGTACATCGAACGTCAACAGATGATTCAGTGGTAGGTCTTTATTATCTTCAATGGTACATAGACAAGAATTGGCTATTAAAGGATTTACAATAATTCTCTAATCATTAATTAAGTCATATAATTAATTTAATTAATTAATTAATTCCTTCAGAATTAATTTATTCATTAACTTAATTATTGAATTAATTATTTCAGAATTATTAAGTTAAAGTAAATCAATTAATTGATTTTTTAATAAATCAGTTAATTTATTTAATCAGAAAATAGCCTAATAATACTTTCTGAAAAGGTATTACTAAAGGTATTACCGAAAGTATTATCACTTGAATAGAAAGGTATTACTGAAAGTATTATCAGTTGAACAGAAAGGTATTACTGAAAGTATTATCAGTTGAATGGAAATGTATTGCTGGAAAGTATTAACAATTGTGAGAAGAAAGTATTACCGAAAGTATTAACAGCTGTGAGAAGAAAGTATTACCGAAAGTATTGATGGTTGTGAAGGGAAAAGTATTACCGAAAGTATTAATGACCTTCTGAAAAGTATTACCGATAGTATTATTCAAACAGAATAGTATTATCAGTTCTACAGAAAAGTATTATTAGTTCAAGAAAAAGATCTTAATGAAAGTATTACGGAAGAATTCCTAGGACTAAAACAGACAAAAGATTCAGTTGATATATATACTCACATACGGCTACATCAAACAGATAAAAGATTCAGTTGATATATATACTCACAGACGGCTACATAAAAAAGACAGAAGCATTAAACATAAAAACTCAGCAGACTTCAAGACAACAAAAAAAAAACTCTCATCTCTCTCATCTTTATTACAAGTTTCAAGAGCTATTAATTTCCTTAGAAAATCAAGTTCATCACCTTTGTAATATTTTATCCGGTGGAACTTGTTTACTTGTGTCTCTTGTACCACTAGCGAGTTTTTACTCCTAGTTCATATCTCGATTTTTATTAACAAATCTAGAAAAGTTCATGTTGAATTTTCTTATTTGTTTTTATTAGCTTGATATATCTCTGTACTAAATTTGTAACAACCCTCAAGTTTAATATATCGTTATATTTTAACTTGAATTTTGTTTCAATTAATTCCGCACAAATTTGTCTAAACTGAATTTTATTTAAAAGACAAATTTCGATAAAAAGGTATAGATTGTTGATAGGAATCAGCTGTCATTACCTATTTTAGTTATTGTATTGTGTGTCAATTATTGTATCTTTAATTATTGTATTGTGTGTTAATTATTGTATTGAGTGGTGCCCTTGCTTTAAGGCATTATTAGTTTACTTTCCAGTTGTTGGTGGCTTTGTGTGTAGCCCACTATAGCTGATTAATTCAGCTATATATGCTGAGTTTTATCAACCATTGTAGGGGACTTTGATATACATAATTCTTGAGAATAATATTAACATTATTCTTGGGATATTGTATAACTCTTTGGTGGTTTCGGGAATATAATGAAGGTGATCAGGTTATGTTGCGACACCGCACTGAGAGGTTACCTCCTGGTGCTTGGAAGAAAGTGCATGCTAAGAGGACAGGACCATTTCGAATTCGAAAAAGAATTGGTACTAATGCTTATGAGTTAGATCTTCCTAGTGGTATGTCTATTGGCCCTGTGTTTAATGTAGAAAATCTTACTCCTTTTCATGAACCAACTGATATTTATACATCTTCTTCACTTTCTTCACCTGATATACCTTCATCTTTACCACTTGTTACTACATCAGTTCCTTCTGACCCCATGGAGCCTATATCTGCCCCACCGGTACTGGTGCCTCCTATACCCCCTTATGTTTCTTCATCGCAGCCAGTTGATGTGCCTATTGACGTTCTGGATGAGAGGATTGTGCCAACTCGACGTGGTGGTGGCTATCGACAGTATTTGGTTCATTGGAGTGGTAGATCAGAGGATGAGCGTACTTGGATCAGCACTTCAGAGTTTCGCCCTGATCTTTTTGCGAGTTATACGGAGTTCAGTTCGACAGAGCCGAACTTTTCTTAGCCGGAGAGAGTTGATAGGAATCAGCTGTCATTACCTATTTTAATTATTGTATTGTGTGTCAATTATTGTATCTTTAATTATTGTATTGTGTGTTAATTATTGTATTGAGTGGTGCCCTTGCTTTAAAGCATTATTAGTTTACTTTCCAGTTGTTGGTGGCTTTGTGTGTAGCCCACTATAGCTGATTAATTCAGCTATATATGCTGAGTTTTATCAACCATTGTAGGGGACTTTGATATACATAATTCTTGAGAATAATATTAACATTATTCTTGGGATATTGTATAACTCTTTGCTTGATTTTCTGTAATCTTCTCTTAATATAAGTGTTTTCTACATATTGTCCTGCATCAATTGTATTCAACCCCCCTTCTACAATCTTAACGGACCTAACACCTTTAGGCCCTTTTAAGCTTGAACATGAAAAAGGCATGTTCCACTGTTTGTTATTTGGTGCAGAATTTTTTTTTTGCAGAACCAAAAAAAACTGGCCTTTTTTTTATAGAACCAAAAAAATTGAACTTTGGTTCTGTCATAGAATCAGAAATTAGTGGTTTTCCACGTAGGATAGTTCTCTATAGAACAATGACCGCTATATCAAAAAGACAGGCATTAAACATAAAAACTCAGCAGAGACAAAAAAAAAAAAAAAAAACTCTCTACTCTCTCATCTTTATTACAAGTTTCAAGAGCTATTAATTTTCTTAGAAAATCAAGTTCATCACCTTTGTAATATTTTATCTGGTGGAACTTGTTTACTTGTGTCTCTTTGTACCACTAACGAGTTTTTACTCCTAGTTCATATCTCGATTTTTATTAACAAATCTAGAAAAGTTCATGTCGAATTTTCTAATTTCTTTTTATTAGCTTGATATATCTCTGTACTGAATTTGTAACAACCCTCAAGTTTAATATATTGTTATATTTAACTTGAATTTTGTTTCAATTAATTCAGCACAAATTTGTCTAAACTGAATTTTATTTAAAGGACAAATTTCGATAAAAAGGTATAGATTGTATTCAACCCCCCTTCTACAATCTTAACGGACCTAACAAAAGGAGGTTCATAAAGTATAATAAATGAGCTGTCTGACAGAAGACAGAGGTTGAATTACTGATTATAGCACCATCAGACCCTGAAATTACATGTGTATGAATATAATACAGCAGATAAAAAGTAAAGAAAATATGATAACAAACCTGCAATCCATCTTCTAGTTAATGTTTGTATGATGGTCACTACATCCTTGACAAAGATGGGGCAACGGAATTCATCATGAAAGAGCTCAACTTCATTTCCTTTGGCAAGAAGACTATCAATCCACTGTAATCATCACACATTTAGAAACAAGATTTTCCTACGACATATGTAGCATATATTTGCTATTCAGAAGTCTTGGATATAGAGGTATCATCTTGTACAGTTTACAGTTTTTAAAACTATAATCAGTGCGGTTAATTTAGTTAATTATATTTCATCTCACCAAACAACACTAAAATTCTTGTCTTGCATTACAAAGTTATAAACAAAGTCTACCCACGTTCATCCTTATTTGTAAAAATCAAAGTAAATTTACAGATAGATGTACTTCATTAAGAGAAGTGCAAGAAGAAGGAAATCAGCGGTCTATGCTTACCAAGTGAAAAATGTACTACAACGGGTACCTCAAATGAGCAACAAAAGATTAGAATAATACAAAAAATATATATAAAAAAATAGAAGGCATTAGGAAACATGTGAAAATCAGAAAAGGTCAAATAAATGGGATGAATAAAGAGAAGCAGAGAGCATCTAAGCCTTGTGAAAAGCGAGACAGATGTAAAAATAAAGATAAGCCGAATAAAAAAATTGAAGATAGCATTGTAAATCAATTCGTCAGGAACCCCTAATACAAAGAAAAATAAGAAAAAACACGACCAGAGTAATATCTACTTGCAGAACCATCAGCAACTGCACTAAGTTTTATTGTTCTAAATATGTCTTGGTGTTTTGCTCTTTTTGTCCATATAAGTAAACCTGAAAATTTTACTCCTATATCTCTGTACTTCCTAGTACTTCTGCAGACAAGCTTAAAAAATTAAAAAGCATGTCTTTATGCATATATACCTGAACTGGAAGCGACTTAAGCACAGGTGCAGCAGTCTGTGGCCCATATATGATACTGCTTCTCAAAATTGCAAAGTTGGACCAGTTCGCAGATATAAAGTGCTCTGATTCCACTTTGGACTGCCCATAAACATTTACAGGAGCAGTCTCATCCTCTTCCTTGTAGAAAGATTTTACCCCTTCATAAACTGCAGTAGCTTCAGTTTGAATCAGCAACTACAAGAGCTGTAACTTTTTAAATTATATTCTATTAAACTTGTCCTGAACTATGGCAAGTGAAGCGTTTTCATTCTTGCCAAGAGATGAAATAAGATATCACAAATTCAGGTCAGATTAACATTTCTATTCCTATGACAATATTTATTGGTGTGCTAGTCTTGAAATACTTTCTATAAATAAACCAAGGGCCCTCAACTGACCTAACATTCAAATCAACAAAGCCTTCTAATCACTAGTAAATTAGGATGAGAATAATATATATACAAACCTATGGTAGAGTAGGAATTTGGAAGAACTACGCTGAAATGGTTACAACCTAATGAGCTCCTACCCTTAAAACGCACAGTGACATTTGTTCTTCATGTCATATAATTTGAATAAATATAATCTTATCCTCATGTATAGAACAAATTTAGGTCATCAAAAAATATACAGTAGTTCACTTCTTTGTTAATTGTTACCATGATCGGTGGAAAGATGAATGAGAAGAGTGTTGTCATTGCCAAAGCTTAATAACCATTTGACAAGTGCAGATGGAACATTAACCGATATCGCAGTAGCAGGATCCTTTTCACAGGCACTAGGAGCAGAAATTGCAGCACAATTGACCACCACATGAGGCTGAAAATTCCAAATTCACATCATTACAAACTAAAAAGTAAAACAAAACACCTAAAACCCATAAAAATCTAACCTTTCTAAGTTAAGACATCAAATAATGAAAATCAGAAACATACCCATTACTAAAAATCAAAAAAAGAACAAGTGACAATTAACAAAATTGAAGATTGAGCAATAATCAAGAACACCCATAAAAAAATAGAACAAAAAAAAACGAAATTTCAAGAAAATTAAAAAGAAAACCTGGCCAAATGTTGAGGAGATAGCATCAAATCCATCACCATTTTGTAAATTAAGGGGGAAAGTAAGGCAACTGGAATGAATGGCTTGGAGTAACTGCTGAGGAGGAAGAGTAGAGTGATGAGTAAAAGCAAGATTGAAGGGTTGTATAATGGGTGTATTATTTGATAATTCTTGTAAGAGATGCTGACCCAAGTACCCTGTGCCTCCTATTATTAATACCCTCTTCTTGTTGCTATTATTGCTGCTCATTTCTCTCTACTTTTATCTCTCTGTATGACCTGTGTAAGAGTAGTGCTAGAGACACCAAAATTTGGTACAAAAAATTGTCACCAAATGACATGGCATGGCTGATGTGACAGTATGAATTTTTTTGATTGGTGTTGTTGGTGTGAATACATGGGGCCCATTTATTATTACAACAAATCAGGATTGGCCACATGTATTTGGGGACTAAATTTGATGCCCCTAGCATTATTCCCTGTGTAAATGTGTGTGTATTGTGTAGATTTGAATCTGAATCTTTATAGTCCACTGCAGGGAGTTGAGTCTGACAGACAATTTCTGATTTTTATCGATATAAGTAACTAATAAACTAATTATTCTCTTTGTGTTGTAAATAAAGTATAATATTATTATTAAAAGATACTCGGGTTAAATCTAAAAATACCCATTTTTTGGTTCATAAAAGTGAAAATACCAATTCTCGGGAAGGGGTGTCAAAAATAACGATTTGATTACGCATTTCCAATTGGGGTAAAGGCTGTTACGCATTTGTAAATGGGGTAATATGAGTTACGCAATTTTAAATGGGGTAATACATGTATTGGAAAAGCTTGGTTACGCAAATGGCAGCTGGGTAATGCTGGGATACGCATTTCAGTGTTGCGTATCCCGTGTCACGCATTTGCAGAATGCGCAATGACGGTCATATGACGTCATTGTCATCTTTGCACAAACGGAGCTCCCAACCGGCGAAAAAATGGCGATTCCGGCTTGTTTTTTCGAATCCTCCGTTCGTCCCAATCTCGAACATTCCCAACACAAACGACATATCATTACAATCGGCCTTCGAAGCTCTACACGTTTATACTAATTTTTTTTCATTTCTTATGCACGATTGTAAACGCCCAAAATCGATCCAAATTTACCGATTGAAACTCCGGTGAGCTTCACACGCCCCTGCGGGGCCAAACATCGCTAAAACAAATATGTGAGAAAGGTAGAGTGATCTGTGGCAATGCTTTTCATGTGCTAAGCTAAAAATATGGTTAAGAAATGACTGAGATCGAGAGCTTGCGATCGTGGCGGCGATTTCTCACCGGGAGAGACGACCGGCGCTGTTATGTGAGAATGACGTCACATGACGTCATTACGCATTCTGGACATGCGTTACAGGGGACACGCATTACGAACATGCGTATCATGAGTACGCAAGTGCTGTTTGGGTCATCAAACCGGTATTTTTAACACCCTCTGTGTCCGATGGGTATTTTCGTTTTTTTTTTCAAAAAAACTGTTATTTTTAGCATTTTTTCAAGATACTCCCTCCGTCTCAATATGCTTCTCTCGTTTGATATGCCGGGATTGTTCATAACATGAGATAAATTACTAATTTACGTCTAATCTATAAGACCAAATATAATCATGAGTGATCTTGTTGGATTCGTATTTATGAGTACTTTAATACAGTGAAATTTTTATATTTAAAACTAATATAAAATTAAAGATATTAATGATTAAAAGTGTGCGTTGGCAAACGTGTCCAAGTGAAATGGGAAAAGTTTTTAGAGACAGAGGGAGTAGCAATTAAAATGAACTCCAATAGGCCGTATAACAAGAAAGAGAGAAAGTAGATCAAAGCTATTACTTATTGTTTTTGTGTGTGTTCTGCACAAGTACATTCATGTCTATTTATAGGGTAATTTTCACCGCCGATGAAATATGAAAGCAATTAACTTTTGCGGTCCCGTGTATTGACTTGTAGCTTCTAACTTCTTGCCGACCCTTGGTTTGTGTGCTACAACTCACGCATGGGTAATATACTTTTGACAATCAACTCATGTTCATATTATAACACCCCCTCTTGATTGTCAAATGTGAGTTATTATAAAGATTAACTGCCTCGTTAAAACCTTGCAAGGAAAACCCAGTGGGATAAAAACCTTGACGAAGGAAAAAGAGTACAGTCTCCCCCTGAATAAAACGTCTCACAATTTGACATCTTGATGTATCAAGTTCCTCAATCTTCGCATACCAATATTATTTCGCAACTTTTCAAATGTTGAAGTAAGAAGAGACTTTGTGAGTAAATCTGCCAGATTATCACATGACCGAATTTGTTGTACATCAATGTCACCGTTCTCTTGTAGTTCATGAGCGTAAAAGAATTTTTGCAAGATATGCTTTGTTCGATCCCCTTTGATATAACCTTCCTTGAGTTGTTTAATACAAGCTGAGTTATCTTCAAACATAACTGTAGGACTGTCTGAGATACCTGATAAACCACATGATTCTCGAATATGTTGAATGACAGATCGTAACCAAATGCATTCTCTGCTTGCTTCATGGATTGCAAGTAACTCTGCTTGATTAGATGAAGTTGCCGCCATAGTCTGTTTTGTAGACTTCCAAGAAATAGCGGTGCCACAATATGTGAATAGATAACCTGTTTGAGATCGTCCAAAATGTGGATCTGACATGTACCCAGCATCTGCATATCCAACCAGCTGTGATTTTGAATTGTTTTGAAAGAATAATCCAAGATCAATCGTCCCACGAAGATATCTGAATATATGCTTGATCCCATCCCAGTGCCTTTTAGTTGGGTCAGAACTGAATCTCGCCAACAAGTTCACAGCAAATGCAATATCAGGTCGTGTATTATTTGCAAGATACATAAGAGCTCCAATTGCACTAAGATATGGAACTTCAGGTCCAAGAGCATCTTCATCTTCTTTTCTAGGACGGAAAGGATCTTTCTTAACTTCTAGTGATCGAACAATCATCGGTGTAGTTAGTGGATGAGATTTGTCCATGTAGAATCGATCAAGAACCTTTTCTAGTGTAGGTTGACTGATGAACAAATATGCCTGAAGATAAGTGCTCCACCTGTATACCTAAACAAAATCTTGTCTTTCCAAGATCTTTCATTTCAAACTCATTTTTCAAATGGTTAGCAGCATTAGTAATATCTTCAGAAGTACCTACAATATTCAAATCATCCACATATACTGCAATAATAACAAAACCAGATTGTGACCTTTTGATAAACACACATGGACACACTTGATTATTTATATACCCATCATTCAATAAATAGTCACTAAGCCTGTTGTACCACATACGACCAGATTGTTTCAAGCCATATAATGATCGTTGTAGTTTAACTGAGTATAAATGTTGAGGCTTAGTTTCCTCTAACTTTAATCCTTCAGGGATTTTCATATAAATATCACTATGAAGTGATCCATAAAGGTAGGCTATCACAACGTCCATCAGACGTGTTTCCAATTTTTCCATACAAGCCATACCCATAAGAAAACGAAAAGCAACTCCATCCATCACAGGAGAGTAAGTTTCCTGGTAATCAAATCCAGGCCTTTGAGAGAATCCCTGGGCTACCAGCCGGGCCTTATATCTCACAATTTCATTTCTCTCATTTTGTTTTCGTACAAACACCTATCTATTTCCAATGGGAATCATACCAGCTGGTGTTCGGACTGCAGGTCCAAATACATTTCTCTTGCGCAAGGATTGCAATTCTTTCTGAATTGCAATTTTCCATTTTGGCCAATCATTTCTTTGTCGACATTCTTCCATACTTTGTGGTTCAGGATCGGAGTTCATAATAATATAACATGCCACGGAAAAAGCATAAACATCATCAACCTCACTACTCCCACGATCCAATAATTTTCCGTTATGTACATAACTCATTGAGATCTCATAATTTTCAGGTACCTTTGCTTCTATGGAAGCATGTGCCACTTCAGGGGCAATATCCTCTTCTGGAGGTAATACCACTTCGGGTGGTTTTGTTACAGCCACTTTAGGGGCTTGAACCTCTTCAGGAGGTGATACCACTTCTGGGGTTTTTGATGTAGTTACTTTAGGAACATTTTCCACTTCAGGGGCAGATCCATTCAGTTTTCGTGGTACAACATCTTTCGCACCAATAGGTCTACCACGCTTCTAGCGTGGTTTTGAATCACCAACCAATTCTTCAGGAATTGATTTATGAATATGGATTTCAACCCTGGCCGGAGCATTAACAGCGGGTATATGCGATTTTATAATAAGTCTAGAATCATTAAAAGCATCCGGCATTTGATTAGCAATATTTTGCATATGAATGATCCTTAAAACCTCAGATTCACATTGTTTAGTACGTGGATCAATAGCATTTAATCCTGATGCATTCCATGATAGTTCAGAATTTAATTTATGCAAAACATTATCTCCCCCTAATGGAGGGAACACATACTCCTCAAAATGACAATCAGCATAACGAGCAGTAAACACATCACCAGTTAATGGTTCAAGATATCTTATGATAGATGGTGAGTCAAAACCAACATATATGCTTACTCTTCTTTGTGGACCCATTTTGGATCTCTGTGGAGGTGCAATGGGAACATATACAGCACTACCAAACACCTTAAAGTGTGAGATATTAGGAATTTGTCCAAAAGCTAACTGTTGAGGTGATTGTTTGTGGTAAGCAGATGGTCTTATCCTAATTATACTTGCAACATGAAGTATTGCGTGACCCAAACAGATGTAGTTAACTTTGGTCTTAGAAGTAAGGGACGTGCAATAAGTTGAAGCCTTTTAATTAGAGATTCTGCTAAGCCATTTTGTGTTGCACGTGAGCTACAGGGTGTTCGACTAAGATTCCTACTGACATACAATAATCATTGAAACTTGTAGATGTAAATTCAGCAGCATTGTCTAGTCAAATTGATTTAATGGGATGGTAAGGAAATTGAGCTCGCAATTTGATTATTTGAGCAAGTAGTTTGGCAAAGGCTGTATTCCGTGTAGAGAGTAGACAGACATGAGACCATCTAGTTGATGCATCGATTAGAACCATGAAATATCTGAATGGGCCGGATGATGGATGAATATGACCACAAATGTCACCTTGAATTCTTTCTAAGAAACTTGGAGACTCGGTTTGAAGTTTAACTGGAGATGGTTGGACAATTAGTTTTCTTAATGAACATGCTGAGCAGGGAAGTTCATTTTGAGGTATGACCTTTTGATTCTTAAAAGGACGTCCTATAGAATTTTCTATTATACGACGCATCATAGATACTCCTGGATGACCAAGTCTTTCATGCCAAAGGGTTAGTGATTGTGGGTCTATGATTTTTGGAATGACGATATTGTGAGACTCAATGACTCTAATATTTGTAGTATATAATCCCGAAGAGATTGATTGTAATCTTTCTAAGATCTTCTTATGGCCTGAGGTAATTGAAGTGATAAGAAGATATTCTTTTTCATTCTCACTAGTAGTTTCTATGTGGAAACCATTAATACGAATGTCTTTAAAACTTAAAAGATTTCTAGTGGATTTACTAGAATAAAGAGCATTATGAACTTGAATTTGTGTCTCATTTGGTAGGATAAAACTAGCTTTCCCAAAATCCTCTATTATATCTGATGTACCCGAAATCGTCCAAACATGTGAGCTGGTTTTAGTAAACTGTAAGAAGTATTTCTGATTTTGTAGAATTGTGTGGGTGGTGGCATAATCAGCAATGCATAAATCTCCCATATTTTATGCTGTGCACATATATCAGTGAACAATAATTTTATTAAGGCAAACCATGTACTTAAAGCAAGAACATAAGACAAGTATATAAAAACATGAAATTGAAGCAGATACATAAGGAATATGAATTCAAAGAGATACATATGAGAACTAGTCATCTAAGCCATAATAAAGGTTAGCGCCAGTGTCTAGTTCATTTGAGGTCTTGTTAATTGGTTCATCATTAAAGCTAGCCAAATTTGTTTCCACCCTTTGCCTATTCTGCTTTTTGGATGACTCGTAAAGATCTGCAAGATGTCTGGGTGTGTGACAGTTATGAGTCCAATGCCCATGAGCCCCACATCTAAAACATATATCTCTAGTATCTCCTTCATGTGGTGCCTTCCTTTTATTTGGCACCTCATTTTGCTACTTCTGGTGACTAGAGTTGTTGTAACCATCACGTTGCCACTTCAGGTGGCCAGAGTTATACTTCTTTCGAAATCGACCACGAAAATTTCCACGTCCACGATTTCGTCCATAATCTCGTCCTCCTCTATGCCCTTTCCCACGCTCATTCTTCCGGAATGACGTGTTATGTACTTCAGGTAACTGGGCAGAGCCTGTGGGACGTATCTAATGATTTTTTAGCAACAACTCATTATTTTTCTCAGTTACAAGAAGGAGAGATATCAGCTCACTATATTTCTGAAAATTTCGTTCCTTGTATTGTTGTGCCAAGATCATAGTGTTGGGGTGAAAGGTCGAAAGGGTCTTTTCAATCATCTCAGCATCAGTAATTTTCTCACCATAGAGCATTAGCTTGGAGTTTATTTTGAACAAGTCAGAATTATATTCAGCAACAGATTTAAAATCTTGTAACCTTAAATTGATCCAGTCATAACGGGCATGTGGCAGATGGACAAGTTTTTGGTGGTCAAATCTATCTTTAAGATTGGTCCAAAGGGTGAGTGGATTTTTTGACTGTGAGGTATTCAGATTTTAAGTTTTCATGAATGTGGTGCCTAAGGAAAATATTTGCTTTGGCATTTTGTTCAACAGTTGGGGTCTTTCCTGCTTCTATGGTATCCTTTAGCCCGTTGGCACTAAGGTGTAATTCCGCATCGAGTACCCAAGACAGATAATTATCCCCAGACACATCCAAAGCAACAAAGTCTAATTTTGCAAGATTCGCCATTCTGAACGGAAAATAAATATTTAAAACATGGTATAGCAATTTGGCATATTAAGATATGAACAATTAATCATGTATCATATAATAAAAATTGTAGCATAAATGATGACATAATATAAAATTAAAACTATGTAAACATAGCTAATGTTTAACTTAAACAATAATACTAATAATAACATGCATGCTAATAACTACATTTAAAATTAAATGAATAGGGTTAGATCGTACCTTGTTGATCAAACAAAATTCGGACAGGATCTCAACTAAAATAGATTAAATTGGGTTGTACCTCTTTCGTCGGATAAAGCTCGGGCAGAGACTCGTGCTGATAACGTGTTGTAAATAAAGTATAATATTACTATTAAAAGATAGCAATTAAAATGAACTCCAATAGGCCGTATAACAAGAAAGAGAGAAAGCAGATCAAAGCTATTACTTATTGTTTTTGTGTGTGTTCTGCACAAGTACATTCATGTCTATTTATAGGGTAATTTTCACCGCCAATGAAATATGAAAGCAATTAACTTTTACGGCCCCGTGTATTGACTTGTAGCTTCTAACTTCTTGCCGACCCTTGGTTTGTGTGCTATAACTCACGCATAGGTAATATACTTTTGACAATCAACTCATGTTCATATTATAACACTTTGTTTAATTTAGACTTCTATCTTCTTTGTTGTTAGGTAAACTTACTACACTCCTACTCTCACTCTTTTTCTCTCGTCCTCCAAAAAAACCCTAAATTAATATATCAATTTAGGGACTTTGGTGATAAGCCCCTTTACTATTTTTGCTTTAGTTTTTATTATTATTTAATAAATTTATCTCTTTGTGAGAATAGTTATACCCATTAATCGGGTTTGTTTCTCTCTCCTTACATTAATAATGCTATTCAATTGTAGAAAACCTAATTAGATATTGTTGTTGGAGGAATTTCGTAACAACACGAAATCGGAGGTTTGATGAAATAGTTATAGAGCGATTCGTATGTTTATGTGACTGTTTTAGGGGATTTAGGGTTTATGAAAAAATAGGGGCTGGACTTGGCAGGTGTCTCGATTTGTCTCGTGTCTCAGATCCATTTGCCAAGATGCCTACGTACCAATTTATATTGGATCAAGCCCACGTAGTTCTGTGAAATTGATTTGTGTCTATCCCTTAGAGACTTTAGGGATAAACTTCGTTAATCTGGGTAATTACTGATTTTATCTGATTTAATCTTATCGTTTTGATATCTTCCTGATTTGAAGAATATCGTTTGGACATATTTTTCGTAATTGATTGATTAAGATTGATTCTTTCCTCATTTCAGAGAGAGGATAAAACTTAGGCGTTAAGTTATAATTATTAATCTGAATTAATAATTAGTAAATATTAGGAATTTGGGAGATTATTAGACATGCCAAAATATGGCATAACAGATATAATTTAAATCATTGACATACATCTTTTCGAATTTCAATATAAATACATTTTTTAATTTATAACATACTAAAATATAGAATATTATTTTATGCTAGATCCAACGGTTTTCATCTATTTATTTTAAGATCTAACGGTTCTTATTTACTTTGTCGTATGAAGGATCAGACTACCGATAATGAAAGTTTTGGACAAAATCCTTCTTACATTTATTATTAAAACTAGCTTATAACTCGTGCGATGCACAGTTTTTTATAATTTTTGCGATGCACGGTTTTTTATAATTTTCTTTATTTAAAAAATTAAATGTTGTGTGTTTTATTTTGAAAATTGCTATTTTTACGTATATTCCTATTTTTACGTATGGTTTTATCGAAATTATTTCATTACATTTGAGAGTAACTTTTTAAATAGTTTACAACACGATTTTATATTTTATTAATAATATTTTACAAAGACAAATCTTTAAATAATTATACATTTTTTAAGATAATATTTTTTAATTATTTTATATTTTTATTATAGTTTTTGTCTTGTCCTTTCTTCACAAATTTTTTTCTCATTTGGCTCCGTTCTTCTTCTATAGCTTCTGCATATCGTTCACGACGTCTCTTGTTACGCTCAATTTTTTGTTTTTCATTTGTAGATATTAATCTGGTGGACATATCCATAACTCAATTTTTAGGTTTTATTTTTGTCTTGAAGAGGTTTGTCTAATGATATTTTAATATCTCAATATTTTAACAGATGGGATGAGATGAAGGTTAGAGGCAATGAAAAAAAATTATTTTGAAGTAACTAATGGTCTTGTATATATAGATTTCTTCTTGATAGAATAATGTAATTATAATTCTATCTATTATTGTATAAGGATTTCTTTTCCAATTCATTCTAGAGGTCTTTTAAATTTATTTATTTGTAATTGATTTTAGTTTTTTATACAAATTTTACGGTAGTATGTATAAGTGATTAGAGTTGAATATCAATATTAAGATATTAATAATTAATGGAAGCATCAGCTACAGGTGGTACAGCCTGAGAGAATCCTTCGAAAATATTCGATTTGAACATTGTTGAAAGCGGGTAGTGTGGCATGAGAAAACCCTTGAGGATTATAATCAGAAGCTATGTTATAATCAGACATAGTTTGTTGGTCGTATTGAGTTTCATGCAATATGAATTTAATTTGGATCTAATCAATGTATACTTTATTTTTTTTGTTCTGTTTTGTTGTTTAAATCTCTGTATGCATCAATGCTGAAGTTATCTATTTTTCACTTACAACTCCCACGATTTTTTTTAGTTATAATCCTTTTCATATTATATATTATTTTTTAAAAAAAATTCAATTCCAGTACAACCTTTTTTAATGATGTCCTTTTTAGATTATAACTTTCTTTTTAATATGATATAATCTATATCGTTTATTTTTAAAAATATTATATTCGACGGTTGAGATTATTTTTGTAGTACAGTGATATACATTTTAGATTATAATTTCCTTTTTAATATGATATAATCTTGATCGTCTGTTTTTAAAAATATTAGATTCGACGGTTGAGATTATTTTGTCGTGACCAAACCACAGTGATCAAACAAAAATTATGTATAAGATCCCCCTTACAATTATTATATACAAGGATATAATTGTATTTGATTGTTAGTAGAACTATCTTCAAATAATAACAAAGGTATTTTGATAGGTATTTTGATAATCAAAATGAATTATAAGTAGAATTCATAAATCGAATAGAATTTTCAACGTATAAATTGTCAATTTCTTCTTTCTTTTGTTTCTGCGTAGAATTAATTGAAAAATTATTGTTAAACCGTCATTAAATTAAAGATTATTTTATTAATTTCACGTGAGTTGTAAAATCATCCAAATCAAATGGGAACCCATACTTTGTCAAGGAAAGGCTTAATGTGCATGTAAGAAGAGTAAGCAGATTGCAAATCACCTTGCTTGAGATTGTCACTCGATGTAATATCTAATGGGAGATCTAACCAGTTGGCACCATAACTGGAACAATTTTGAGGCAGGTTGGGGTGCAACCCAAATCGGAGCAGAGTCTTGCCCATTTGTGTAAAGCAATTCTCCATTTTGGAAAAACCAACTTACTCTGAAGGGAAAGTATTTCTCATAAGGACAAGCTTGTGTCATTGCTTGAACTTAATCTAAATTTGACAACCAAAATTATAAATTTGACAAGTAAGATAATTTATACATCACCTTCCCATCCACCTAAAAAGTTAATGTCTTTAATTCCTCTATCCATCGGTATTGAATCATAATTAACCCCTGGCCTACCCAAATCCAACTGTCCATTTCAATGAACTGGGAACCCGTACTTTGTCAAGGAAAGGCTTCTTTGGCGAGGCCGTCATGATAATATGACCCATGGTTGAATACCATCTGGTGCAAACAGAAGTCAAATATAGTCAATGTTTGCACTAAATCACGCAAGCGTACGTGGTTACAAGTAATATAGATATGAGTCAAGTTCGTTCCCACAGAGATCTGGTTTAGGTTTTAATTCAGTTAATGTACCTATGCAACAATGTATAGTTTTTATTCACTGCTAAGACAAATAACAAATTTGGGTTTTCAATTATCTAGAATTAACTAAGAAGCAATTTATCAAAACTAAAAATTATGTAACTAGAGATAATTTAAATCGAATTACTTATGCTAGAGAAAACATGGGATCCTAACTTCATTAAATACTTCGCTTAGATCTGACGCCTTTAGTCACTATATGCAATGGTTATGATATCTGATCGGACAACATGAAACAAGTACACGCTACCTCTCAGCATACGTATACCAAACTACCCATACATCCACAAAAGAGATAGAAGATGAATAGACACCAATTATGTTTAGACCCTATATCTCTATAAGATTTGAAAACATAACGGTTTAAGCACAAGTTATCCATTAAGATCACATAGGGCAGCATAATATTTCTCAATTTACGCTACAAATCATGATGTCAAAACATACATAATCCTATGCTAGCATGACAAGTTTTAAATCTCAAGATCCACTCTCGCTTCACAAGAGATTAACAAATTAGATGTTAGTTACGCATCTAACAATTAAGTACAACCATACGAGGATATCAATTATACATCACACACAGATCTTTAAAGCATCAAAATACTAAACTCCATAAATAAATCCGTTAGTATCCCATGACAACGATTAGTTCATAATCGAACCGTTCGTCATCATGGGATCTGATGAAACCATGATAATAAACAAAGTATGAATAATAATTATGCTAGAGTAATAGAGTTAAGAATACAAATCCCCAAAAACATCCAAGAGTATCGCCTAATAAGAAGAAAACAAAAAGTAGATCTAGATCTCTGAATGTTGTCACGTCATTCCGGGAATCCGTCTCCAAGTCCGACTCTCTATCTTCGGCTCTCTCTCTGTGTTATGAAGGGTGTTGGTTTTATGATGGCAGGATGTGTTTATATAGGCCACAAGAGTCTTTTCTAGCAAGAAACTACAAAAACAGAATTAAAATAAAATACGTTTCCTAAACTGATTCAATTTTGAAGGAAAATTCGTAACTGAATTTTCTTCATTATTTCTGGGCCGTTCCAGTTGTATTTTGACAGTTGGATCACTTTAGAATGAAAGAGAATTCCGTTATCTTTGCATGGACTGTAAGATCGTCCAAAACGGACTTGTAGAACTCAAGATATGACCCAAACAATAAATCAGAAATTCTGCCAACCGACAGCCGCGCGCCCGCGCCCTATCGCCGCGCGCCCGCGCGCCCAGAACCCTCTCTCACGCGCCCGCTAGCCGCGCGCCCGGCTCATGCCGGAATGCTGATTTTTGTTATTTTTCTTCGTTTTAACTCCTTTTTCCTTCGTTTCTTTTGCAAGTTGTCATTATTCACTTTTTGAACTCAAATCCACCATAAAATATGCAATTTATATCTTCCAACCAACGGAAATCACCAACCCCAACCGAAATTTTACAATCCTGCACAACTAGATGAAACATATCAAAAACACGACATACTTGAGGCCACGTCAATCAATTTAAGCCGAAATGAAGCGCTAAAGGTGAATATAAATCCATTTATCAGTCAACGCCACTCTGAACAATGTTTTCAGACCCACTATTATTAAACAAGTGTAAATCAGTTTTCGTGTTCTTGCAATAAACACATGAATTCAAACACTAAATTTTATAAAATTTTATATCAAGTATCAACTTTGTTAGAATCCACATAAAAGTAAAATCAAAAATAATATTTTAAAATGCATAAACTTTTATCAATTCATTAAAATCTAATTGGGTTATATTCATTCTAGATTTTAAAGAATTTTTATGGATTTTAGAAATCCAAGTGTATTCAATTTGGATTTTAAATAAGGGTAATGCTAAACATATCCCTAAGGGCTATGGTTAAGCATTAATGCAAGTGGATAAATGCATTTAAAATGTCCAATTTGCACCGAATACATCAAGTTTGCACGAATTTCAATATAATTATTTAGCAATTTTGGATTTTTTTATTAGTGGAAATTAATGTGAATGCATGGGGGTCCACTATTATTACTTGAAAAATTGAATTGATGTTGTAAAAGAGCATTGAAAAACTAAAAAACAATTAAATAACTAAAGTCAATGTTAAAAAGAGGAGAATATTTAATGCTTAACCATAGCTCTTAGGGCTATTGTTAGCATTTCCCTTTAAATAAAACATGAACTTATGAAGGTATTCATTTAATTTTTTTTTTTAAATCTTAAGGTATTCATTCAGAATTTTAAAAATTATTTTAAAATTTGATGGTATTTAATTAAGATTAAAAAAAATTCTTTAAAATTTCATGACATTCAAAAAGTCGTGAACTTTTTTGAATTCTAAAAAATGATAGATTTTTGGATTTCATATTTTTTTATATATTTTGAAATTCGGCCAAATTTTATAAGATTTTGAAGAATTCTACCAAAATCAACCAGACTCTACGTAAAATCATCAACTATTATCAGTTTGTTAAAATCTTTCAAAATCTAAATTAAACTAGCTTCAATTCCCGTGCAAGGCACGGGATTGCTCTATTTTGTATTGTAATTGTTATTTTTTTCTCGTTATGTTTTGATATTAATATTAGCAATTGATATTGTGATGTCTAAAATTCTTTTCAGTTTATCTCATTTTTTTTAACCAACATTAATTTTGTCCCCTTTTCAAGATCTCCCATTTTGATTAAAACATTCAGATGTGCTTTTTATTTTTCCAAAGTGCTTAAATCATGCATATGTTGTATTTGATATTACAGATTGTCAAGTAATGCACCGGAGCCAAGAAAGCATAAAAAAAAGATTGTATTAGACACATTTCTATAAAGTAAAAATACTAAATTACAGTACACAAAATTAATTTATTCTTAATTTATTCTGTAAATTGTATAGCAAAAATATATATGATGTTAGCAATCTGAAGTTAATGTTCCAATATTATTTCTTCAATAATGTTAGATCACTTATAATGAGTTGTAAGGCTCTTTACTCTTGCGACACACAAATTTCTTCGAATGGTTAGTTAATTGCAACATAACAAAAGTGTTATAATTAAGTAGATAGTATTAAATGATGTATAATAATGAATATACATATTAAATACGAATTTTAATTGATGTGCATTAATGAATGCAGAGGGTCAAAATAGTAATTTAAGTTGGATTAAAATGGTACATGTTGTGGCATTATATATATAATAGAGGGTCATTAATATTATTTTATTAAATCGAATAATTTCAAAATATCTAGTTTCACTAAATACCATATATCACTCATTTATACTAAACTATAACATAATAAAATATAAATATGTAAATGTAAAACGAAGAAAAATGATTAAAATATCTTAGAAATCAAAATACCAAAGATTCTTCATTCATCACCCAACATACATAGCATATTTTATGACTTATAACACATGTGATGTGTTAGCCTAGTGGTAAGGTGATGTGCAAATGAACCTAAAGACCTAGGTTCGATTCTCATGAACAACAATTTTTTGAAAAAAAATTAATCCATAGAGGGTCAAAATAGTAATTTAAGTTGGATTAAAATGGTACATGTTGTGGCATTATATATATAATAGATAATAGATGTACTCTATAAATTGAATAACCCCCTAGATTTTTGAACTTTTTTGAAAAATACCTAATGATTTAAATTTTTTTGCAAAAATACTATTGTTTTAGATTTGTTTTTGCAAAAATACGGACTATTTAAAAAAAATTGCAAAAATACGGATCAATTGAAATCAACCACAGATGCAACTTTTTTGAAAATTTAGTAAATATGAAAGCAACCCAAATCAACCAATTGCGACTTAATTATTTCAACCCAAATTCACAAAGCAACCAAAGCAACTGAAATCAACCAGTTGCAACACTCAAATTCATCGAAATTGAAGAACATCCAAGAGAAGTGAATTATGTTTCGTGAAAACAGGTATGTGTACTTTCTCCTTGTTTAATTCTGTTTTATTCTTAGCGAATTGAATTATGTTGCGTGAAAACGGAGGTTGGAGACGCCTGCGGCGCCGGAGATCGGAGATGGAGGTTGGGGTCAGAGATGGAGGCCGGTGTTGATGATACGTCGGAGTTGGGGGAGCGGAAATGGTGATGGTGATAGTCGGCGATGGAGGTGGGGTGGAGGAGAGAGGTCACCGATGGAGCTCGCCGGAATCTAAGGTACTCGTTGGAGTAGGTTGCTGGGTGGGAGGGGGAGAAAAAAGGGGCACGCTGAAAGAAGAAAGAAGGCAGAGAAAAAAAAAAGAGGAGAACGTATCATTGAAAAAAAAACGAAATAATGTATTTTTGCAAGGATTTTCAAAAGAACGTAAAACTGCAAAAACAAAATTGAAAATCAGTAATTTCGGTAAATTTCTAGATTTTTCCATTCGCATATGATAAAAATCTAAACCCAAACATAATATTTTGCAGGCTTAATGACCTTTTGGCCCTTCAAGTTTGCGCAGTTATACTCATAAAGCCCTAAGGTTTAAAGTCGTTCCTTTTTGCCCCTCCAACTTCAGAAATATACCTTTTAGCCACTTTACCGTCGTCTTTTTTACACAAAACCGTCGCCTTTTAAAGGCCAAAGACGACGGTTTGTGGCTAAAAGGTACATTTTTGAAGTTGGAGGGGCGAAAAGAAACGACTTTAAACCTTAGGACTTTATGGGTATAACTGCGTAAATTTAAAGGACCAAAAGGTCATTAAGCGTATTTTTGCAAGAATAACTTGACAAAGAAATGCGATGGGAGAGGAGGACACATATCATTTATTCTGCAATTGCTCTTTGGCAAAACAAGCATGGAATTACACATTTTCCTGGTTAGAAATTGATTTTAATAATAACTCAGATATCACCCTGGAACAGGCGTTCAGGCTGGTAGCAAAGAAAAGTCAATCACAGGGAGGAGGGCTGTGCTTAGCAGCAATGTTCTGGACAATCTGGAAAGCAAGAAATGACCTTATTTTCAACAACATCAAGACTCAACAAACACAGGTAAGATATCTCATAAAATTCCATTCCTTTTGCTGGGGTATTGCCAATAGACTGGTCACTCAAGATCAACTACAAATATGGTTCTGCAATCCCTCTGCAATTCTCAAATCAAATGCACGAGTTGCAAAACAAAAGTTGATCTCATACTGGTCAGAAGTTTCAGATTTAGTAGGATTTATAGATGGGGCTTGGAAGCAAGAGTCATCCGGATTAATAAGAGCAGGCATAGGAGGTTTTATAATGAAGCCCAACCTTTCTCTAAAGTTTATCTTCTCAGGACCAATAGAGGCAATTAACCCGTATGAATCGGAACTGAAAGCACTCAAATTCGTCACGGATCAACTATTCTCGAGTGACTTCAGAGACAGCTTCATCACGTTATTCACAGATTCAAAAAAACTAATCAACAACATATCACAAATCAGAAGTAGCACTCATCTACAAAATGATCCAGACAGTTTTTTGATTCATAAGATTAACCTTGTCCATATTGAAAGACACCTCAATTCGGAAGCAGACACCTTGGCCAAAGATGGGTCAAAGAGGACCCGAATTATTTCGGGATGGATTTAATCTCTTAACCAGATGGGCCTTCACATCAAATAATCAAGACGAATTCAGAGGCCCAACAACACTGCAAGCTTTTCCAAACTCAAGAGTTACAAGGTTAAAGAGAGCTTAGCAGGTAGGTGAGCAATTACTAAAGGGTTAACTCCTCAACATTAACTCTATTAATAATATCGGCAGATCATTAAAGACAAAATCTCCAGGAGATTTTCCTTCCAAACTGTCCACTCAACAAGAACAGGCAGTTGGGATACTCAGACCAAGCTTTAGAATATTTCCTACTTTTGCCTATTGCAATCTCTGATTCTAGAAGGGCATTACATCATCACAACTGGCGTCCTTATCGTTTGGTTACTTCTCTCTTTATGCATTTCTTACAAAATAATTTGGCGGGTCTTTTCAAAAACTGGGAGCTGCCTATTCATATAGGCAATAGGGGTCACCTAGGCGCATTAATAAGTCAGAGGGTTAACTCAAGTAGAGCTAAGTATGTATTAACTAGCTGTAAGAAGCAATTAAGGGTCCAGGAGTGGTGGTTGAGTTTTGGCCTATATAAAGATCATTTCCCTCTTCAGTCGCCTCACAAAACCTATTCTCCCTCATTTTAGCATATCCCATGGCCTTTCATTGGATTCCCCCACCTCCAGGAGCACTCAAAATCAACGTTCATGGTACTCACATTGCCATTCCCCTTCCAAATGGTAACAACACGGGACTTGGTGCTGTTTACAGAGATGCAAACGGACAGCTCAAACTCATCACACTGGGAGTGGTTCCACGTCTCTCGAGTCTAGGTAATCAGCTGTGGGCTATCTTCATGGCCATGAGGAGGGCGTTCAAGGAAGGTTACCGTAATGTCATCGTAGAAACAGACAATCTCGACGCATACAGAGTCATCAAAAACTTCCATGTGGGAGCACCTGCTCATGTCTTCCACATCGTTAAACAGATAGACCTCCTCATGCGAAACAACTCTTGGTTTTGCATGCTAGGGTTTGTTTTTGCAACTAGAAACAAAGTCGCAAGGTATGCAGCAAGGCTAGCGATGGAGGTTTGTGAGAGTGTCTACACACTGGACCACCCGGTGGGAGGGGTAGAAGAACTTCTAGACTGGGACCTTGGTTTGGGAGTGGATCATCCTGACTTCATTGACATAATGATTCCGACTCAAGCTCCAGACCCTGAGAACTTTGGTGGAGGTGAGGTTCTGTCAGATCAGATTGATAACTTGGGCCTTGGCCAAGACGATGCTCCGCAAGCAGTGGTGGTAGAAAGAGAAGAAGATGAGATGCAGCTGGACGAGGCAGAGCTTCAAGAAGATGTTCACCACGTGGACCATGGGGTGGATCTGTTTGCAGGAGACCCGCCTCTAAGTGATGTGGACTAAAGGTTTATCCCAGAGGGCAGAGCAAGGCAGTAGCTTCTTTTGTTGGTAGTAGGTCAAGGCCTTGCAGTCGTAGCTTCGATGCAGTAGTGCATTGTATGTTTATCTAGAAATAAGACTTAGGGTTAAAGTGGTTACCCCTTGCAACTCTTAGTGCTTGTTTTCAGTGTTCAGGTTCTCAATGCTTGTACTAGTCTAAATGCTTGTACTAGTCTGTAGGCTCCTTTGTACTGACTTTCTTTTGGTATAACATATGTTGATTATAAAAAAAAAAAACATTACTTTATGAAAATGAAAATAGACCCAAGAATAATTCACTCCCAGGCCATTGTAAAAAACACAGCACAAACATGTTCACAACTCACTCATCTCCTCACTCTCTACTCCAAATCAACAACTCAAACCCAAACCACCATCATCCTCAAACTCTTCAACCAACTCCCCTCACACGACGTCGTTTCATGGACTTCTCTTATATCCCATTTCTCCAAAACCACCCTTTCTTTTCACCATTTCATTTCCATGCTTCGTTACCCCACTTTACCGAATCAACGCACTTTCGCTTCTCTTTTCGCTTCTTGCGCTTCTTTATCAGCTTTTTCTTTTGGGGTTCAGCTGCATTGTGTTGCTTTGAAGCTTGGGGTGTGTTATGGCGCTTTTTCGGCTTCTGGGTTGATTAATTTTTACTTTAAAATGAGGGTTTGTGATAGTGCAAGGAAGGTGTTTGATGAAATGCCGCAACGAGATGGGGTTTGTTTTTCGACGATGATTGTTGGGTTTGCGCAGAATTTAAGGGCGGTTGATGCGTTGGGGTGTTTTGGGGAGATGAGGAGGTGGGGTTTGGGTTCTTGTATGTATAGCTTGTCAGGTGTGTTACGTGCAGTTGGGGAGGTAGCGGCGGCTGAGCAATGTAGGATGATTCATGGGCATTGTGTTGTAAGTGGGTTTGAGGGGAATGTGGTTGTGGGGACTGCGTTGGTTGATGGGTATGGGAAGTGTGGGCTTGTTGTTGAGGCCAGAGGGCTTTTTGATGAGTTGATGGTGAGAATGAGTGTGATTGGATGGAACGCTATGATGTCGGGTTATGCACAACAAGGGGATAATGATTTGGTGCTGGAGCTGTTTGGGTTAATGGAGGGCAATGGAATTGTGCCCGATGAATATACGTTTTTAGCAATTTTGACTGCTTTTAGTAATGCGGGGTTGGCAAATGAAGTGAAGTGTTGGTTTGAGAAGATGAAACTGGATTATGGATTGGAACCGTGGATGGAGCATTACACTTGTTTGATTGGTGTGTTAGGTAGAGTTGGACGGATTGCAGATGCGGAAAGGATTGCTTTGACAATGCCGTATGAGGCTGATGCTGCTGTTTGGCGAACATTGTTATCAAGTTGTGCTCATCATGGTGAAGCAGACATGGCTTTAGTGATGAGCAAGCGATTGTTGGAACTGAATCTGTATGATGATTCAGCTTATGTGATTGTATCAAATGTGCTAGCGAGTGCAGGAAGGTTGGATGAAGTAAGGGAAGTGCGGAAGTTGATGAAACATAGAAGGGTGTCAAAAGAGGGTGGAAAGAGTTGGATTGAGCTGCAAGGGGAGGTTCATGTTTTCATGGCGGGGGACAAGACACATGTAATGAGTGAAGAGATCTATGCAAAGTTGGTTGAATTAAAGAAAGAAATTCTGAAATTAGGATATGAGCCTGTTGTGGGCGAGACTTTGCCAGAAGTGGATAAAGTTGTAAAGAGGGAAGAGCTTTGGTATCATAGTGAGAAGTTGGCACTGGCTTTTGTGCTAGCAAGCAGGGCCGCACCACCGGGAAAGGCTATAAGGATTGTGAAGAATTTACGAATTTGTAGGGATTGTCACATGGTTTTTAAGTATGTAAGCATGGTAGTCAATAGGGAGATTATAGTAAGGGATAGCAACCGATATCATAAATTCTTAAATGGTAACTGTAGTTGTGCAGATTTTTGGTAGTTGATGCAAAAGAAGATGTTCTTCAAGAGCAGAGTAACACAAAAGTGGATGTTGCTTACTAGACTTCTGGATCTTTTCTATGTGTTGTATTGAATTGCTTACTGTCGTTGTGGATAAGAAGTCATAGGTGGAAGATCAAGGTTGGTGATTCGACTGCTAACTAAAAATCTTGGAAGCAGAAAGAACTATCGTGTCTCAAGATCTTTGTGCACAAATTTGAGATTTATAATAATATCTAAAATGCAAAAGAACAGTCGATAAAGTCTATCCATGTATGAGATATTTGTGCACAAATGTGAGACTTTATCTATAGTAATATGGATGGAAGATATATATATTAGGAGTAAAACATCATTCGGTGTATTTCTGCATGATGTGAAAGCAGAGTGATAGCTTGACAATGTGTGAATGCTGTGGCAAGAAGTGCTGATGGACACCCGTCATGAAGTGCCTACTATAAAATAGCAGAACAGTCTGGTATAAAGGAAAAGAATTTCACTAAAGTGGAGAACAGTGTGAAAAAGAAGATGGATGCTCAAGCTCAACCAGGAACTATAGATGTCTGAGTCTAGGTTTACTTGTAAGTTCACACCAGGCAGAAGACACAGAAGATTTTAACTGTGATATGTTGAAGAGGTAAAAAAAAATTCGGGTATGGATATCCATAGTAATAATCAACAGCATTTGATAATGAAGAACTAAACATTATATGGCAAAACAATATTTTAGATCTATTTAGTTCAAGAAATTGTCAAAATGCTATGGGAACCTCGAGAGCAAGCATATAATTATTTACATGTGTAGGTAATTGCTTACTTTACATCTTCATGGATTAACTGTTGCATTATAATATGAAATCAAACATGAAGTGAGGAAATAGTCTTCACTTTTTCTCTAAAGCGTTAACTGAAGGTAAAAAAATGAACAAAGAGTTCCATGTCTACCTAGTCCTCCACCCCTTCTAATAGACTAACTAATTATTTTAGTCACTGAGAATAGTTTATTAAATCTATATCTTGGGTGCAATCTTATCAGGTCAAGGAACTTGCAGAAAAGGCACGGACGGAAAAGCTATTACCAAATGAGTTTCATGGGGCACTTTCAGGTGAATTACATTCAGAAAAATTTATTTGTTATATGTTTGCACTTCCAGAGTGCTTAAAAGAATTTACAATAATTGGATTACATTGCAGTATTTCAAACCTGGGATTGTTTCTGGGGGACCGCTTCTGTGCAATCAAAAATTGCCCACAGATTCAGTATATCTGTATGTTTATGTGTAGCTATCAAGACCCTGTGATAACCTTGTCGTGCATTGGGTGAGCCCTTTAGGAATGTGAACGGGTTAAGTGCTTATGGGTTGTGGGCATACGATGCTATCTGGGCACTCACACAGGCAGTTGAAGCCTTGAAGGGGTTAATACTCAAATAGATCCAAAATCAACTGAGGAACACAGCTTGGAATCAAACTCTATACATATAGGGTTCTCTCTTATCGGAAGAAAACTTCTGAATGAATTGGTACTCAATGGCTTAAGTGGTGATTTCAAAATTATAAACAAGAGAGTTCCAATTTTGAAGGCATTTGAAATAGTTAATGTGATCAAAGAAGGTAAAAGAATAGTAGGCTTTTGGGCAAAGGGAGTTGGCATCACTAGAGATATAATGCGTCTAGCCTTATCTCATAATAATCTGAAGGTAATAATCTGGCCAGGAGGGTCCGTAACTGCTCCAAAGGCGTTCCTGGACAGAAAGGTTTCAAGGAATTTACAAGCCAGGAATACGATCCTCGGACCAATAAGACAAGAGCCATGGGGTTTTGTGTTGATGTATTTAAAGCTGCTCTTGAGGATTTACTATATGAAGTTCCAATTGAATACATCCCATTTGTAGATGCTATTGACGAAATGAAAGGCAATCATAATGATCTCGTGTATCAGATTTATCTTCAGGTATGCTCTACCTTAATTCTTTTTTAATAAGCAGCTATATCATATTATTTGTCTAAAAAAAACTGTACTTTATCCTGTCAATATCTTGATGTACTCGAAATATGATGCTGTTGTGGGGGATGTAACTATCACGGACAAAAGATCACAATTTGTTGAATTTTCGATCCCCTTCAGAGATATAGGCGTTGGAACAATTGCCAGAGTAAAACTTAACGACGACATGTGGATCTTCTTAGAGCCTATTGGTGTAGATCTCTGTCTCATGACTGCTGTTTTCTTTACACTTAATGGATTTGTCCTCTAGGTTATTGAGAAGCCTATAAATAAAGAATTTTAAGCTTCACATTCTGAGTAGATTGGAATAATTTTCTTTTCAACTCTATTTTTTAGAAGCAGTAAGCACTCGATCTTCCCTCAGATTCAACTTAGGCTATATCTTATGTAGAGATTATTTTATGATAGAAGCCTACCGAGCATTGGTAAAAGTGAACTCAGTTATGCTGTATGTAGATACTCAGTCGCTTATTATTTTTATTGCTTTGCTGTCAGAAGTTGAACATATTGAGGATAACTTCATTGTCACTTCTTATGTATCATGCTTTTTGATGTTGTAGGGGAAAAGTTGTCAAGTAATCTGTCCAGAAAGGTGAAGCTGATTTGGGTATTTCAAATTCATATTTTGACTTCAAGTTACACTGCAACATTGGCTTCATTGCTGATTGCTGACTGTTCAAGAGATTGGATTAGCATGGTGGATAGAAATACCGTTAGTAATTGAAATTTTGTGGACTATACGCTCAGACCATACAATTCAGCAAAAGGATATGATGATGCTTTGTCCAGAGGAAGTAAGCATGGTATCTAGTGTCGACGGCATACTTGATGAGATACCGTATATTAAAGCCTTTCTTTCGCAGTATTTTCCAGACTACGTACGACATGGTCGACTGCATTTATCAGAAAGGGTTTCAGCTTTGTAAGTTGTCCGTAAGAACCCTATATGCGTTCTTGTTCATCAAAATGCTAATGGCTTTGTTAGTAAAAACAAAACTTTAGCCAAAAACATTTTTTACTCATCATAATCTACAGGCCTTTGGGAAAGGTTCGCCACTGGTGCCTGTAATATCAAGGGAACTTGCTAAGCTGGGAGAAGACGGGACACTAGAGATGCTGGAGAAAAAATGGTACAACAAACCACAATTTTTGCTGAACCAGGAGACACTGGGTAAGCTTCAACTTCTGAAAGTTGATAAATTTGGTGGTTTGTTTAGCCCTTTATGTGATTATGTTTAAAACATTTCGCAAAATATTGACTATGACAATTATTTATTGAGGAAGTTAGCAGCTAATGACAATCAGTTGTAATGATAAGGCACATTTCCAGTTCAGAAATGAGAGAGATGCCTGTGTAACTGAACAACAAGTATGTACATTCTATTAGCCCTCACATCGTAACTCTGCTCGGGGGAGTGTTATATGTTCTACAAGCCTCATCTAGGAGCTTTTTATGATTCACTATAACTTTTTACATAAATTCTGCTGGCAATCCATTTTATACAATTTTATAATATCAGTCTGGAAATTGGGAACTTATTTTTTTTCTCTAATATGTGTGACAAGCACCTGCTCCACATTTACATTTTGTCATCTTATTTTCCAAGTAACTTGAGGATCGAGGAAAAATCAAAGTTGTGCAGGAAATTCAAAATAATACAGAACTGCACATGCATGCCAATCCCCTTTAGCGTTGATATATGAATTGCTTATGGAAGGGTACATGCACAAAAAGAAACTCTGAAATATCACGCAACGCCTGTTGTCCATATAAAGACTTAGCCTAATTTGTAACAGGGTTTCGAATATATATATATATATATTATCACGATCTTCGACACAAACACAGCCATTCGGACAATGCCGCAATCAAAACCAACTAAATGAGACTAAGGAACAAAAGGACACTCACCTGGAGAACAAGGATATTTGAGATTCTCCGCAAACTGAGCCCGACCGACATGGAGTAAAACTGACTAGGCAAACTGATGTTTGTTGCGGGAGTGTAGAATGAGAGTTGCGTTATATATCTTTACTTGTAATGATGGATTGTTTGAGGTGAGATCTCAAGAAAATAGGCTTGAAATGTACGTAGGACAACCAGGGTTTGGAAGCAGCTAATTAGAAAAGAAGCAGTGGTTTCACGGGAAGGCGCAGTAGCTAGGATCTCGTTAATCAGATCTTGTGTAAGTCTCTCGCCTTTCGATGATGGTGTTGTAGAAGTCATTTTTTAATTTGTTAGGGTTTAAGAGAACAGAGGTTTTGTTTCTACTACTTCGTTGAGTTGCAGTTCAGTAAGCTTTTGCAACCCCTTTGAGCAACTAAAAGTGTAGATGTTACTATAATTGCTAGTTAGGGATTAACATAAATTTTTGGGTGAAAAATATATCATGCACGTATTTAAATAACATCATGTGTAAAGTATAAATTCTAAATTGCATTAAGGTTTTAAATTAACTATCAAATAAAGATATGAGCATTCAAAAAAAACAAAAAACTTATGAGCGCGATGAAATTACTCAAGTGGTAAGGGGTTCGATTCTCGCTCATTTCTATCCTAAAAAAATCTATCCAATAAAGTAAATTTATTAATTGAAAAAACTGTGTACAAATTATAAATATGCGTATGACATATAAAAGATACAAAAGACTCTACGATGATTTAACAAGTTGGCCTTTTGTTTTCTAACATGTCTAGGACTTGGGAATTAGATAGGGTAATGTATAAGAATAAACAGAAAGTTAACTAACAGGAGTAGGATTAGAACTCGCTGGATACATGTAACCTGACACTATATATACATTGACATCCCTGGTCAAGAGAGCTCAGTATTTTCGTGGCTGCAAAACAATTGTTCTCACGTTCGATTTTTTACGAGTAGAGATGAAGAGGTTTAGTGTTGTTTACTGTTTCTTGATCTTCGTTATTTTGTTAGTTAATGGAGGCCGAGCGAATGCGAATGAGAAGGATAATGTGTTAGGGTCCAAGAAAGCTGTTAAGGCCACGGGGGCTGAAGTTGAGAGTTCGAAACCGAGATGGTTTGGAGGTGGATATTACTGGGGTCGCCCTGGTGGTTGGTCTTATGGAGGTAGTGGTGCACCTGGTAGAGCAGGTTGTGGTGGGAATGGTGGAGGCCCTGGAGGTGGTGCTGGTGGTTGCGGTGGTCGTGGAGGCAATGGTGGAGCTGGAGGATATTTTGGAGGATCACCTGGTTTGGGTGGTCGTGGAGGTAATGGAGGGGGGGCAGGTGGATATCCTGGAGGAACACCTGCTTGGGGTGGCCGTGGAGGTAATGGCGGAGGGGCAGGTGGATATTCTGGAGGAACACCTGCTTGATATAGTTTAGTTTCTTAAGCAGCAGTTCTAGTAGAAAAAGTAGACAAGTAGTGCTAGTTTGATTTGGTTTAGTAGTTCAGTTTAATATTTAAGCAGAGTAATGTCTTTGATGGTTCTGTGTACCAAAGAATGGAATGAGATTTATTTAGTGTTTGTCTTTTCCATTCCTTGCATCTTATAAGTTCGCTGTCTTCTCTGTTTTTTCTGAAATTTTTGAATTATGCCCATGATAATTTACGAAAATTCCTTAAGCCAGCAATTCTTAATAATAAGTGTTCATCTAAATTAGTTGCCTCCGACTTGGTAAGATTGCATTGCAAAATTTACTTGGAACTACAAATTTGATTAACTTTGTTCTTTATAATTAATCTACAGATTAATGGACTTGCAATTCTAAGATATATAGTAGCAAAAGAATAAGATCAAATTAGTTGTGTTCTCTGTTTCCATTCCTTTCATTTTGCAACCTTGTTGCCTTTCCTATATTTTCAGAATATCTTAGAATATCTTGAATTATGCATATGACAAGTGATACTCTATGGTTGGTGACAAAAGTTAATTCAAGCTTCAATTTAATGAACTTGCAGTGAACATATATACATTAGCAGCTTCACGGTCCAATACTTTGAATGCTGAACATGTAGTCGTTCTGGACATATTTGCTCGCACACACTTTGAATCCTCGATGTTTCTTTGAGCTTGTATGAGTCAAATAGTGTACTCATAACAAGCATTAACCTTGCCCGAGTACATGTACTCGGCATTAAAAACTTTTCTTTCTTTAGGAGCAGTCCTTGACACTGGTCCAGCATGGTTTAGTGGAGCATTTTTTCAAGGTCCTACACTTCATATCAATGAATGTATTTTTTACATCATTTTAGTGTAAAATTCACACTAAAATAGTGTAAAGGGTTGGAGATGCTCTAAAAAGGTCTTACCTTTACCCAAACATGAGTTTTGTTTGTCTCGGGCATACAGTGATCAACTATTCGACTAAAAGACTATATGTCTTCTTAGGATTGTTTCAGATTAAACTTGGTATCTAGTGGAAATGATGGAACTTGCATCCAAGATTTTTAAAACCTATATCTGAGCCTTTATAGAGCAACATAGGAGGCTGTCATTCACTCTTGGAGTCAGAATTAGCCTGTTTGTGTAGTTGTGTGCACATAATTCCCCTCTACCTTCAGTAATTGCTTCTCCATTGAGCAGATCTCCTCATGTATTAATATGTACTCGCTTATAGATATGCTAAAGTTGTATCACTGGAATGACATTGACAGTTTGCAAATATTTACTTGGAATGTTATTATTGCTGTGATATATGAGTTTAGAGTGATGAGAGTATTGCAACTCGCATACTGTGGGCCAAGCAGGTAGTGCCTCCTTTTGTTTATGGTTTTCATTCCTTTGTTCTGTTTGTCCTTTTATCTTCTTGCACTTGACCCTAATATCTTGCTTTACTTGATAAATATGCACTTAATTTTTCTTTGTATTTTTACCTTAATGATTAATTTAAATTGACTTTGAATTAGGCTTAAACTAGGATGACCTGGAGTTGAGTATTCTAGGTAAGAGAAGGAGAACATCATGTTAAAGTTATCAATCTATTTCTTACAAAACTACAAGTAAGTTGTTTGTTAAATGCTGCTGCATGGTGATTAGTGGATGATAAGGAATTTTTATAACGAGAAAAACGGATGCTGCAATCTAAGAGGTTTATTGTGTCTCTCATTATTGAAATGAACTGAGCACTTGTGATTTCTGTTTCCATAACTTGAACTTTTGGTTTACAGGCAGATTTTAAGGTTTGAATTGAGCACTCGAACTTTTGTTTTATGTTATGGTTTTAAACAGCAAGCACAGTCGGGAGACAAACCAAACATGTTGAATATGGTCCGTCGTTGAAGATCAATTCGTGTCACTTCAGAAATAATTCTGTGAAGTTCAGACCCCTTCGCATCCAGTCTCCTCAATCTGATAGAAGAGGAACCTTCTCACATTCTAGCAGAACAAGTTCTGCTTCTGCAATATGCGCAGCTGCTTTAGTAAGTTGATTTTACTTTTGATTTAAATAGTGTGGAACAATTTTGCAAAGCTTCATGCATATAAACAGTGATATTAAAGAAATCACATGTTAAATTATGTGTTAGACAAAAAATCAAGTAGAGATTCATGGCCTTGACATTTTGGTATACATGCCTTCATCAGCTCTTCCAAGATATTATCTCTTAACTTGATTTTACTCAGCAACTTACGAGTATGATAGTTTGTAGAGGATACTCTTGGTGTAAAGTTTCTCCGTCAAGTTCTACAAAAAACAAACGTCATTATTGGCACAAATTTTATTTTACAAACTGTGCTAATGATACTCTGGGATTCTCATAATGTTTCTGATTAGTCTCAAAGTCATAGATGCTGTCAGATATCCATGATTTAGAATGAGCATGCACCTTTTTTTCGACTAGGTAAGTACCTAGCGAGACTTGTACATTTGACATGTTGAAATAGAAAAGAACTTTGAACTCCCCAACATGAATTTGTTTGTTTTGTGATTAGACAACCTTTTCATAACTACTAAACTTGATATAATTTCCTTGCTTTTGCAGAGTTCAACATGTGTCGCAACGCAGACCAAGCCTCTTACTCGTCGGCAACAGTCAGCCACCATAAGTCTTGTTACACTCAAAGGTGATCCCCTCAGGATTGTGGACCTTTTAACATAATATATAGGGAAAATAGTATATCGAAAAGGCGCCATCCAGAAATTTTTTGATTCATTAAGTGTTAGAATACAATATATCCTGGAAAGTGCTTCCCTCTAATACCTTAAGGTTTTAGATGAGTTGGTTACTTAACATGGTATCAGAGCTCAGGCACGCAGAGGTCACGGGTTCGACTCTCTGCGACCCCCAATATTCTCACAATTTATTATGGACACGAAAGACAAATTATGCTCCAAAGATGGGCGTCCGTGATCCACTCTCAACCCAAAAATGGGCTTTCGAGTGAGTGGGAGTGTTAGAATACAATATATCCTGGAAAGTGCCTCCCTCTAATACCTTAAGGTTTTAGATGAGTTGGTTACTTAACATTAAGCATGGACATGATCAGCTTTGGTGTAGGCATGAACAAAGGCAATGCAAAGGGCACCAATTTTCAGTCATTTGCTTTGATCACAGACTGGGATATGTTTAAAAAAAATAAAAAAACTAGTAGCATAAAGCATTTACTTCTTACCCTCATGAAATATGTTAATTATATTTGTGCTTAAAAATGGATTTGAACAGTGGCGGACCCAGGAATAACTTTCAATGGGGGCACAACTATTTACCTTGAGTAGCAATTGATTGCGTGATATCGTCCTTACAGAATACATGACCACATTTCGTAGACATCTCTTGGACACTTGGACCCAGTTGTCTGGGCAGGTGAATTCAAGCTATTTCTGCTGAGCACTCCATACTTTATCAATCTGCAATTACACAAATCACGGAAAAATCATCAACATTTATATGATGGCGGGGGCACCATTGTTTGACTAGTGGGGGCACCTTCCATTTCACTTAACTAAGTAATGCACTAGCAGGGTTTCAAACAAAAAAGTAATGTACTAGCAAAAATTCCACTGGGGGCCCTTCCCCCCACTCCTTTGAATGTAGGTCCGCCCTGGATTTGAATGTTGCAGGGAAGTCGAAGTCTCCGTCACTTGATGATGGCGGGTCGGGGCTTCCTCCTGGTGGTGGTGGCGGAGGAGGTGGAGGAGGCGGGGGAGGTGGTTGGTCAGGAGGATTCTTCTTTTTTATGTTTCTTCTTTTTCTAGGTTTACTGAGGGATAAAGAAAAAGGAGATGATTATGGAAATTGAATATGTGGTTAGAGTATCAGCTGAGTTTGTAACTTGTTTATAAAATGTGGACTTGAGGGTGTGAAAGTGATGGTCATAGTTGTAGGACCATTTAAATCTTGGGGATATCCCTTTAGAGATAATCTTAGCAAAATTCGCTTGAACTCTAGTTTCAAGAAGGCCTACCAAAAATAATTTATTATCCGCAATGAAATCTTTGACAAAATCAACTTTATTATGAAGGCCACAAACGTTGTAAGAACAAAAATCAATCATAGATAGGAAAATTATGATTGTGGGGGAGGGCTCCCCAAGACCTGCTTGGCCCTCTTGTTACCTCTAGGCTGCTTGCCCCCATGCTTCTTTGCTATTTCATCCACCACCACATTTTTAAACCCCTTAGGAGGCGAGCCAGTAGAAATAGTAGGAGAGACCAAAGGCTTTCTCTTAGATTTAACCTCCGTCCACCCTTCATCTTGCTGCTCCACTTGAATATGTACTCTAATGACAGGGTCACAGGGGACTGGTTGCAGTTGCCATCCTCAACAACATGAGTCTTCATAACAGGGTCAGAGTTAACATCATCACCATCCTCCTTTCGTTCATCTACTACCACTTCCTCCGTATTTTCGTGGTTCTTCACATCCTCCTTATTTTCCTGAATCTTCTTATCCTCCTTATTCTCCTCTGATTCTACGCGTGCTTTCTGAGTCCAGGCCCTGTTATAACCTTGTTATGTACCCAGAAAGTGTTTAGATTTACATTACAGGCTGCCTCCTTTGGCAAAGCGTGTAGGCGGTTTAGGCAAAATAAAAAAATTGTTAAAAAGTAAGTCACGATTGTAAGGATTTGATTTCTAACATAACTCCCAGAATTTCTTGTACTCTAATTACGTGTTTCTTTTTCAGATAATAGAAAGACAAAATTTATCAAGGGTAACATATTCAAGAACAAGGAAAAAATCTTTTTTAATGTGCATGATGTACTTTACTGCGTTTTATCCGAGGGAGAAGGGAGTATTGATATAAGCATATTGCATATTGAAATTAATATTGTTGAACCAATATTAATTGGAACTGATGGTATATTATCTCCTTAAACTATTATCAAGGCCTTCTATTTTTTTTTTTTTAATTCTTTGATACAATAATTACTCTTCTGTAGGTGTCGAGAAGTCTGGTGTCATTGCAAAAATAAATTTAACACTATCTGCTATCATATGATATAGGTATGTGTCCCTGTGAATCTTATCTGTCAGATAGGTAGAATATGAAACTGTATGACTTTGGCGCATATTCCTCCGCTATCATATAAATATAATCAAAATTTCAGATGTTCTTTCAACTTCAAGTGTTTCAAGTGATTTTGTCAAAGCTTTAAGTTTAAACTTTAGTGATACTCGAAGGGCTATTAAAGAAATCTGAAAGAATGCTCTCTAACTAAGACATGAAGTACCTACAGGGCAAAAATTGTGAGTTTACAATATTCAAAATATAGCTTGACATTCTCGTAAGGCTGTTTTCCTCCATACTTTTTGTTGTGTTATCTGGTTTAACCAGTTTTTGTTTTATCTATCGGTTTCTACCTTTCTCCAGACCTTTCAAGTGCTTACACATTTTTTTGTTACTTGGTAGGTAGTAGCCATGAAATTGTGCTGGCTGGTGTCCAGTTTGTATGGGAAATAATGAGCAGGATAAAAGATGTGCATAGTTATGATGATAAAATTCATTTGTATGGCAACTTTTTGAGCCATTAAAGTTACCCATGGTAGCCATTTTTGTACTAACTGCATAGGTAGTTATATTCAAATCCTTGGACAATGTGGAAGTTGCAGCTAGCTCCCAACCATAGAGAAAGTAATTCAATTTGTAGACAGTATTGACATTTGATTTTCCGGGGCTCAGTTTACATATTGGCGCAATTACATGCAGTTTATGATGAGAAATTAACACAGTATGGTCTTGGTTGGAAGAAATGGATAGATGCAGATATAGAAATTTGTTTACAACTTTAAGTTGGAGTGCAAGCAACTGGAATAAATGGAATGGGATACGGAGTGCATAATTATAAGCGATTTTTCTTTCATCCCCTTATTTATTTACAACTTTAACACTGTGCTCCCGAGATTTTTCAGGAAAGAAGAGAAGAGAAGAGATATGGAGAGAAGAGAAGAGAAAGGTAATAATAGAAGAAAATGAATCTATCATGTGCTCCCGAGTTTCGAGTCAAAGAATTTCTGTTGTAATCTTTCTTGTGTTCCCCAGTTGGAAAGAAAATAAATTTTTCCTACATATTTACTATAATACCCTTCAAAGTATTATTATATATTTTATAAATTTGACAAAACTTATGTGATCGTTGGTTGTTCTCAATCATTTTGCTACCTAAATTGCTGCATAAAAGAGCAATACCACCCACCAGACAATGTGGCTAAGTGAAGGTCATTAAACAAAACTAGTTAAAAAGCTTTTATTCATACCTGCCATACCAGCCACCAGACAATGTTTGATCAAATTTGCACCACATAAAAAATTCTTGGATTTTCTTTTTCTCTTTTATAGGTTTGACTTTTAAGTAACAGAGTAACTATCAATGTAAGAAAATTTAAACAAAATTTCTGTCTGGCACAACAAAGCCTAAAACAAAGCATGATAAGTTCATTAATTTGCGATGGTGCGGTACTGCAAACAATGTCGTAAACAGGTTTTTTTAGTTATCTAAAGTTCTGCGGATGTTCCCAACTAAATTTTGTTCCCGTAATTTATGCCATGTCTGATAAACTTGATTCAGCAGTTGAAGCTCCCAGCAATTTTAAGCAGCAGCAGTGAGCCAGATAGCATCATCCTCGAAACTTCACAAACATTCTTTTTAACAGAATATCTGGTAATTAACAATCCATTGACTTAGTGTACATTAAGTCATTGCTTATTGCACTTGTATATATACCTAAAGGGCTTTCGGTCAACTATGTGGTAGAAGCGACCAGGTGCATACAGCCTCCTAGGATCTCTGATCATCCTCTCCTATGATATGCATGTGTCTCTCCTGCACCTTAGGCATAGTATGCATGGCAAACTGTCAAAAGGAAATATAAGACTTGCAATAAACCTCAAGAAAGTTGAAGGAAGAAACAATAGAAACATTGTTTATATAACTACAATGCCAATTTTATGCTAACTTCAGTACACAACACCTAAAGATATTAATTAGCAAAAGAAAACAAAAAAACTTATATGCATCAACATGTCTTTTAACAAGTTTTCCATGATTAAAAGAGTAACGTAAATCAGTTGAGCGGAAAAACTAAGTACGAATTAATCTTGCTTGTGCAAGAGTATCGTATAACTTTAGGATCCTGATAACAGCAGTAGATACCAAGAAGAATTTGTATACCAGAAAAGTGATGTGAATATGTCTTCCAAGGGCGTGGCAGTTCGTGGCAAAAAGTCATCCTGCTTTCAGCAAATATTAGCCAACATTAGGGTGCTATAACAAGCATATTACTGAAAGCATATTACTAAATCTCCATACTTGATCCCTACAAATTTAATCATACTAGAGTATATATCAACAGTTTTGCAAATGCTTCAACAATAAGACTGTTACTGTTATCAATCTCACTCCAGAAGCATTGCAGAGTTGACCTCGGAGGCGCACAGAGATTGAATAAACACTGAAATTAACAAAATAAACCTAACAAACTAATTGACTGTAGCAAAAACTTACTTTAAATAAAATAATCTAGAGAACAAGCAATCCATAAGAAACATAATTCAGAAATTTACCTATAAATGTCTCAAAATCCTAAATTTATTTAGTACTTCACTAAAACCTACTCTGGAAGTAAAAATACAGAATTAAGAAATGGATCTCAATAAACTCAATTGTTCTTCATCATTTCTTCCAAGATCGTCTTTCGCATTTGAAGCGGAACACCAAATATTGCCCTTGCACTTTCAAGACATTTCACTAGGAATAAATAAGCTTCACAGAGTTTAGTTGCATCCAAGCCAATAACTTCCAACTCGTTGTATATTTCTTGTTCGGTGTAAACACGTTGTCGGGACCTTTCAAGTATGGTATTACTTTCTTTAAGTATGGTATGTCCTTCCCTAATAGCATTTGCAACATTCTCCAAAGACATCATAATTTTCTTGTTTACGTCTTCTTCCTCCTCTGACTTCTTTTTCTTCCCTTTATTTAAGTCCTCTTCCTCATCATGCTTCCTTTTCTTACCCTTAGCTTCAGTTGCATTATTAGATGCTTCATGTGGAGATGGTGTAGCAGCCACAAACTGAACATCATTGTCACTGTCTAAACCTTCTAGATTCACAGTACTGTTCACTGTTACTAAATCATTTATTTCATCAACTGTCCAGTCCCCTGAACTTGTACTGGACCTTCGCTTATTTTTTTCCTTAGCTGTTGCAGCTCCAGCACCTGTTGCCCTGTCTTTTGCAAATAGCTCTTCTAATTCATTATAGTTTAAAATTGGTTTGGTTTTCCACTTAAGAGCATCAGGTTTTACCTAAAAATCAAAAAAAAATTAAAAAATAAAACTATTACCATGTTAGAAAATCAATAAATTTTTGCAATCAGTAGCACTTGTTACTTACAGCAATTAGTTGATCCCAAACATCTTCAGTTGCTTCAAACAATCTAGTTTCTGAATTCCAAGAGAAGCCACTTAGGCCTACTCCGCGAAATAAATCATAACATTGGGAGAAGTGTTCTTTGAGAGTTTTCAAACGATTTTTTAAATGCTCTTTATTCAGCTCCATATTCAGTTTTTACCGCATCTCAGCTACCATATTAGCATAAGCTTGAGATGTGAAAGTTCCGTCAATCCTGTGGCCTTCGTATTGTTGATTGAGCATGGACTAGATAAATAAAGTATCCATGACAGGAGTCCATTTCAATTGTTCTCTCTTCACTGCATCCCCTTCCTTTAATTTCTGGCCCATCTAATATAAATGATATATAAAATCAAATAGTGATAGGAGTCCATTTGGAGATGCAGGAATGCAGGAACAAGTGACAAGGTTCCGGAAAAGATCAATAAAACATTGAGCAGCAGACAAGTTGGACACTCTCACAGGTTCTAGAAATAGAGTAACAAATAAACAGATCATTTTTCTGTGATTAGGATGAGTGTTCCTACATTTTATGTAAATTTTAAAACAACAGAGCACAGTAGATGTCACAATGCGAACCCAATTTTATTTAACAATCACAGGAGATGTCATGTTACTGTTAGTCGACCCAACCCAATGCGAACTTACTTGTATGGTCTAAAACTGGTCTGAGGTGGTTCATATACTGATCATACTGGTGTAATTCTAGCTTTCGTGAAAGCAGTCTGAAACTGTTCTGCCTTCTCTTCTCTTGTCTGAGTATCTACCAGAGGGTGATTGTCATTTTCTTGTCCCTCAAAACGTAAGACTGAGCGTGGGACACACGCACATCAGTACATGTATTTTCTTTCTAGTAAGTAAACTTTGAAAACACAAAACAACATACAAATGCTACTTAAAATACAAACCAAATTAATTAGTGTTAAAAAGTTTGAGTGCAGGAACATCTATTATGCAACAGCTGTCTTATCTCTCTTGTTACTCTTGCACATTAATGAATAACGATTACAGAAATATGATCAAATTAGATCCTTTAGCATTAGCTCTGTTTAACTACGATCAAATATGATCAAGTTAGTTGTTATCGGATAATTGTTTGACAAACGTAGAGTACACAAGTGCACAAGTATACCTAATAAGGAGTCATGGAGAGTACTCAAGTGCACAAGTAGATGGATGCTACACCCTTTTTTGTGCACCAGTATATAAATATTGTCAATTTCCATATTAAATTTAGAAACTCAAATTAGCAGTTTTCCATTCCTCACAACAAATAACAAATTATATTGGAAACACAAATGTCATAAGAATATTTATATCCAAAGCAAACCAACATAAAAAGTAACAAAATCTGTCCTGAAATAGCTGCTCTTAGCTAATGTTCCTAAATTTTATGTAAATTTTAAAACAACAGAGCAGGGAACAAAACCTAAATACTTGATCAAAACAAACATCTACTCTTCCATATCAGATTTGTTGTCTTGTTGATGCAACACATAATTGGTCCACATAGCATTCGCTATCCTATTTCTTATTTCATCGGCAACAGCACCAGCTTCACTTGTGTCCCTTGGTGTAAAAAAGGGTACTTCAGGATTCTCTTTTTCTAGCTCTTTTATCACTTCTTCTTCGGCCTCAAGATCACGATCTTCAACTTGTAAAAAGTTGTGCAAGATACAACATGCAATAAATATGTCTGATTGTGTTTCACACGAATAAAATGGTTCAGTCGTACTTCTAATAATGGGAAACCTTTTTTTTAACACACCAAAAGCTCGTTCAATAGTATTCCTCAATGATGCATGACGGTGATTAAACAACTCTCTTGGATTTTGCGGTCCACGAGCTGAGTACTCTTTCAAATGGTAACGAACACCTCTAAATGGAGCAATCAGTCCGTATCGATGAGGGAGACCCGCATCAACTAAATAATATTTACCTATATACAATGGAATTTATTTGTAATGTATTAAATAAAAACAAAATTTTAAATTATATTAATTTAAATAAATCAATACCTCTCGGAATAATTAATTTATCGTCTCTAGATAGTGCATCTTTAATTATCCTCGAATCTGATGCGGTGCCCTCCCAGCCACTCAAAAGATATGTAAACCTTAAATTAAAAGTACATGCAGCTAGTACATTTATTGTCGGATATCCCTTACGACCACGATACCTTGGAACATCTTTACTAGGCACTCTAACACGAACATGTGTTCCATCAATAGCACCGACACAATCCTGAAATATATAGTGTTATTTAACACTAATACATTAATTAAGATTTAGATATATAATAAGTAATATATAAGTCACAAATACCTTGAAATAAGGAAAAAACCTTTTTTTCTTATGAATTTCTTTTGGTATTGTTTGTCCATTGGGTTGTTGAAGAAAACGATCCTCTACAGCTAATATAGCTTTCAGAACTCTGTGAAATGTTCTACTTGTGGTTGAGGAAGATCGGCGATATACCCAAGAAATAAAACGATTTCTCTCATCACCTCCTATTATATGTAAGAATCTAGCAACTTGCTCTTCGACCGACATCCGTTGGGTTGGTCGTAGACCTCCATCACTTATTAATATGTTACATAATTTCAAAAAAGCTTCTTTATTCATTCGAATTGTATCACGACATTTAGCACGATTGGAAAGGTCATCCATCACTTCTTCCCGCACTCTTTGTCTGTGTAGTCTAAGCTCTCTACTAGGCAGATTTACACATTTTATATGCTGATTTTTACGATGCATGATAAATATCACAACGAAGCAAATCAGTTGAGTAGCAGCTAATTGTTGCATTTGTACCCAATGGCGGAGTTGACTTACCCTCTCAATTATAGAATTGTCCATCCTTACAAATAATAAACAATTATGTCATATTAATAACATACAAAATGATTGCTGATTATCACATGTTAACAACAAAATTGACTTAAATAAACAGAACAATAATTATATCATACATAAATCATGTACAATGCTTCACTACACATATTCACATATATACTTATTGTATGTAAGTATATATTATAATAACAGCAAAATAAGAATTTCTTAAAACTAGATTCATGTTATATATACACACAAGTAGGCACGAGGATATGATATCTCAAGTTTTGTATAAGAAAATTACCTGTTAATTTTTCCAGCAAGCAGATGTAGAAGAAGTGTAGAAGAAGTCGCAGCAGAAGAGTACTATATGAGTTCACAAAACCCACGATCCTTGTAAAAACCCACGACCCTTGTAATTGATAGATATGGGTATTTTTGGATAATTGAAAAAGAGAGATAAGAGAACTTCATTTCCATCCCAATCTTTCAAATTTTGGAGAGAAAGTTTTGGGGTCAAAATCTATCCAATCTTCCTTTCCCTTCTATCCGCTTCTCTCCTTCAAAAAACTCTGGAGCACGACCAGAAAAGAAAATTTCAAAATTTCCCACCCAAATCTCTTCTCTTCTCTCCCAATTTGAACTCGGGAGCACAGTGTAAGTGCATTACTTTCAAATTTTTATATTTTTATTCTTTACCTGTTTTGAGATTTTTCTGCAATGTACTAGTCTACAATTAAACAGACACACTGCATACCCCCCACAAGGCCACAAACACACACATCCTTGATTCTATGCCGCGATTTTGAACTCCTAGAAGAATACTCCCTCCGTCCCAGTCAGTTCTTTACATGGCGGCTGGGTACGGAGGTCAAGGATAGTGGGTGTAAAATGGGTGTAATATTGTTAAAATAAATGAGGTAGTGAGTGTAATAGTGATTTTATTGTTAAAATAAGTGAAGTAGTGGGTGTAATAGTGATTTTATTGTTAAAATAAGTTAAGTAGTGGGTGAAATAGTGTAAAGTATTGTTAAAATAAGTGAAGTAGTGGGTGTAATAGTGTTAAAACTTACTATTTTTGGTAATGTAAAGAAATGGTGGGACGACCCAAAAAGGAAATTATAAAGAAATGGATGGGACAGAGGGAGTATATTTCAGACATGAAAAGAAGAGCTGGTTCTGTAACTAACAGCCTGTTTGGCAACGACTTCTAAGAAGTCCTTATGGCTTTAAGTCGTTTTTAGTGTGTTTGTCTACCATGGCTTTAAGCCCGCTTTAAGTTAAAAAACTGCTTTAAGTCAGAAGTTCCATTTAGGTACTTTTAACTTATGACTTATGGTGTTTTTTTTTTTTTTTTTTTTTTTTACAATTCTTGTAAATTTCAAATATTATGAATTTTAAATTTTTTTTAAGTCAAATTTCACTTTAAGTCAAAATTATTAAACCTCCATTTAACTTTAAGCAAAATTACCCAAACACTTTCATTCAACTTAAAGCAAACAACTTTACTTTCTCCTTTAAGTTAAAAACACCTCCATTAAGTCAAAAGTAACTTATTTTAAGCAATCCCAAACACCCTCTAAAACTTGTGAAAAGCGTAGGCCGGATATTCAAGAGTACACAAAAGCTATCTAATGTACGGGGATGTTTGGGAGAACTTATTTTTCAGAATAAGTCAACTTATTTTAAGTTGAAAGTTAAAGATTCCTAACTTTTCAACTTATTTTGCAACTTATTTTTTCAACTTATTGAATCTCAAACATACATTAAATACTTGTATAAAAAAAATTATCAAAATATAAAATTTTTACCCGAAAATAAGTCCATAAATCCGTAAATTAAGCTGAGCCAAACAGGCCCGTAATATCCGACATCCAATGACTTGGAACAAAAAAAGACCTTCAGTGCATTTGGACATTAATCAAATGGTTCATCATCGGAATCATCTTCCCTCGGCTGAATCCATCTTCCCCAAGCCCACTTCAATAAAAAACACCCTCCAATTGCACAAACCTGAAAACAGCAACAAGTCTAGTTAATATGCAAAAGTTTAAGAGCAACAAGTCTAGTTAATATGCAAAAGTTTAAGTAGCTTATCAACTTGCACATACATAATACAACCACAGTGCCTGCTATCTGACATTGTTTGGATTTTATTTTAGATTTATCTTCAATTATGTCATATATACTACAGTGGGGCACATGGATATGTGAACATAATATTACACATAAAGATAAAACAAATGCAGGATATAACATTAGATTCAATAAACAAGTGCAGTTAGCTGTGGTCATTTACAGAACTGAAAGGCACACCAAGACTTCGTCTCTGATATAGACTTAAGATAACTAGTTCTACTAAGCTTATAGACCATACTAATAGGCCTGACAAAACCCATTTAGGTCTACTGTAACAGTCGACAGAAAAGTTATGTTTGCGACCAATACATAGTTCGTGGATCCGAGGAAATAGATAATTTACGGGAGACATGAAATACGCTTGGACAGAGATGGACCTAGGATGTAGGAAGGGTGGGAAAGGGCACAGGACACCCATGAATACTCCACAGGGAAATACTAAAATTATGAACGTATCACAGGCACTTAACACAGACTTGCGTGGTTCACATATGGAGACACTAGAGAAGTTTCTCAATGGTTTAGCAAAGGGGTGATCGCGGTGCGGGCGGTGCGGTTTTTTCCCAAAACCACGGACCAACGCGCTCATGCGGTTTGGTCAAATAGAGAAACAATGCCAGACCCATATCCGTTTTTCATATGAAGGCATGAAGATGGCATATCAGCACCCACGAATCAGGTAAGAATTATTTTCCATACACAATAGATACATGATTACAAACAATTGTAAAATCCCTAGCATGGAAACAAATAAAAAAAACACAGGCAGTATATCTATTCAATACCCTGTAGCTATTCGACAATGTGCTACATTGATCATAAATTAGTAAATTTAAATAATATTGAGTTAATTTGGCCAAAGCCCCGGGTCTGGATTACACTAAAATAGTCTACTTACATCTTATCGTTCACCTCAACATGGAGGCTTCATCCATTCATCTATTAAAAGTTAAAATTAGATTATAAAATCCATTCTTCTATTAAAAGTTAAAATTATATATATAAATCAAACAGAAAAGATTAATAATAAGTCACCTGATACAACACCACAGATTTGGTATCGGTCTCCTCTTCTTGAGGCGTCAAAGGAAGAGAATCAAGAAATTTGTAGAAGACGGGAAAAACGTATTTTTCTTTGAGTAGTTGTGCATGTTGCTCCACTTTTTTCACATATTCAGACACAATAGTAAAATCAAGTTTAGCTTTGAATAATTGTACATGATGTTCCAAATTTTCGACAAATTTCAGGAACATAATGAAAACAGGATTAGCTTTGAACAATTGTAGTTGTTGTTCCAATTTGTCTAACACGACATTATCATCATTGTTCTTTTTATTGTTTTTTCCTGATAATGTGTGAATGATGTTTCCCATGTCTGATTCTTTCTTGTGTCTCTCCAACTGAATTTTAATGAGTCTGTCCGATTGATGTCAGGTTCGTTTTTGGTTCCTCGTGTATATGTACTCATATAGACGCACGCAATGTCTGCTTGGATTGAAATTTTTTAGAGTTCCTTTTTGTTAGAGGAAAAGCATCCCAAGTCCTTGTTTACCTCGTATTATATCTTTTATTATATCTTTTATATCCTTGTAACAATCTATCTCTATCTATGTTATACTATTATTACTGAAATAGAATATATTTGATTGATTATTGGTGCACATTAAATTTGGTACACTGAATAATCTATACTATTATATAAATTTCGAAACATTGAAAGTTACCAGTTTTTTGGTACTTCGTGAATTTACTTATTTACCCTTCATTAAAAAAATATATATTCAATATCAATAATATTAAAACACCTAAAATAAATAATAACATCAAATAATTAATGGTAATTATTCAATTGCCCTTTTCACATTTACTTTTAGTTGAAGTTATTACCTTTTTCAAACACTTCAAAGCATCAACCGTATCATATCTTCCAATCAATAATATTTTCTTTTGAATTAAAACATGTTACCTTTTTTTAATTATAAGGAAACATTAGTATAATTTTTTATTAAAAAGAAAAATATATTCGATACTATTATATAAATTCCGAAACATTGAAAGTTTTTGTACATGTTTTTTGGTACCAGTTATCAATAAATTTTATTTATGTTTTTTGGTACCTGTTTTTTGGTACTTCGTGACTTTACTTATTTATCCTTCATTAAAAAGAAAAATATATTTGATATCAATAATATTAAAACACCTAAAATAAATAATAACATAAAATAATTAATGGTAATTAGTCTATTGCCTTTTTCACATTTACTTTTAGTTGAAGTTATTACCTTTTACAAACACCTAAAAACATTAATCGTATCATATCTTCCAATCAATAATATTTCCTTTCGAATTAAAACATGTACCTTTTTTATTTATAAGGAAACATTAGTATAATTTTACTTTTTCACATCTGCTTTTAGTTGAAGATATTACCTTTTATAAACACCTAAAAACATCAACCGTATCATATCTTCCAATCATTAATATTTCCTTTAAAATCATAAAAAATAATGATTATACAAAACATAATTGTAATATTAAATAAAATTTATAACATCATAAAAGAAACACCATATCAATAAATTTTATTTATAACACAATGAAATTTTATTATAATTTTATAAATTTGTATCTTCCAATCAATAATATTTTTTCCCAATTTAAACACGTTAACTTTTAATTTAAAACATAATATTGCAATATTTAATATATACCCAAAAATATCACACCTTATCTTCTAAAAACTAACAAAATATAATAGAAATCCATATACTACGAATAATAACCGTTATATTTTTAGAAAACAATCAGAACTGTTAGATCTAATGATTAGATATAGTATATGATTAAATTAATTTACTAAAATTTCAAGGTTCGAATTCCATGAACGATATATTTATTTTAAAATTTTAATATTAAAACACCTAAAATAAATAATAATATAAAATAATTAATGGTAATTAGTAGATTTACTTTTTCACATTTACTTTTAGTTGAAGATATTATATTTTATAAACACCTAAAAACATCAACCGTATCACATCTTCCAATCATTAATATTTTCTTTAAAATCATAAAAAATATTGATTATAAAAAACATAATTGCAATATTAAATAAAATTTATAACATAATAAAAGAAAAACACCTTATCAAAAAATTTTATTTATGTTTTTGGTACCTGTTTTTTGGTAATTCGTGACTTTACTTATTTACCATTCATTAAAAAGAAAAATATATTTGATATCAATAATATTAAAACACCTAAAATAAATAATAACATTAAATAATTAATAGTAATTAGTCGATTGCCTTTTTCACATTTACTTTTAGTTGAAGTTATTACCTTTTACAAACACCTAAAAACATCAATCGTATCATATCTTCCAATCAATAATATTTCCTTTCGAATTAAAACATGTACCTTTTTTATTTAAAAGAAAACATTAGTATAATTTTACTTTTTCACATCTGCTTTTAGTTGAAGATATTACCTTTTATAAACACCTAAAAATATCAACCGTATCATATCTTCCAATCATTAATATTTCCTTTAAAATCATAAAAAATAATGATTATACAAAACATAATTGTAATATTAAATAAAATTTATAACATTATAAAAGAAACACCATATCAATAAATTTTATTTATAACACAATGAAATTTTATTATAATTTTATAAATTTGTATCTTCCAATCAATAATATTTTTTTTCAATTTAAATACGTTAACTTTTAATTTAAAACATAATATTTCAATAATTAATATATACCCAAAAATATCATACCTTATCAAATACGTATTATTATATTTTATTATCTTATATAATTTATTTTCTTACTAATTAAAAAGAAAATATTAAAATTATGAATAATAAGATAGAAATATTAAATATTAAGATTAAAAAAAATTAAAATCTTCCGTGCATCGCAGGAGTTATAAGCTATATTATATCCTTATATATAAAGGGTTTCATGGGCCTGAGGTCACCCTCAGGGTACTACCTGAGGTTAAAATAATCTCCATACAAAATTAAGGATATTTGTGTAACTTACTAAAAAAAAAGTTACATTTACAAAAATGTCACTGCGGGGCCCTTTATTTTATAAGTACAATTATGTTGCAACCTTAGGAGAGGTGCCTCAGTTTTCTCTATATATAAATACACTTTTTAATATCTTTTAGTATTTTAATATAAATACACTTTTTAGTTTATAACATACTAAAATATAGAATAGTTTTGTATGCTAAATCCAACGGTTTTCATTTTTTTATTTTAAGATCTAACGATTTCTTATTTATTTTGTCGTATGAAGGACCAGCCTACCGATAATGAAAGTTTTAGACAAAATTCTTCTTACACTTATTATTAAAATTGTATTTGATTGTTAGTAGAGCTATCTTCAAATAATAACAAAGCTATTTTTATAATCAAAACGAATTATAAGTAGAATTTATAAATCGAATAGAATTTTCAACGTAAAAATCATCAATTTCTTTTTTCTTTTGTTTCTTCGTAGATTTAATTGAAAAATTATTATTACATCGTCACTAAATTAAAGATTATTTTATTAATTTCATGTAAGTTACATAAATCACCACAAGAAACTATAATAAATAACTATAATCACCTAAACTATAATAACTATGATATATATAAATAATTTAAAGTAAATAACTATATTAATAATAAATAATTAAAAGTGGTAAATTACTATAACTATAATAACTATCATAGTTATTATTATAACTATAATAAAGTTATTATTTTGCAAAGATTTTAGATTCGGTACTAAAGTTGTAAATAAATTAAAAATAATCCAAAAATTCAAAATAAAATAATTTGTTGAGAATCTAAATATAATAACCACAAAAGATCCTACAATAACTACAAAATTTCTTTTTAAAAAAGTACAAATATAATGGGGTGAAGGCCCATTATGCCAACAGTAGAAAAATGAAGGCCCGAATTGCTGAGCGGCGGGAGCACTGGCCTTTTTTGCCGACTGGACACGCATCTTGAACAACCGTATCACTGAATACGCATTTCACAATCCCGTATCCTTCATAAATCTCCTGGGGCTGGGCTTTGTTCGTTGTCATCTCTATCAAACACGCATCTCCATAAGGCGTACATGTGACACGCATTCATATACAACGTGTTCTTCATAAATCTCCTGGGCTGGGCTTTGTTCGTTGTCATCTCTATCAAACACGCATCTCCATAAGGCGTACATGTGATACGCATTCATATACAACGTGTTCTTCATAAATCTCCTGGGCTGGGCTTCGTTCCATCTCTACCAAACACGCATCTCCACAAGACGTATGTTTGATACGCATTCACATATGACGTGTTCTTCATAATCTCCTGGTCATGCTGCCCTTTGCCTTTCTCTCAAATGACACGCATAAGGGATTAACGTGTTCATGATACGCATGTTTATATTGCGTGTACCGTCGAGGGGAGCAAAGCTGGGGGATATTTTCCAGTCAAGGATACGCATAAGGTATTAACGTATCACTGGATACGCATGTTTATATTGCGTGTGTCGTCGAGGGCATGTCTTAAAAACATAAGTCTGTTCAGTTTATTTTGACAGAAAACCATAGCCGCTTTTGCTTATGTTCCATTCACATTGTTCCAGAGATGATAATTATGTAGAGAATGTCACGAATCTCCTTGCCAACAACTTCTATACCAAGGTAATTCAAAAATCCCTCTTTGTTGAAATCCAATTTCTCTGATTTTATCACATGGCTTCAAATTCGAAGTATGTTTGGGGGTGGTTGTATTGTGGTGGAAATATAATATTTGACAGTGTAAAGGGCAGCTCATATGATAGAGATGTTGTTACTTTTGTAAAATTATCGTATAATTTGAGGTACGAAGAATTCATACATGTTTTGTATAAGAAGCTCTCTATAGATCCAAATTTTTATAAATTAAAAGTATCCCGTAGGTTTTTTAATCCTAGTACAAAAAAATATGGGGTTGTTTTGATTGTTGATGATGATGATGTGGAGTACATGTTCGAATCACTGGATTGTTCCGAGAGTAAGGTTCGTGTGGAACTTTATGTTGAAAAAGTTCCAACTGATTTGGTCGAAAATTCAGCTGAAATTGTTAGATCCTCGAAGGTTGGTTCAGCTTCTGAAAATACATCAGACACAAGGAGTTCAAAGAGTGTACATGGGGGTGGTAGTTATAGTGGTGCTAGTTATGGTGGTGGTAGTTATTGTTCAAGTGGTAGTTCAAGGTTCTTGAGTAGTGGTGGTAGTGAAGCAAACTCAAGAGAAACTAGTGAGTTCACCGATGATGACATCCCATATTACAAGTCTTTTGATGGTTCGTCAATGGTGGTTTCAAATTTAGAGCATGGTAAGCAAAAATTAAGCGAAATTCATAATCCATCAGAGTTAACAAAAGGGATGTTATTTGAAACAAAAGAAAAGTTGATGAGTGCAGTAAAGAGGGTTCATATTGCAAGCCATAAAGAAATAAAGGTTGTTAAATCAGATTCAGTGACTTGGGATGTGGAATGCCTACAAAATACTAATGGTTGCCAATGGAAATTGAGGGCTAGAAAGAGAACAATACATAATTACTTTGAAATTATGGAGATTAGGGGTCCGCATACATGTATGAATCAGTCTATATCACAAGATCATAGAAATCTAGACTCTTCACACATTGCAGAAATCATCAGTAACCTAGTAGCTGTTGATCCCACCGTGTCAGAGAAGGTTGTGATTGCTGCAGTTCTCAAAGAAGTTGGTTATAAACCTACGAGGAAGAAGATTAGAGATGGGAAAAAGATTGCAATTAAAAAGCTTTATGGATCTTGGGAGGAATCATACCAGGAGCTTCCATTTTTTTTAAATGTGCTACAAACAGTGAATCCAGGAACACATGTCCACTGGTACTTCAAAGAGCATGAGCTGAATGAGCCTATTTCTGAGGTATCATCATTATAAACTTTAGAATTATTACATGATCATTGCTTGTCTTGCTTTCCTAGTTTTATTGATCTCGTTTTATTGTGTGGAATATTTATAGGTGGTTAGATTCAGGCGAGTTTTTTGGACATTTAAGCCCTGCATAGATGCCTTTAAACATTGCATTCCTCTACTCCAGATAGACGGCACACATCTATATGGCAAGTATCGAGGAGTCTTACTTACTGCTACAGCAGTTGATGGTTTTCACCACCTACTTCCAGTAGCATTTGCAATTGTTGAGAAGGAGAATATAGCAAGTTGGACTTGGTTCATGCAGAGATTGAGAAATTTTGTTGCCCTCCAACGAAGTGATGTTTGTGTGATTTCTGATAGACATGCTGGAATCATGTCTGCTATGAAAAATCCTGCCATTGGATGGTGCGAACCACTCGGATATCATCGATTCTGTGTTCGACACCTAGCTGCTAATTTTGTCACATCATTCAAAAAAACAAACTTGAAGGAAAGGGTGGTTACAATGTGTAGCCAACTGACAGAGGCCAAGGCAAATTTGCATTGGAATGCATTGGTTGCAGTGGAGCCTAGAGCAGAAGAATGGTTTGGTGATATAAACCCCACACAGACGACTTTAGCTTTTGATGGAGGCAAGAGATTTGGAATCATGACAACTAATATGGCGGAGAGTTGGAACAATGCCATCAAAGATTCAAGAAAGCTCCCGATCACTGCATTGGTCAAAGCCTTATATTATAAGGTAGTTAGCTACTTTGAGCAGCGTCGCGTGGAGATAGAGAAACAAGCTGTTAATGGTAATGAGTTTACCAAATATGCCAATCAAGTCATGAATAAATGGAAAGAACGTGCAACTGGACATCATGTGACAAGTATTGATCGAAATACTTGGGTGTTTGAGGTGATTACAATGAAGCACGGTCAGAAGGGAGGAAAGAAACAAATTGTTCGCTTACAGGAAGGCATATGCTCATGTAACAAGTGGCAAACTTATCACATTCCATGTTCTCATGTGCTTGCTTGTTGTGCTAGTGTGGGGCTGCAACACACAAACTTCATAAGTGAATACTACAAGCTTGAAAAAGCAAGGAGTGTTTATGCAGGTCACTTTGAGCCGATACCGGAAAAAAAAGCATGGCCTACATTGAGAGATTTCCCCACAGTGATTTTTGATGATGAGGATATTCCAATGAAACCAGGGAGGAAAAAGTCAACAAGATACAAAAACCAAATGGATTATCAAGCACGGCGCAAAGGCAAAGGAACATCTTCTAATGCTTTGTAGATTCATTTTATCGGTATGTTAAATTAATTTTTTCTCTATTGTTTGTTCATTTATTTTCAGCGTAGTTGTAGTTATACTTTTTCATACTAATGTATTATTTTTTCTTAACTCTTGAACCCCTAAGAGAGTACAGGAAAAAAATTGAATCCGGCGGCCTGATTTTTAAACGCTAACGCGTTTAAAAATCAGGATACGTTAGGGTTTAGGGTCTAGGGTTTAGGGTTGTAAACAACCCTAAACCCCAAACCCTAAACCCTAAGTTCGTATACGGTTTATTAGTCGTTCCGAATATTTCTAAACCCAAAATGGAACTGTTAAACCCCAATGGTTAATTATTGAACCCCTAAGAAAGTATATTTAAAATTTAAAAATTTTAATTAAGAAATTGAATCCGGCGGCCTGATTTTTAAACGCTAACGCGTTTAAAAATCAGGATACGTTAGGGTTTAGGGTCTAGGGTTTAGGGTTGTAAACAACCCTAAACCCTAAACCCTAAGTTCGTATACGGTTTATTCGTCGTTCCGAATATTTCTAAACCCAAATTGGAACTGTTAAACCCTAAAGGTTAACTGTTGAACCCCAAAGGGATAGTGCGGGCCTTTTCTCTTATATTTCTCTATTTTAAATCATCTTTGTTTTTGTTTTTCTTTATAAGAAGATGATTATAGTACACGGATCCTCATTTTTTTTTTATGTTTTTTGGCTTTATAGGGAGATGATTATAATGGAAGGATCTTGCTTATGAAATTGGAAGGAAGCTGAAGTTGTTATTATGAATGTTGCTGGGCGTAGTTTTTGTTTAATTTAAGTATTGTTATTGAATATAATGAGTGGCTGTTTGTACAATCTCGACATAATCTACTAATGGTTTAGACATTACATATATGATGGGAAGTAATTACAGTTGTTTGGATCATTAATTTTAGTTTTCTATATTGATGAGCTATTTTTTTCAAGAGCAGGGACTGTTTTGCCAAATTTGTCAAGTTACGCGTATGTTTTGTCAGATTTTCAAAGTTTAGGGTCTGTTTTGTTAGATTTTCAAGTTCAGGATCCGTTTTGTAAGTTTTAATATGCAGGGGCTGGTAAGATAGTTTACAGTACTCAGATTCCATTTTTTCCAGATTTTAGTAGTTCAGGTTCTGTGTTGCCAGAGTTAACAAGTTCAGGGTAAAATATTCAAAATGACTGGGAAGAAGATAGATGTTTTTTTTTCCTGGGAGTTTTTAGGCTAGTTAATTCACTGGTGAATCGTGTTTATGATAATTTCTACAAATCTGTATGTTTGCTGCTTGCAAGGGGCCAGACTATATATGCTCATCTGTACCTGTTGCTTGTGCAGTTGTGCTATTGTTTAGAGAACTTAAGTGCACGAGGGGTGGGGTGGAAAAGCAGGGAGAACAAACAAACAGAATGAATCAGCATGTGCCATTAAAAGTCTGGACAAAGTGTTCTTGCACTAGAAAAATCATTAAATTATGTGGTCACATGTGATGACTAGTTTACAAGCATACCACTGATTTACAACAAAACAAAGACAATGCAAGTTTGTATTCAGCATAAGAAACTATTGTAAGTAGAATATTGATATATGGTGTTACACAGAAACAGAGAAGCACGCACTTAAAGAAATTCATGAAAGAGAAGCACACGCTTGCAAAACTATTGTTCAAAATAGAAACATTCTCGTAAAACCACCATAAATTGTTAAACGATTCACAAATCTCTTGTTCAACATAAACTTGGTCTATGAGTTCACCATAAACTCATTTAAGCTACAATCCAAATAACTTGGCACTATTTTAGCTACTAGAATAACTAGGGATAATTCAACTACTACAAAATATTAAGAGTACTGCATCTGAAATTCCGCTTGATTCCATCTACATTCTACAAAAGTCACCTGCAAACAACATAAAGAAAAGTACTAATCATATGGTAGAATACGTCAGCAACATCAAAATATAGTAAATTATGACAAGTAAATATTAGCACAGATACAAGCATATATTATCAGGGATAAATTATGACAAGTAAATTACCTTTCATAATGAAATATAGTCCATTTCATTAGCACCAACTTATTGATACTTTTTCCTGAATAAAAATAAACAATCAAACACCTCTATAATACTTTAAAAATAAATACTTTAAAATATTCAAAATAAATAAATAAATGGCCAACTAATCTATAATACTTTAAAAACTTACACAAGGCGACGCCTCTTATAACGTTGCACCTCCTTATTGGGACGTATCTCCTTCTTACTATTAGTTCCGCAATTTCGATCAACATGCTTGCGAGTTCGTAACTGCATAATGTGCTCACGTACAGGTTGTTGGAGCTGTTGCGCGGTCTGCGATGGTTCTGGTAACACCTGTTGATGCTGCTGATGTACTGCCTCCACTGGCACTTCTTGCTCATGCTGATCTGGTGGCAGTAATTGGTCCTGCTGGTTCTCTACCGATTGCGAATGCAGTGCTTGATCTTGATGGGGAGACTGAGTAGCTAGATTAAATGTAGAATGTAATAGTGGTGGACTAGCATCAATATCAGCTTGCTCAAGTGGCAGTGGTGATTGAGCCACATCATTAGACAACCAGAAAGAGTCACTAGATGGTATCAACTTCCAATTCGGACAAAAAGATCTATCTAAACTATCAAGACCTATTCTATCTGCCTCTTGTTGCCTCACCTGATTATCATCAATACGAGTAGATGTCTGATCAATGTGTAAGTCTTCCTCGACATGTAAATGATCATCTCCATCATCTAAATGAACACCTTCAGGATCATATCCTGAAGACTTACACATTTGAGATCTTATGCGTGTCATTTGAGAGAAAGGCAAAGGGCAGCATGACCAGGAGATTATGAAGAACACGTCATATGTGAATGCGTATCAAACATACGTCTTGTGGAGATGCGTGTTTGGTAGAGATGGAACGAAGCCCAGCCCAGGAGATTTATGAAGAACACGTTGTATATGAATGCGTATCACATGTACGCCTTATGGAGATGCGTGTTTGATAGAGATGACAACGAACAAAGCCCAGCCCAGGAGATTTATGAAGAACACGTTGTATATGAATGCGTGTCACATGTACGCCTTATGGAGATGCGTGTTTGATAGAGATGACAACGAACAAAGCCCAGCCCCAGGAGATTTATGAAGGATACGGGATTGTGAAATGCGTATTCAGATTCCATTTTTTCCAGATTTTAGTAGTTCAGGTTCTGTGTTGCCAGAGTTAACAAGTTCAGGGTAAAATATTCAAAATGACTGGGAAGAAGATAGATGTTTTTTTTCCTGGGAGTTTTTAGGCTAGTTAATTCACTGGTGAATCGTGTTTATGATAATTTCTACAAATCTGTATGTTTGCTGCTTGCAAGGGGCCAGACTATATATGCTCATCTGTACCTGTTGCTTGTGCAGTTGTGCTATTGTTTAGAGAACTTAAGTGCACGAGGGGTGGGGTGGAAAAGCAGGGAGAACAAACAAACAGAATGAATCAGCATGTGCCATTAAAAGTCTGGACAAAGTGTTCTTGCACTAGAAAAATCATTAAATTATGTGGTCACATGTGATGACTAGTTTACAAGCATACCACTGATTTACAACAAAACAAAGACAATGCAAGTTTGTATTCAGCATAAGAAACTATTGTAAGTAGAATATTGATATATGGTGTTACACAGAAACAGAGAAGCACGCACTTAAAGAAATTCATGAAAGAGAAGCACACGCTTGCAAAACTATTGTTCAAAATAGAAACATTCTCGTAAAACCACCATAAATTGTTAAACGATTCACAAATCTCTTGTTCAACATAAACTTGGTCTATGAGTTCACCATAAACTCATTTAAGCTACAATCCAAATAACTTGGCACTATTTTAGCTACTAGAATAACTAGGGATAATTCAACTACTACAAAATATTAAGAGTACTGCATCTGAAATTCCGCTTGATTCCATCTACATTCTACAAAAGTCACCTGCAAACAACATAAAGAAAAGTACTAATCATATGGTAGAATACGTCAGCAACATCAAAATATAGTAAATTATGACAAGTAAATATTAGCACAGATACAAGCATATATTATCAGGGATAAATTATGACAAGTAAATTACCTTTCATAATGAAATATAGTCCATTTCATTAGCACCAACTTATTGATACTTTTTCCTGAATAAAAATAAACAATCAAACACCTCTATAATACTTTAAAAATAAATACTTTAAAATATTCAAAATAAATAAATAAATGGCCAACTAATCTATAATACTTTAAAAACTTACACAAGGCGACGCCTCTTATAACGTTGCACCTCCTTATTGGGACGTATCTCCTTCTTACTATTAGTTCCGCAATTTCGATCAACATGCTTGCGAGTTCGTAACTGCATAATGTGCTCACGTACAGGTTGTTGGAGCTGTTGCGCGGTCTGCGATGGTTCTGGTAACACCTGTTGATGCTGCTGATGTACTGCCTCCACTGGCACTTCTTGCTCATGCTGATCTGGTGGCAGTAATTGGTCCTGCTGGTTCTCTACCGATTGCGAATGCAGTGCTTGATCTTGATGGGGAGACTGAGTAGCTAGATTAAATGTAGAATGTAATAGTGGTGGACTAGCATCAATATCAGCTTGCTCAAGTGGCAGTGGTGATTGAGCCACATCATTAGACAACCAGAAAGAGTCACTAGATGGTATCAACTTCCAATTCGGACAAAAAGATCTATCTAAACTATCAAGACCTATTCTATCTGCCTCTTGTTGCCTCACCTGATTATCATCAATACGAGTAGATGTCTGATCAATGTGTAAGTCTTCCTCGACATGTAAATGATCATCTCCATCATCTAAATGAACACCTTCAGGATCATATCCTTCGTCATCCACATGAACACCATCAAGCTGCACTCCTTCCTTCCGTTTTGCATTGACCCCTCCACGACCTCCTTTATGTCCAACCCGTTTTTGCTTCCCTTTAAGCTCAGCCTCCTTAACACGTCGATCTTCAACTGGAAAATCCTGATAATAACCAGCAGCAAATTTATCTTGCAAGACCTGTCTAGCATGAGCGATAACAGCAAGTGTATCTCCAGCAGTCTCACCCTTATATACTCGTTCTATGCAATCCAACATGTCCAGCTGTGAAACAATCAAAGCAAGTAGACATTCATCAAATACAATAAACCAATGACTAACTAAACAAATACACTTATTTAATTATCATTACCATATAAGAATGACCGCCGCCGATGCGTGTAAGATATCGAAAAGTAATGGAGGAGTACCATTTATGGTACCCATCGGATACACCAAAACCAACATCTCCACTGCCATAAACATGACTCTCTCTATCATTCCAGTGAGCTATATGATCCCGGTGCTTTGTAGCCCAGTTAATATCTGTCTTACCTTTCAAATTGATCTTATGAAGATCCTGCGAATAAGTAGCAGGAGGTGGTATACCCTGTATCATACCAAACTGACGGAGACATCGTTCTGGCTGATGTGGTTCCACAAAACAGAAACAGATAAGAGGTCCACTATAACACCAAATACGGCTACTATCTCTACAATAATCTGGTAGTGCAGCAATAATCTCATCAGTATAAGGCTGCCATATAAACTGAGAATCGGCAAGGACATCTAACTGCAATCGATACGTGGGCACTGAATGAGAACCACTATCACTGAATGAAAGATGAGCTGACCACCTACATCAAAACATAATAACAGGTTAGAATTAATCAACAATGCAATAATTGAGAACGTTACATTATATCAGTACACATAGCTAGCTACCAAATAATATCAACATAATTACCTTAAACCGTGTGGCCCAGGAAGATCACCCCAAATATCCGTGTTAGCCAAATATGGACCACGAGGAACAGGGGCTAGGGTATGTAATCGGGTCCACGCCCACAACTGCAATAGAAGAATGCATCCAGCAGCCTCTTCTGTGTTCTTTTGAGTAGACTTGCATAACTCCATATATAAGAATGCGAGAACAGCAGATCCCCAAGACAATGTACCACAAGTAGCAAGATTCTCAATCAAGGGGATGTACATACAATGCACCTGACCCCCAGACTTATCAGTGAATAACACCCCGCCAATTAACTGCAGCAAATAAGACTGTGTGTATTGCCTTAGTTGGACATCAGAAGCATCATCTGGAAGTGAAGGGAAGACAGAATTCAACCAACTAAATCTCAATCTCCCACCAACCAGCCCTGATGGAGATGGGTTTGCTCCTAAAACTTGTTCAATATAGTTCCCCCATCCGCCATCAACTGTAGTTAGTCCGGTAATGGCAGGACCATCAATGTGCAAGCCAAGAAGAATATTCACATCCTGCAACGAAATCACACACTCGCCAATCGGAAAGTGGAAAGTGTGGGTCTCAGGTCGGTAACGCTCTATTAGAGCAGTGATTAAACTCCAGTCAATTTGTATATTTGTCAACCTTGAAACTCCATCAAATTTCAATTCTGTAAGGAGAGGAACCATCCTCGGATGTAAAGCAGGAAATCTGACACTATTAGGATTTCTACGCCTCGACCTCAAATTATCACCCCCACCAGCCTCCCAAACAACGGATGACCTATGCATCGTCTGCAAATGCAAAGTAGAAGGATCCTTAGGTCGAGGATCCATACGTAACTCATCACGATAATCCATAATCTGTAAGAACATAAATCACAATAATTAGATGATATTGTGAAATTAAATATTGTATAAATGTGCATAAAATCATGTGAAATAATACAAATAACCACAAAGGGTTAAACACCACTACCTATACAAGTGCCACATATCAAACATATTAAGTATGAGTTATGATACTAATGCCTTCAACACCTCCCAAATCTTGTATCAGTTATGTACTACAAAGATGTTTCAGATATATTTTGTGGTATTGACTTACTATGCACCAGAGGGGGTACACTTAGGTAGTCAGACATAACTACTAACAAGGGAAGAAAAGTGATGAGGTAGTATGATGTGTGAATGCCTCTGATCTTTTTCTGTAAAACTTCAGTGGCAGGAACCAAGCTCAGCTTCAGAGAAACCTAGTGTACCTTGCAGCTATTGCTGATTCACAACCTCAACCACCGACCATGCATTCTCAGGTATAGGACATGGTTGCTAAGTGATATATGGTTGGTAGATTACAAGTTTATTTAATTATTTAGGCTTGATACGTTTCAAGATTATTAAGCTCCTGTTTTACTTTTGATATTATCCTAATCAGTGTATCACGGCTAATTTTCAAAGTTTCAATTCTACCTCCCCACCTGACTACTAGGTCTATTTATCCAATATTAGTTAGATCCATCAGTTAAATGCAGTATTTCTAAACAAGGTCCAAGATAAAAATTATAATGTCGGGTTGTGTTTTGACGTACTATGGTAATTCTTTAAAGTAACTTGTTTAGCAACAAAGATACAGATAAAATTAAGTTGCAGAATGAATGAGCAAAAATAAACATGCTAGTAAGAAGCATATAATGTCACGAGTAAATCACTAAATCATATAATAGCATTCTCAAGTAAAATGTAAATAAAATGAGTGTAGTAATATAAAACTAAAGCAACAGAGATGAAAAATGGTAGACAAATGTAAATTGACAATCAAAACTGCCTGTTAACTAGTTGAAAAATGAGTATATTAACATAAACAAAAACCCCCAATTAGATATGAACCCTAGATAATATGAATCATAAATTCGTAAAATACACAAGTTACTTACATAGTATGTTAGGATGAGAAGAACAACAAGGAATCGAGTAATCGTAGAAGCTTGTAACGATTGCGGGGAGAGTGTAGATACCCAGGAGAGGAGAGGAGAGGAGAGGAGAGGAGGGTTTATATGCGAGTTAGATTTGATTTAACATGAGACTATGTTTAAAAAGGGAAGTATTTGTTATAAAGTGGATACGCATTACGAACTGGCGTGTAGGGTGGGTATTCAGGGCCACTCCTCCCGCACAGAGGCATATCAGGCCATTGGGCTTCAAATCTAGGCATTTTGGGCATTTTCTCAATATAATGTATGTTAAATTACAATAAATTTCCACATATCTAAAATATATTATATATATTCTAATAAATAGAAGAAAACATGTGAAACATTAAAATATATGTTAGGGAGAGCAAAGAATAGATGTGCCCGTAAATAATAATATAATTGTCATCAATTTTAAGTTAAAAATTGTGATTAATTAATTAATAAGTATTTATGAAAATTTTTGATTCAACAATATAACGAATAATTATCGTTAGATTTTTAGTAAATAATTAAGAATTGTTGGATCTAATAAGAAGAAATATTATATATTTGAATTACTCCACTAAAAACCCAATGTTCGAATTAACATAATTAATTAAAATTTTATAATATAAGTTTTATAATATATTAAATTGTATTAAAATTAAAATGGTCACTGAAAATAGTGATTATATAAAGATATAATTATTATAACATAATAAAATTTATAGTATATCAAAAAATCTATGCATCGCACGTTATAATCTAATTATATCCTATTATATAATAAGAGTAAGAGGGATAATAAGCGAGTACTACCATAGGTCAAGGGTTCGACTCTCACTAACAACATAATTAAATTTAATATTTGTAATTTTAAATATACTAATAAAACATATGATAAAATTCACTTTTCAAAACTCATTAATCATCTATTAAATTTAATATTGGAAACTTATTAATCATCTATTAAATTTGATATTAGTACACGCCAAAAATTTAGTTTACAAAATAGCATTGGAAATTGCGAGTACATAAGCACGAAGCAGCTCTCATCTCTTTTATAAAAAAAACTATTATCTCTAGCTTTCGGGAAACAATCCAAATCAAACCTGACTTTAACTACTAAATAGTCACGGTTCAAAACAAAAATTCATGTTTGTCTTCTGTACTTCATATGTGCATATAATTTAATTTAATTTTGAAAAAAAATCAAGTAATAATAAAATGTAACAAAAAAGTTAAAAACAACTTATTATTAGTTACATATATATATTTTTTACAAAAACAATTATAATATAAAAATACATGTTAGCCAGTAATTATATCCTTATATATAATAAGCGTAAAATGAATCTTATCCATAAGTTTGGTCATTGTACCGTCAATATAATCTCAACCGTCGACTAAAAAATGTTTAAAAATAGACAATCAAGATTACCTCAAATTAAAATAGAAATTATAATAATAAGTTGCATTAGAAGTGAATTTAAAAAAATTATAATCTGAAAAGGATATAATTAAAAAAGGTAGTATTAGAATGAATTTGAAAAAGAAAATTATAATCTGAAAATGATATAATTAAAAAAGGTTGTATTAGAATTAAATTTTACTTATTTTTTATTAGTATAAAAAAATTCATATTTACTTGGTCTCTATCTTGAGATCTAGAAATTAGATTTAGATGATTTTACAATCCACGCGAAGCTCATAAAATTATCTTTAATTTATTGATGAATTAATAATTATTATTCAAATGGAAACACTCATAACTTTAAGAAAAAATATAGTTACGATTTTTTACATTAATCCTATTCAATGTAGAAGTCCTACAATGATAATGATATTCAATGTAGAAAACCTAATTATATACTCCCTCCGTCCCGGCCAATTATTAACATTTCAAAATAGAGTTTCTGGCACGCATTCTAAGGTAGATTTTAAGGATAGTTCCATAACTTATTTTTGGAATTTTCTTTTTTTGTATAAAAATAGAACAATCCTATTTTTATACAAAAAAAGAAAATTTCAAAAACAAGTTATGGAACTATCCTTAAACTTCATCTTAAAATGCGTGCCAGAAAGTGACAAAAAAAGTGTTAAGAATTGAATGGGACAGAGGGAGTATGATTTAAATAATTGACATACACATTTTCGTAACTTATTATTATAATTGTATTTGGTTGTTAATAGAACTATCTTCAAATAATAACAAGGGTATTTTCATAATCGAAACGAATTATAAGTAGAATTCATAAATCGAATAGAATTTTCAACGTAAAAAATCGTCAATTTCTTCTCTCTATTGTTTCTATGTTAATTTGATTGGAAAATAATCGTTAAATCATCAGTAAATTAAAATTTATTTTGTTAAATTCATGTGGACTGTAAAACCGTCCAAATCAAATTTAAGTGTAATAGATAGAATACAAATATTAAATTGAATATGTAAAATCTTTTATATTATATCAATTTTTTAACAACAATTGAATATGTAAATTAACTAATAACATATAAAATTTAAAAAATTGTTATAATTATAAATTAAAAATATTTAAAAAAAAGTCATGCGTTGCACGCATTATAAGCTAGTAAGATTTATAGTAGAAATAGGTGTATGTAATAAGACTTAAGGTGGAAGTGGGTGTCAATAGAATAGAAATAGGTGTTACTAGAATTAGGTGTATGTAATAAGATTTAGAGTAGAAGTAGGTGTCTTCAATCATGTATTATTATATATTTACATTAATAAAATAAACAAATAAATATAATGATAACCAAAATTTGGTACTAACTCACTCCAACGAAAAGAGATTTCACCTAATAAAATTTATAGTAGAAAAAGTTGTATGTAACAAGACTTAAGGTGGAAGTAGGTGTATATAGAAATAGGTGTATGTAATAAGATTTATAGTAGAAGTAGATGTCTTCAAATAACTATAATAATAATAATAATAAATATTATAATGATAACCAAAATTTGGTACTAACGCACTCCAACGAAAAGGGATTTCAATATTACTCCCTCCGTCCCCTTTGTTGAGTATTGAATACAGTAAAAGAATACAGAGGGGGGGGGGGTGAATGGATTCTTGAACTTTTTCTCGTTCTTGAATCTGTGTAGCAAGATATGTGTTTGTGTGTGCAAATGTGTAGGTGCGGATAAAGAACAACATAAGACACGATATCACTTTAATCTAATATTTTATTAGATAAAGATTTGCTACAATCTGTGAATACAAAAGTTAGTATTCTCAGCTTCGTTTTTCTCAGAGAGATGTGCTCTTACAATGTGTATGAAAAACTTAACCAACTAAAAAAGTGAGATTGTATTCTTATAGAACATGAATACAACTCACTTACTACAAATAAGATTACAGGATAAATTACTTTCTTGTATGTCTATCCTTTTTGAGTAAACATCCAAACAGCTACAGATTTTACTTTGCAAAGCTCTGTTCAGATCCACTTCTTTAGCTCTTTGTCTCTTCTACATCTCTCCAAGCTTCCTTGTAGGCTTTCCAGAGCACGATACAGATTGTGGTCCATAAAGTGCATAGGCTTGTTGCAGGTTTCTGACTTGTACAATTTCTTCAGTATTTTGTCTCCAAGAATGTATTCGAGAAGTGGCTAAGTGATTGATTCGAGAACTAGGATTAGATAACTCTGAGTTCTCGAATACTATATGATTGACATATCGAATCACTTCTCGAATAACACTTTTCTCCAGGGTTCCTTGAGTTATCGAATAGAACACTTGACTTGTCGAATCCCTGAGATGTCGAATAGCTTTCTGAGTCCTTGAGATATCGAATGGAAATTTGACTTGTTGACTCTTTGAGAACTCGAATATCACTTTGACTTGTTGACTTCTTAAGTTCTCGAATAGAGTATTAGACATGTCGAATCTCTCAGATATCGAATGAGATATCGAATAGTTCATTCAGAGATATCGAACAGTGTCTTCTCGGATATCGAATCTCTGACTTCTTGAACGCTAGACTTCTCGAATAGACAAATGTACTTCTCGAATTGGTACTTAGGCAAATTCTTCATTTCTTCAAATCCCAACTGTGATTATTTGACAATCTTTATCTTCTTTCTTGAGGCATGAACCTTGGAACTTCTTTCAAACATTATTCTTGACTTTATAAGTATAGTTACACAACTAGGATTTGATGCCTATTACAAGTACAAAACAAATAGAAACTCTACAACTAGAGGTTCCCTCAGTTAAGAGGTCATGTAGGTAATGTAAAGCATTACAAACAATTAGGCTTGTTATTAGATGTATACAGGCATGCCTCTGTGACTAACAATCTCCCTCAAATTGTGAGTAAGACCCTTAGTCACAATTTCATGTCTGATAACAAGCCTAACATACATAAAGATAAACTTTGAAAAGTACAGGTATGAAATTTGATTGAGAACATGAATGGAATTACAAGTTGAGTAATCTTACAATATGGTGAAATACTAGCCATTCTCATTTGATTCCATCTCCATATCTTTGGCTTGTAGATCATCATATGCTTTCTGTTTCCTTTCTTTCTCCTTTCTTGCATTCTCATCCATAGCCCTTATGATTTCTGCCATAACATCCAGTTCTTCAAGCAGAATTGAGTTCTTGAAATCTTCAAGTACTGGTTTCAGAATGTTGGCAGGATAGTGATTGAGTAGGATCATTCTTATATTGACATTATCTCCATTTTTTCTCCTATACTTCACCACATAGGGATTAAATTGAACTCTACACAATCCTTTTGCCCTTAGCTTTTCTGCTTCAACTTCCAGTCTATCAATTTCCTTCTCCCTTTCTAGCCATTTCTCAAAGCACCCCTTCCTTATCTTCTCAGCATAGTCTCTCTTCATTTTCACAAAATTAATCAACTCCAGCTTCCATATTCTCTCCACTTTGTCTTCAGAATCCAATAATGCAATGATTCTTTCTATTTCATATAATTTGCCCCAATTTTGACACTATCCTTGTTTGAATTTCTTTTCCCTTCCATCAGTATATTTGATCTCAAGACAGTCATTCACAATGGTAGCATAGTAGATTCTTTGAGCTCTTAGATATTGCAATTGGTCTTCATCAAAGTCTTCATCAAGTGGTTGGAGTTTCAGTCCTGGATAGATAGTTAGGGCTCTAGACTTGGGTAACTTCACTCTTCTTGCAGCTTGTTTGAATTTGACCTTTTTCACTTGGTGGCTTGGCAGAAAGATGTGACCTTTGCTTGTAAACCATTGTAGTACTCCATTAGTAGTTTGCTTTTAGAAACATACACCTGGTTTCTTGATTTGAATCTTCTTCTCTTCTTGAGGTGGCAAAACAGTTGCAGAAGCCGTTGAATCAGATTTTGGTAGGTCATTACTAACAGCATTCACCCTAGACTTAGAGTCTTGTGTTGTGGTGACTGCTAGCAATGCCTAAGGCTTGCTGTTTTCCACTTTTCCTCTCATAGACTTTACCTTGGTCATCACCATCTTTCTTGTCTTTGCTGTCCTTTTTCTTCTTCTCATCTTTATCACCCTTATCACTCCTGTGATGTCTTCTCCTCCCATCACTTTTGCCTTCATCTTCATCATCCTTATTCCTCCTAGGTTGGGCCATTTCTGGAATTGCACCAGTTGCAATGAAAGATCTAAGAATGTGCAGTGCTTCAATTTCTTCAACATTTCTGACTCCACCTTTCTTCTGTAGTAGATCAATGATAGCAATAACAAGTCTGTGATTTCGAGGAGTGAGATCATTGGGAATGACCAATTGTTTAATGTCTTCAATTCTGGTGCCAGACTGATAGATGATTGTCCATGGCTTCTTAATCACTTCTGGCAGCCTTGAAGGTTAGCCATTCCTCAAGTCATCATACAGACTTTTATTGTTCTCATTTCTCTTCTCAATAAGCTCAATTAGTGCATCTATCTCTGAGTGTTTTAGGGATTGTAGAGTCTTGTAGGTTAGATGTCATATCTTGGACTTTGACACCATCATTATCTCCTTGATCCATAACCCATCTATCTTCCTGAATATCACAGTGAGATAGTCAATCTGATCCTTCAAGCTCCTCAGATAAAATTGAGTGTCACTAGCCTGTTCCATTGAGACTTTCAGAAACTGCAAGAATGCTTCATCATGATAGACATTTGAATTGGTAACTTCTTGTAGCTTGGCCTCAGTAACCACCTTTACTTTTACAGGCTTGACACTTTCAGATTTGGAGGATGGAGGTTTATCAGATGGCATGCTCCCTGTAACCACTGTGGTTGTGATAGATTGCTTCTGACCACTGGGAGTAGTGATGTGCACAGTTGGTAGAGTAACCACTGGTAGAGAATATGGAGGTTCATCAACCTTGGATTTCCCTTTTCCTGGGACATGGGTTGTAGATTTTGAAGTTCTTTGATGACCACCCTCATTTATCTTGATGCCACTTGCTTGAGGTTTCTCCCCCTTTGAATTTGAATTCCTTAATGTCCTCTTCTCCCCCTTAGGCTTGTTGTCAGGCACAGAGGCTGTAGGAGTGACCTTTGGGGTTGAAGATTCTTCAGGTAGAGGGAGACCCATGTGCTTCATCATTGCAGACAACATCAATTGTTGATGCAGAAGAACATCATCTATGGTGGTGGCTTGAGTTTTCAACTGCTCAGTTAGAGTGGTTACAGTGTTTGTAAGATGAGCATTAGATTGTTTGAGAGAAGCTACCTCCTTTTCAAGAGTATCCACTTTAGTGAATAGCTTATTGGCCTTAAAACCAGATAGGGATTGATCTTTCAGTCTCTTCACTTCATACTTGGTCATCTCATGCACAGGGACCTCAGTGACCAGCTTGTCTCCATATTGATTTGCAAAGAGGGTCCTGAGCATGGCATTTGTATCAGTTGTCTGATCAGATAGAGTTTGAAATTTATGCCCCAGACTTGTGACTGTATCTTTCAGGAGAGCTAGACCATTATCCATCTTGATGCAGGTGGTGTTGCAGTGTTTGATATGCTTGAAAACATTGTCTAACTGAGGGAATTTTGCATCAAAGACCCTCTTGATTTATTCCACTGAAGTGGCTATTTATCACACACCTTGTTGACTTCAGTTTTGACTCCATTCCCAAGATAGTGTGCAGCCTTCAGGAATCCTTTGTGAGAATCATTCATAGCCTCATACACTTCACCAGGAGTCAGAGATTTGGTATTGGAGCCCAGTGAAGTGATGTATTCCTCTCTTAGATATTGAAGAGCTTCATCAAGAGTAATATCATATTTTCCTTGCAACCAGGCATCTACATTGCCATCTCTCTCAGCATCATCAATTATCTTTGTCTTTTGCATCTCCACATCATCTCTATGGCAGAGCAAAATTGCTTCATAGTCTAGATTTGGCATGTTTGAGGTGACCAGGTTCTGAGCTATCTTTACAAACTCAGGAATCTGATCCACAACTAAGCTTTGAAGTGCTTCAACCATCAATTGTGGTGGAACAGATCCTGATCCTGAAGCACTGTCATGTTACACAGGCTTCAGCCATTGTGACATAAAGTCAGAGCTAGAGCTAGGCAAGCTAGACTCCTCAGTTACAGATGCAACTTCTACAACCGGATGGATTGACTCTACTACTATTGTCTCCACAAGAGGAGGATGAGGTACAACAGTAGTTGACACATGCACAGAGTCTCTAGTGAAAACTAGTGAATCCTATGTGTTTGTGATGGTGTCATCAGGATATGCCCCAACATGCATTCCCTCACCATCTAAATGTGGTTCCTGGGTGGTGAGCAAAATGTCATGCACTAAGTCACTTGAGTCCATTGGCTCACCAAGAGAAAAGAATTCTTGATGATCAATGCATGACAACTCCTCAATTGATTGAGTTGCAGGCTCCAAAGAAATTTGAGTGTGAGATTCTGAAAGAAGAGTGTCTTGTAGATTGGATTTTGGCAACTCCCCCTGAGAAATAGAGGGAGTTTCATGTGTGATGTGCTCTCCACTCTATGTTGTGTCAGCTTATCACTCCCATGTGCTGACTCATTACAAAAAGGTGCATTGGGGAGAATGCTTGATTCTATAGATGCACCCTGTTGAGAGGGTACATCTAGTGAGCTGTTTGCCCCTGATTTTACAACATTAGCCATTTGTGTGACTGAAGAGGTGGTTTTAGATTTCTTCTTCTTTGGTCTTTTTAAGGGTGACTCAGGCTCCTCACTTTCTATACCTAATTCAACAGCCAATGCTGCTTCAGACAAGATGGTTAAGGTGCAGAAACAACCTGTTTTCTCTTCTTCTCCTTTTTACTAACATCACCCTTTTGAGAGGATGATGCAGTTGGCTCACTGTTTGGTAGAGTGTTTGGCTTGCTTGGGCTGTGCTAACTGTGATTTTGAATCAAATATTGGCATGTTGTGGGGTAAGTCCTAAATAAACTCTCCATGAGTCTTACATCCACATCATTCCTAGTCTCCAAGTTACCAAAAATGAGTTTGGTCATGGATCTAGGGTAGCCTATTCTAGTCTTATATATTCCAGGCAATTCAATCAATTTATTATCTACAAAATTGAGTGCAGATTGAATAAAATGAGGAAAGAAAATTTCAGTACCTCTCTTGGCTGTGTTCTTACCAAGTCTTCCATATAGTTCCTGTAGAATGATCTGTCCAACATCTATCTTTCTCCCATAGGCCAAGGCATAGCCAATCTACTGTGCAGGTGCACTGATTTGGTCAAAGCTAGACTTCCTTGCCGTGAAGACTTGAAGAAGAGTAGCAAAGACATAACTCCTCTCTTTTCTCAAGAACTTCCTATTCAACTTTCCAAGATTGATTGCATCTGAATAGTTGATAAATTCAAAGAATTCTTCTAACTCTGCATTTGTGGCCAGTGTGTCATACGCCTCTTGTTGTAAATCCAGTGCTTTATTCATGTCTGATGTGGAGATAGTGATATCCTTTCCTTGAATTTGGCAGTAGACTACATATGAGGTTATAGCATTTTTAAGAGCGATGACTTCCACAGTGGCAGTCCTCCAAAACTGTTCTAGTAGGTCCAGATACAGAGTTGGGTTGGCTGAGAGTGCATCCTTGATATATGATTCGGACATCCATCGAACAAAGCACTTGAAAATTGCATTTGCTGCTTCCACATCGTTAGTTATTGCGATGAAATTTGTTTGAGTGGGTATGGTGAGTTGAGTGTTTGCCATTTTTATAGAGAGAGAAAGAGAACGAAGGTTGAAGAAGAAATTAAGCTTTTGCAGTTAGGGTTTTCAGAGATTTTGGGAGTTTAGATGCTTGAGAAATCGAATGAAATGAATCGAATAGATGTAGAATTGTATAAGTATGAAGTACTTGAATTGTCGATTAGATATATGTTTTGTATCAACAAGTCAAGTATTCGAGAAGTAGAAAACAACTATTCGATAAGTCAAGAAAGGCTTAATCGATATCTCAAGCAGGTTGAAACTTACAGCTGGCAGTTATCTAACTTAGAATAAATTCTAAATTAGGTAAAATATGTTTTTATGAGTGATTTAAAAATTCTGAATAAAAATCCAAAAATGGTTAAGATTCAGCGAGAATTTAGCCTTTTCAAATGATTCGAAAACTCAAACATAGTATTCGAGAACTCAGTCATTAGAGAACTAAAATACTCTATTCGAGAACTCAAGCATTTCTCTGTTCGATTTTTCTAAAGACTCTATTCGAGAACCCAAGAGTGTCCTGAATAAACTTGTTAGGGAAGTCGAGCACAAACAAGAAATGAATCATTCGAGAAGTCTGACTTATCGAAACGTTATTTTCACTCATAAAAAATTCAATTTTCACTATCTTTTAAAATTCACCAGACATATTCTATAAAGAATGTTCTAACAAATTAAATAGTGATTTTCTCAAAATTTCATAGAAATTTCAAGTTGATAAAATATGATTTTCCAACATATGCAACAGATTTGAAATATTTATAAATCATATTTCAGCCAACACTTACTCCAAAAATATTGAGAATTTAGATAAAGTAAGTGTTTACTGTTGCAACAATCTAGGTGATATATTCACTTATCCAGAATTTGAAGAATTCAGCATTCCAATCTCAGTAACCAACCTTGTGAAGGTGGCTTCATCCAATGGCTTAGTGAATATGTTAGCTAGTTGTTTATCTGTAGAGACATAATGCAACTCAATGGTTCCATTAGTTGCATGTTCTCTAATAAAATGATATCTGATGTCAATGTGCTTTGTCCTAGAATGATTGACAGGATTGGCAACAATAGAGATTGCACTTGTGTTAACACACATGATTGGAATTCTTTCCAACACAAGTCCATAATCTCTAAGTTGATTTCTAATCCAAAGCACTTGAGCACAGCAACTTCCGGCAGCTATGTATTCAGCCTCAGCTATAGAAGTTGACACAGATTGTTATTTCTTGCTATACCAAGAGACTAACCTTTGTCCAAGAAACTGGCAGCTACCTGAGGTGCTTTTCCTATCCACTTTGCATCCAGCATAATCGGCATCAGAATAACCAACCAGATTGAACCCTGTGTCCTTAGGATACCATAAACCCAAGTTTGGAGTGCCCTTCAGATATCTAAAGATCCTTTTTATAGCAATCAAATGTGATTCTTTTGGATTTGATTGAAACCTTGCACACAAGCATGTAGTAAACATGATGTCTAGCCTACTTGCAGTGAGATAGAGTAGAGAACCAACCATGCCTCTGTAGACTGAGATATATACTTTCTTGCCTTTAGCATCTTCATCCAATTTAGTGGCAGTGGCCATGGGTGTCTTTGCAGGTGAGCAGTCTTCTAAGTTAAACTTCTTCAATAAATCTTTGATGTACTTGGTTTGACTGATAAAAATGACATCCTTCCTTTGACTAACTTGCAATCCAAAAAAGATTGTTAACCCATCATACTCGTCTCATATCTGCTCTGCATGAGCTTAGAGAATTTCTCATACAACTTCTCATTTGTAGAGCCAAATATCATATCACCCACATAGATCTGAACTAGGATAATATCATCACCATGTTTCTTATAAAACAGTGTCTTGTCCAATGTGCCTCTAGTGAACTAATTTTCAAGGAGAAATTATGATAGAGTATCATACCATGCCCTTGGAGCCTGCTTAAATCCATACAATGCCTTAAGCAATCTGTAGACAAATTCTGGAAAATGTGGATCCTCAAAGCCAGGTGGTTGTTGCACATAGACTTCTTCTTCCAACTCTCTATTCAAAAAAGCACTCTTGACATCCATTTGATAAACTTTAAAGTTTGAATGAGCAGCAAATGCCAAGAATATTCTGATGGCTTCCAATCTAGCAACAGGGGCAAATGTCTCATCATAATCAATGCCTTCCTATTGAGAGTATCCTTTTGCAACCAACCTTGCTTTGTTTCTTACTATTACACCATCTTCATCCATCTTATTCTTCAGAACCCATTTTGTTCCAACAATGATTCTATTCTTTGGTGCAGACACAAGTTCCAATACTTTGTTTCTTTCAAATTGATTCAGCTCCTCTTGCATGGCAATAATCCAATCTGGATCCAACAGTGCATCATCAAGTTTCTTAGGCTCAATCTGAGATAGAAAACATCCATAGAGACACTCATTTTGAGTTGCTTTCCTAGTCCTTACTCCTGCATTTGGATCTCCAATAATTTGCTCTGCAGTGTGTGATCTATCCCATTTCCTTGAATGCTTAGTCTGATTTCTCAACCTTGATGTTGCTTCATCATCCAAGTCATGATCATTCTCATTTCCTCCCCCTGTGAAGTTGCCACTATTCACAGGTGTGTCTTGGATGCTTGTTTCTCCACTATTGATTGGCACAAATTCTTCTCTTGCATCATCATTCACTTGAGTTTGTTGAACTACAGTTTCAACTCCAGTTTCAATCTCTTCATCAGAATTATCCAGATTATCAAACTTTAATGGATCTTTATCTTCATCATTGGCTTCTTCTGATCCAGGTAGTTTGCTGTCATCAAATGCCACATCTGTACTTTCAATAATTTTCTTTTGACTGATGACATAAACTTTGTATGCAATTCTTTCCATAGAGTAGCCAAGAAAAATTCCTTCAAATGCCTTTGCATCAAACTTTCCAACATATTCTGAATTATCTTTCAATACAAAGCATTTGCTTCCAAAAGTATGAACATACTTTAGAGTAGGCTTCTTTCCAGTCATCAAATTGTAAGGTGTCTTTCCTGTGTTTTTGTTGATGAGAGTTTTGTTCTGGATATAGCATGCAGTGCTCACAGCCTCAGCCCAAAAACATGTAGACATCTTTGCATCAAGCAACATTGTTCTAGCAGCCTCAATTAGAGTTCTATTCTTTCTCTTAACAACTCCATTTTGTTGTGGAGTCCTTGGAGCTGAGAATTGCTGAGAAATACCATTCTCTTTGCAGAATGCTTCAAGCATGACATTTCTGAACTCTGTTCCATTATCACTTCTCAATGCAATCACACTTGCATTGTTGGCCTTTGCTTCCTTGTCAACTTTCTTTTTGTGCTCAATGATTACTTGTGGAGCCTCATCTTTTGATGCCAGAAATTCCACCCATGTATACCTTGTAAAGTCATCAACCATCACCAAGGCATACTTCTTTCTTCCTAGTGACATAATATTGACAGGCATAAACAAATCCATATGAATGAGTTGCAGGGGCTTGGTTATTGATGTCACTGTATTTTACTTGTGGCTTGATCTCTTCATCTTTCTTTTATGACAGGCCTCACACACTCCTTCTTGACAGAATTCAAGTGTGGGCATGCCTCTCACTAACTCTCTTTTGACTAGAGAATTAATGGATTTGAAGTTCAGGTGTGATAATTTCTTGTACCACAGCCAACAGTCTTCACTTGATGCTTTTGAATAAAAACAACAAACTTTATCCTTGTTTGCAGAGTCCATATTTGCTACAAACAGGCTTCCTTTTCTTACTCCAGATAGAGCAAAATCACCAGTCTTCTTGTGGGTGATCAAACATTCATCTTTGTCAAAATCCACTTTGAATCCTCTATCAGTAAACTGACCAACACTTAGCAGATTATGCTTGAGTCCCTTGACTAGTGCTACATCTTCAATAATGATATTACAAACTTTCAACTTGCCATATCCCAATGTGTTACCCATGCTGTCATCTCCAAAAGCAACCATTGGGCCAGCCTTCTCCTCATACTGTGATAGTAGGGCCATATCACCAGTCATATGATTTGAGCATCCACTGTCCAAAATCCACATGACATTCTTTTCACTTCTTTGCCCTGCAAACACAAAGGTATTACTTCTCCGTTGGTACCCAAACAAGTTTGGGTCCATGTGACTTAGAAAAAGTTTTATCATAAACAACATGCTTATCAACTTTCTTGGTGTTAGTCTTCTTGTCACTGTTAGAAGTCTTAGAACCTGAGGTTCCAGACTTAGGGGACAGAGGTACCTTCCTAGCTCTAGGAGGACTTGAAGACTTTGACCTTGTGGAGTGTGTGTGAGAATTGTGACTGTAACGCCCCCAAATCCCTTACAGGAATCCAGGTCATTACACCTTTTGCGGAATATTCAATCACCTGCTCACAATATAATCTACAACAATATTCATAACGACTCTATATTTTACTTCACTGGTTATAGCCTTAGAACAAGCACTAAATAATTCCAAAAGATATTACATCTCAAGTTCACTTCCCAGAATCTCTGAAATACTATTACAACTCCAAAGTACTAGATAATAAAACATTATACAAACAACTTCCCAACCTGCACACTCCTCAGATGCTATAAGGTTAACACATTGAATCAGTTGTCTTCCCTTTCCCTTAATCACGGTTCGCTGTACTAGTGCCAGCCCTGTTTGCCCCTGTTTTATAATATTTAAATAGCAAGTATGAGCCAAAGAATGCCCAGCAAGTATATATAGATATCATATAATACAACAAAATCTCGACCAAAATATGGTTTTTACCACTCTATAATATATATATACTTTTGAAAAGAGATCAACTCGGAAATTTTTATAAATCTCGAAATACTGATTATATGAAAGAATAAATATATCTCAATAACTTCTCAAAATACTGATTATATGAAAGAATAAATATATCTCAATAACTTCTCAAAATACTACTCATATGAAAGAATAAATATATCTCAATAACTTCTCAAAATACTGCTTATATGAAAGAATAAATATATCTCAATAACTTCTCAAAATACCACTCATATAATTCAATAACTCCTCAGAACTGCTCAATTGATTTGAATGAATAAAATTTAACAACTCCTCATATCAACACCCTATCCCATTAACAAAACCACAAAGGCATCGGTTAACAGTTAGGGTATCGATAATTGGATTTCTCCTCAAACGCCTCCTCAAGTAATGGATGATCAATCCATTGTCCCGCCTCGTTTTCTATCGATAGAAGGATGAGTCGACGTCTCGAACACACCCTAAACTCCTCTGGTTGGGCCGGTGCGTTACTCCGGTCACTTTTTCCTCTCAAATGAATAGAGGAAATATTATAGAAAAACTGTTCTGATCATGGAGTCGAAATGAGGTGACCCATATCAGTATTCACAACTTACTTTATATATATATAACCCCACTCTTAAATATAAATATTCTGTAGTATGAAAATATTATTAAATATATATTTATCTTCTCTTCTACGACTACGAATGAAGTATCTCATTAAACGTCCCAACAATATGGACCAACTCATGAAATAAATTTCAACACCTCATATAATAATTTCAACATCTCGTATAATAATTTCAACACCTCATATAATAATTTCAACACCTCGTATAATAATTTCAACACCTCGTATAATAATTTCAACACCTCGTATAATAATTTCAACACCTCGTATAATAATATATATGTATGTAGATTGTAAGAATAAAAACTGATATAAACCACTAGAAAGAATATTTGATTTTTGTATAGCGAAAACTTAATCAGCATATTTAAAAATATAAATACTCCGAACAATGGAGTACGAATTAGTAAACTTGCATGTGCTCTGCGGTGCGATACCCCAACTTGCTCCACGTCTCTGGTTCTCCGGCATTTCACCTTCTCGGGCCTAGTTCAGCTATTATTAACTCAACTTCTGATCACCTTTCAATCAACTTCTATTCACCTTTATATAGTACATTTACATATCTACAACTTTCGTTCTTTAAGCTCTTCCAAACGAGTCTCCTAACTCATCCGAAATCCTACCCCAAAATGGTTCCTCGAATAATTTTAAAACTCAACATTTTTACGCGAAACCTTTTCCATTTTTAAATCTCACAAATAATTTAATAATAATCCGATTTTTAGCTTCTAAAATTATCTGGTCCGATCTGGTTCATCAAAATAATCCGAAAATGCTAAATATCGGTCCTCTAAAATAATACCATTGACATCCTATATAAAAACTCAATCAATAAATAATCCTCCAACAATTATCTTACTCCACGATAAAGAAACATAATTAACCAATTAATCCTCGAGACAACAATTAATCCTTAATTTAAATAAAAAAATCCTCGAGACAATAATTAACCTCAAATTAAATAAATAAATCCTCAAGACAACAATTAATCCTCGAATTAAATAAATAAATCCTCAAGGCAACAATTAATCCTCGAATTAAATAAATAAATCCTCAAGGCAACAATTAATCCTCGAATTAAATAAATAAATCCTCAAGACACAATTAATCCTATTTACTCAATTTAAAATCATAATAATTATTCCACTTTAATACCCTCATCATTTTAAATACATCTTTTATCAATGAATCATTAAGTCTCTAAATTATGCCCAAATAATCACAAAATATTTCTATTTAATTAATAAATCAATTACCATTTTATTTAATTATTTATTAAAACCCAATTAAACTAATTTTAACGAAACCAATTATTATGCAAATCCTGATTAAACCGTTCGAAACTGTATTATTATATTATTATTTTATTCACACCCTGGCCACAAAGTTGTGGGACCCACCTACACCACCACCGTGGCCCACCCCCTTCCATGCGTTACTGCCTCTCTCCCTCAATCTCACCGTCAATCTCTCCCACCTCCCTCTCCTCTCCTCTCCTCTCTCTCTCTCTCCATCACCGGTCTCCTCTTTCTCTTTCATCGTCAACCTCTCTCAATCTCTCTGTCCCTTTCTTAATCTCCGATCTCTCCCTGCCTCTCCCTCTCGATCTCTCTCTTTTCTCCCTCAATTCCTCTACCTCTCCCCGTATCAATCTCTCCCTCCGCCCTCATCTCTCTCTCTCTACTCCTTCTCGACCTCTCTCGTTCTCAAATCTCTTTCTCTCCGCCCGCCTCAATCTCTCCGCCCCCTCTCGAACTCCCATATCCCCTCTCCCCTGTTCTCACCTCTATCTCCGATTCAACCCAAAAATAAACCAACACCACTACTCTCCATCTCCGATTCCACTTATCTCCCTCTTCTCTCAAACTCCATCTCTCCCTTCTTCTGCATCTCTCTCCCTTCCATACTCTCTCCCGACTAACTCTCTCTCTCTCTCGTTCTACCCTCGACAACCTCCCCTCTCTTCAATTACCACCACCACCTCTCTCAATCTCCGATTTTTTTCTCTCTCTCTCCCCTTTCCCCCGACTCCCTCTCTCCGATACAATACCACAACAATCAACACCACCACCACATCGGTAGTGGTCGTATACAACCACGGCAACACTCCTCGTCCCCTGTTTTCTTTCTTCCTACAACAACTACGACATCAACATACCACCCACATCGTAGCGATGATCAACAATACAATACCAGTACAAATTGAACACCAACAACCAGTACAAATAAAACGAAAAGGAATGAAAACAATAATCAGAAAAATAAAACTATTTGTGGTTTTCTCGGTTTAATTATATAGATAAGGATCGAGTTTTTGGTTAAAAATGAAAGAGACGATAGATTTCCATATGGGGTGTTTTGGTTTCTATCAAAAATGATGTAGGAGTATCTGTATTATAAAAGAATGGGGTGGTTTGTTTATTGAAAAAAATAAAAACGTGGGGGACAAAACTGTAATGATTTGGTCCGGGTTTTCTGCTAGTGGGATTAAAAAGAAACAAACGTGGGGGACAAAAATAAATGTAGTAATAATGACCATGTTTAGTGCAATGTTCGGTGAAAAGATCTCGGTTCCTCCTTGCTGGCTAATTAAAACGAGACTTTAATTTCGTACTCTAAAATAAATTCGATCCAAAAATTAAAATCTTATTTTTCCTAAATTTCCTAATTTTAATAAATACTAAGTAAATATAATAAAATTTTACTTACATACGAAATATATAAAAATTTTGAAATTTTACCAAAAATGCGCTAATCAAAATATACTAGTGAATCGCTCTTAATTAAAATTTAAATATCGAGCAAGAAAAATTATTCGAAAATTCGCTGATATTACAGTGATTGATATAACCATCAATGAATTGCCTTCTCAAATTGAAACAGCTAGTCATAACATTCATATTGCATGGCATACAGTCAAATTTATCACAAAATATAGCATCTCTATGTCTTAAAGGCATAGAACAATCATAGAAAGGTTTGGGCACATTACCAACAAGTTTCTTGCATGCATGAGTTAAATGATTGGTATTGAAACAATTCTGACAAGTTTTCCTAGGGGCATTATGCATATAAGCATAGTTGTTATCTTTGTTAATCCCTAGCTTGCCGTTTCTGTTCTGTTTCTTCTTAGCCACTTTTTTCTCAGATTCATTTTTCCCAGCTGATACAAACTTAACAAACTTCTCAGGTCTAGACCTATCACCTACTGGCTCCTTGGCTTTTGGCTTGACACTCTCACTCTTAGAGGATGCTTGTTATTCACTGGATTGTGCCTCATCCTCATCATTCAACATCTGCTTGATGAGTAAGGCATCCTCATCAATTTCAAATGTTGATTCTTTAAAAATTGGAGTCTCAGCCTTTTTCAAAATGTGAGGCACTTCCTCCTGAACAACTATGTCATCTTCAATGACAGCATAGCCTTTCCTCTGTTTAAGAGTGCCATAGTCAAGTCCAATGGCAGCCTTGGGTTTAGCTTGAATTTTCTCATGATAGGATTGCAGTAGACTAGATGAGTTCTTATTGGTTTTCAGTTTGAATTCATTTTCATCTAGTTCATCCCTAAGAGCCTTTTCAATTTGACTAGCACATAAAACCTTATTTTGTAGATATTCAACTTCTTTATTAAGGTCTTCTACTTGCATAGTAGTTAGCTCAAGTTCCTCATTCTTTTTTATTAACAATTCATTTCTAGCAGACAGTTTAGCAATTTCCTCATTAGCAACAGTCATACTAGTATGAATATTAAACATTTCAACAGATAGTTGTTCAATCATACTCTTGTACTCAGAAACAGACATGTCTATGGTAGTCAGAGATGGTACCTGAGAGTCTGATGAAGATGTGTCATCCTTGGAATTAGCCATTAAAGCATAATTGCAGGATCCTTGCTCTTCTTCATCACTGTCAGTATCATCCCAACACACCACAAGAAAACAGCCAATTTGTGACGGAAATTTGTGACGGATTTTTTCTGTCACAAATAGTGACAGATTTGTGACGAATTTTTCTGTCACAGCCATTTGCGACGGATTTGTGACGGAAACAATCCGTCACAAATTTCCGTCACAAAATCTGTCACAAAATCCGTCACAAAACAATATTAGTGACAGATTTGTGATGGATTTTTCCGTCACTGATTAGTGACGGATTTGTGACGGCAAATTCCGTCACAAAATCTATAAATTAAAAAAGCAGACTTTTTGTGACGGGAATTCTCTTGTGCCGCATTTGTGACGGAACAAAGCCGTCACAAAAATAGTAACGGAAAAAATCCGTCACAAAAAATGTCAATAAAAAAATTCGAAAACACTTTTTTACAATGAGAGATTTTGTGACGGACACTTTCCGTCACAAAAATTACTAAAAAATAAAACCAAAATTAATTTTTTTCAGTGACGGATTTTGTGACGGAATTGAACCTGTGACATATTTTGTGACGGATTTGTGACGGAATGTTCCGTCACAAAAAAGTCAATAATAAAAAAACTACTTTGACCGTTAAAAAAAATCATCAAATAAGCTTGTAATTTTTTTAATTTTTTGTGTATATCACTAAAATGATTAGGTATTAACATCCGTACGGTTGGATCGTCGAAAAAATATTTTAAAAATATCGTTTTGTGTAATCGGGACGATACTAGTTATCGCTAGTATTGTTTTTTGGAGATTTATATTATGAAGTCATATCAAATAAACTTGTAATTTTTTAATTTTTTGTGTATATCACTAAAATGATTAGATATAACATCCGTACGGTTGGATCGTCGAAAAAATATTTTAAAAATATCGTTTTGTGTAATCGGGACGATACTAGTTATCGCGAGTATTGTTTTTTGGAGATTTATATTATAAAATCACATCAAATAAGCTTGGAATTTTTTAATTTTTTGTGAATATCACTAAAATGATTAGATATTAACATCCGTACGATTGGATCGTCGAGAAAAAATTTAAAAAATATTATTTTATGCAATCGGGACGATACTAGTTATCGCAAGCTATGGTTATTTTTTGGAGATTTATATTATGAAATCATACAAGATGAGCTTGTAATTTTTTTTTATATCACTAAAATCATTAGATATTAAAAATATTTATTATTTGATTTTTTTTAATTTAATATTTAATATTTTTTGAGTTTTTAAAATTTGTTTCTTATTTTAAAATTATTAAAAATAATATTTTACTATTATTTCCGTCACAAATCCGTCACTGATCACATTTAGTTTCAAAAAAACATAAGTCACTAAATCTAACCTAAATCACTTATTCGCTTCTAACCAACTCGTTTCATCCCCATCCCCAAATCGATATATCTCTCTCTCCTCAGCCCCTTTCCCCATGTTAGGTCGAATACACAATAAGTAATCAAATACTGTATGAATAACTTAACAAGAACACACTGTTTAACAATTAAAAACTGTTTGGAATTAATAATTCCTCTCTCAGTAATGTAAATATCACAGAGAGCTGCTTAGGTTACAATGGATGAATATCTCAAATGTTCAACTACCCTTCTAGGGTTAACCTAACTGTATTTATAGAACATACAGCTTCGTACAATCAGTAACTGATACTCCTAAAATCAAGCTATACAATTGATATCAATCACGATTGCTTCAGTCTTCCAAGTCAACTCAATCTCTTTGACAGCTTTCCAATCTTCAAAGATATTGCTTCCATATTTATCAATCTTCAAACACTATTGACTCTTCAGACAATACCGCTACAGAGTTTAACAAACTCTGTTTGCGCTTCCAGTCAGTGTTTAATCAAACTCTGACTGCTTCCAGCTAAACTCTGTTTTCTGACTTTAGCTTCCAAACACTGTTTTCATCAATCATTTCTAACAATCTCCCCCAACTTGTCCATTAGCAAGAATGTACAAGTTTTACAGTAAATGATGATGTCAAAACAAATACAAAGTTTACAGTGTTTAACATACAAACAGAGTTTAAGCTATTACTTAACAAATTCTACATGAAATAAGAAAATTCTTACAGACTTTAATCTCTAATCTCTTGAAGATCAGGCACTGTTCTGAGATAGTCTATAAGCAACCTTCTTTCAGCATTTTCAAGCTCTATCTGCATAGCTTCTTTGATTTCTCTCAACTGAGGATCATTCTCATCAGTTTGATAGATAGCAGCTCTAAGATCATAGATTTTGTTTCTTCTCATTTCATTTCCCAGCCTGATGTATTTCAATTCTTCAGACCTCACATTGAAATCCAGAACAGTAACTCCAAGATCCGTCTTTAGCTTTGTAGTCCCCTTTTCCATTTCTATCAAATTTCCATCCCAATTTCTGTATTTAGGAACATACTTACTGTTGATTTTCATTTGTCTTCTTGCAAGGTTCTGAATCATTCTTTGTCTAAGCACATTTGCCACTGACTGAGCTCTTTGATTTCTAACTCTGAAAATATACAGGACATATTCAAGTTCTTCAGCATATTTTAATTCGATATCCTTTTCAGAGACTTTAAATACTGTTCCATCAGCCATGAAATATAACAAGAAATCCTTTTCTAGACTCTTTTGATGTACAAGCTGTACTGACTCCAGTTTGTCTAAACTCTCTTGAGTGACACCACCTCCTGGAACAGACAGTGAAGAAGGATCTCTAGGACCAACATATTGTCTTTTATCTCTGTGTGAGCCTATGCCTTCTTTGTTGTATCCAACTTTACCAGATAAAGCTCTACCATCAGAAAAATCCATTGGAATTGTAGCTTCTAGTCTTGGATCATGAGGAGCACCTCTTTTAAATGTTGATTTCAACTGAGAAGACAATAATGGTGTGGTCACAACTTGTGCAGCAACAGAGGTTGTGTTTTCATTCTTCTGTACAACATGTGTATCAACAGAGGTTGTAACTATACTTTTCAGTTTTTGCTTAGCTTCTGCATCTGTTGGTTTTCTGAATACTTGCATTCTTTGATCTGTACCAACTGGTTCTTTGATTTGAATACCTTTAAGAACAGGCTTTGCAGCTTTAGCAACTTTCACATTCTTCTTTCCTTTTTCAGACTTTAAAGCTTTCAGATGTTTTTCTTGTAAACTCTTCTCTTCAGCTTTAGCATCTTCTATGGTCACTCCTTCTGCATTCTCTTCCATGAAAAGCTTAACAGCTAACTCCTCATCAGTCTTTGGGTTTGATGTTAATTCCAAACTCTTGGTCTTTGAGGTACCTTGAGTTTCAGTGTTTGTTCCAACAGACTGTGATTTAAAAGATTTGCCAGATCTCAGAGTTTGCCTTTCAGAGTTTAAAACCTTGCTTTTATCACTTGCCCCTCCATCTCCAGCATCATCCTTTTTAGTCAGAGTTTGAGAAACTTTGCATTTTGACTTAGTAACTCTCTCCCCCTTTTTGACATCATCAGGAATTAGTATTGATGTAATGAGCTCTAAAGAGTTTGCAATTGAATCCACCTTAGCAGATAAAGCAGTCTGATTTTCTTCAACCTTTCCTAGCCTGGCAAAGAGAGTGTCTTGAACTTTGGACAGCTGAACAGCTTTTATTTTGGACTCTCTTTCCATCTTCAACTCTCTTGACTGAATCTCAGTCTTCAAGGAAGCAATTTCGTGTTTAGTGTCAGCAAAATTTCCTTCCAGAGTCTTGACTTGTACCACAGTTGCCTTTAAACAGGATAAGATTTCTGGATTTGAAATTTGCTTTGCAGTTTGCTTAACAAACTCAGATGCTCTCCCTTTTGGAAAAATGCAATCTTGTTTATACCAATTTTCAGCAGATTTAGCAAGATGCTCTACTTCAACAGCATGTGATGGACAAGGCTGAGCAAAAGGTGTATGTTTACTATCTGTCTGTGCAGGTGCACTCACAAAAGAATCAGAGTTTGCATCACTGTCAGATTTATCTTCATCACTTGCACCTTGAGCTTGACCATCTTTGAAAGAACCACTGTGCTGAGCAGTGTCAGCCACAGTTTCTGCAATAACTTCTGCAACCTTTTCAATAATCACCTTATGTTGCATAGGCTCTGCAACAGAGTTTGCCTTAGTAGCTTCATCATGAATAACAGGTGAGACAGGATCGAGAATTGATTCAGGAACATCATGTACTGGTGACAAACCATCTCTTTGATCTTCTTCTACAGGCATTTTATCCTCTGTAGGTATTTCAACAGTAACATTATCCTCTGCAGGCATTTCAACCTCTGCAGGTATTTCAACTTTGTCATCCACAATATTCTCTGCAGGCATGTCAACTTTTGCAGGTACTTCAACATTCACTGTATCCTCAACAGTAGGTGTTTGTTGTGAAACCACCTCTGGAGCTTCAACAACATTCTCTGCATCTGAATCAGAAAGAATTAGTCTCCTTTTCTTGATTGGCACAACAATCTCCTCTTCATCTTCACTTGAGCTTTCTTTTGGTGGTGAAAGTGAAGGTCTGTTTGCATGTTGCTTCATTCTTCTAGTATAAACAGCTCCAGGTAATGTCTGTTTAGCCTTTGAATGTTTAGTGTTTTGGGCAGTGTGTTTCTTTCTCTTTGGCTTGGTTTTGGCTGGTTCAGTAGGTGCTGGCTCAGAGTGTAAGGTATCAGTGTTTAAAGCTTCAGTGTTTAATGGTTCAGTTTTTGAGGGTGGAGAGTTTATTTGTGGAGAGTTTAAGGTTTCTGGTTGTGGTTGTTGAGATGTAGTAGGTGCAGTAGTTGTGGGTGTTGGAGGTGTTGGTTCAGAGTTTATGGTTTCTGGTGGTTCAGGCATTTGTTGTGGTGATTGAGGGTCTTGTGGTTGGTTCACATAGTTTTGTAAGGCTAAAGGCATAAACAACTCAGGTATTTGCTGTTTAGTGACATCTTTGTTTGTCAAATCAGTGAACATTCTCTTAGCAACTTGAAAAGGCTGAATTACATCAGCTTCATCAATTGGAATGTTAGGCACACATGCAGTAAATAGCAATTGACAAAAACGAGCAAAATAAACAGTAGTAGACTCAGACAATCGCTCTCCCAAGTTCATTAGTACTAGTCTACCAAAATCGAAGTTACCTCCATATAGTAGAGCATGACCAATTTGGAGAGTATCCAGAGGCAGTGCATCCCAGTTTGTTGTCTTCTTTCCAAAAGCCCTTGTTATACAATCAAAGAAGAAACTCCATTCCTTTCTCAAACTTGGCCGTCTCAAAGACCCTATCTTGTTCAAGTTTCCTGCACATCCAATTTGCTCCAACATTGTCCTCAATCTATCATGACCAACAACACTGTAAGAAGTGTGTGTCTCAAAGTCCAAAGCATCCCTGACAGTGGTTGGAGTAATGATATACTCTGATTCTTCATGAGTGAAAATGATTGTTGGAGTGCCAGCCTCTCCTCCATCATCATATTCAGAGTTTGTCCAGAAAGTAGCAATCTGTGAAGCAGATAATGTTCGTGGTGCAGTTAGAGCCGTCCCTATCTCAGAATCGTTCAAGAAGTTTTGGAACAAGTGAAACGCCTGTGGAGCATTTTCATTATCCAATGGTGCTGCATAGTTACTAGGGAGAAAAACTAACCCTGCTGCATCAAATGCTTTAGTTGCCATTAGTAACAAGATACGAAGATATTCAGAGAAAAGATGTATATGCACTGTAAGTGTTTATCAAAATGTGAAGGAGAGAATAAGAGAAGTGTGAAAATGAATAAGTATGTAAGTAACTGTGAGTGGGTGAATGTGAATCGATATGGAGTGAGAGACTAAAGATGATTAGAGTAAAATTAAAACTCAATCGTTTATTTAGTAAAAACGCGCAACTGTTGTAGAGTAGTGTTTGAGTGGGACACAATCATGGGACACGTGTCAAACAGCCAATGGATCACTTAATAATTACCGCTGTTATTCCTATAATCACGACACTTAGACACATTAACACTAATTAACAGTTGTCAACGACCCCAATTACTCCAAAATAGTCAAATCATCTCAATAAGACTTTACCTCAGAGTACTTAACACAACTCAACAGTGTTTATCAATTTTCCAACTTTATCACTAAAACCCTTTCAAAAATTGCACAGTTGTGAATATGAGTGTGTGTGAAGCAGAGTTTACTGAAATCAATTTTTAGAGCATCTAATATTTCATAAAATCCATAACAAACAGTTAATAAACACTGAATGCACAAACTCTCATATTAAACACTGATTGTTTGATGAATGCTAAACTCTGTAGTTACTATAATACAGAAATCTGAAAACTTCTATTCCCTTTGATGTCCATGATTATCCAAGTAAGCACACAGTCTTTAAAGACAAAAATATCAAGAGATAGAAATCAGAGCATCATTCAGTGAATAACAGTCATGAACTGTATAACCTCACAAACTCTCAAAGCACACAAGTGTTTAGGTGATGTGTTTACACTCACATTCAATCAGAAATAGCAGAGTCTACCATATGCTTGAATGTCCACCAATTCTACACTACTTTGAGTACATGTATTCACAAATCAAAAGGACTTTATTCAGGGTTTAAATGGAGTAAGATCAAACAGATGAAAAGAGATGTTTTATTCAAGAGTGACTTCAAGCTGAGCATCTTAAGAGAACAAAGTGTTCAGTCACAGTATATATTTGTACAAGATCAGTATATATGCTCTTTTTTTTTTTTATCTTTTTTTTTCATTTTTTTTTTATTTAGCATATATACTGAGTAAACTTTTTCTTTTCTTGAGAAACACTCATCTGTTTGAGAAAAAAAATATTTAACTGCTCTTAATACTTCAGAGTATAAGAAAAATGAGCAGTTAATAAGGCTCAAAGGGGTTTACTAAGGATGGAATTTATGAACAGTGTTTATACAGTGTTTGTACAATGCTCAAAAGAATTTCGAACAGTGTTTGAAAGAATGGTAAATCCTATTGCCTTTATCATTTTCATGCACACACATATCCTGTAGTCTCAAAATGGTTTAATACAAGTTCTAGAGAAACATACTACCTGATGAATATCACACAACAATAAATACTGATTGATAGAAAGTGTATCAATCACTGATTTGGCTCAAACTCTCACAGGGTGTAAACATGAGTCTGAACTCACCAAACTAATCACTGACACATCTCAAGTTTTATGATTTTCACAAGTACAAACAAGGAATCATCATGAACCATACCTTTGGAAACAGAATGTCACTTATCAGAGTTTAGAGTTCATCAATAACCAAAATTATTTATGAGTGGCCATGCACACAATATTCATAGACTCAGAGTTTAGGACTAAATAAACTAAGAGATGCTATAAATATGAAACAGTATCATGCTGTGTTAATTTTCTGCACAAAGTCTGATTAGATAGCAGTGACTCAGAAAGAATCATGATTTAATTACTGTGAATCATGCTTCATACATATTTCTTCATTGGTATTTTCATTCAGACAATAATCAATTCTGAATTCACTGAGTGTATCTAACATGTTAACAGTATTTAACAGACAGACATGCTGACAGAGTTTAAAAAGATTTAAACATTAGCATGCAGAACAGAGTTTAATACTAAGGTTCACATAGCACTTAACAATTTACAGAAAACATGAGCAATAAGTTTTTGAGTCTAACCAACATCTCTAGTCAAAACTAGAGACCATTCCTAGTTCATTGACCAGTCTTGTAAATGTAACTTCACTCAATGGCTTGGTGAAGATATCTGCAAGTTGTTGTTCTGTAGACACAAAGTGAAGCTCAATGTTGCCTTCCTCTACATGCTCTCTGATGAAGTGATACCTTATGCTGATGTGCTTTGTCATTGAATGTTGCACTGGATTACCTGTCATTGCAATAGCACTTTGATTATCACAGTAAATAGGTATCTTGGAATACCTTAATCCATAATCCAGCAGTTGATTCTTCATCCATAAAATCTGTGCACAACAGCTACCAGCAGCAATATACTCTGCTTCAGCTGTAGATGTAGATATTGACTTCTGTTTCTTGCTATACCAGGAAACAAGTCTGTCACCCAGAAATTGACAACTTCCACTGGTGCTTTTTCTGTCTATCTTACATCCAGCAAAGTCTGCATTAGAGTAACCAAGAAGTTTAAACTCTGATTCCCTTGGATACCACAGCCCCAAAGTTATAGTGCCCTTCAGGTACTTGAATATTCTCTTTACTGCTGTTAAATGTGGTTCTCTTGGATCAGCCTGGAACCTTGCACACAAGCAAGTTGCATACATGATATCAGGTCTGCTAGCTGTCAAATAGAGCAAAGAACCAATCATTCCTCTGTAACCTGTCATATCTACTGATGACCCTGCATCTTTGTCCAATTTTGTTGCAGTTGCCATGGGAGTTGTTGCAGATGAACAGTCAAGCATACCAAATTTCTTGAGAAGGTTTCTGGTATATTTTGCTTGATTTATAAAAATTCCATCATCTGTTTGCTTCACCTGTAGGCCTAGAAAATAACTAAGCTCTCCCATCATACTCATTTGATATCTTGACTGCATGAGTTTGGCAAACTTCTTACAGAGTTTATCATTAGTAGACCCAAAAATGATGTCATCCACATATATCTGAACTAAAAGCAAGTCACTACCATTTTGGAAATAAAACAGAGTTTTGTCAATAGTACCTCTATGAAATCCACTTTCTAGTAGAAATTTGGCAAGGGTTTCATACCATGCCCTTGGTGCCTGCTTAAGTCCATAGAGTGCCTTGTCTAACCTGTAGACATAATCTGGATATTTTGGATCAACAAACCCTGGTGGTTGTTCCACAAACACTTCTTCTTCAAGTTTTCCATTCAAAAATGCACTTTTTACATCCATCTGAAACACTTTGAATTTCATGTGGGAGGCATATGCTAGAAAAATCCTGATTGCCTCCAATCTAGCCACTGGTGCAAATGTTTCATCATAGTCAATTCCTTCCTGTTGTGAGTAGCCTTTTGCAACCAGTCTTGCCTTGTTCCTTGTGATAACACCCTCACTGTCAGTTTTATTCCTGAAAACCCATTTAGTACCAACAATGGATCTATTCTTAGGCCTTGGTACAAGTGTCCACACTTCATTTCTTTCAAATTCATTTAGCTCTTCTTGCATTGCTGTTATCCAGTCAGCATCTTTAAGAGCTTCTTCCACTTTCTTTGGCTCAGATTGTGACAAGAATGCATGAAATAAACATTCATTTGTTGTTGCACTTCTTGTCCTTACTTTTGCATCTGGATCACCAATAATCAAATCAGGTGTGTGAGATTTAGTCCATTTTCTTGCAGAAGGCAGATTGCTTCTGTCATCATGTGATCCTCCCCCTTGATCCATGCTCTCCTGATTTTCTTGATGTCTTTCTTCATTTTCAGATGCTCCCCCTGAATGTGACTGCTCAGAATTTGGATGATCAGAGTTTGAATCAACAGTGTTTGATTCAGAGTTATCAATTGAGTCACTATCAGTGTTTGAATTATCACTTTGATGTGATTCTTCATGCTCCCCCTCAACTGGTTCTTCCCTTGTTTCTGATTGAAGAGTTTCTTCAGTATTTACCAGTAGAGGTTCAGAGTTTAGATCAACAGAGTTTGACACATCAGTCTGATCAGAGTTTACTTTTTCAGAGAATAAATCTTCATTTTCAAAATGCAGTTGATCATGTTCATCTACATCTTCAAGTCCAGTTATCTTCTTGTCATCAAATGACACATGAATTGATTCCATGATCACTCTGGTTCTCAGATTATAAACTCTGAATGCCTTAGTTGACAGTGGATAGCCAACAAAAATACCTTCATCTGCCTTTAGGTCAAACTTGGTCAACTGTTCAGGATGAGTCTTCAACACAAAGCACTTGCATCCAAAAATATGAAAATATTTTAGATTTGGCTTTTTCTTCTTCACCATTTCATATGGTGTTTTACCATGCTTGTTGATCAGTGTTGCATTTTGAGTAAAACAAGCAGTTTGAACTGCTTCTGCCCAGAAATATGTTGGCAACTTTGCTTCATCTAGCATGGTTCTGGCAGCTTCTATCAAGGTTCTGTTCTTCCTCTCCACTACACCATTTTGTTGTGGAGTACCAGGTGCAGAAAACTCTTGTTTTATCCCTTTACTCTTGCAAAATTCTTCCATTGATGAATTCCTGAACTCAGTTCCATTGTCACTTCTGATTATCTTCACTTGATGCTCTGACCCTTTTTCCAGTTGAATTACATGTTCTGTCAGTGTTAATGCAGTTTCATCCTTCTTTGCAAGAAAATATACTCATGTAAATCTGGTATATTCATCAACAATGACTAATGCATATTTCTTCTTTCCAAGAGACATCACATTCACTGGACCAAAAAGATCAACATGTAGTAGATGATAAGGATCAGCAATTGAAGACTCAGATTTACTTTTGAAAGATGTTTTTCTCTGTTTGGCCTTTTGACAAGAATCACACAGTCCTTCTACATTCAACAAGGACTTTGGTAGACCTCTTACAAGATCATTCTTGATTAGCTCATTGATGTTGTTCAGATTCAAATGAGAGAGTTTCTTGTGCCATTTCCAACTCTCTTCACTGGACATCCTTGTAGACAGACACACTGCTTTGCCATCAGTGTTTGTTGACAATTTGATTTCATAGATGTTATTGTGTCTGTTTCCAACTAGAGCAACTTTCCCTGTAGATTTACTGATCACTTGACAATATTCAGGCTGAAAATCTACATGATATCCTCTGTCACAGATTTGACTCACAGATAGCAAATCATGCTTGAGTCCTGGAACAAGAGCTACATTTGTGATGATGACATTTCCAAGATTAATATTGCCATATCCCAGTGTATGTCCTATGTTGCCATCTCCATAGGAAACTTCTGGGCCAGCCTTCTCCTCAAACTCTGATAGCAGGGCTTTATTTCCTGTCATATGTCATGAACATCCACTGTCCACGACTAGGGTACTAACCCTGTTGCCCTGCAATCACAAACAATCACTGATTATTAGTTTTAAGGATCCAGACTTGCTTGGATCCTTTGGCTTTCTTAAATCTGTTAGCTTTTGCAGCGGAATTCATATTAACAGAGTTTAAGCTAACTTTTTCAGAGTTTACATTTGCAGAGTTTACTTTAACCCATTTCAAATTTGGCTTGGGTTCATAGTAATTATAGTGAATAGCATGATAATCTCTGCAAGTGTAAATAGAATGCCAAGTACTTCCACAGTGTTTGCATAAAGTCTGTGGTCTAGTTCTCACATAATCACTCTTTACTGCAGTTTTAGAGGGCAAAGAATTAATGTTCTTATTCTTATTGCAGAAACTAGCAAGATGATTAGTGCTACCACAATTAAAGCATGTTTTTCTAGGAGCTAATGAAGCAAGCATTGGCTTAATTCCTGAAGTTATGCCTACTTTTCCATTTTTGTTTTTCTTAGGCAATCTCTGTTTGTTGACAGATTTTATCTCCTTAAGCTTATGCTTGAGTTGTTTATCTGTCATTAAACCAATGTTAGCCTCTTTAACAAAAGTTTTAGCATATGACTCCTTAACAGCCTTTTTCTGTGCTTCAGTCTTAGGTCCACCTGTTCCCATGACATTACCTTCAGATGAATAATGTGGTCTTTTCTTTACCTGATTTTCAAATCTAAGTTCATCTCCTACAGAGTAACCTAGACCTACTGTGTCTGACTGAAACACTTCTTGAGTGTCTTTACCAGAGTGTGTCCAAGTTTTAATGATGTGTTTAGTATCCTCCAATTCTGATTCTAGTTGCTTATACTTACCTAGCAACTCCTGTTCAATAAACACTGCATCATCTCTCTCTTTTTGAATTTTATTCATGTTCTCTAACTGTTCCTCAACAAGTTTATTTCTTTCTTTGAGTTGAGAACACTCAGACTTTATCCTCTCATTTTCTAAGGTCTGATCTCTATAGCTGATATGCAATGCTTTAAGATAAATTCTTAATTCAGTTATATTATCAGTGTTATAAGCATAGGTAGTTGGAGGTACCTTGAGATCATCATTTTCAGTCTGAGTAGTAGCCATGAGAGCATAGTTGACTTCCTCATCTGAATCTGAAGTGTCTGCCCAATCTCTGCCTTTGGTGTAGAGTGCCTTTTCAGTTTTACCCTTCTTGCACTCTGGAGCATAGTGTCCCATCTCCTTACACTTGTAGCATTGAATCTCAGACTTATCTTTCTTTCCAGATTTGAAGTCCTTTCCTTCAGCTTTCTTGAAATTCTTCTTGTCAGACTTTGAGTAGTCCCTTGATAATCTCTTTCCCTTCTTGAAGTTCTTGTAACCCATCTTCTTGAAGGTCTTTACCATCAATGCAGCCATTTGCATCATCTCTTCATCATCTTCAGAATCAGATGAACCATCTGTGTTTGAGTCAACATCAGTGTTTGATGACTCATTCTCTGAATGGATGACTAAGGCTTTCCCTTTTGCCTTTCTCCTTGATGCCTCCTTCTTTGATGGTTTCTCCTCAACCTTGAGTGCAACAGATTTTGACTTTCTACTTGTTCTTTTGTTTCTCTGCTCCAATTCCAATTCATGGGTTTTGAGCAGCCCATAAATTTCATCAATCTCTGTTTCACCAAGTTCATAATTATCTCTAATAGTGGTTGTTTTCACATCCCACTTTTCAGGTAGAGAAAGAAGAAACTTGAGATTTGAGTCTTCTAAATCATATTCTTTGTTAACCAATGACAAATCATTGAGCAGTTTACAGAATCTGTCAAATGTTTCTGTCATGGTTTCATCAGACTTTGCCTCAAAGTGCTCATACTCCTGAGTGAGTATGTTTCTTCTGTTTTTCTTGATTGCAGGAGTTCCTTGACACCTAACCTCAAGTGCATCCCATATTTCCTTTGCAGTTGTGCAATTAATCACTTTATTAGACATAACATTGTCTAATGCACTGTGAATTAAATGTCTCACTTTTGCATCCTTTGCAATAGATGAAAGATCCTCAGCAGTTAGATCTTTCTTTTCCTTTGGAATGACCTTTGCCTCCTCACCAGCAGCAGCAGCAGATAATTTTGTTGGTTTGTGAGGACCTTCATATATTCTATCAAGGTATTCTGGATCTGTAGCCTCCAGAAACATGGTCATTTTCACCTTCCAAATTGCATACTCTGATGGCCTAAGTATAGGAACCCTGATTGTCTCATACCTACTAACAGTAGTAGGGGCTTTCTCAGATGGTGGAGGAATCTCTGCCATTGATTACTTTTGTGTTTGGATCTTTAACTGTAATAAAGTAACAGATTAGGCTCTGATACCACTTGTTAGGTCGAATACACAATAAGTAATCAAATACTGTATGAATAACTTAACAAGAACACACTGTTTAACAATTAAAAACTGTTTGGAATTAATAATTCCTCTCTCAGTAATGTAAATATCACAGAGAGCTGCTTAGGTTACAATGGATGAATATCTCAAATGTTCAACTACCCTTCTAGGGTTAACCTAACTGTATTTATAGAACATACAGCTTCGTACAATCAGTAACTGATACTCCTAAAATCAAGCTATACAATTGATATCAATCACGATTGCTTCAGTCTTCCAAGTCAACTCAATCTCTTTGACAGCTTTCCAATCTTCAAAGATATTGCTTCCATATTTATCAATCTTCAAACACTGTTGACTCTTCAGACAATACCGCTACAGAGTTTAACAAACTCTGTTTGCGCTTCCAGTCAGTGTTTAATCAAACTCTGACTGCTTCCAGCTAAACTCTGTTTTCTGACTTTAGCTTCCAAACACTGTTTTCATCAATCATTTCTAACACCCCAAATCGTTAACATTAACATTGAAGCTTCTCAATTCAATTCCAAATCGTTTCATCCCCAAATCGATTCATCCCCAAATTGTTTCATCCCCAAATCGTTTCCCCAAATCGAAGGCTGCTGAATTCGAAGCTTAATTCAAGTGTAAAGCTCAATTCACATCAAATCGAAGGCTGCTCAATTCGAAGTTTAATTCAAGTGTAAAGGTTAGGCTGCTGCTCTTCATACTTCCGATTTGCTTGCTAATTAACTGCTCTTCATACTTCCGATTTGCTTGCCTTCCTACTCTTATTTCGTTTGCTGCTTGTGATTTATGAGACAAAGATTGTCCCATAAAACTTCTAATCTTAAAAGTTATTCTGTGTTCTCTCTCTCTCTCTATCTCGCTTTATGTCTGTCTGTAGTTTATGGAAACTTTGGTTTGTTTAGCTTGAATATCTGTTTGTGATGGTAATTAGTAATCTAGTATGATATCCATAGAATGGTGTTATGTATATTGGACCACTATAAAGAGGCTAAGAACTAGATGTTTATATAGTATTATTCTGGTCAAACAAGCTTGCTGTGTTTGGATGTACTTACCTCACTAATGAATTATGCTGACATTTTTATGTACTATACTAATAGTCATTTGTAGGTTGTGTGGATAATATTTGTTTTCTTGGCAACTAACGATTATTGAATAGGCGGATTATTTGAATACTAACGTGACAGCCATAACAATGGGTGAGGACCGTAGTTGGATGTACAACCGTATTGAGAAAGGTTTATTACGATCAGAGTTTCGTGATGGGGTTTTGAGATTTGTTGACTTTGCACTTCATCAACCCGGGTGTACAGATGGAGCAAAGATTAAATGTCCATGTATACTTCCAAAGTGTCGTAACAAGAGGTATCTTGAGGTTGATGAAGTGATGATTCACCTGTGCCGAAAGGGATTTATACCGCACTATGAGGTGTGGAGCTCACACGTGGAATGATTTGTTCACAAAGATACCCATGTTAGAGAGTCTTCCAATCTAGTAGATTATCGAGGAGACTACATTCAAATGGTCATGGATGCAGCCGGGCCCGAAATGTTCGATGTCGAGACGGGAGTTGATGTAGGGGATGAAGAACCAAATCCTGATGCAAAAAAATTCTACAAATTGTTGGATGCTGCAAGTAAACCATTGTACCCCGGTAGTGAGAAACACACTCAATTGTCTTTTATTTCTCGAATCTTGAACGTGAAGTGTGAAAGCAAAATGTCTAATTCGGCCTTCAGCGACGTATTACAATTGATTAAGGAAGTGATTCCTGAACCTAATCCAAGAGTTCCAGAAAATTATTATCAGGCTAAGAAGTTAATGCGGGGAATGGGTTTGCCCGTAGAGATGATAGACTGTTGTAAGAACTTGTGCATGCTTTATCGTAAAGAAGGTAAAGATTTGGAAAAGTGTAAGTTCTGTGACGCCCCTCGGTGGAAGAACAACGAACAAGGTGCAAGTACAAGCTGGAAAAAGAAGTTGCCCTTCAAAAGGATGCATTACTTTCCTCTAACACCTCGATTACAAAGGTTGTATGCATCCAAAGCCTCGGCCAGTCATATGAGATGGCATGCGGAACATGCAGCACCTGCAGAAGGGATCATGCACCACCCTTCTCATTCTCCGGCATGGAAGCACGTCAACAATATGTATCCAGATTTTGCATCAGAACATCGTAATGTGAGGTTGGGCCTATGTACTGATGGATTTCAACCCTTTGGCACTTATGGCAAGAACTATTCTATTTGGCCGGTGATGGTAACACAATATAACTTGCCTCCCGATATGTGTATGAAACCACAATTCATGTTTTTGTCAGTGTTAATACCAGGTCCTCATAATCCAAAAGAGAAGCTTGATGTTTTCCTAAAACCTCTTATAGATGAGCTGATTCAGTTATGGGAGGATGGTGCTCGCACCTATGATGTCTCAACAAAAAAGAACTTTCAATTGAAAGCTGTTTTGTTGTGGATAGTTAGTGATTTCCCGGCTTACGGGATGTTGTCAGGTTGGAAGACTGGTGGTAAGTTAGCTTGTCCTTATTGTAGGGAAGAAACAGATGCATTTACACTGCCAAAAATTCGAAAGCAGAGCTAGTTTGACAATCATCGTAAGTTTCTTCCACCGAATCATCCTTTTCGAAGGAACCGGAACGACTTCAGGAAAAATGTCATTGTGCTTCAAAGATCAGCCCCCGTACATCAAAGTGAAGAACAAGTTAAAATTGTGTTGGATCATTTGGGGCTGAAAAGGGTGACAGAACTAGGACATGTTGAAACTAACAAGAGAGTATGTGACAATTGTGGTTGGAAAAGAAGAAGCATATTTTGGGATTTGCCATATTGGAGCTCTTTGCTTATACGTCATAATCTGGACTTCATGCATATCGAAAAGAATTGTTTTGAACAAATATTCAACACAGTCTGTCACATTAAAGATAAAACAAAGGATACGATAAGTTCAAGAGAGGAGTTAAATGATATTTGTCGTCGCCCGACACTGATGAAAGATAACACAACAGGACAGTATCCAAAAGCAAGTTATGTCCTTGATCCTCAGTCGAGAAGAAAGATGTTTGATTGGCTGGAGGGGTTGCGATTTCCGGATGGATTTGCATCGAAGATGGGGAGATGTGTGGACTTGCAAAAAACAAAGCTGTTTGGAATGAAAAGTCACGATTGTCACGTTTTCATGCAACGTTTGCTACCGATTGCACTAAGAGAGTTGTTACCGAAGCAGGTGTGGGAGGCATTGACTGAATTTAGTATGTTTTTCAAGGACCTCGGTGCACGTGTTATTGACCGAAGGGATATGGAATGACTAGAGGAGGCCATACCTGTGATATTATGCAAACTTGAACGCTTTTTTCCTCCAAATTTTTTCAACTCAATGGAGCATTTACCTGTTCACATGCCCTATGAAGCAAAGGTAGCGGGACCGGTATAGTATAGGTGGATGTACCCATTTGAAAGGTACGAGTATTTTCTTGTTGTGTTTGTATCTTTATTAAAATGCCACCATTTAGCAGTGTTAATTGGTTGCACAGGTACTTGAGGAATTTGAAAAGTAATGTGAAAAACAAGAACAAAGTAGAGGGATCTATTGCCAATGCGTTCTTAATGGAAGAACTATGTTACTTCACGACATTCTATTTTGAGGATCAAGTGCAAACTAAGTTAAGAACAGTGGCTAGGAATGCAGACGAATCTATCTCAGAGGATGATGATAAAGATGCAATTTCTTTATTCAGGCGATCTAGTTGACTGTTAGGCATTGTAGTCCTGAATATCACCGACGACGCCCTACTCCAGATTCGAGGCCACACCTTTCCTCTGAGTCGAGGCCACTTGATACTCCCGATTCTGGAAGAGGTAATGTTGCTGCTGATAACTTTGGTAGTGTTGAACACACCCTTTCCATTGTACCAGTTAACCGAGAAAGGGCATGGATTGCAGCGGATGGAAAACGGTAAATACCTGAATTATTTACCTGTGATTTTGCAATATTATTTATTGTATATCATTTGAGTGTATTTTGTTTTATGCTAGCTTAATGCCAGCAGCTACAGCGAAAAGGACCACCGAGTGTTTCTTAGCAAAGATCCACGATAATGCCTTTGGGTGGAAGCTTCTTACCGAGGATCAGAAGAGAGATTATTTTGCGTACTTTAAGGTATATGTTAAACACCTAAATGCATTTACATAGAAACTTGTACTAATTTAGTTAAATTTCTGTCCATGACATGTTTGAATTTTCTGAATTTAATTAGTTGTATGAATGTTATAAAAGAAACTTCTCAATAAGGTTCCATTGTCTATACCTTTACTAATTAGTTGTATGAATTTAATTTTCTGAATAATTAGTTGCATTTTGTCGGTAATTGTGTGTTTCCATTGTTTATAACTTTTTTGTTACACTGTCGTTCTCCATTTTTGTTTTCAGAGATACTATGCATGGGATGAAGCAGACGATGCTGCATATTACGAAGCATGGAAGCATCATGCTGGAAGGATGTATTCGGTCTTGATGAACAGATTTCATGACACGTACAAGAAGAAGGCTATGAAGCATCCAGCATTAAGTGACGCTCAATATCGGCAATGGTGTGTTCACTGGAGTGATGCAGATTTTCAGAAGCTCAGCGATATTAAAAGGGATAACAGACACAGCGAGGTCTGTGGCGAAGGAACGGGGATGTCGCGACATCTTGGGGGATCTATTCCGGTGCTCAAACACGTGGATAATATGGTAAGCTTATTTACTCGAAACACGTTCCTATAAATGAAGTAAAATGGAAAACTTAGTGTAGACATTAATATCAATAAGTTGATAGCAATATCCTTCGAAGTAGGCTCGTAAGTTGAAAGTTTATGTTCATTTTCTCCTGACATTAATATCTTGAGGTCCTTTGCCACAACTGCAGAAGGAAGCATCCGGCGAGTCACCAAATGCCTGGAAAGTTTTTCAGAAGATAAAATGCCGGAATGGAGTACCCGTGGACGAACAATCAAACAAATCAAGGTACATATTTCAGACATAAACAAATTATCAAAAGCATGCTCAGTACCTACAGTTGTATACTTGTATAGTTAAATACTTAAATGTATAATCTGAAAATTGCATCTTATAATACATAATAGATGATAAGTTGTAGAAAATTCAGGGGAGAAATGGTTAAAAGAAAAACCTTTTTGTATCTCTACAATCGCAGAGACCAAACAAACAGAAGTATTTGACTGAGTTAGAGAATTGGGGAAAACAATTTATATAAAAAATGAAGAATCTGAACAAGTATTAGATTTTCCCTTTCTTTTTTTTTTTTAAATGTTTAAGTTACCTCTAGTTCGCCATTCTATTCCAACTTTTGAATTTAAATCACAAAAATAATCTGCATTTATTCAATATACATTACATTATATTCGGGTGCATGCATTACATATTATACTAAAAAAATACTAAACTGATATAAAAAAAGTAATCCATCTTTAACCTTCAAAAAACTTTGTGATTATATTTAAAAGGGAAAAAAAATTCCATGTTGTCTTAAAAAATTGAACAATATTTCCAATTTGTATACGTCTTTTTCATTTGCATCCACAGATTCTCATTTGAAGAATTAAAAGCATATTGGATTCATAATATTTTGGTTTATTATCATTTCATTCTATATTTCTTTTGCTATTATTCAAGCCCTTCGCTTTCAGATTTTGCCTATAATTTATAAGCAATTACAAGGAATGGACTGAAAAAAAATAATCTGAAAATATATATCAAATGCAGTTTCAATTACAAGCAACTACACTTTCAATATATATCAAAAAAATATCCTTATATGTATAATCTGAAAATTGCATTTTATAATACATTAAATGCAGTTTCTTACATAACATAATTACAAATAAATAATCAATTTGAATAAATAATATAATGTTAGAAATGTTCATTAAGCACGTTTCACTATGGATTTATTTAGACACTTACTTATAAAAAACATATTATGATTTTGCTCTTATTCTCTGATTTTTTTTATGTTTCTTGATTTTTTTTTTCATTTTCCGAATTATGTGAGCTAGTTGGTATTTTATGTTTGAGATCCAAGGTCTAGATAAATAGAGAAGACTTTCTGAATTTGAAAACCAAAATATTACGTTTGACATATAATATGGAAGATTGTTACATTTTTGCAATTTATTTGAAAACCAAACTACTATTTGTTAAGGTTGCTCATTTTATTCCTTAATGAATTTTGTATCATTGACTTTCTGAATTTTTGCAGGACCGAATGGATGCAAGGATTAAAGAACTAACGGATGCAGGTGTTGCTTATGATATAAATGAAGTTTTTGGTGAAGTCAATGCCAAAACCAAGAAACAGCGGGTCGTTGGCTTAGGCAGCGCAGCATCCTCTTTCTGCATTGCTCGTAGTGGTCCTGGTGGTGAATCATCAGGGCAAAGCTCCAGGCAACTGACTGAGGAGATCCAACAATTGAAGGAAAATCTTAATATTAAGGATGAGGAGATTCGGCGATTGAAGGAGGAACAGGAATCCATGAAGGAGGAGTTCAATGAAAAAATTGTTGAGGTGTTCCGAAGGCTTGATAGAACTGATGAATGTTGATTGTTGTATATTGGTATTGTATTTTGACCGTTGGATTTGTTGAATTGGTAGAAATGATGTTTGTGTGGATTTATTACTATAATTTGGTAGTGTTGAATGTCATTGATTTGTCATAATTTGGTATTGCTACTGCGGAGGCAATGCATGTTTGTGTACTGTTATTACTGTTTTTGTACAGTACAGGGAAACATATAAAAGAAAAAAATTATTTTCAAAAATTTATTATTCAGTGACGGATTTGTGACGGAAACACGCTGTCACAAAACTTGTAGCATAAAATTTGTGACGGATTTGTGACAGAAAATTCCGTCACAAAAATTTGTGACGGAAAGTTATGTCACAGATTTGTTTCGTGATTAAAAATGATAATTTTTTTGTGACGGATTTGTGACGAAATATATCCGTCACTGAATTTTGTGACGGAACGTTCTGTCACAAAGCCGTCACAAATTTGTTTGTCGTGACAAAAAAAATGACACATTTTTGTGACGGATTTGTGATGAAATGTATCCGTCACTGAATTTGTGAAGGAAAAATGCCGTCACAAAATCCGTCACAGCCCGTTTGTGACGGAATTTTCCGTCACAAAATCGATTTGTGACAAGGGTTTCAGTGACAGCAAAAATCCGTCACAAATCCGTCACAAAGGCGTTTGTGACGGATTTTCAGGCTGTTTGTGACGGATTTTTCCGTCACAAATTCCAGTTTTTCTTGTAGTGACACTTCCCTTCAGCTATGTAGGTCTTGCCTGGTGTTTGCTTTTTGAGAAGGGCCTCATACTTAGCTTCAAGCTCTAGAAACTCTCTATCCTTCTTTTTAGATTTTTTACATTCACTAGCAAAATGCCCTAGGTCATTGCATCTATAACATCTCACAGATGACCTATCCACACAGCCAGTTTTGAATTTAGTCTTGTTTGGCTTCACAGGTGCTTTACTCTAGTTGAATGAATGGTTTTGGGTTTTAGGTTTGAAGGGTTGGTTCCTCTTGAATCTGATGTTTGGAAATTTTCTGGCCATGAAAGCATATGAAGTGTTTTCCATTCCATCTAGCTCTTCAAGAGTATAGAACTCTTTTTCTTCCTTCTCCTCAATAGGTTCACTTACCTCAGCTTCAGTTCTTCATCATCTACTATCTCCTCTATCCTTAGCTGACTTGTAGATGCTTCTAGGTCTTGAATAGATTTGTTGACAATCAAGGCACATGATGTGTTTATCATTCTGCCTTGGTTGGCTTGGATAGCCCTTTTCTGAAGCAACTCAAGCTCATGAGTCTTTAAAATTCCATAGAGCACATCATATGTGATTTTGTTTAAATATCTTTCTCTTAGAGAAATGACCCTTTGCTCTAGATGATTTGGTGAAGATAGTAGAAACTTCATGTTCAACTCCTTGGTGCTGTAAACCTTACCATTCATCTGCAACTCAGTAACTAGCTTGTGAAATCTCTCAAACATCTCAGTGATGCTTTCCTTGGGCTGTGCCATGAAAGCTTCATACTGTGTGACCAGTATCTGTTTCTTGTTCTCCTTGACCTCATCAGTCCCTTCACATAACACCTCAACGTGATCCCACATTTCTTTGGCAGATGTACACGATGCAATGTTTGCAAACATTGACATATCCATGGAATCTATAATTAGCAGCATGAGGTGACTGTCAAGAGCAACCATCTCCTTTTCTGATTCTGTCCATTTGGATGGTTCCTTGGCCACATAAGATCTTGGAACAATTATGGTTCCAACAGTCTTCTCAGGTATTTCTTGTTATGGAACAAAGGGACCATTCTTGAGAATCTCAGGATACAGAGGATGAGAAGCTTTGATGAACAACATCATTTTTATCTTCCAGAGGTTGTAATTTTCTTTGTCAAACTTAGGGACCTTCACCGTTCCTGTGGTATTTGGTGTATTCGAACTCATGATCGTTTTTATGTTTTTGAATAAACAGCCTGCTCTGATACCACTTGTTGAGTATTGAATACAGTAAAAGAATACAGAGGGGGGGGTGAATGGATTCTTGAACTTTTTCTCGTTCTTGAATCTGTGTAGCAAGATATGTGTTTGTGTGTGCAAATGTGTAGGTGCGGATAAAGAACAACACAAGACACGATATCACTTTAATCTAATATTTTATTAGATAAACATTTGCTACAATCTGTGAATACAAAAGTTAGTATTCTCAGCTTCATTTTTCTCAGAGAGATGTGCTCTTACAATGTGTATGAAAAACTTAACCAACTAAAGAAGTGAGATTGTATTCTTATAGAACATGAATACAACTCACTTACTACAAATAAGGTTACAAGATAAATTACTTTCTTGTATGTCTATCCTTTTTGGGTAAACATCCAAACGGCTACAGATTTGACTTTGCAAAGCTCTGTTCAGATCCACTTCTTTAGCTCTTTGTCTCTTCTACATCTCTCCAAGCTTCCTTGTAGGCTTTCCAGAGCACGATACAGATTGTGGTCCATAAAGTGCATAGGCTTGTTGCAGGTTTCTAACTTGTACAATTTCTTCAGTATTTTGTATCCAAGAATGTATTCGAGAAGTGGCTAAGTGATTGATTCGAGAACTAGGATTAGATAACTCTGAGTTCTCGAATACTGTATGATCGACATATCGAATCACTTCTTGAATAACACTTTTCTCCAGGGTTCCTTGAGTTGTCGAATAGAACACTTGACTTGTCGAATCCCTGAGATGTCGAATAGCTTTCTGAGTCTTTGAGATATCGAATGAAACTTTGACTTGTTGACTCTTTGAGAACTCGAATACCACTTTGACTTGTTGACTTCTTGAGTTCTCGAATAGAGTATTAGACATGTCGAATCTCTCAGATATCGAATGAGATATCGAATAGTTCATTCAGAGATATCGAACAGTGTCTTCTCGGATATCGAATCTCTGACTTCTCGAATAGACAAATGTACTTCTCGAATTGGTACTTAGGCAAATTCTTCATTTCTTCAAATCTCAACTGTGATTATTTGACAGTCTTTATCTTCTTGCTTGAGGCATGAACCTTGGAACTTCTTTCAAGTATTATTCATGACTATATAAGTACAGTTACACAACTAGGATTTGATGCCTATTACAAGTACAAAACAAATAGAAACTCTACAACTAGAGGTTCCCTCAGTTAAGAGGTCATGTAGGTAATGTAAAGCATTACAAACAATTAGGCTTGTTATTAGATGTATACAGGCATGCCTCTGTGACTAACAATCTCCCTCAAATTGTGAGTAAGACCCTTAGTCACAATTTCATGTCTGATAACAAGCCTAACATACATAAAGATAAACTTTGAAAAGTACAGGTATGAAATTTGATTGAGAACATGAATGGAATTACAAGTTGAGTAATCTTACAATATGGTGAAATACTAGCCATTCTCATTTGATTCCATCTCCATATCTTTGGCTTGTAGATCATCATATGCTTTCTGTTTCCTTTCTTTCTCCTTTCTTGCATTCTCATCCATAGCCCTTATGATTTCTGCCATAACATCCAGTTCTTCAAGCAGAATTGAGTTCTTGAAATCTTCAAGTACTGGTTTCAGAATGTTGGCAGGATAGTGATTGAGTAGGATCATTCTTATATTGACATTATCTCCATTTTTTCTCCTATACTTCACCACATAGGGATTAAATTGAACTCTACACAATCCTTTTGCCCTTAGCTTTTCTGCTTCAACTTCCAGTCTATCAATTTCCTTCTCCCTTTCTAGCCATTTCTCAAAGCACCCCTTCCTTATCTTCTCAGCATAGTCTCTCTTCATTTTCACAAAATTAATCAACTCCAGCTTCCATATTCTCTCCACTTTGTCTTCAGAATCCAATAATGCAATGATTCTTTCTATTTCATATAATTTGCCCCAATTTTGACACTATCCTTGTTTGAATTTCTTTTCCCTTCCATCAGTATATTTGATCTCAAGACAGTCATTCACAATGGTAGCATAGTAGATTCTTTGAGCTCTTAGATATTGCAATTGGTCTTCATCAAAGTCTTCATCAAGTGGTTGGAGTTTCAGTCCTGGATAGATAGTTAGGGCTCTAGACTTGGGTAACTTCACTCTTCTTGCAGCTTGTTTGAATTTGACCTTTTTCACTTGGTGGCTTGGCAGAAAGATGTGACCTTTGCTTGTAAACCATTGTAGTACTCCATTAGTAGTTTGCTTTTAGAAACATACACCTGGTTACTAGAGGTTCCCTCAGTTAAGAGGTCATGTAAGTAATGCAAAGCATTATAAACAATTAGACTTGTTATTAGATGTATACAGGCATGCCTCTGTGACTAAACAACCTTTTAGTTGTCCCTTTTGGGAAAAAAAATTGTCCCTAAATAGTTGTCCATTTCTTCATCCAAGGTAGTTTTTGATAGATCCTACATTCCTATTTCCAATATTTGACTAATATGCACATACAAGTAACTCAATTTAATTTGATTCATTTATTAAAGGTAGACAAGGAATTAAATTATCCAACTAACACTTTTTTAAGATGTGTAATTTTTTCAAAAGAGACAAGGGAGTATAATGAAAAGTTATTCTATGTACCCGCAAATGCAATATAGGCATTGGTTTCGTCAATAATGATCTCCCAGCATACCAAAACTCTCGGTCACCTCCCTGTAGTAGGAGATGTAAGAATTGGTACAGAGAATAACTTTCTATTTGATTGATAATCGTATAAAGCAGAAAATGTTTTAGCCATTTGCATTATTAAACTCAAACTTCCCTCATGCATACCCCCAAGAAGCACATAGCTTAGGAGGACTACCTTTTGACAATTCCGAATTCCACAGGCATTTGCTTTGCATTATCCATAAATTTGTGTCACATCTAATGTGAGTTTAGGTGACCTCATCGTTTTGTTCATTTTCTTAATTTTACTACATTTTCCTTTTCGTAGCTGTGCAGTTGTGGGGAAAGCTACCCTTTAAATTCTTTGAATTATGTTTATACATCGAAAGAGGCATCAGCTGGCCTTTGAAGAAAAAAGAGGCATCAGCTGGGTTATTTATCCATTGCTGTCAGACTTTCAACCCCTGTTTATCTCTTGATCAACTTTGTAACTACGGCCTGCGCTAAGTTGTTGGTATATTGTGTTTTTGCTATTTTCATGCTTATCCTTTTTCGGAGTAACTAACAAGATATTCCTATTGCAAATTTACTGTCTACTGATATAAATTTGTGGCTGCTAATTTTGTCAATTTGTTAAGTAAAGCATTTGTTGTTCTTCGCAGCATTGTCCAATTTATGGAGCCTATCCTTTTAGGCTACCGTTAGTAGAACTAAGAGTACAAAAATCTTTGTATTAAAATTAAGAGTTCTCCTGAAATATTATATTAAGCAAAATTAAAAAGCAAGTCATCAGTTGAGACGCACAAGAGAGGTAGACTTTGATCAAGTTTTGGTTACATGTGCACGTACGTGGCTACGGCTCTATGCCTAATTCAGTGTTAACTGGTCTAGTGTTAAACAGGTACTCCCACAAGTTGAGTCCAAATTTACTTATTAGTCTAAGAGGATATATTTTTCAAATTAAGGTATTTGAAAGCTGACGTTGCTATCTGGACGCTGACTTAGCTAAACGAACATATAGATGCAGACTCATATAGTATTTCTTTAAACAACTTCCTTCCCTAACCTAATGGAATGACCCAAGTTTATATAACTGTTATGAAATTAGATTCACACACTTTGAGTTGTTTAACGAAGCGTAACAGATTTATAGAGGTCTTGAAATTCGGGTAGAAGAATTAGGTCTCTCAAAGAGCTAGGTTGAATCCATAACTCTTTTATGCAGAACATGGGACTAGCATTTTATTTGAAAATTGATATTATAAGAACAAAAAATGGTGGCATTGATTGATATTAATTCATATATCTTCTGGTGTCGTCATCCTCCTCAACTACTTTAGTCTATTTGAAAAAGAAAATTCTAAATGCCATCATTATTTTATATAATTCATTTGAATTTAAAAGGCGGGCACTTTGTGAAATTGATTGAGTTTTCCCTGAAATAAGTCACAAACTTATGACTTGATTGGAGTTTGTGCTTATGGGCAAACTCAGAGCCTGACTAGGTGGTGAAACATAAAGGGAGCTGTAGATCTTGTGGACATTTCAAGTACTTCTAAGTTCGGATTGTCTGTATTAATTTTTGATGACATGTTGGTGGCCATAAACATTTTGCATCTTTTTTGTAGCACAACTGAAGCACTGGAGGAGGCAGCCTATACGCAAGCATTAGGGAAATCAATTTTTTGGTTGGAGGCAGCCTATAAGATTTTGCTGAAACCCAAGTTCCTGACTCTGTCAACATTACCACGGTAGGTATATATCTGCACATACCTTCTACCACTCGAGATAAATTTACCTAAATCTTTCTGTTACATGGGGTTGGTCCCGAGGGCAAGCAATACAAGCCATGGCATGGGGCATCCAACATTTAGGGGGCAAATTTTTTTTAAGAAAAATTAGAGAGTAGTTTTAAAAAAATTACAGAATAACATAGAATTAAAAAGCAAAAAAAAAATGTCATTTTATTAGCCGAACAATCTTTTAAAGTGAATTACTTCATATGTTTGCTATATTATGTTGATACATCACTCCAATTCAGGTTTGAACAATTTCAAATATATGAGCAGATTTTTGGGTTTCTATGTAATTTGACAAAGTTGAAGTGCTTAAGTGACGATAGTTTGAAGACCTCTTGCATGAATCTTGAAGAATTTTTAAAGCATGATTTTGATTCTGATATTGATAGAAATGTCCTGTTTCTTGCGTTTAGAATTATAAAAGAATGCTTACCTAAGTGAAAAAGGTGACTAATATGTTGAATTTTTTGAAGAGCATGGAAGGTTACGATCTAACTGCCACAATTGCTTACATAATATTATTAACCATTCCAGTTACAGTAGCTTTTGCAGAACGGAGTTTTTCAAAGTTAAAATTGATTAAGTCGTATCTCCGCTCTAGGATGTCACAAGAACGATTGAATGGGTTGGCTATGTTATCAATCGAGAGGGATATGCTTGCAAATTTTAATTTCGAAGGCTTGATGATTTTGCTAGTAAAAATGCGAGAAGAATAATTTTTAAATCATAAATTATCATTTTTTTGTTGGTAGTTACTAAAACGAGATGACTTAATTTATTACAAGGGGCAAAAAAATTTTAAGATCGCATGGGACATCTTCCAACTCAGGACCGTCCCTGATGGCAGATTTTTGCATTTTTTTTTTAATCATCCCAGTGACGTCTCTAACTCAAGTAATTTTGATCTTGTATTTTTGCTGTACTACATTCTTCTATACAACTATTCATGCATTTTGCTATACTACATTATTCTGCAACTATTTCTGCATTTTTTAATTATCCCAATGACCTCAACTGAAGTAATTTGTGGTTTTTAAGGGTTAAGGTAATCTGATCTTGTATTTTCACTATTTTGTTATAGTATATTATTCTGTAACTATTACTCCCTCCGTCTCTTTAAACATTGCTCGTTTGACTAAAAACACGGGTTTTAAGACAATGATTAATGAATATTGTTTTTTAATGTAGTAGTGGGTATTTAATATTGTTTTTAAGGAGTAGTTTTTAAAGAATAGTGGAGGAGTAGTGGGTATTGAATATTGTTTTTAAAGAGTAGTGGGTGAAATAGTGGTTATTAAATATTGTTTTTAAGGAGTAGTGGATGGAGTAGTGGGTATTAAATATTGTTTTTAAGGAGTAGTGGGTGGAGTAGTGGGTATTAAATATTGTTTTATATGGCTTAAAATAGAAAGGAGAAAAGTATTTTGAATGTCCCGAAATAGTAAACAGGAAATGTTTTAAGAGACGGAGGGAGTATATGTTTTGATCACATTAAGTTGGATTAACTAGGAATTACAGTCTTAAAAATTACGATGTTATGAAAAATGAACTGATATTATCCACAACTGAGGGTTCTACTTAGTAATATTTACCACGATGTGTACAGGGTGCCAAAGAAAAATTAAAGCATGCTACACACATTGTTCTTTCAATTTTGCATGAGATTCGATGGAGTTTTCACCTGTGAGTCTGTGACTTGTGTGGCACCACTTCCCGACTCTTCCTAACTTCATGGAACCACCAACATTCATAAATTGTATGTTGTTCCTGACAAATCATTATAGCATGATATCATTTAGCTTTGTCTTATATATATATAGGCTTTTGTTCAAATACAAACCAATCCTTAAATACAAACTACAAACTAAAACTAAATTAATTATATTTCATTTATTCTAAAGTTCCCGCCAAGGGTACCTTCACAAAAAATGCTTAAAATAATTGGCTCTATCCAACAAAAAATGCTTAAAGTAATTTATTTTAAACAACTAAATTAACCAACAAGACAAAAAAATATATTAAAGCCAATTATTGGATAGAGCCAATTATTAAGCATTTCCACGTCAGGGATTTTTTTTTTTTTTTGTTGGATAGAGCCAATTATTTTAAGCATTTTTTGTGAAGGTACCCTTGGCGGGAATCTTAGAATAGATGAAATATAATTAATTTAGTGTTAGTTTGTAGTTTGTATTTAAGGATTGGTTTGTATTTGAGCAAAAGCCTATATATATATATATTTTACTTTTGAGACATATCATTACAATTAGAGTTAAATGCACTTTGTGTACCTAAACTATACACTTGCTGCACTTTGTGTACCTCAACTATCAATTAAACACTTTATGTACCTCAACTATGCAAATTCGTGCACTTTGTGTACAAACGTTAAATTCAAACTAACAGCCGTTAGTTTTCTTTCGTTTATTAATTTAGGGCCCGTTTGGCTAAGCTTATTTTCCAGAAAAGTTGACTTATTTGAAAAAATATTATAAATATTTCCGTGCAAATTAATAACATAAAAATATTAAAATAATTAATATAATTATAAATATTAAAAAAAAACTGTGCGTTGCACTTATATATAATAAGCGCTTATCCATATTTTTGGTCACTGTACTACCAAAATAGTCTCAACCGTCGAATCTAATATTTTTAAAAATAGACGATCAAGATTATATCATATTAAAAATAAAATTATAATAAAAAATGGATATAATTAAAGAGTAGTGCTAGGGACCCCAAAATGGTTCCCGAATTTGCTCCTGAATGCCAAGTGGCGTGATTTAATTCGTGCTATCTATGTGCATGCAGGGGGGCCTCTTCATTTTTAAAATACACATCCAATAGCATTTTGCCAACTAAGCATTCGGGAATAAATTTTGGAACCATTTTGGAATTAAAAAAGGTTGTATTCCGGAATGGTTCCCAAATTTATTCCCCAAAATGCTAGGAATCCCAAAATGGTTCCCAAATTTATTCCCGAATGCTTAGTTGGCAAAATGCTATTGGATGTGTATTTTAAAAATGAAGAGGGCCCCCTGCATGCACATAGATAGCACGAATTAAATCACGCCACTTGGCAATCGGGAACAAATTCGGGAACCATTTTGGGGTCCCTAGCACTACTCTTTAATTATACCCATTTTTTATTATAATTTTATTTTTCTCTTATTAATTTGCATGGAAATATTTATAATATTTCTTAAAATAAGTCAACTTTTCTGGAAAATAAGCTTAGCCAAACGGACCCTAAATTAATAAACGAAAGGAAACTAACGGTGTTAGTTTGAAATTAACGTTTGTACACAAAGTGCACACATTTGCATAGTTGAGGTACACAAAGTGTTTAATTGATAGTTGAGGTACACAAAGTGCAGAAAGTGAATAGTTCGAGTACACATAGTGCATTTAACTCTTACAATTACTACAGTTTTGCCTTGGTTTCCAAACTATAACAGATATTCGGATTATAAATGGGTTTGCTACTCTGTTCTAAAAATCGGTGATTAATCACGATTAATTACCGATTAATCTCTGTTCCATGGGTTACCGAACTGATTAATAATTCGATTATTCGATTAATCATTCCGATTTATCCCCAAATACCCGATTAATCCCTGGACAGTGCCTCTACCGATTAAGTCCGATTCCCGCTTTTTACAACACTCTGCTGTAGTTATTTTCTGCTGTGCTAATGAGAAAATTGCAAGGAACCTTCTTTAACAATTCTAATGAGGGGCATAGACCAATATACAAAGTCACCAAATTACTTGGATGCTTCATCTGAATCCTTATCTCATCTCCTTGGGTCACTGCTTTATTATTTAGCAAATGAAAGCCAACAAAACGTTAGGGATTATCTGTGAAATTTTGTATGAATCTTGTACATTTCTGATAAAAGATCTCAAGTGGAAAATTAATATGAGATGACTGATTTTTGTTTCACGTCATCATTGATGGTCAGAATTGGGAACGTGGAACTTCTTTTTTCATTGACAAATTATCCCATTTAATAGAATGCACACCAATTGCATCTTCCTCATGATACAAGGGCATTCGGGCAAGAACCATGGGATTTCACTATCCATAAAAAACTCTTTCTTCGAGACAGAGTTTGTTGTTTCTGGTCAAAATCTTGCAGCTGCTTTCACAAAGCCACGTTATATCGGAGGGTTCCGGTCATGCCTCCTCACTCAAATCCTTCACGTCTCTGACAACAACCAAAAAAGAACGGTGAGGATTCTCTTATTTAATTTTGTTAGGAAAACCAACAAAGCCGACCTCCTAAGAGCATCTCCAACCCAATAAAACCCTTAGCTAAAATTAAATGTAAAATGTCATAAATAGAAAATATAGAGAATATGTAAACAAAAAGTTCACTCCAATGGGGAAAACCCTTAGCAAAAAATTTAGCCAACCCTTTCATATTGGCTATATATAGCCAACCTCTAGGGACCTGTAGCAATATTCCATATCATCTTTTACCATATATAAATAATATAATCTATTTATAACAACTTAAAATAATAATAAAATACCATTTTTAAAATATAACCATTCATTATAGCCAACATCATTAGAGTACAACATCCTACAGATTCAGCAAATATCTTACAGGTTCAACAAATTTTATTTTAGCCAACTATTTTTAGCCAATACCATTGGAGATGCTCTAACATATTTATTGATTTTTGGAATTTATGGTGTATAAACATATCAAAATAGACTAATTTGCACTTCGCATCCCCTTGGTTTGGGCTTATTTCATTTCGCACTCTGTAGTATCTATATATGTACTTTGCATCCCTTAACTTTCTAACCCGCTACAGTTTGCATCCCATTAACGATTGGTCAGAAAGATTGACGAAAAACGTCTAATTGGCGAAGGGTGTTATTCCCAGATTACACACTTGTATAATTGTAGAAGGGGGGGTTGAATACAATTCTTGATATTTATAAATTTCTGACAAAAACCACAGAAATCTATAAGGAGATAATTGCTGAATGAGAAATGATTCACAAACACATAAAAAATCAGGTGGTTAAATGTACCACCTGAGACTTTTATTCGAAGAAAACTCTGTGATACAAATGTACATAGCTTCTATTTTTACAACTCTTTGCTTCTAGAGATATTCAAGAAACCCTAAGCAAATATGTCTGTTTTCTTAATTTCTAAAGAGTTGCTACACTTGGTTATATATCCCAAGTTTACAAGTACTACAGGAATAAGATAATATTAATCTAATTCAAGTTGACTTGCTACTCCACTCCAAATCCACATGTAGTCGAAAGGTTGTCCTTGTGAACAGATATGTCCCCTGCACCTTTCTTGTATGTACTGTGTAAATGGAATGCTTCTTTCTTCTGTGTTTCCAAAGTATGGCTGCCGTACTGCATTTTATACCTACTATCAACCCATGTGATCTGTCAGTCAAACATGTCCTTATCAACTGCTAATTCCAAGCTAGCATAGGATAAAGTGTAAATGATTATCCGTTGATGTTGTGCACAGTTATCCGTTGATGGTAGTTTGAGCTGTATCCGTTGATAGAGTAGAGTTGAGTTGTATCCGTTGATGGTAGTTTTGTTCTTATCCGTTGATACACTTTCACTTAGACAGAATTACATAGCATAGCTTATTTACAATTGGCTACCCTATTCTGCCTATCCATTGATGGTCAACATGACTCTGAATAAAAACACTATCAACTGATAAATAGTGATATTGCAGTATGCTACAAAACCTCATCCGTTGATGAGCTACCTGTCAACGGATAGAGTTATAATGTCTTATCCGTTGACAGTTACAAAACTTGACTTATACAATTTTTCTTGAATGTTAAGTTATCATCAACTACAACATATTCCTAACAATCTCCCCCAATTTATACTTGATGGCAATAAAGCATAAATTCAGAACCTTGATGATAACAAAACATTCCTAAAGATATATACACACTACAGTACGCAAAAATTGTATTAAGCTACAAAAATTAAAAACAGAAAGCTTTAAGAAACTTATCAGAGATGTGCTCCTTTAGATTGAGCAAATTAATGATGTTTCCTCTCTCTGGTTGGCTGCACCCTTGACTTTCCTTCCTTGGCAGAGTTGGACTCAATTTGCACTTGAAGTTGCCTATAGAAGGTATCTTCTTCAATAACTTTTGGATTTAGCTTTAGTTGTAACCATCTTAGGTATTCAGAACTAGCCTTTGACAGTTGGTCTTCTAACCTGAAGAATCTCCTAGTGCCCTCTTCATCCCTGAACTCCATCATCCAAAAGGGTTGAATGTGGATTTTCTGTCCATTGTATGGGATCTTCATTTTCTTTGGTAGACTTGAGGGTGAGTTCCATTCTCTCCTTATTTCTTCTATTCTGCTAATTATCTCCCTTCTAGCTATCTTAGAGAACCCTGTGTGTCTCTTAAATGCTGAGAACACTTTGGTCAATGTATGATAATTCTCTCCAAGAACCTTCTGTAATGGCCATGTCCTCTGATTTCCTCCCTTGTAGGCAAACACTAATCTCTCAGGCAGATTCTTGTACTTATCAATTCCTCTTACTTCTGACAATTCATCCAAAAATAGATTCATGCCAGAGTATTCTTCAACTTCTGCCTGATAGATAAAGTCTTCTTTGTTTTCCAAGATTGGTTGTTTGACAATAGCAGGTACCCTAGCAACTTGAACTAGTCCCTTTGAAAGTTGCTTCTTTGGAGCCCTTTTCTTCTGTTTTGGATTCAGCAAGAATGAAGGAACTTCAATTGAATCAAAATTCATTGGTTCTTCTTTAGGCATTATGGGGTCACCATGAAAGTTCACCAAATGGGTTGATTACTGTAGGTTACCCTATCATGACCACTTTTGCGTGGTAAAAGATTTGTATGAAAGAACTTGAATAGCAAAAGACAAGTAGGAGTGAGAGATGATACCAAGGGTTTGGAGTCAGCCGAGATCGAAGAACTACCGAGAATGGTTCGAAGTTATTCCTCATAAGGAAGGTCTTCTATCTCTGAAAATGGTTGATGAGATGTGAACGGACACGGACCAGTAGCAGCCACACCAAGAATAGATCCAACCCAATCAGAAGTAAGCACGATAGGAATACCCTTCACCTTTGAAAACACCATTTCATTATGACCCATAGTCAGATTAGAGTAAAATTTTACGAACCAAAACAGGGTAATGCATAGTCGGAGGCGATAGAAGTGATGCACAATGCAGAGTCTCAAACATCCCGACTATCCCGATGCGCTGAAGTAACTCCATATCTACCATTCGTTCCTTAAGGATAGGTTTAGCCTTGGATTTCGAAGATCCCTCTGGAGCCAAAAACTGTGCTTTCAGACTTGGTTCTGGAATGGATGATTCTGAATTAGAATGGTTTTCCTCAGATGTAACCGCCTTTTGCCGTTTAGATGACTCTGATTTTGTGGGTAACTTGCCGGAGCGAGTGGATACTGAGCGAGTCTTGCGTTTAACCATGAGTAGAAAGGGGGAAAATGAAGAGAGAAAATAAAAGAAATAATAGAAGAAGAAGAAGGAAGAGGAGAGATAGACAAGTTTAGAAAGACGTGCCCGAGTAAAATAAGCAATTAAGGTGTATAGGTGTCAAACATGCAGTTATTAGCAAGCAATATTCACATATTCACATCAAGACAATTAAATCACATATTCACAATTAAATCAATTAAAGCAATTAAATCAAATTACATTAAGATTAATTACCATTAGATCAATTAAAGGGTACATATACCAAGTTCTCTTCGAAGCATGCAGAACCTGTCTTCAGATAAAGGCTTTGTAAAAATATCAGCCTTTTGGTTTTCAGTGGGAATAAATATAAGCTCAATATTACCTTTTGCAACATGATCTCGAATAAAATGATGACGGACGTCAATATGTTTGGTACGAGAATGCATGACAGGATTTTTGGAAATATTAATAGCAGATGTATTATCACAGTAAATTGGAATATTTGAAAATTTTATACCAAAATCTTTCAAGGTTTGCTGCATCCATAGGATTTGCGCACAGCAGCTACCTGCAGCAATATATTCCCCTTCTACAGTTGACATTGCAACCGAAGTTTGTTTCTTACTGTGCCAAGCTACTAGACAATCACCTAAAAATTCACAAGCTTCACTAGTACTTTTTCGATCAACTTGAGATCCTGCGTAATCAGCATCTGAAAAACCAATTAAATCAAAAGATGAGGAACTGGGATAGAATAGTCCCAAGTCGTCAGTTCCCTTTAGATATTTAAATATTTGCTTTACAGCATTAAGATGGGATTCTTTTGGCATTGATTGAAAACGAGCACATAAACAAACACTAAACATGATATCGGGACGAGAAGCAGTAAGATATAACAAAGACCCAATCATACCTCTGTATTTGGTAATATCGACAGACTTACCATTTTCATCCTTAGTGAGTTTGGTGGTGACACTCATTGGAGTTGATTTAGGAGTGACATGCTCTAAATCAAATCTTTTAAGTAAATCCTTAATATACTTACTCTGATGAATAAAGGTACTTGCATTAGTCTGGTTAATTTGCAGGCCAAGAAAGAATTATAATTCACCTATAAGACTCATGTCAAATTCTTTATGCATACAATTCGAAAACCACTTTCATGAGGTCTCATCTGAAGCTCCAAACACAATATCATCAACGTATACTTGTACCAATAAAAAATCATTTTTCTTATGAAATAGAAAGAGAGTAGGATCGAGTGTACCATGAATGAAACCTGAGTCAACAAGGAATGTACTGAGTCGATCATACCAACACCTGGGGGACTGTCTAAGACCATAAACAGATTTCTTGAGTTTGTATACGAAATGTGGATACTTCTCTTGAACGAAACCTGGAGGCTGCTTTACATAGACTTCTTCCTGCAAATATCCATTTAAAAATGTGCTTTTGACGTCCATCTGGTAAAGTTTGAAGTTCTTGTATGCTGCAAAAGCCATATGAATACGTATAGCTTTTAGACGAGCCACTGGAGCATAGGTCTCATCGTAGTCAATACCCTCCTGTTGATTATAACCTTGGGCCATGAGGCGAGCTTGATTTCTGATGATGTTTCCGTCTTCATCTTTTTTTTCTTGAAAACCCAACGAGTTCCAATAACTTTGACATCTTTTGGAGGTGGCACAAGTTCCCACACATCACAACGTTCGAATTGGTTAAGTTCCTCTTGCATTGCTATTGACCATTGTTCACTTTCCACTGCCTCTTGAGCATTTTTGGGCTCGAATTCAGCTACAAAAACATAGAATGCACAGAAATTTCTAACTATGCTTCGAGTAGTGATTCCTTGATTTAAATCTGAGAGGAGATTATCTCACTACGCCATAGATTGCCTATTGCAACCTTTTGGCATGGGTGTTACCATATTGGGTGTTACAATAGCTATGAAATTTTTGAGCTATCGCAACCTTGTGATTGTGGTGTTACCAAATCCACAAAAGTATGTTACCATAGCTATGAAAGGTGTTAAAGTAGGTAACACCATGAGCCGTGTTACCATAGAGTATTTATGAACAAAATTTTTATTTTACTTAAAATTAATGATTTAATAATTATTAGACTTTAAAAATAATTAATTTTTACAAAATCGTTGAAGTAATCATTTTAAAACGTAATATTCCATCAAATAATTAAATTATTGATTTTTCATAAATATTAAATTTTGTTTATAAATTTCAAATAAAAAGATTTTAAAATAAAGTAATATCCAAAAATTATTAAATTTTAACTAAATTCATTAAAAAATTAATAAAGAAAACAAAATTTTGTATAAATTGTGAATTATTATAAAATTATGAAAGTAATAAATTTAACAATTATATTTTAATTATAAGAAATTAAAATTAATTTATAATATTCTAAAAATAATACGACAATATAATTTCAATTTCATTTGCTGAGCGGCAAATGAAAATAGAGAGCGGTATTAGAGAGCGGCAAACGAAAATTGGGGAAAAACAAGTCCTATTAGGGTTCTTTCACTTCTCACTTTCTCTCAAACATTTCGCATAAATTTGAGATGGGTTCAATTAAAGCAATCTGGGTTTAATCTTTGATTCAGGTTGCAATATATTCGGATTCAAGCTTCGTTTAGGTTCAATAATTTCAGTTGCTTTGTTTGGCTTCAATCTCAATTACGATTTTGAGGTGTAACCATTTGCGAACCTTAAAATTCTGATTCTTTGTTTATCTTTCTCTCCTTTCAACTTGTAGGTTATTTTCTATGTTTTTGATGGGTTTTTTTAGATTAAAATTTGTCGCTCTGTGAAAAATTAGTTCTTGTATCTCATTTTTTCTTCATACAGCTGATTTCTTCATTGGCTTACTTGATGTATATAATTGATAATTATCCGAACTCTTGGCTTCGCCTTGCGTGGGGGTTTGATGGTGCAATTAGTTTTTACTATATTTGTGGTTAAGCCTCTTAAACTTGATATTATTTAATTCTAAGTAGTGTTCTAGTATGTTATTCTTAAAGGGTCTTCTTGTATGTATCGTTTTTTATTTCCTTTAATGCCCCAATTTATCTTCAGAACAAGACTCAGATTGGGAAAGTTGATGAAATTTATGGTCCAATTAATGAATCAGCAAGTCGTTAGTCCTGTATATGTATTTGCTTGCACCATTGTTTATATTTGTTTTGTATTTTTTTTAGTTAAATTTGGTTCTTCCTACCTTGTCAAGTTTCAGAAAACAAAAATGACCATTGTAGTGTCTCCTTCCGCATCAATCAACCCCCCAAGAGCAGTTAGGTACCTGTGTAGCTTATTACTCCATGATTAAAATCACCTGCAGGATTAAAATCACCTGTTCTGATATTTGCTGGTCCTAAACGTCTCTTTGACATCTTTAAACCCTGTTAGTATGCATGTCTTCACTTTCTTTTTATTTCCCGTAATTGTCAAAGTGTTTTTTTTGTCTAAATAAATTCTCAAGTGTTCTATATTTATTTTCGTAAGAAATAGAGGCAAATAAAGATGCACATGTAGAGTGTATACTACATGAAGCGAGAAGAAGCACGTGTTTCATTCTTTTTATTTGTAACATGCAGGAAGCGCCAATAATAATAACTCTATGTCCTGATCGGCCAAGCTCCATGCAGGTGCCTAACAAACTAAGCTTCGTAATTATCTTTTCTGAAATCATGGAATATATTTATATCATTGTGGTCTACAGTACTTAAGCAGCTCAAACCTCTATATCCTATATAGGCTTACTATGGCAGAGCTGCTCCTGCTGCATTCTATGCCTCAACTGTTGGTTCTCCTACCCCACATCCCTATATGTGGAGAAGTCAGGTTGTTACCTTATCTTATGCTTAACTATGTGTTTCTGATTGTTTTGTTGGTATGTTTATCTTTGTCTCGTGACTTACTTACAAAGCTCTTGCATGATTATTTAGCATCATTTCATGCCTCCTTATGGTATTCCAATGCCATATCCAGCTCTATTTCCACCAGGGGGAAATTTCACTCATCCTACTGTGCCCACGGTAAACGGAATATGAGAGATTGCTTATCTGCTGTTGGGGAGGTACTGAGCTCTTGAATGATTACTTGGTCTTCAAATGCGAACTTGGCTATATATGGTCAAGGACTACTAACGCTGACCGGTCAAGGACTACTTGCTATGTATATTCGACTTAAAAGTTTAATACTCTTAGAGCTTTAGAAAGTTCTAAATTCTGATTTCGATTCCTTTTTCCTTTTATGCAGGTCAGCATGACTTTATATATATCAGCCAACTTACAATCAGTATTTACGTGGAATACAAAACAGGTGTTACGATTCACAGATTTATATTTATGGATGTTTTGTTAATCTTGTAATAGAACTTTCAATCACTTTATTTCTGTTGTATGCAGTCAGTTTCATGTCCTATCAAGGTTCATATGTTTTCCCAATAATCAAGCCCAAAAGCCATATAATTCTGTGGAAATGTTTAAGTGTGGTAAATAAGATAATAGTTATGTTCAGCAAAATTTATGTACAGCATTGATGTAATACTATATGGGATTAACTATGTAATACCGAGTGAAAGTTGTAGGCTTTGTAGCAGTTGCTATGCTTATACTACTACCTGGACCGTTATAAGAATCCTTGGCTGGAACTGAAAATACCGTATGGTCAGAACAAAGGGAAATTGTATAATGAAGAGTGTGACCAGTTTATGGTGAGATTTCTAGTACTATGATAAATCTTGTAATTTAAATTGACATCAATTTTATTTTATTTTACTATAATTGACACTTCATGTTATGCAGTCCAGATGAGTATGTTTTACCATTTACCAAGTTCTCATGCCATATTAGCGTAAGTACAAATGAGTATGTTACCTTATCTCTGATCTGTGGTTCTGCTGCAACTTGTACACCAGGTGTTATGAAATGCAGCAATATTCATTTGGTACCTTCTTGATTTTTTTTTTATGATAATGTACATGTTTTTCAGTGCATTATATTTAAAGTACATTTTTACATGTTCTTTCACATGTTGATGACACAAAACTTACTTCGAAGGTTAGTATCTGCAGTATACATTTTTACAAGAAGATATTTTAAATAATAAGTAATGGTATTCTGCTGTGCATACCTACAATATATTGGATTTGCAAGTAATTTCTGAATTTCTTTCTACTTACTAATATTAAATATCGAAACCATTCTAGCTCCCAGTTTTAGTACTAGGTGGGCATTTAGCACCTCACTTTGGTATTGCCCAACAGTGGTACAGTGAATTAGATGACCTTGCTGCATTGACACCCGAGGAAAAATTGAGCACAGAGAAGGAAGAAATGATTTCGGACGATGAAGTGCAAGATGGAAAAATTTGTATTACAAGTGCAATAAATACAAGCCCAGGGACGTGCGAGGTATGCTTCTATTCCAAGTGCATACTGTAGGCTGTTAGTTTTAATAAGCAACGTAGAATATGAGGTACACTGTAGGCTTGCCCTTGCTGACAACTGGCAAAACAAAGTGGTTATATGTTACATGTAACTTACTATGTAAAATGACTATTGCTTTTAATCATAAATGTGGAATTGATGATTCCAGGTTATTATCAGTGTGACTATTTATCTGAAATTGAAAATTCTTTCTACCCCAACTGATGACAATCGAGAGAAGTACGCATCCAGGATAAAAGTGATCAATTAGTTTATTATGTAAATGCAGATTCCATACAATCTACATATATTTTGTTTGGCCAAGTTTCGGATCATATTTTTTTTTTCTTCAGTACTTACATGATGCAAATGAGCCCTTTTTTGTGCAGGAGATCAAGAAGTTATGCATCAAAATGCTTCTTCAGGAAGATTAGCAATTATTAGAAGAGGTCCAACGAATGACGAAGGAACTGAAATGGCGGAAAAACTGAGATCTCCACTGCAAAAGATATTGAAGGTTAGTTAAATATTTTTATTCTTTAAAATATGAGAAATTAGATATTTATCTACATATCTAGTACCATTCGCACATTGTTAATGTAGTATTATCCATTGCTTAAACAACATCTGTGTTAAAGTGTATCAATTTATCTATAAACCAGGCAGTAATGCTGCAAGTAAAAGTCTTGACGTAAAATTTGATTTCTCATATGCTGTAATATGAGAAATTAGAAAGTCTTGACTTATATTTAGTTGTTTTTGACTGGACAGAAAGTGTTTTGGAGAGGAGTTGTTGAAGAACTGCTGTGATTCATCAGCGGTTCAACGAATGCAAAGGTAATAATATCTATTTTGCAAGAAGCAAATTTTTTTGTTTTGGTTAGTATTGTTAAGTTCTGATTTTATTTACTACTGTCACATACATAGGTCACACTCGCACTAGAAAATTGTATCCAGTATCAAGGTCATGTCTTTTAAGTCGAGATGATGAAGAAGAATCACGAAAGAGAAGTCTAATCACAAGGAGTCTCTCTCTTCTGTCAAACAATTCTTGCAGCTCAATAAAAAAGATCTTTGAGTCTTTGATGGATACCGGTTATCTTTTGAAATTTACCATGTTATTAGCTCTAGTACTTGAACGTTTTAAGTTTTGTTCATTAGCTAGTGTTAGATATTTTTGGATGATTTGGTTGGTTTTGTACTAGATGATGTTATTGAAATGATGTTGGATGATGTTATTGAAATGTAATTAATTTGGTTCTTGATTTCTTTTACTTGAAAATGTAATATTTAAATGTCATTTTTTTTGTTATTAAAATTATTTGTAAATGATTTTAATTATGTGTCACACAATGTGTTACAATTAGTAAAAAAGGGTGTTACAATAGATTGTTGACCCCACCTAGATGTGGGTCCCACATTTGTCCCTGTGCAAAATTTTATTATCTATTGTAACACACAAACTATGTTGCTATAGAGTGTTTAAGATGTTGCTATATAGGTTTTTGGTAACCACATTTGCTATGTTACCTTAGGCTGTGTTTTTGATGTTACCTTAGATATCTGTAGTTATAGCTGAGAACCTAACACAGCTGAAGTGTTACCATAGCCCTATTTTGGCCTATGGTAACTTCAAACAGGGGTCTATGGTAACACAGTTTGGGGGTTGCTATAGGCCATCTATGGCGTAGTGTCTGGAGGATGATTTTTCACAATTCTGGATGATTTAGGAAGATTTATTCGACTCATTTCTTCTTCATTTGTATTTTCTGATTGAACTGGTGTAGGATTCCTTTCTGTTCCACAGGATGGATTATCAGATGTCTCAAAAAATCCAGGAGATGATTGAGAGAATGTAGAATTCTGTTGAAGTGTCTCCTGTCTTGTTGGAGAATGAGGCAGTTCCTTTTCAAAAAGAGACTGTCCCTTTCTAGATTGAGACTGTCCCTTTCCTGATTGAGACTGATCCTTTTGAATTTGGGAATCATCATCTGCAAAGACTTCCCAACCTTTGGCTAGATCAAGATTAGACTCATTGAAAGTAATATTAATAGATTCTTCTACTTTATTCTTATTAGGATTATAAACACGATATGCCTTACTCGAAATGGAGTAACCCAAAAATATACCTTTAGTAGCACGGGGATAAAATTTCCCACGATTTGGCTGAGTATCTAGAATAAAACATTTAGATCCAAAAACTCAAAAATAGCTAATGTTAGGAGTTTTATTCTTAAGCAGTTCATACGGAGTTTTCAACAAGATATGACGAATTAACACTCTATTAAGCACATAACATGAAGTATTTATCGCTTCTGCCCAGAACTTTCGAGGCAACTTACTCTCATGAAGCAAGGTCCTAGCAGTTTCCTGAAGTGTTCTATTCTTGCGTTCAACTACTCCGTTCTATTGAGGAGTACGTGGAGCAGAAAATTCATGTGATATGCCTCTGGTCTTGTAGTAAGTGACAAAGTCTTTCTCGAATTCTCCACCATGATCACTTCTGATAGTTCTCAGCTTCTTGGAATACTTAGTTTCAAGGTTAGCAATTAAATCTTGAAATTCGCTAAAAGCTTCATCTTTAGAACGAAGACACAGTACCCAAGTAAATCGAGAAAAATCATCTACTATAACAAATGCGTATTTCTTACCTCCAAGACTTACATATCTTTCAGGTCCAAATAAGTCGAGATGCAACAACTGCAGTGACTCGGTTGTAGACACCTGATTTTTGGCTTTGAAAGATGTCTTGACTTGCTTTCCTAACTGACAAGCAGAGCAAGGCTCTGTCTTTTTATATTTAAGCTTAGGTAGACCTTTGACAAGACCATGAGAGGAGATTTTCTTTAAGAGATCCATATGAACGTGGCCAAGTCTTCTGTGCCATAGGTGCTGCTGTTCTTGGATTGAAGCTAGACATACTTCTTCCTGTTGCTCATCAAAATCTAACACAAAGATATTTCCTTTTCGTTTGGCTACTAAAAATGTCTCATTAGAATTAGTACCAATAAAGCACATATTTTTATCAAAATTAACACTATGGCCTGAATCTGTGAGTTGACTAACACTAATAAGATTGTATTTAAGACCATCAACTAATCTTACATCATTAATAAAGAATTTTTCATTACCTATGGTGCCTTTTCCAACAATTCTTATCGTATTGGAATCACCCAGGGTAACTAATCCTCCATCTGAAGCCACTAGAGATAAAAATTTCGATTTGTCTCATGTCATGTGACGAGAGCAACCACTGTCTATAATCCATTTATTCTTTGGAACATGAATTTTTAAACATACCTGCAAAAAATATATATATTCATATCTTAGGTACCCACCTTGATTTGGGTCCTGCAATGTTAGTGTCTATAATATTCTATAAATGTCTTTCTGTTTTCTTAATCCAAATTTGAGCAGTATTAGCAGAAGCATGCATATATGAATTATGTGGTTTAGCAGTTTGGCCCTTAATATTACAGAATTTGGATTCTACTGAGATATGTCCCCTTTTTCCGTAATCTTTGCATTTCTCATACGGCATACTGTACTTCATAGTAGTCCCCTTCTTTGTCTTTTGAAATACACTATTTTTGCCTGAGTTGAAACTAGGGGTGTACACGGGTCGGGTTGGCCCGGTTTGAAGAAAAATTTAACCCAACCCATTTTCAGTCGGTCTGAAAATTTTTAACCCAACCCATGAAAATTAATTTTTTTACCCAACCCTATATATTAAAAGTCGGGTCGGGTTGGGTTGGGTCGGTTTGGATGGGTTGTTTATATATCTCTAAAATAAAACAGATAACATAAAAAGGAAACAAATTTAACTCTCCAGCCTACTCTCAACTGGAGCAAATTCAACACAATCCCAATATCCAAATAAATTATTACAGTCATGACATTTATCTTGAACACATCAAGATAACTTAAGTCTTACTACAACAAAAGAAATTGATTAAACATAGTTTTGTAAGTTCACAAACTAAGTCAAAGTTCAAACTAGATCATAATAAAACACTTCTAAATCACACATCAATGACATTGATGTTTTTTGTCTTAATCTTCTCACTAGTTGTGGCCTGGTCCTTCATCTTACTTGTTGTCTCTACAAAAAAACAAATACATATTCATTAGCATTTAGCAGTAAATAAATATAGGAAACATACTACATTTTATTTGGTACACTCAATCTAGATTCTAAACAGTGGATATTGGATAATATACCTTCTTCAAGAAAATTATACGAGTGGGTCTCATCCAGAAAATCATCTAATTTCAGCCCTCCTTTGTCCCCTTTCAACCAACTTTGAGTGCAGACTAAAACTTCAACCATTTTTGGACTTAATGAACTTCTAAACGGGTCCAAAATACGCCCACTAGTACTAAACGCAGATTCAGAAGCAACACTAGACACGGGAATTGCAAGAACATCTCGAGCAATTAGTGACAAAACCTTGTACCTTTCACAATTATCCTTCCACCACAGTAAAATATCGAATGAAGAATTCATCGGATCAAGAGTTCCATCGTTGAAGTACCTATCAATGTCATTTTTCTTTTCAGTTATCTCCATTTTCTGCTGATGCATATAATTTTCTAGCAATTTCCTTTTATTTGGTACACTGCCAGCACTTTTTTGCGGTAAGTTGGTTCCATCAACCTGTCAAGTGTCAAAGCAGTTGATCATTAGTTGATCATTAGTTGATCAACCTGTCTCATGACATATGTATAATAATTGACGGAAAATCATAAAAGAAAAGTTGCTTCAGGAAGTTACAAACTACACAAGAAAACTGAAAATAGTCAGTCCCAAAAATCTGAGCAATCTTCTTCATAACTCTTTAAATTAGCACATGACTCTACAATGTAATTTCATTCCAAATCAAGTAATATTTTCACTAAATGAGCTAAACATTCCAAGTGACCATATCTCTGGCTCTCTGTTTACTAAATGGATTTTAAGTTATAACACATACCATGCTGATTATATAACATATGGAATGTGTGTTGTGCATGTGAGTCTTATACAGTGACCTTAATTATTCATACAATTGTATGAACATATTGTACATCTTATATAGACATCCTGTTTGAACTTAATAATTGGAATGAACATCAGATTAAAAACCAATTATATGCAAAAAAACTGCTAATAGTTTTTAGAGGTAGTTGACACATGATAAAAATTTATTTCGTGAAAGCAAATGAAGCATGCTTTTATTGTGAGAATACAGTTCGTTTTCTTCAGATTTTAAGGCGTAAAACACAGCCAAAATGTAACCATGATACCTCTGGTAGTGATGATCCAATGGATGAAAGTTTACGGATTATAACAAAATTTACCATATCATACACAAGCACCAAAGGCATGACAAAAACAATGCGGGCTTAACTGAAATTACCACTGTAAGACAGGTATTTAACACAATTCTAATATTTAGATGCATGTTGCATTACATAGAAGCCGACTGGATTAAGTAATTTCAACAACATATTTGAGCAATCATGAAAACCATGGTTTCAGTTATTGTAAACAGATAAGTCAGTTTACCTTGAAGCCATCGGTATTACCATGAGAATCATACACAGTGTACAAACGTTGCAGCAAAGACTCCACTTTGACAACGATCCTTGCAACAGATTCAGCATCATAAACATTCTCAAAGCAGTACTTTAGATACCCCATCTTGTATCGTGGATCAAGAACAACAGCTACTAACAATAAGGGATTGATGTCATCTGCATTCCCCCAATACTTATCGTATTTTGCTTTCATGGTTGCGGCCATTGTAGATAACAGGGGATCAGTACTAGTAGCCAGATCACTCAAAAGAGTGTGCACCTCACATATTTCATGATAAAAATTATTTGAAGTTACATTCAAGGTGCTACTGAATTTAAGAGTAATTTCATAAAAGGTGGATAGAAACTTCACAAATATTGCTGCAGCTTGCCAATCAGAATACATAGGAGGCCCGACCCTCTTTTTACCATTTTCTTTTTCATTGAAGTAGCTCAGAAATTTATCATCCTCGTCTTCATATCTTGAAAATGCCTTTTCAAATTTCAGTGCCACATCCAACATTAAGTAAGTAGAGTTCCAACGTGTTGGCACATCCAAAATCAAGCCTCCCTTGTAATCAATCTTTTCTTTCTCCACACAATTAACTTTTGAATTTTTGTAGCCTTGCCGGGGATGATCGAATGTATCTTACACTATTTCTAATGGCAGCAATTGAATCGTGCATTTCTTTCAAGCCCTCATTCACAATCAGATTCACTATGTGAGCACCACACCTAATATGCATATGTTCCCCATCTAGAATTGCACCTTTCCAAGCATTTACCCTTCTTCGAACAAATGCAACAGCCTCTTTGTTAGCTGAAGCATTATCAAGGGTCACCGTAAAGACCTTTTCTATTTCCCAGCCAAGCAAACAAGTTTCTATTGTCTTGCCAATTGTATCCCCCTTGTGATTCGAAACTTGACAAAAATTAATGATTTTTTTCTGTAATTTCCAATCAGAATCGATATAATGGGCTGTGAGACACATATATGACATTTGGGTCCTCGAAGTCCAGCAATCTGTTGTCAAGCACACTCTTTGGCTGGTGGCAGTAAGCTCCTTCATCAGCTTTGTCCTTTCGTTACAAAACAAGTGATGCGCATCTCGTGCCACAGTTACCCTACTTGGAACAACAAACTGCGGCTGCAATTCTTGTACAAGCTCCCTAAAACCATCGCCCTCCACAACTCTAAACGCTTGCTCATCCTTCACAACAAATTTAGCTAACGCAGTTCTACACCTCACCTTGTTAAATGTAACAGCCAACATATTCGAACCTCCACCAGATACCTTTTTGAAACTAAGTAACTTTTGCTTCTTATCCACTCTCTTCTTGCACTTTTTAAAGTGACCCCACATGCTGCTGGTACCAACTCTAGTGCTGTGACAAGCATAATCAGCACCGCAGTAATTACAGTTGCTTCGAGGATTATCTGGATCTCCGCCTTTCACTTTAGTAAAGTGATCCCAAATGTCTGATTTTCTGGTGGGTTTCTTCTTATTTGTTAATGGTTCATCATCACCTTCTTTTTTAGGTGATCTAAGCTCAATAGGAGTAGTGTTTGGGGTGGTATTAGGGGCAGTGTTTGGGGTGGGATTTGCAGCAGTGTTTGGGATGGTATTAGGGGTAGTGTTTGGGGTGGGATTTGAAAGATTGTATGTCACATCTTCCATTTCAGTCGCAATTGCATCCATTTCAGTCCTATATAACAATTACAAAGTATCCATTACACATCAAGAACCACAAATACATGGAAACAATCACAAAGAATAAACCAAGAGTAACATATAACAATAATCAACGGAGTATATCTAAACCAAGAAACCAACACACCAACAGATAACAATAATCAGATATTTGTGTCTCTAGTTTAATAAAGATGAACAATAATAACAATAATCATTAAAGATGAACTACAATCACATGATTACATCAGTATCTTTATTAAGTTAAAGATGATTAAAGAAAATAGATAAACAAGCAGAAGCAGTAATCAATAATCAGTAATCACTATATATGTTATTAATTTAAAGAACAACAAAGAAAAGAGAGTAAAGATTTGATACCTGTTTGTGCTTGAACGAAGAAATGGAGAGTCAATAAGTGTGAAGAGAAAAGAGCGGCAATAAGTGTGAAGAGATAGAGCGGCGTCTTCGATATGTTTGTATACTGAGTAGTTGAGACTTGAGATGTATAACCTAAACGGCTAAACCTAAAAATATATGGGCTGATAGTCTGATAGAATGAATAGATAGATAGTGGGCTGGACCTGGATTAACTAGTGGGCTGTAAAAATATTAAACGGGTTGGGTTGGGTTGGGTTAAAAAAGTCCAAACCCATACCCGACCCATTAATACCGGGTTAGATTATTTTTGACCCAACCTTGTTCCGGGTTGAAATTACTCGGTTTGGTTCGGGTGAAAATAGGGCTGGTTTGGGTCGGTTTGGCCGACCCGTGTACACCCCTAGTTGAAACCCAGTCCTTCTTTTCCCAAAGAGGATTTTTGAACTGCCAACATTATATCTAATGTGCCTTCACCATGCACGAACTTAGCCAGATCTTTCTTTAGACGATCTATTTTTTTCTGTAATTTACAGAAATTTTGTTCTGTGTCTGCCTTTTTGCATTCGTTTTCCTTGGAAGACTCTGTTTCCTGCCTTAGTGTGGCCAAACACGCATCCTTTCTTTCAATCTCATATGTATTTTCTTCAGCAAGCTTGGTCATCTTTTCATGGAGCATCTTGTTCTCTTCAACAAATGATTCCTCTTTCATAGAATCATCCATTTCACATAGTACTTCACTTAATGCTTGCTTTAAGTATGCATTTTTGTTACGCAACTTTTTATTTTGTGCCTGCAAAGTTAGTAAATCTTCAGAAACAAATGATTTTGGAGGAGTAGAACAAACCTCTTCGTTTTCACTGAAACTTTCATCAAATCCAGCAAAGCACAATTGAGCAACTTCATCATCAGAATCAATTTCTACATCAGATTTGTCATCGCTCCATGTGAGAAATGCTTTACTCTTTTTCTTCTCCTTGTCTTGATCGTTTGATCCAGAAGCTTTCAATTTCACCTTTAGTTGAAAACAATTCTTTTTGATATGACCTTTCTTGCCGCATTCGAAACATACTTCATCGTTAGTGTTGTTTCTGATTTCCTTTTTGACTCCATAAGGTTTTTGAGTAGGTCGACTAGCTGCTTTCTTCTTGGATAAAAACTTTTGAAACTTCTTTGTTAGAAGAGCAATCTCTTCATCTAAATCATCACTAGAGTCTTCAATAGTTTTAAGAGCTAGAGTCTTTTTCCCGGGTACTTCTTCTTCCTCATCATATCTTCGTAGATGGTTCTCAAACTCTTCTAATTCACTAAAGAGAGTGAGTGTATCCATTTTTGAGATCAAAGAAGAATCATGCAGAGTTGTCACTTTAGGAGCAAACTTTTTGGGCAGTGATCGAAGGATTTTTCTGTTAATTTCTGCCTGAGGAATATGCCTTTTCAGGAGAGCAATAGAATTCATTAGTGTAAGAAATCGTCCATGAGCTTCTTTTATGCTTTCATCCTTTTCCAATCTGAAGCTTTCATAGTCACTTAGAAGAAGATCAAGCTTGACCTCACGAACCTTTGAGGTGCCTTCATGACTCACTACAATAGTATCCCAAACTTGTTTAGCCAAAGTGCATGCTGATACTTTTCGAAGTTCAGTAGCACATAGTCCATTGAGTAAAGAATTCATAGCTCGAGCATTATAATTCAGAGAATTGACTTCATCAACAGTGAGTTCCTTTACTGGTTTGGGTTTGCCATCCTTCAGGGGAATAGTAATACCATTTTCAACGGCATCCCATTCGTATGTATCCTTCTGGAGAAATATTTTCATCAGAAACTTCCAGTCATGAAAGTTTTCCGTTCCAAGTAAAAGTGGTGGAGCATTGATTGAACGACGTTCTTGCCAACCTGATTGTGCCATGGATCTAACAAAATAAACACTTAAGCAAAGGTTAAATGCACCAGCTCTGATACCAAATGTAAATCGAGTAGCACAATAAGTTTAACTGCCAAGTAAATGAGACTGTCTCAAATGATAAAGAGACTGTCTCTTTAGTGATAGAGCTTGTCCCAATTAACTAACAAAATAAATACGCAACAAAAATAAATAACAGAATTAAAACAAGAACACCAGGAATTTTCACTTGGTTCGGCCCCTACCCAATCTATGGCCTACATCCAAGTCCCTATGCCAACTAGCACAGAGATTATATTATTAAAACAATAATATAAAGCTTACAGTTTTCCCCGATTACAAATTTAAAGCCTCTTGGAAGAACCCTTCCCTTTGACACAACTGCCGCCTAGCAAACCTGCTACCTAGCCCACTGGCTACCTTGGCTTATGATTTGTATTCCTACCTAATTGCCACAACCCGACACAAGTATAGATATAATAAATAAATGATTACAACTCAATGGAAACTTCTGAACTCAGTATATAAGCTTGAATGTCTTTGTAAAGAAGTTGTATTGCAGATGTGTGTTGAGTTGTTCTTCTTACCAAATGATCGAGTTTATATAGCATTAGAAGATGTAGCCGTTAGAGATTTGAATTCTTGAAAATATAGCTGTTGAGACATGAATCAATCAAGAGTAAATCAGTGATAACAATTAACAAGATTATTACAACGGCTCCTTTCGAGTAAATTAAGGAATTTGAATGAGAATCAAATCTCACAATATTCCTGAAATATCTCCTGAGATATATAACCTGCAATCAGATAGATATAGCATTCGAGAAATATGGTAACTACCAGATTATGTGCAAGATAAACGTTAAGCTTATAGAATCAAACCACAAGGATTTAATTCGAAGACAATTCAAAGTATCATCCTAAAAACATGGGAATAACAATATTAAGTTGCTTCTTTGCCTATTGTGTTGTCATCTTCTAGTGGTGTCTAGTCTTAATGGGAAAGTGATGGATGCTGCATTTCTCTGGCATTTTTTATTCTTTTCTGTCACATGGTCATTGTTGTTAAATTTTAGTTGAGGTTACATGATTTAACAATTGCGGCATAAGTTTTATCTTTTAGAGCACTAAGATCTTCTACTTTTAAGCCATCGGCCATAGCAATTGTGTTTCCTCGTTTGGATCATTTCAGATGTGTTTCATTTTAGTCTTTCTTTTTGTTCATTCTCTGTTTTTGTACGTGATTTGAATTACTTGCTTATCTTATGCATAAATAACCATGAATATTGATTGTGATAGGTCATCAACTACTACACCTCTAATGACAGTGTTACCAATCAAAGTGGATCAACATCACGCTAGTAGATAATCTCTTGTCTTCCTGATATTGTTGTTGTCATTAATAATATCTTCCAGTATGCTGACCATTTTTAATCACCAAGGAGGAAATTGTGTAGGTGGGATGTTCAATCTGGCTTTGTAGTTTTGGTGGGGTATCTCTACCCAGGTTAAACTGTTGCATTTCTAGGGATATTTGCATTCAAGAAATTGCAGATTTTTTGGCGTTGGCCTTCGAGGTGAGATGGAGTCAGGTTGGTTGTTGGTCGTTGGAGGTTTGGTGCAGTTTGTCCAAGCCGGTGAAAGATTTTGTTCAGTTCTAGGATTTTCATTTGAGTTTGTTTCAGTAGTTTTATTTTTCTTGGAGGTTGCTCCAAGAGTTTGTGTCTTTGGTTTTGATGTTGAGAAGATTCCTCTCCGTTATTTGTAAATAATTTTTTATTAATATATTTTTACAAGTTGTCACCCTCATTTACCCAAAATAAAAAATATATATACAGTTAGATATATCACTTCTGTTATGCAACTTACGCAACATGTTATGCAACTTCAATCAACTTCAATAACTAAAATAAAATAAAGGTTGCATTTTATAAATCTATGAAGGAAACATGATACGTATAAATAGTCAAATTTAACTATTTGTATCTGCTGCAACCATGTTTGCAACTTCTGCAACCATGTTTGAAAAATTTGCAAACATGGTTGCAGTTTATAATTATATAGTATGACACCAGATTTTATGATAATATAAAGACAATATGATATTATATGGAACAGGTCCTGCAGGGATACCTATCTCAATAATCGTCGGAGTTACTATTTGTATCAATTGCAATTTTTGCAACCATGTTTGCAAAAGTTGCAACCATGGTGTTGCAACCATGATTGCAAAGGTTGCAAACATGGTTGCAAAAGTGGTTGCATAAGTTGCAAAACATATTTGCAACAATTTTGTGACTTTCTAAACATTTTCAACTTATAAACAAGTATTTGCAACTTTTCTTTTTTTAACTATTGTATTAGATTTAACCATTTGTATCAGTTACAATGTATGCAGCCATGTTTGCAACTTTTACAACCATGATTGCAGAAGTTGCAAACATGGTTGCAACCAAGGTTACAGAAGTTGCAAACATGTTTGCAACTTATTTGTATCAGTTGCAACTTATGAAAATTCACATTAGACATATTATTAAAATGACTCATACCCATTAGACATATAATTAAAATTGCACATGTTTCATGTAAAATAATTATTGTGTTTGGGCTTGGTTATATAGGTTTTTCTCTTTTAGATGAATAAATTCACTTTTTTTATAGGAGCGACGGAGCCTATTAAAATATTAGTGCCCCTGGCGGGGCATATTAAAAGATGTACAAGTAGATGCCACATACTCTTGGCTCTAGTTTTATGTGGAACAGGCCCCGCAGGGGCATCCATCTCAAGAGTTAAATTAAGTTAATATTTCTATAAGTTGCAACTTTTGCAACCTTGTTTGCAACTTTTGTAACCATTGCAAACATGGTTGCAACAATTTTACAACTTTTGCAACCTTGTTTGCAACTTATATTTAAAAGATACATATCTTATATGTATCATTTCCAGAACAACTCATATCCAGAACACAATCAATAAAATAAATTTGAACTTTTTGAAATTTCTTTTTTGATAAACTTGAATAGATATATTAATAAAATAGGGCAGAGCAATGAGAATTTAGGTTACAAAGCACTCGACCACTAAACAAAGAAAGCAACTATCACTAAACAAAATAAGATAATCCAGATTATTATTTATTTAGTCTGGATGTTGACGATGCTTCTGCAGAACTTTACTTTTACTATTTGCTGATATTTTCATGTCCTGAAGTTGCTCTAAAGCTTTAACCACATGATCCATGTCAGGCCTGGATCTGGGCTCTACTGAGAGGCATTTAAGGGCAAGAGAGGCAGCTCTCTGTGCTGCAGCCAAAGTATATTGGCCTTGGATACGTGCATCCATGACATATAGGATCCTGCACTTGCTGGTAAGGTAAGGTTTAGCCCATGGAATAAGGTTATGTTCCCCTGTAGGACAGTTCTTGTCAATTACTCTACGGCCTGTCAACATGTCCAGAAGAACAACTCTGAAGCTGTAGACATCGCTTTTTGTTGTTAGATGACCTTCATAAGAAACAATTAAAAGTTGAATAAGAAGAGCTGCTAAATATGAGATTGTAAACAAAAGAATGCACATATATTAAATAAAAGCAGAGTCTTAAATTCTAATCGTGGAGTACTTAATAGCCTCAACTTAGTCGAGGAATGGTGTGCTTGAGTAGAGATATTAAGCCTATGTTTGCAACCATGTTTGCAACTTCTGCAATCATGGCTGCAACCATGTTTGCAACTTCTGCAATCATGGTTGCAACTTTTGCAACTGTGGTTGCAACTAATAGAACTAGTTGAAGCGGACATATTGAATTAGTTAGATAAATACTGTCATATTTATCGAGTACAAGTAATTGTTCTTTAGTATCTACTCATACTTGTTTGACAATTTTGTTGAGGTGTCATTTGCTATATATTATCCTGTTAGTCCAACTCCACTTTTGTATCAAAGCACGCAAAGACTCTAACATTGTACATATCGACATTCTCTTATCTTTGTGATTACGCAAAAACTCTAACATTGTACTGTTAGGTTCAATATGTTTGTAGAAGGGGGGTTGAATACAAATAGTACTTTTTATCAAAATTTGTCCTTTGGATTTAAATTCAATTTAGACAAATTAGTGTGGAATTAAATGAAACAAAGTTCAAGTTGAATATATCAATATATTAAACTTGAGGATTGTTACAAAATCAGTACAGAGTAATATCAAGTTAATAAAAATAAATTAGAAAATTCGACATGAATTCTTCTAGATTTGTTAATAAAAATCAAGATATAGATTAGGAGTAAAAACTCGCTAATAATACAAGAGTCACAAGTAATCAAGCTTGAACAGATAGAATATTACAAACACTAAGCTTTTGATTTTCTACCAATTTATTGCTCTTGAATGAGGGTAATAAAGATGAGAGAGTTTTTCTTTCTTGATCTGCTTTTGTGAGATATTATGTTGTGTCCGTCTGTCTATTGTCTTTCTTTGCCTTAGTAGAATTTTTGTTGAACAAGTCTCTGAAGTCCTTGTCTATTTCGTTTGAAGATTGTACATCAAAGACAATCACCAAGACAACTTAGCTTTTCAAGACAATTGAATTTGTACTGCCAAGACAATCGGCAAGACAATCTGAATTCCACGAAGACCGTCGACAAGACAATCTGTCTTTAGATATTTATTTGACATTCAAGAAGACTGTCGGCAAGACAATCTGATTTTTAGATATTTATGAATTCTGAACTTGTCAAGACAATCTGTATTCTCCAAGACAATCTACATTTATACTGCTAAGACAATCGGCTAGTCAATCTCTGATTGTTTTGTTAGTTAACTTTTTCAGCTTTAAATTAATTTGATTAAAATAAATAATCATTTTAATTCAAACTTAATTAAATAATTATTCAGATTTAATTAATTTAATAACTAATTTAATAAATTGATTAATTCTTGAAGAATTAATTTATTAATTAAATTAACTACTTGAATAAATTAATTAAAGGAGGATAATCATAACTCCTTAGATTGTCTTAATTCTTTTATGAATCACTGAAATAAATAAAGAAGTACCACTGAATATTCTGTTGATGCTCTATGCACGGTCTGGTTCATGAACGACTAACTTCAATGACTGTCCTTTATTTTTCACGTTAAAGTGTGATTCCCTTTCTCTTCTCATCTCTCTCTCTGTAATCCACTGTACTCTGTCTGAACCTGTCACTGTAGAAATCTCTGTCACTTAGAAATAAATTCACTTCCTTGATGCTATACTGAAACCCTTGAGTTGAGTGAAAATGTTTAAATTCGGATATTTCGAAGTAACTTGCATCCTTAAAAACTTAAAATTTTAAATAAATTGCTAGTTTATGGTTAATTAAAATTTAAGACTTTCATTATTTGATTTAAAGTTTTAAGAATAAATTAGGATCCCTAGTTGTTGATCAATCATTAAATAGGAGGGATTGATGATTCTATCTCCCTTGTAGCAAAATTATAGGACGTGTTCAACTTGATCACATACTCCTACTTACGTAAGTTTTTACTAGAAGATACACACTGATAGGGCACTTGATAGGACACTGCAAAAAATTAATGTAAATGTAAGAAAGAAAGAGGCTAGAGCCTTCCGGTCACTAAACAGAACACCTGCCCCCATGCATCATACCAGGGTAATGAGGATGAGTTTAGAATACAACGCTATAGACCACTCATATATACCGGCACTGTCGTGCATGCAAACTGGAATAAATGCCTTAACTTATAGTACTTTAGGCTTTTTCCTATCTCTGAGTGTATCTCAGATTTTTTAACTTTTCAGTGCAATCCTTTGATCTCAGTTATTCCTCAAAATTTTCAGGCATAAGTAAAACACGATAGTAAATTTCAAGCATGGTTATTCAGGAGACTACATATAATAATCAGAGCATTAAATTAAGTAATTGAGTGTGACTATAGGTCCTCTTATTGTCTGCTTAGTTACTACCCACTATTTTTTGCTTAAATAAATAATATGCATATTCCACTCTTTCTCACGTATTAATTCAACCAAACTGAATGATCAACTTACATGATAATATTGCACTATTATATTTTAATGCATTCTGGTATTGGTACATATATACTACCTAATAATGCATTTGCTGAGCATATAGATTGTGCTCCCAAGTCATGCTTGTTAAAGTTAATCCGGTACCATAAGCCACATCAAACACAACGACAACTATATATTTTTTAGAGACTTTCATTTATAACTAATTTTGTCCACGACAGGTTTTAAGTAATAAGGTGTTGGGCGGCAAGGATATTTTTAACAAACCAAAATCGGCCATAACAAGTTAAATGCATACAACAATACTGAGATTCAGCCTATATAACCTTTGTGCATGTGCCAACTTAATTGTACTACCATATTACCATGAGGCATCCTGCCTCTTTCTTAAAAATTAAACATAGTCGGGTCCCTCCCCTTTACAGATTGGCTAATTCGAATTTCAATGTCAAATTAGTGTTATAAACAGGCTACAAAGCTCAAATTATGTTGGTAGTAGAAATGCAATCGGTTTTTGCGCACGTTGAAGAGATATATTTACAAGAACATATAGATTGACACATGTGGGGACAATGTATTTCAAAAACATCTCTAAAAATTAATCCTCACCCATTTTCAAATCACATAGAAGATAAATCAACAAACATTAATATAGGTTTATTATATGCAACTCTGATTGTTTGTCAAATATTGGTATAAGGTTGATAAAAATTGTATTTTAGTACATTAAATTCTAAATGATATAGAACTATATACGTCAAGGGCATAAAATTAGACTCACAACTTATAAAAATACATAAATTCATTGCCTCATACTTCTAATTAGTTTGTGGCACGAATGTCTTTTATTCCATAAACAATCTTTAGCACTTAATCACTAAACATAACTAAATATCACTTTATTGTAAGTATGCAAACAAGCTGACCTTAAATTCTCCTCGATCAAATTTAAGATCCATAATACTCAGTAGCATATATATAACATGTAAAACTTTCCATCATCATGAAACTAAAATTAATGTTGAGAGGCAAATCAATGAAATTACCAATGAAATTAGAAGGATGGATTGTAGGATTAGCTGTGATCCTGAGACAGCAGCAAAAAATGGATAGCTATCGGAGCACCTGGTCTTTTAAATTATATCCTATATATAACGGGAGTAAAGTGGTATGGTATGGTCGTATGGTTGTTAGGGATAAAATAGTAAAATCTAAATTATAATTATTGGTTTTATCTCATTAATAATAATTTCTGGTAATTCGTCACATAATTTATAAATGAGATACACACCTATATATAACTGGAGTAAGAAACTACCTAGAGAAAAACGTACTAAAGATTAGTAATACAATAAATCTTATAAATAATTAAAAAAATAACATATCATTTTCTTCATACATGAAATGTAAATATATAAGAAAAATAAAATAAAATAATGTATCATTACAACAAAAAGTATAAAAGCAGAGTAAACAAAGTGTAACAAAAATTTCCTAATCCAAAAATAATTTTTTTATAAAACAAGAATTGACATTTAATTACGAAGCAAAAAAAATGTTTTTCAAAATGCACCCAAAAATAAATTGGTAAACTAAAACTTTAAAAATGTTAGAAAAAACATTTAATAATTAGAAATGACATCAAAATTTACCAAAATATATTTCACAAATAAATGCTAATTTTAAATAAATACTAAATTCAGTAAACTAAAATTCACAAAAAATTAATATAATGCACATACAACAAAAAATTAACTAAGAAAAAATGTAATACATATAACAAGTTATTTATAGAAAAAGCTATTTTTTATAACACATAATATCATAAACATAAGGAAAAAAAATTAATAAATTGAAGCAACAAAAATAATATTCAAACTTATTAAAATATTTAATATCAATAGACTCAGAAAAAATCCTACCACGCATAAATATACGCCAACAAAAATTTTAAACGATTTTTAGATAATTACATGTATGCTAATATACTTAATACAAAAATAAAAAAGAACACATTTCAAAAATGTCTTATATAATATTATAATCTAATACTTTAAAAACAAGATATCCCAAAATAATGAAATATTAAAAAAAATATTAGGCTAAAATTTATAATATAATTTACAAAAATAACAATTATCACATGAAGGTCTTCGAAGAAAAATATTAACTAATAAATATTATAAAATATTTACTTATAAGTTATACAAATCATATATTAAAAAAATGCAATTTTATTGAAAAACAATATTTTCATTTGGTTATATTATTTTTTCGCGAAAATTGTAGATGTAACTACATTTGTAAATAAATTAAAATAAAATTCTAAAGAAACAAAAAATTAATATATATAGAATTAAAATATTATATAATAAGAAAAACATTAAATTTAATACATTAAAAATTATAAAAATGAAAATTTCATCAACAATAAAATTTAAACTAGATTTATATAGATTGAAGCTAATAAAATACAAATCAATAAATTAATTAATTCCTGTAATAAATTAGCGTATCTCTATTATTATTTCAGTATATATGTAATTACAATATATATATATATATATATATTATTTTTATTAAAAGTAAAAAATTAAATTTAAAATAATAAAAAAAAATTGGAAAAAAAATTTCTAATAAAAATATTAAAAAAATATTGTTAAAACAACCCGTGCATTTCACGGGTATAAAGCTAGTTATGAAAATAAATCGACAAAATATGAATGCTCTGTAGGATCGGGAAGGGTTTTGTAGCATGGCAGATATGTAAATGGCCAGGGTTATTTTGGTAATTTTGCAGGAATTATTTTTACTCTTTTTACCTATGTGTTCTTCTATTATAGGGAGAATGGATGGATGGATGGATGGATATAAAATTTGATTGAATTAAATTTTATATGTAATAAAATTTCATACATGAATAAACAACTAACTTAATTATCAAATTTAATTACTTTAACTAAAATAATTGCAGTTTTACTTAAAATGTAATACATTATGTGAAAAACACACATTTATGTGGGTGAAAACCCTAAATAACCAAAAATTAAAGTGATGTGTCCAAAATAACGAATGCAGAAAGAACTGCCCAAAATGACGAATGCCGGAAGAGCTGCCCAAAATAACGAAACGACTACGCATTGGCACTGTACGTGGGGGTATACGCATATTACTTATGCATGAAGTGTGTAAAATTCAAATCCTTGTAGTCAGTGAACAGTACAGCGGCTACGCATGTGGAACATGCGTGAAGCTAGATACACATCTTTAAGATGCGTATGTGAATCGTTGTCTCTGTCGAAAGCCGCCGATTCATTTTCCCGATTAATTTTTTGACTAATCCGTTCACTCCCTCCAAACAACGAGCAATAACGTACTATATACCAAAATGACCGCTTCTCTCCCTCTACAAGATTGTACCATTCATTTTGTATTTCGTTTGCCAGATTTTGAAGCCCCAATTCGAACCTCCATTCACCGATCTATTTTCCGATCCGGCCATACACGCCCCTGCGGGGCCAAAAGCGAACAAATCAACCGGGGAAAGGGAAGAGGGAGCTATGGGCTTCATTTGGATGTCATCAGCAAGAGTGGAGGTAGTCGAAATGTGTTGAACGGACGAAGGCGACTTTAATGGCAATTTTATGGTGGTCTGAGCATTGGAGATGCAACTGAACAAATGATGTCATATGACATCTCGGAGATGCGTTACCCAGATGCGCATGTTCAGTATAGTATGCGTATTCCATCTACGCAGGCTGCCAATGCGTGGCTCCGTGATTATTTTGGACATCATTCGCGCAAATCGTTATTTTGGACATTTGGGTTGTGTTTTTGTGTTATTTTGATCATTTTTCCCATTTATGTTCAGATCTAATTTATATTAGTAATATTGAATTTTCATTTACCTCCAAAGTCAAAATCTAAAATTTTGAGTTTAATATGAGTTTTTATAAATTCTATAAAATTTAATATTTCAGTAAAATTCTTAATTTATACAAAAGTGAAAAGTCCATGCTCGAGTAAAAAACTAGGAAAAAAATATATAAAACAAATTTATGTTGATGTGATCTCCACCAAGACGCAATTGAAGCGAAGCAATCATTTTAATAATGCAGTAGTTAATTGTAAAGGCAGCAGCAGATCTGGCGCAAAAATACCCACTTCATATTCGCATCTTCTCCATCATCACCCTCTTTCCTTTTACCCTACTTGTAAGTTGTATCTATTGTTTATACATATAACTATATACTTTTCTTCTTCTTTCTTCTAATTACCATCTTTAAATCTTTCTTGCACAGCTTTCATTTTCATCCAACCCCTGAAGAGACTTGAGGTATTTTCTTCAGTCCATTTCATTTTTTTTCAAGATTCTGTTTTCTTTATGTTGTTTTGTCTCCAAACAGAGCTTAATTTGATGTTTTAGGTGTTTTATTGTATGATTTCGATGTAAAGATTTGTTTTTTTTATGCACATGTTTTTATATTTGTCATGTTTGTATGGATTGTTAGTTAGGGAAATATTTGTGAACAATTGTGTATAAAGTACTGCAATTTGCCAATTTGGAGTTATTAATGGCAAGGATAGTAGGACTAGAGAGATACTTGCTGAGTTGATTCTTGATGATTCAAAAGACAAAAACAGTATAATTAGGTCATTAGGTGTATATTCCAGTCTTAGGGAGTGTCATATAGAATTAGGAGTAAATATGGGTGAACTAGTGTGTCGGAGTATGACAAAGAATTATGTATATCTGATTGTGGTTGTATAGTAAAGGCCGTGTCTGAAGTTTGAACCCTTTGGAATAGCATTTTTATGCAAAACATGGTAAGCCTGCGTACATCGTAGGCATTTTGTTAGAGGTTCATGTTTCGTGTTTAGATGATTAGCAGGCTCGATATTTAAGGAGAAATGTGGTACCCATATAGGGCCTGTGGGCTGCCTGTTTCGTGAAACTAATCAAGTTGAGTTTTAGTAAAGTATTTTGATCTTTTTAAGCACGTGCAAGATAATACAACTTGTATCTTGTTGAGTTATAACTTGGGAGCTTTATTGAGCTGACTCCTATGTTAGGACCTGGGTGCATGAACTAAACAAATAGGGAGAATCAATAATTTGAAGGGAGGAAATATGAGCAGCATAGAAGATAATATGATTAAGAAAGGAGAAAAGTTCATTATTGTCTCGCCTCTTGAGCGTTTATTAGGCATTGTCTATCAATTGTTATGCATATAAATGATTCAAATCGGTTGTGAAACACATGTCTTGTTTTCCTTCTCTGTGATCTTTCTGTTCTGTCTCCATGATCTCCACTCTTCTTATTTCTTTACTTCACGAGTTATTTTAGCTGTACAAAGATTATATTAAAAAATAAGTTAAAGAAATTAAGGGAAGGAAAGTAAAGGCCAAGGAAACTTAAAGCAATAGTATCCTACTTTTGTTGGTGAAATTTAATATGTTTATTTGTTTGTCTGTCTTATCATTGGTTACATAGGTGGTGGATCTGAAACCAAATATAGGTGTTGAGTTCATGATTAAATGGATAAGAAACAACATATAGCAATTTTTACTACTGCAAGCCTTCCATGGATGACTGGAACTTCTGTCAACCCTCTCTTTCGTGCAGTATATCTATCAAAAGATGATGAAAGAATTGTTACCTTGGTAATTCCTTGGCTGTCTAAGAAAGATCAGGAATATTTATATCCTAATAATATCACATTTGACTTACCCTCAGAGCAAGAGTATTATGTACGCCAGTGGCTTGATGAAAGAATTGGGTTTAAATCTACTTTCCGTATATTGTTTTATGCTGGAAAGGTATTTCCCCTTTTTTCCTTCTTCTTTCTAGAAATTTGAATTAAGCATACACTCTTACATTCTGTTATTTCTTGGATCCTAAATAGTAGATACATTACCTAAATTTTTCTGTTAGATAACATAGCAGCAACAATATTTTAGTAAGTTGTAGGTCAAACACAATAACATGCATACAGATTTAGAGTTTTGATCCCCTTGTATATATGTTTGTGAATTTGTGTGGGCGACTGACTGGTGAGTGAGAAAGATTGTGGCCCTTGTTTGTCCTACAAGTATAATTCCTGGTACCTGTGTTGTGATTTTATGACCGGAAAATGAGTCTGAATGAATTCAATCCATATTGGACAGTGGGCATATACTGTGGAAAACTAGTATGAACTAAGGTCTAACAGCTGTCTTCTTAAACAAGAAGCAAGTAATTTTACATTCCAAAAATTTTGCCTTCTATCTTTGTATAAGCTAATGATGGGCCCCCACCAACCTGATTCATTTCCGATCAAAACATGACATGCGGTTTGCTTATATATATTTTTTGCACCACTTGTGTATATCAGTTTTCGAAAGAAAAGAGGAGCATTCTTGCTGTAGGAGATATTACAGAGATCATACCTGATGAGGAGGCAGATATCGCGGTCCTTGAGGAACCAGAGCATTTAACATGGTATCATCATGGAAAGAGATGGAAAACTAAATTTAGCCTTGTTGTAGGTGTTGTTCACACAAATTATTTGGAATATGTGAGGAGAGAGAAGAATGGGCGATTACAAGCCTTCCTTCTTAAATACATGAATAGTTGGGTTGTTGATATATACTGCCACAAGGTAAGTTTGTAATGCCTACTACTTGATCGAGTTGTATGTCTACCTTTTTATATGATTTTTTTAAGTACCATGCAATGCCTTGTGGGCTTTTAAGGATACTATATCTTAGTAGTATATGATGTTCTCAACTGACGTTTTCCCTGAATATGGTGTTTGAGTATAAACTCTCAAAGTATGTCATAAATACGTTGAAATTTACATGGAAGACCTATGAGATTAATTGTAAAATTTAAAACTGGTTTTTAATACTTTAAAGTTTAGCTCTTTTAATCTATATTGAACATGGCAGGTAATAAGATTATCTGCAGCCACCCAAAATCTTCCAAGATCTGTAATCTGCAACGTTCATGGAGTCAACCCAAAGTTCCTCGAGATCGGCTTGAAAAAGAAAGAGCAACAAGAACAACTTGGAGATAAGGTTTTTAATAAAGGTGCGTACTACATTGGAAAGATGGTATGGAGCAAGGGCTACAAAGAGTTGCTTAAACTTCTTCGTTCTCATCAAAAGGAGCTCAAAGGACTTAAGATTGATTTATATGGTAGTGGTGAGGATTCCGATCAGATTAGGGAAGCTGCCAAAAAGTTGGAGTTGCAGATTCAAGTTTATCCCGGGCGTGATCATGCTGATCCTGTATTTCATGAGTAAGATCTTCACCTTCTAAAAATTTATTATTGAAGTAATCAGTATTTTTTTTAATTATCAATCATCTTACAACTTCCCCAACCTAAATTGCAATGGGAGGGAAATGGTATGTGTATGAAACCCCCCCCCCCCCCCCCATTCCTAAACTGCTCTGGTAGCAGTTGAAGTTTCAGTTTCTAAAAACTTTTGTTTATATAGAGATCATAACTTCATTCGAGCTTAGACTTTTAGGAATGTAGACGAGATCAAACTTTTTGAGCCTCAGCTGATTCCCGGAGTTTGCCTACCACCTAGTATTGACATTAAGTTTGGTGTTTCTAATCCCTTTTTTGTTTGTCAAGCACAAGAGAGGCTCTTCATTTCTTTCAGCCTTGACTTGTTCAAAGAACAAGCTTTGTAAGGAAGCTTGATTATGAGCTTTACCAAAACCTCGTAATTTGTTGCTGAATTCGTGGGCTTTGGATACTTGTCTCACTTTTATATTTTTCTATGGTCTGCATGTTTACAACTGCCACTTATCTGATTCTGTTATTCTTTTCTAAATACAGCTATAAAGTTTTTCTTAATCCGAGCACGACGGATGTCGTCTGCACAACAACAGCAGAGGCAATAGCTATGGGCAAAATTGTGGTATGTGCCAATCATCCCTCAAATGAATTTTTCAAGCAGTTCCCTAATTGCCGAATGTACGAGGATGGGAATGGATTTGTAGAAGCTACATGCAAATCACTGGATGAGGAGCCTACTCCACTAAGTGATGCAGAGAGGTACAATCTGTCATGGGAGGCTGCAACAGAGCGGTTTTTAAAGTCTGCAGAGCTGGACACTGCACAGAAAAAGAATTTACCTGAGACTCCAAAACCTTTTCTGTCTACATCTTTTTCCCTTTCAAGAAATCTTGAGGATGCGTCTGCATTGATGCATTACATGGGAACTGCACTGGTGAGTTCAGAGCCAGATGAAGAACAACGCAAAGAGCTTGGCCTGACACCACCCTCTACGCAAAAGGTATACTCTATGGAATAATTAGATTTTTAGCTATATGACTTGCTAATTATGGATACGAATATCCAAATTCTTGTAAAATACATTGTACTATCATAGCTAAGGCACAGACATTCTATTAATGATGCAGGGATTTACCTTCTTCATTTCTCTGGTTTCTGTGGTTTCCGTGTTGTATAAATTTGCTTATGGAAGAGGAGAGCTTGCCGTTGAAAGCTCAAAAGTAAACTAATTATGAACATGTATATGCAAGTAAATTAATTATAAATTTCAAAGTTGTATAGGCAAGTTAGTTTATTAAGTAAAAATTTCAAACATGTATATGTGTTGCTACATAATACTACTATTTCTTGGTCTGGTAGGTGATTTTCTTTCCTAATATTTTTAATATCTATTTTAATCTTGTTTATTTCAGAAAAAAAAAATATGTAAGATGTTGAGAGTTTTTTTACTTTTGTCCAAGTTGTAAGGTTGAGGTTGAGGATTCTGAGTCTTGATGACTCGTAAGTTATGTTCACTTGAATTGAATGGAGTGAGGGAAGAATGAAATGAAATTTGTACTCTTATTTGGGGAGACCGGGAAAAATGTTTAAATTTTCATTCCTTCATTTCTTTTCAAATAATTTATACTACTATACAAGGGAAAAATGTTTAAATTTTCATTCCTTCATTTCTTTTCAAATAATTTATACTACTATACAAAAGTTTTGACTCACATGTTTTGGAATAAATGCTCCATTTTTCACATCATCATTTTCCTTGCAATTTTTATCATAAAAAACTTTTTCTACCTCATATTTGTTCACTATTTTCCTCAACATCCCCTTTCTTCATAAATTTTGTTTACAATTTTTATTCCATTCCTAACTTATTCCATTCTTCCCAAGTGGACACAAGCTTAGTTCTTGAGGATTCTGATTCTTAACTCGGAAGCAAGAAATTTGTAAATGATTACGTATTTCTTTTAGAAATAAAATTTCACCTTCAATTGAAACGAGGTATGATTCGTATGAAGCAGGTAAATGTTTTTGCTGGAATTCATATTCTAGCATATATTCATTAGAAGATTGTAATTTAAAAAAAAACTGCTGTATATTACAATATCTTACGCAAAAGACAAAGTCAACTACAGAGTATAATTTTTTTATGTAAAAAGACTATAGAACCTTAAGTCATGCATTATTATGCGGTGAAGACTGGCCCAAATTTTCATCTCTAAATATTTATTTATAGCATAATCAGAAATTTTTCTTGATATGTCCATATTGATGTAAACAATATTCTGATTCTAGGAATCATCAATCACTACAGTCTACAAGCTAGTGTAGTAAAAATTTCAGTTCGATTATCACACGTTCATACAAGTGTACAACTTGTCATTGGCATAATATATGTCAATTCTGTTAAAAAAATTCCCATACACTTAACTTGTTTTACAACAGTAGCACACTAGCACTCTAGTATATGCAGCAAAATTAAACACTCCCACGCTACAATGAACATTATTAACAAGCTAGCTTTAAGGAACATTTGTGTATTACCAAGTAACAAAAGTTTGCAACCTTTAGCGATGAGTAGAAGTTTCTGACAACCTAAGATTGTTCGTGAAAGAACACCAACAGATCACAGCTTGATATACAAAAGGAAGTTGGTGTACTACTTTCTTACACTTCGTCACTGCCACTGTGATTGCCATTCTTCACTATATTAAATTTGCAAAGCGGACAGGTGGCATTGATATACAACCATTTGTCTATGCAGGCCGAGTGAAAATGATGACGGCATGGGAGTTCACGCAGCTCAGTTCCGTCCTCATAGGCACAAAGGCAGATTGAGCATTCCTATGAAAATCACATTAAAATATGAGATCTTTTTCTCTCTTGATTCCATTTAAAAGAATGTACTTGACAAGTCAAAATCGCGTACAGGATAGAGGAAAACTTAATAGAAAAAATCTGGTCGAAAAGAACGAGTCATTAAGACAATTGAACCCTTTTTTCACATGTGCAGTTTAACAGTGCTGAAAATTCGTTTCAAGGACCTAGGTGGAGGGTCTTAAATAGAGTTCTAGATGAAGAAGAAAACTTACAGCATCCTCCACGGAAAGAACACGTTCGGTAGGCATATCAGTGTTGCATTCTGTCATTGTTCCACTAAAAGCTTCTTGAACCTCCCCATTTTGCTTCTCAAAATCACCGATTCTTTGAAACTTGTATGTGGGAAGTCTTTCAATATCATCTTTACTCGCTCCTTCCTGTTGCACGCAGAAGCAGAAAGAAAAGAAAAGGTAAGTAACGACTTCCATTAAATTGCTGAAATATCAAGATAAACGAATTAATGTAACTAAATTTAACTGACCCCTAATTTATCAGCACATCCCCCTTCCCTGTTATATCGATATGGTTATCTACTTTTAGGCACGGAAAGTATTGCTTAAATTTAACAAAAGGAATATAAAATACTGAAGATAGGCTGATAGACAAAGGCTCACGAATAACGCCTCTATAGTTATCCATATCTCAGGCTATTGATATTGCAAGTAAACCCATAAATTTGTTCTCCTACGGAAGATATACAACACAAGACATCACAGTTCTTCCCGACATGGCGACATCCGGTACTTGCATCCCTGGAAAACATATGAGTAGTGCCGAGTTGTGGCCAAAGTTAACCCCGTTTAGCTTTTTGGTAATATGATGGCCAAACATTGCTTTTGTATTTCAAAAAGGTGGCTAAGTGGCCCTTAGCCACCTTTTAGTAAAATAGAAGTAATGTCTGGTCACTATATTGCAAATTTGAAATTCCGGCCACCAAAGTGCTAAAGCGCCATTATTTTGCAATTTACTCAAAACATTTTATCCTTAACCTTACATTTCTCTGAGCTGCAAAACCATGTCTCTTTCACTACATTATAGATTACACTATTGTCTTTAAAGATGGATCTGGCTGCAAAACCATGACTCATTCACTGTAGCTTGATTTTACACAGTAGCAAAGAATTACGGTAAGCATTACCTGATCTGCAACAGCATATAGAATTGCAATAATACAAGGTAGACAGCAGCAAACAGCAAGCCCAACCAAACATGCCACAGCAACACAGATAACAACAAAAAACACATCGAATGCCAAGAATGTTATACACAGCCTGGGAAAGAAACAGTAATGTAATTCAAGGCAAGAAAAAAGTCTTCAAATTGAAAATGCGTTAAGAATATGCATAACCATACCAGTAGAGCTGTGGTGAATCATGAGTCAAATTTTGGCCTCCGATAGAAATCCAATAGAATCCAACAATCCACCAAATAAAAGAAAACATTGTATTTGCGGACTCCAGATGTTTTGCGACACTGCTGTAATAATTACATATTAATAAAAGTACACAACGCAGAGGTCGTCGAAAGTTCAAACATAATATCACAGCCAACTAAGATGTAAAATTTACAAGAAATGAGCTATAAAATCTTTAAATAAAAGATATCCAATTTCATTAGTCGTCCATTCTTCTTCTGAATCAACTAAAAAACTATCAAGTCATCTGATGAAATCTTTCTTGACCAGCCAAAATCTTACATTTTATGTAGATTCTTAATCACTTACATCAAGAAGAAACATTTAAAACACAATTTGATATAGAGAGAACTAAAAACTAATTTAAAAGCCAATAGATATTCCAATCTTGAGTCGTATAACAAGTGGATGTGGCCTATCAATTTTTATTGAAGTCTCCTTAATTTGAATAAGTAGATAACGGAACATTCTTTCTATTTAGCAAACAACGGTTTTCTCATAATGAGCGTCCAACAAAAGATTGTTCTCATCAAAACTCAAAAGTGTCCTGATCCTGCACCATAATTCATATCCAGCAACTCCATAATACTAGACACTGAAACATTTCTAAAAGATGTTTCACCAACAAAGACATTAATATACGCATCACGGAATTCTAATTCTAAATACCGAAATTTCAAAAGCAACAAATTCCTACTATAACAATCAACATTACTTCTAATCACACGGATTAAAATAAATTCACTAAAGAAACACGAAAATAAAACAATACCTAGTATCATCATCAAACTGATTACTCTGCGAAACATAGTCTCCGTCACTTTCGGAACTCGAATTCGAGTTACGTCCACTCCAAACTCCACCACCACTCTCCACAACCTCCGAATTCAAACTCTCCCCTTCGGAAACCCTAACCTGATCACACCTCCTCTTATACTCCAAACACACACAAACCATATGTATCACACACTGCACCGCATATCCAACAATCCACAGCCTCAACGGCACCTCAGGAGCCTCGTTCCAGCTCATAATCATAACGCAAGTCGACACTGCGACAAACGCCAAGTTCCAAATCAGATCGAGAATCACCACCGGCTTCGAGTACGCCCAATCGTTCTGGCGCTCTTCGATCTGTTCCGTCGCCGATTCGCGGACGCGCATCGACGGCTCGCGCATCAGGCGACGACTGCTGGCGCGGCGGAGGAAGCGAGCGGCGGTGTTGAGACTGGGAGCGCGGCGAGTGAAGCGGTGGCCGGAGATGGCGTTGGAGAGTAACGGAGCCTCGGTTGACGTTGCCGGCGGCATCATCGCCGATTAGTTATGTGATGAGACTTTTTGGGGGAAGAATAGAAGAAATTGTAAATAGAATGGAATGGAATGTTCAAGTGAGCTGGAAATCGTAAATGGATAAAATGTACAGCATTTACTTTTTATTTAAAGTTATTACTATTTCTTAAATCTTTGTAATTTTTTGAAATACAACGTGGCCTGTACGAAATTCGCACACTATTTTGTAACGCATAAAAAAAAGATTTTTATTCGATTTTTTTTAAAAAACGATATTTCAGACAGAATTTACAAAGTGTAATTTTAACATTATATTAAAGCATTTCCAACGGTATTAATTAAATTAGTTGGCTAAAATAATATAAAATGTAAAATTTACTCTTAGAGGCCTTTAGACGTTCGACAAATATAGTCAACATCACGAAATTGACTACATATTTAGACAACAAAAATATGTGGTTGGAGAATTTTTTTCTTTTGCATATTCTCTTTAATTTTTTTTATGATATCTTTTATTCAAATTTACCTAGATTTTAAAGGGTTGGCCTTAAGGGTCGGGTTGGATTGGGGGTTGAGAAGGGTTGGGTTGGATTCAAATTTAAAAATTTATTTCTGAGAAAAATTTAAAAGGATAATGTTTAATTTTGGATTTAATATGTAATTTTATGTTAATTCTTTCGTAAACTATCAAACCCAACACTTCAATTTTTAAAATTTTCTCAAAAATCAATTTTAAAATTTGAACCCGACCCTTCTCAACCCTCAATCCAAACGGACCCTAAAAGTATATATCATCACAGCCACTTGTAAGTCGGTAAGGTAAAAACTCCACATTGCATACACTTCCAACAACTCCTATCTCGGTCACCTAACGGCATGTCAAGAATTTCTTAATTCATTTTTAAATATGATATAAAATATTAATTTTTAATAATTTAATATATATTCATTTTTAATAATATATTTTACACTCATTTCTTATTAATTTATATTATTAAAAGTAAATTTAATTCATAAAAAATAAAAATAAAAAAGTATCTTATGACTTTAGTTTAAAAAATTAGTTAGAAATACATATGAGCTATTATAATTGAAGACAGAAATTACATTTGTAATAAGTTCAGAAGTGACTAAACAAATCTATAATATATACTATTATATAAAAGCCGAAACATTAAAAGTTTGGTTGGTCGGCATGGTACTTGTTAATTTTACTTATTTACCCTTACTTAATTACAGATAAAATCTATCATGCTAACTAATCAATTTATATATTTTATATTTTATCTAACAAAATCTCTCCCTTACTAATCAATTACCTTTTTCAAGTTAAATATATTACATTTTCAATTTTTCAATAACTAAATAATTTCATTTTTTATATTTTTTATATTTTGTCTAACTAAAATTTTTCCTTTACTAATCAATTTCCTTTTTCAGGTTAAACATATTACCTTTTCTATTTTTCAATAACTAAGTAATTTTCTTTTCAGGTAAAATATATAAAAACCGAAATATTAAAAGTTTGGTTAGTTGATTTTACTTATTATCCTTAATTAAAGATAATTCCATCTTATTAACTAATCAATTTACATCTTTTATATTTTAACTAACTAAAATTTTTCTTTATTAATCGATTTCCTTTTTAAGATTAAACATATTACTTTTTTTATTTTTCAATAAGTAAGTAATTTCATTATCAAATAAAACAAAATATTTTTTATATTTTATCTAATTAGAAACATATTATAATTACTATTAACTAATCAATTAACTTTTTCAGTCAAAACACGTTACATTTTCTGTTTTTCCTAACTAAAATATCTCTTTTCCCAATTATATCACGGGTTACCTTTTTCAGCCAAAACACATTAACTTTTTTGTTTTCTATAACTAAAACCTCTATTTTTTAATTATATCACGGACAATTCTATTTAATAAATATAAAATAATAATATTATAATGTTTATAATTAACCGATTACCTTTTCAGCTAAAACGTATCATCTTTTTTTTTCTAATTAAATTATTTTTTTTATAGAAATATCACGGATAACATTAATTTCTCATTTTCTAAAAATACTATGAACAATTTTATTTATTAAAATAACAATTAAATTATAATTATTATAAACTAATCAATTACCTTTTTCACCTGAAGCATGTGACCTTTTCAAGTTTCACGTTACCTTTTCTATTTTCTCAAACTAAAATCGCTCTTTTTCTAATTATATCACGGACAGTTCTATTTAATAAAATAAATAAAATATTATAATATTAATAATTAATCAATTACCTTTTCAGCTAAAATGTATCATCTTTTCTATGTTTTCTAACTAAAAACCCTCTTTTTCAAGAAATATCACGAGTAACATTAATTTCTCTTTTTCTAAAAACATTATGAGCAATTTTATTTAGTTAAATTATAATTATTATACACTAATCAATTGCCTTTTTCACCTAAAACATGTTAACTTTTTAATTTTCTTTAACTAATACCTCTTTTTTCCAATTATATCACGGCCATTATATTTAATAAAATAATAATTTTATAATTACTAATAATTAATCGATTACCTTTTTCAACTAAAACCTATCACCTTTTCTATATTTTCTAATTGAAATCCCTCTTTTTTTAGAAATATCACGGATAACATTTATATAATTATGTTCATCATTTCATTTAAAAATTTAAGTCTTCAAAATTTATGTTTTAAAAAATTAATTCAAATTAATGAAAAAATTCATTTAGTATTTAAAAAAAATCGTACATCACACGAATTTTAAGATAATTGTATTTAAAAATCAAGATAAAAGTCTCTTGGAGATGCTCTAACTATTCTAGTGTCAGCAGGTCAACAATAGCTTAACGATACGAATTACTGTAACTAAATTAATTAGCACCAAGAAGAGCAACTCCGAAAAAAGAAAGAAATAGCACAAAGAAAATAGTAAAAGCATGCAAGTATAGAAAAGGTGCAAGTGCACGTTACTAATTTGGAAAGCCCAGTAACGGGAGCCTAAATTAGAGTGTGGACCAAACGCATGCAGCTCTCAATTTCAAGAGCGGGCCAAGCCTTTGGGCCGTACAGTTGATAGGTGGACACAACTTACTCCACGTTGATGATGATTTTGGTGACAATTCATATTTAACAGTTTCTGTAATGGATTCGTAGCGCACGGAACTGAATTTTCTACAATCAAGATGTGCAACGTTCAAGAGTTTTGGACCACGCTACCAAAACACATTGTAACGCACAAGGATTGTTAGCCGAATCAGTCAGTTATTGTAGTCGGATGGATTTCATCTCCTTTAACAAAAATTAAATACAAGTTTTTTATTAAAATAATTTGATTAAAAATTGGATGAGATGGGGCTAATAAATCAAAATAGTCAAAAATTGAAAAATAGTTCTTTTAAAAAAATAAAAATCTTTCCTAAAGAGGAAGATTTTTTTAGGGAAATCCAACTTTTAAACAAGAAAAACGAAAGAAAATAGAGGGATGGGGCTTTCCAACGGTGAAAATCCGGTGGAAGCCCCGACTGAATCAAGAAGAAGGGAAGAAAAGGGGTGGCGGCTAGATAAGGAAGAGAGAGAGGCTAGAGAGAGTGTGGACTTTTTTAGAGAAATACTTCCGGAACTGAATTTTCTACAATCAAGATGTGCAACGTTCAAGAGTTTTGGACCACGCTACCAAAACACATTGCAACGCACAAGGATTGTTAGCAGTTTAGGTGCAACCATTATTCTAAAAATCAGTCAGTTATTGTAGTCGGATGGATTTCATCTCCTTTAACAAAAATTAAATACAAGTTTTTTATTAAATTAATTTGATTAAAAATTGGATGAGATGGGGCTAATAAATCAAAATAGTCAAAAATTGAAAAATAGTTCTTTTAAAAAAATAAAAATCTTTCCTAAAGAGGAAGATTTTTTTAGGGAAATCCAACTTTTAAACAAGAAAAACGAAAGAAAATAGAGGGATGGGGCTTTCCACCGGTGAAAATCCGGTGGAAGCCCCGACTGAATCAAGAAGAAGGGAAGAAAAGGGGTGGCACCTAGATAAGGAAGAGAGAGAGGCTAGAGAGAGTGTGGACTTTTTTAGAGAAATACTTCCGGAACTGAATTTTCTACAATCAAGATGTGCAACGTTCAAGAGTTTTGGACCACGCTACCAAAACACATTGCAACGCACAAGGATTGTTAGCAGTTTAGGTGCAACCATTATTCTAAAAATCAGTCAGTTATTGTAGTCGGATGGATTTCATCTCCTTTAACAAAAATTAAATACAAGTTTTTTATTAAAATAATTTGATTAAAAATTGGATGAGATGGGGCTAATAAATCAAAATAGTCAAAAATTGAAAAATAGTTCTTTTAAAAAAATAAAAATCTTTTCTAAAAAGGAAGATTTTTTTAGGGAAATCCAACTTTTAAACAAGAAAAACGAAAGAAAATAGAGGGATGGGGCTTTCCACCGGTGAAAATCCGGTGGAAGCCCCGACTGAATCAAGAAGAAGGGAAGAAAAGGGGTGGCGGCTAGATAAGGAAGAGAGAGAGGCTAGAGAGAGTGTGGACTTTTTTAGAGAAATACTTTCGGAACTGAATTTTCTACAATCAAGATGTGCAACGTTCAAGAGTTTTGGACCACGCTACCAAAACACATTGCAACGCATAAGGATTGTTAGCAGTTTAGGTGCAACCATTATTCTAAAAATCAGTCAGTTATTGTAGTCGGATGGATTTCATCTCCTTTAACAAAAATTAAATACAAGTTTTTTATTAAAATAATTTGATTAAAAATTGGATGAGATGGGGCTAATAAATCAAAATAGTCAAAAATTGAAAAATAGTTCTTTTAAAAAAATATAAATCTTTTCTAAAAAGGAAGATTTTTTAGGGAAATCCAACTTTTAAACAAGAAAAACGAAAGAAAATAGAGGGATGGGGCTTTCCACCGGTGAAAATCCGGTGGAAGCCCCGACTGAATCAAGAAGAAGGGAAGAAAAGGGGTGGCGGCTAGATAAGGAAGAGAGAGAGGCTAGAGAGAGTGTGGACTTTTTTAGAGAAATACTTCCGGAACTGAATTTTCTACAATCAAGATGTGCAACGTTCAAGAGTTTTGGACCACGCTACCAAAACACATTGCAACGCACAAGGATTGTTAGCAGTTTAGCTGCAACCATTATTCTAAAAATCAGTCAGTTATTGTAGTCGGATGGATTTCATCTCCTTTAACAAAAATTAAATACAAGTTTTTTATTAAAATAATTTGATTAAAAATTGGATGAGATGGGGCTAATAAATCAAAATAGTCAAAAATTGAAAAATAGTTCTTTTAAAAAAATAAAAATCTTTTCTAAAAAGGAAGATTTTTTAGGGAAATCCAACTTTTAAACAAGAAAAACGAAAGAAAATAGAGGGATGGGGCTTTCCACCGGTGAAAATCCGGTGGAAGCCCCGACTGAATCAAGAAGAAGGGAAGAAAAGGGGTGGCGGCTAGATAAGGAAGAGAGAGAGGCTAGAGAGAGTGTGGACTTTTTTAGAGAAATACTTCCGGAACTGAATTTTCTACAATCAAGATGTGCAACGTTCAAGAGTTTTGGACCACGCTACCAAAACACATTGCAACGCACAAGGATTGTTAGCAGTTTAGCTGCAACCATTATTCTAAAAATCAGTCAGTTATTGTAGTCGGATGGATTTCATCTCCTTTAACAAAAATTAAATACAAGTTTTTTATTAAAATAATTTGATTAAAAATTGGATGAGATGGGGCTAATAAATCAAAATAGTCAAAAATTGAAAAATAGTTCTTTTAAAAAAATAAAAATCTTTTCTAAAAAGGAAGATTTTTTAGGAAAATCCAACTTTTAAACAAGAAAAACGAAAGAAAATAGAGGGATGGGGCTTTCCACCGGCGAAAATCCGGTGGAAGCCCCGACTGAATCAAGAAGAAGGGAAGAAAAGGGGTGGCGACTAGATAAGGAAGAGAGAGAGGCTAGAGAGAGTGTGGACTTTTTTAGAGAAATACTTCCGGAACTGAATTTTCTACAATCAAGATGTGCAACGTTCAAGAGTTTTGGACCACGCTACCAAAACACATTGCAACGCACAAGGATTGTTAGCAGTTTAGCTGCAACCATTATTCTAAAAATTAGTCAGTTATTGTAGTCGGATGGATTTCATCTCCTTTAACAAAAATTAAATACAAGTTTTTTATTAAAATAATTTGATTAAAAATTGGATGAGATGGGGCTAATAAATCAAAATAATCAAAAATTGAAATTAATTGGTCAAAATTGAAAATATAGTTCTTTTAAAAATTATAAAAATAATAAATCGTGTGTTAAATGATACTATATGAGTATAAGCTAATTTATTAACTAAATCATTTACTAACTCCTAATTTACTATTTTTTTTCTTTCAAATTGAATTACTCTTTTATTTCATATCAAGTATAAACTAGAGATGCTACTTTTTTTTTTGTAACTTTTAATGATTGAATACCAATATTAGACTAATGATATATGATATTTGTTCGTAAATTATTTTGTAATTTGATGATGTTTAAATAAAATTATATATTATTTGTTAAATCAAAATGCTTCCGATTAATATTTCAATTTATTAATTCTAAAGTGAATTGCATTCTGTGTACCTTAACTATTGCCTTCTTGCACTTTGTGTATACGTGGTTTGATATCTAGCAGGAAGCATGCTACACTTCAAAGATTCTAGCAAAGTGTGTATCACCGTTAGTTGATATTTAACTCTGTTAGCTTCTGTAGTGTAAGCAAGGGTATTTCAGTATTTTCATCCCCTGTAATAGTGGAAGGCTTAGGCGGCAAAATAAAACACACACAAGGCTTAGGCGGTAAAATAAAAAACACACACACTTTATCATAAACACAGAGCCAGTCTTAAAACTTAGAATTCTATTTAATGTTCCTCTCTTAAATACCTCTCTAAAATACCAAATCTTTGTCCGAATGACTTGGAAATTGCTTGATGTTTTTATTGAAGATGATCAGGGCCCAATTTACACAAGTAAATAATGTTCCTCTCTTATATTTTCATTCTTTTTACTACACTTTTTGAATGAATAAATAGCTTGGTAGATGATATATTGGAATATTATTGATAAATATTGGTTATTTATTCATGGGTATGCTTATATGATTATGGGCATTGATTATCTGTAAGGAATCTAATGTGTTTGTATGTATATTGGATTATGTAGGTAGGACTGATTTGTTTACAATCAAACTACATGGTGGAGGCCATTTTGATGCAACCTCTGGTGAGTATGTTGGTGGAGGGGTTAGGTATGTGGATTATTGTGATGTTGATGAACTTTCAATTGTAGAACTTGATACAATGCTAGAACAGGCTTTTGGTTCTCTAGGTTACACTGAAATCTCTTATAAATTGCCACATATTGAAGGTGTTTGTACTAAGCTAGATAAAGATGTTGATGTATTAGCCATGGGTAGTAAGATTGGTTCTAATAGGTTGTTGTATGTCTATGCTGTAACTCTGCACCTAGGAGAGGCCCAACAAACCCAAGATTACTGTCCCTCACAGATGATATTTAATTATGATTATTTTGATAGCATGGATCCAATTGAAAGAGAAGAAGTAGAAAGGGTGTTATTAATGGAAAATTTGCCAGTGGATGGTCATGTAGATGATGTTGTAAATGAGGATGTGGAGGATGAAAATGTTAATGATCATGAAGAAGTAGACTATGGTGAAGAAGGTAGCTTTCATGATGATAGTTCAAATGTGGATAGTACAGATGATGAGGTGTGTGAAGTTAGGGAGAAAAGAAAGAATGTGAAACAAAATAAACAAGATGGTGCTAATAGGGAAGATCATTTCAATGAAGAACTTGTATCTGATATTAGTGACAACGACTATAATAGTGATGAGGAAAGAATGGCTGCCAATAGTAGTGATGATGAGTGTGTATCTTATCCTGTTTTCAATGAGAGGACAGATATGAAAGATCCAAAGTTTCAGCTAGGAATGATGTTCTCCAGTGCAAGGTCCTTTAGAGGAGCAGTGCAAAAACAAGCCATAGTGAATAGAAAAGCAGTGGTTCAATGTAGAAATTATGGTAAAAGGGTTAAGTATGTTTGTAAGGGAGAAGGATGTAAGTGGAAGATTTATGCCTCTATAATGCAGGACACTAAAACATATCAGGTGAAGACATATAATAGCACTCATATATGCCCACCAGTATTTAAACAGAAATTTATGACTTCCGCTTGGATTGCAGAATACTATGAAAATGAGATTAGAATGAACCCCACTTGGCCACTTGGAGCATTTCATAAAAAGGTGGTAAATGACTGGTCATGTGAAGTTAGCATTTATGCAGTTGGTAGAGCCAAGAAAAAAGCATTAACAGTCATAAAGGGCAATCATGTTGCACAATATGCAAAATTATGGGATTATGTTTATGCTGTTAAAAAAGCCATGCCAGATAGCACAATTGATGTTGAGTTAGATGAACCTGAAAGTGGACTTGAAGGTAGGAGATTCAAAAGAATATATGTATGCCTAGGTCCTTTGAAGAAAGGTTTTACAAAAGGATGCAAGCCTTTAATAGGGCTGGATGGATGTCACTTAAAAGGCCCATTTGGTGGCCAACTTTTAAGTGCAGTAGGGTGTGATTCTAATGATGGAATGTACCCTATTGCTTGGGCTGTGGTTGAGGCTGAAAACAGTGACACTTGGAATTGGTTTCTAAACTTGTTGTCTATTGATGTTAAAATCATCAATTCTGGTGGTTGGACCTTTATTTCAGATAGACAAAAGGTTAGTATTAAATACTTGTAGTACTTATTTCCATTTGTTTATAAAAGTTACCAGGATTCAATTCATACTAATCACTCATGTTTTGGTATATACAGGTATTAATCAATGCTCTTACAAATGTAGTACCTAATGCAGAGCATAGGTTTTGTGTAATGCACTTGTATAGGAATATGTACACAAACCACAAAGGAATTGGATGTAGAGCTTTATTGTGGCTTGCAGCTAGATCTACCACACAGTACATGTTCAACAAATACATGTCAGAGCTGGAAAAGGTACTTGTATTGCTTATGCTTATTACTTTGTGCTTGATTAGTTATCATCTTACTACTTGACTAATGCTTTTATTTCTTAGTTGTCAAAAAAATGTTATGAGTGGTTGAAGGAGAAGCCTATCTCACAGTGGTCAAGAGCTGGTTTTAGGACTACATGTCTATGTGATATGTTTGTTAATAACCACTGTGAGGTGTATAATAACAGCATAAGGGAGTACAGAGACCTTCCTATTATTGGACTACTAATGGGCTTGCATAAGAGTGCAATGAGGAGAATTCAAACTAGAAGAGATAAGATGGCCAGAAGTTATTCAGGCAATCCTATATGTCCAAATGCCATGAGGAAAGTTAATAAGTAAGTCCGTTATATAGATGCATTATGTCTATACTGCATGAATTTATTTTGTTGTAATAGGATATTAATTTTATGTTTGGTCAGGGCAATGAGTTTAAGCCATGGTTGTGTGGTGCAATGGTCTGGAAAAAGCAAATATCTAGTTACAATGACAGATGGGGGTCATGAAATTGTTGTTGATCTCGATGCTAAGACTTGTGCATGAAGGAAATTTGACCTTAATGGACTTCCATGTTACCATGCTTGTGCTTGTATCCATTGGAAGAATTTACCCCTTGTTAACTACATTCATCCAACATATAGCAAGGATATGTATTTAGCCACTTATGATCACACTTTAGAACCCATTAGTAGTGGGCAATACTGGGAACAAACCGGACTTCCTTCCCCACTTCCACCACTGATCAAGGTCCAACCTGGAAGGCCAAAAAAAAAAAGGAACATGAAAAATGATGTGCCAATTGATCCAACTAAACTGAGAAGGCAAAACACTAATATCTATTGTAGTTACTGTACTGTAAAAGGGCACAATGCAAGAACATGCACTGCTAAGGTATTAATTTATAATTTTTTACATTTTATACATTCATGTCACTAATTTTTGTATCTTACAATATTTGTGTTGTTTATATTTTACTAGAGAGTAGATAAGGCTAATGGTACTATCAAGGCACTTCAAAAAAGAGGTGGCAAGAGAGTGTCATCTAAAGGGAACAAAGAAGGTGGTAAGGGAATGTCATCTAAAGTGAAGAAGGTCAAGACCAACAAAGATAACACAGCAAGGCCAACTGCAGAACCTATGAACCCAATGGCACAAGTACTTTTGCCAGAGTTTGAAGCTGAAGGACATGGTGGCATTTTTGGTTCATACTCACAGCCTTCTAGGATGGAGAACACACCTCTAGGCATTCAACCACAGAGGTTCTTGATGAAGGGTAATCATGTGACTACTTTGAAACAAATAGAGGCAGAAGCAAATGCAAGAAAGGCTAAACTGACACAAAGGCCTCAATGGAAGTAATTATTATGGAAAATGATGCAGCAAAAACTGATTAATTTTTTGGTATAGTCCACCTATGTAATGGTGGTGTTTTTGGTATAGTGCACCTGCTATGGTACTTTTGGTACAACTTATTACAAATGCTGAAGTTTTATTTTGATAAAATTTGGTGTACTAATTTTATTTGAACAATTGATGTAATCAGTTTCTTTTGCATAATTTAAATGAATGGCAGACTAATTTTTTGGACTGCAAAGGTTTGTTCGATAAGTCTCTTATGAGGGCTGCTGTAGGTTATGTGATGAGAAATAGTTAATCTTTTATGGATTGAAGTAGACACCAATTGCCCCTACAATCTAACAGAGTTAAGTATCAACTAACGGTGATACACACTTTGCTAGAATTTTTGAAGTGTAGCATGCTTCCTGCTAGATATCAAACCACATATACACAAAGTGCAAGAAGGCCATAGTTAAGGTACACAGAATGCAATTCACTCTTAATTCTACGGACAGATTTTTTGGGTGCTAAGATCCAAAATCCCCAGCATGCTGCCACAAAAGGATGGTCCCCTATGCATTTCAGTCTTTCCAAATGGAAAAAAGTACCCGCTAATCCGCTATCATAGTGAACTTTTCCTTTTGATTATAAAGAACTTCTCCCTGTAATTGTTAGCTCGTTCTTGACAGATCCGATTGGGTGTTCATAATCTGTAGTAAAAGGATTCAAACATTTGCCTTGAATGAAGCTTGTGGTGTGTCCTTCGGTCCGTTCAAGTGGTGAATGGGATATTTCTGAAGCCTCAAAATTGACTATCATGGCCATAAGAATGACTCGAAAGATGCTCTTTATTAGAATCGATACTACACTTTACTTAATCGAGTCAATCCCATTCATTAAAGAAGAGAAGCTTGTATTGGAGTGCGTTGTTCAATGACTAGTAGAGACCTCTCATCTGAGACGGAATTCGCCTTAGCCAACGTTTCCCCCATTATTTTCTATAAAGATCCCAGCTAGTGGTTCCGTGTTAACGGTTTGTTAGTTTAGATTTAGTTCATCTTTTTGACAATTCAATATCCAGTTCTGGAGAACTGCCTACTCCCACCTCGAATGAGAAAGAATCTAAGGCTTAAAGTTTATTACTTTAGATTATATATATTTTGACTGCTTTCCGTGAGAAAATGAGGGGAAATGGTGTGGCGGGTCCCTTCCACCAGGTTACTTCACTGACTAAAATTCATTAAAAAAAGTACAAACAAAATGGGGACAACATAAGTGAACGAATGTGTTTAAGCCGTCTGTGAAGTAAACAGTTCAATCCGATTTTCTAAGTAGGAAACTTGTTGGACTTACCAGAATCATATATTTATCTTGACACCCCTTCACTTGAAGATCCATTATTTGGGTTAAAGATTGAATCGCTAGGTTTTTCGTGTCTTTGTGGCCTAGCGTCCAGTTGGTCCGATTTTCTAGGTGGGGATCTCGTCCATTTTTGGGCACATCATAACACTAAATTTCAATAAATGAAAATATTAGGGGTATGAGGGACTCGAATCTGAGACTTCCCACAACAGAGCTCTAGTACCATATTAAGTTACCATATCTCCTTAAATCTCAAAGTGTTAAAAGTTGGGATTACCAAAATCATATATTTATCTTAACACCCAATCAAACATATGATTTTAAACATCGATTACCAAATATTTACCAATTTTTTTTACTAAATGACATGTTATGATATTTGACAAATTCTGATTTGTACGCGTATATAAATGTACGCGGAATCCCATTTTAGTATCAGAAAGTTACCAGTTACATGTATGACGGAAATATTTGATTTATTTTTTTTTGGAATTTTTATCTTTTTTCGAAAAGAAACTATAGAAGTATATGTTGAGTAAATCGCATGTTATGTTCCATAAAATTGTTCAAGTAATTTAGAGCTTTTTTATTCGATTCATATTAGAGATTTGATGTTGTTAATTGTTAATTTGTCCATCTATCGTTTAATTTTAGTGTATCAGCTAGTGTATTGCCGGTTTTGTTTCGTGCTTCTTGAACCATTCTATCTGTTCTTCCGCCAGTCCCCCGCCTCTCCGTTCTTCTCCACCTACATCCAGCAGTTCAAGCTCCTCAGCTACCTTCCCTCTCGCACTAATCTCCGTCCGTCCGTCAAAATCGACGTCTGCAACTTCATCATCGCCATCGCAAACTCGTAAACCACAAGCAAAACACCTCAATTCAATAACGACCGGCTCCGAATCGGTAACTTCAAGCACCTGTGTGTCATTCGTCCTCCCACCTCTCTTCATTCTCCTTCGCCAATCACCATCTAACAATCGTCCCCCCCCCCAACCCAACCCCTCCACTTCGTCCCTTCTCCCACCTACTACCGCCCAACCCTTCTCGCAATTCGCCGTTCTTCTCTCCGCCCCGTCGCCTCCCTCCACCTCAATTCCGAGCCTCCTCCCTTCTCACCATCTTCTTCACCCCTTTCTCACCCCTCTTTGTTTTCTAGCCCCCTTCTCACGTACCCTGTTCTCACCTTCGAACCAACCTTTCATCTCTACCCGTGATTCGCACTCCTAGCCGCCCCCTAACCTCCCCTGTTTTTCCCTCAACCCCTCTGTTTATCTGGCTTCCTGTTTGTCTTTCTTTTTCTTGCAGCATCTATATTATTGGTATTATAGCGTATTTAATTTTTTGTCTTATTATCAACATATTATTATTTTTATTTTTATTATTAGATTAGTATTCTTGTCTTTCGTAGAAATTGGGATCTTATTTTATTGTATTTTCATTTTTATTTTTATTTCAGTTTTATTTTTATTGCTATTATAATTTTTATTTTTGTATATTATTTCATTTTAAACTCTATTTTTGACGATGTCGCGTAGTTTACGTGTTGGCAGTTTGAATGTAGGTACTCTAACTGGCAAATTTTTGGAGCTAGTGGACGTGCTGAAGAAGCGGAGAGTGGATGTGGCGTGTATTCAAGAGACTAGGTGGAAGGGGGCGCACTCCAGAGAAGCGAACGGGTATAAGTTGTGGTACTCAGGTCTTGCCAATTCGAGGAACGGAGTGGGTATTCTGTTGGCGAAGGATCTAAAAGACAACGTCGTGGAAGTGAAGAGAAGCAGCGACAGGATCATGTCCGTTAGGGTCGTGGTTGGGGAGAAGGTGGTGAACGTGGTGTGTGCGTATGCCCCTCAAGCCGGTTTGGGCGATTCAGAGAAGGAGGCTTTCTGGGTCTGTTTAGATGAGTTGGTCGGAAATATTCCTGATGACCAATTTTTAGTGATGGGTGGCGATTTCAATGGTCACATTGGTGAGAGGGCAGATGGCTATCCCAGCGCTCATAGGGGTTTTGGCTTCGGGTCCAGGAATGCCGGTGGGTCCGCGTTGTTGGAGTTTGCTACTACCCAGGAGTTGGTAATTGTGAATTCTATTTTTCAGAAGAGGGCTGAGCACCTCATCACCTTTAGTAGTGGGGGGCACAACACTCAAATCGATTACCTACTTTTGCGCAGTCGGGATGCTAGGGCGTGCGTGGATTGCAAGGTGTTCCGGAGTGAGGCGTGTGCATCTCAGCACCGGCTGCTGGCCATGGACCTAGTCATGGGGGGTCGAGTTGTCCGCAGGTCGAGAGAGTTCAGACCTAGAATTCTTTGGAAGGACTTGAAGGGCGAGAAGGCGGCCGAATTCAGGGAGTCTCTGGCCAACGAAGGTTGTTTTGCGCGTGGTGGAGATGCCAACAGTAGGTGGACCAATGTGGCGAAGGCTATTCGGTGTGTGGGCGAGAAGGTGGTGGGGGTTTCCTCAGGAAGGTTCAGTGGTCATAAGGAGTCGTGATGGTGGAACGAGGAGGTTCAAAAGAAAGTTAAGGCTAAACTTGCGCTCTTTAAAGAGCTTTTGTTCATGTGTGCAGGGGCGGAGAGGAGTCTGAAGATGGAAACGTACAAGGTGGCGAGACGTGAGGCAAAAAAGGCCGTGACGAAAGCCAAAGAGGAAGCCTTTGAGGGGATGTACAAGCGCCTAGATACAAAGGAAGGAGCAAATGATATCTTTAAACTAGCTAAAGCTAGGGAGAGAGGGCGGCGCGACCTGGGTTCTGTTAAGTTTGTTAAGGACGATTCAGGCCAGGTGTTATTGAAGGAAGAGGCTATCAAGGAGAGGTGGTGTTCGTATTTCCATAATCTTTTCAATGAGGCCAGGAGGAGTGGTACTAGTGTGGAGCAAGAGATCCCTCCTACGTCGGTGCTTTCTATCGGTTCTTGTGAGCGTATCAGCAAGGAGGAAGTCAAGGGTGCCCTTCTTAAGATGGCCAGAGGGAAGGCGGTTGGCCCGGATCAGATCCCAATCGAGGCGTGACTTTGTCTAGGTGAGGTTGGCGTTCAATGGCTAACAGATTTGTTCAATGATCTCCTCTTGGGTGCTAAGATGCCAACTGAATGGAGACGTAGTATCGTGGTCCCTTTTTTCAAGAACAAAGGCGATGCCCAGAGTTGTAGTAACTACCGGGGTATTAAATTACTCAGTCATACTATGAAACTTTGGGAGAGAGTGGTTGAATGTCGGATTAGAAGAGAAGTTGAAATCTCAGAGAATCAATTTGGTTTTATGCCGGGGAGATCGACGACCGAGGCCATCCATCTCGTCAGACGCCTTATAGAGAAGTTCAGGGAGCGACGCAAAGACCTTCATATGGTGTTCATTGATCTTGAGAAGGCCTATGATAGCATCCCTCGTGAAGCTATTTGGAAGAGCCTTGAAGAGAGGAGAGTGACGTCGTCGTACGTTAGGGCGATTCAAGACATGTACTCCCAAGCTAGTTCTTGCGTCCGGACCCCAGTGGGTGACTCCCGTTTTTTCCCTGTTGAGATAGGGCTACATTAGGGGTCGGCCCTAAGTCCTCTTCTTTTCGCCCTTATCCTTGATGTCATGTCGCGAGGGATCCAAGATACCGTCCCTTGGTGCATGCTCTTCGCTGATAATATCGTGTTAGTGGAGGAGTCGAGGGGGGAGGTAAACGAGAAGCTGGAACTATGGAGATCTACTTTGGAGTCCCAAGGCCTACGTATGAGCCGATCTAAAACCGAGTATCTATGGTGTAACTTCAGTGGTGAGGAGATCGAGGGAGGAGTGGAGGTTAAGATCCAAGATCAGATCGTACCTAGTACGGATAAGTTCAAGTATCTAGGTTCGATCATCAAGAAGGAAGGTGAGGTTGAAGACGATGTCAAACATCGTATCAAGGCTGGGTGGTTAAGGTGGAGGGCAGCGTCAGGGGTGATGTGCGACAAGAAGGTCCCTTTAAAGTTGAAAGGGAAATTCTATAGAGCGGCAATCCGGCCTGCGATGCTTTATGGTTCTGAGTGTTGGATGGCTAAGAAGACCCTCGAAAGAAAACTGGAAGCTGCTGAAATGAGGATGTTGCGGTGGTCGTGTGGACACACGATGTTAGATAGAATCCCGAATGGGGTGTTTAGGAGCGAGCTGGAAGTGGCGCCTCTTTCTGCGAAAGTCAGGGAAGGGAGGTTGAGATGGTTCGGCCACGTCCGTAGGAGGTTAGCTCAAGCCCCAGTAAGGAGGGTCGAGAGTCTTTCGGTGGTTGGGGTGAGGAGGAGAGGCAGGCCGAGAAGGTCGTGGGAAGAGCAGCTTAGGATGGATCTGAAGGCCTTGAACATGATGAGGCCATGACAGCTGACAGGTGCTCTTGGAGGCGGCATATCAGAGTGGTGGATTCTCTTTTAGGGAGCGGCTCGGTTGTGGAGAGCCTCAGAGTTGGGTTGTCTCGGTTAGCTTTGTCTTAGAAGTTCAGCTTTGTTTTGGCATTTTACGTTTTTATTGTCTTCTGTTTGCCGGTTTTGCAGTTGTAGGGAGATTGGACCGGTCTTTTTTCTGTGTGAGGTTAACTGGGTATGTGTGACTCGGTTCGTTTGGTCTGTTGTCGTTTTCTTGTGGTTTATTATGCAGGGGCCCGTCCGGAGCTATTCTCACAAGCTGGTAGAGCGGAGCGCAGCAGGACCTTAGTAACATTTTTCCAAGCAGGCGGGTAGGTCCCATGTGGAGAACGCCATGGGCTCAGGTATTGCTTTGAACATTTTCGTAACATTTTCATTCTTGTGTATATAGCACCCACAGTATCTGTCGCGCACGTTGCCGAGGGTCTTCACGGAAACAGCCTCCCTGCCATAAAAAGCGGGGGCATGGTCTGCGTACAACTTACCCTCCCCAGACCCTGCTCTGAGCAGGATATACTGGGTATGTTTGGTTTGGTTTGGTTTGGCTTTTCAATATGAAATGTATTAGGTTACACCAAGTACAATATTCCTTCCATATCATCTATTAATTTATGTTTGGGGTGGGTACAAATATTTAAAAAATTCATAAATTAGTAGGAAAAAAAAGAAGAAAAATCAGCAAATGATGAGATTAATCAATATTTAATATCTAACTTGAGTACGTTGCAGTAGGGTAGTTACTTTTTATATTATATAATTATGTTAACTTTAAAAGTTTAAAAAATATAAAAAATTGGGAAAAGCATTCAAAAACTGAAATATAGAGAAACATTTGGCACTTGGATAACTGTAGTATGAAGCAAAACTTTGCTAAGATACCCATGCATTTTTGGTTGGATAAATGTACGAGTATTGTTAGGTATCTCAAATTTGTTGCCAAAACTTTTACTATGTATCATGATACATGTTACATTTTAATTTATGATTCATATGTATGCACGTAAGATCCCATTTTATGGTTGGAAAACTTACCAATCATAGCCCTGATACAAAAGTATTTGAAAAAAAATTTGGAATTTTTTTTGGTCATCTAGCATTTTCCTAAATGAATAAATGTGTATTTAGTTGTGTATTGAAATTAGATGTGACTATGATCATTTATATCATGTTGTTAATGGGTTAAATGACTCAACTGACTTCAATTGGATCATTCAATTAATTTTTTTTTAAGCAAATACATAACTGATAAAAACTTTCGATCAGGTCATTGGGATTTACGGACATTAAAAAAAGATGTAAAGAAAACTCCTCATATTGACATGACTAGCTTTTATCCGATTGGCTAGCTTTCAATCAAGTCACATAACTAATCAGTTAATGTGACCTGATTAAAAGTTTTTAGAGTTGGATGATTCAATTGAAAATTTTCAGTCAATTGAGTGACCTAAGCTATTTAACCACATTATTATTATTATTATTATTATTATTATTATTATTATTATTATTATTATTATTATTATTATTATTAACAATAAAATGCTTATTAGCTTACAAATGAATATCTATTTTTAATAATTTTCGGGAATAAACAATGATCGAACCCATAATTTAGATCGACAAAGGATATACTCATAAGCATTTGGACTATCCGACCTTGCTCCATTTAATCACATTATTAGTTTACTAGAATCGAAATGTAAGTTGGTCCAATAAAAAAAATATGTATATTGTTACTTAAAAAGTTGAAAATAATTGTTTCAGTTTGCTACTGAAATGCAAGTTTCATTTTAGTACTAAAATTTTTTATGAATCCAATTAAAATAGTTTTTATAGTTATTTGACATTGGAATAAATTTACTAATTATATTTAAAAACAAGCTACGAATCTATGTTAATCGTATGTTAGTCCCAAAAAATATATATTACAATAAATGTTCGTCATCTATACTATCTGTACTAGTCTATACTTATCTTATTATATTACAAAGTATAATTTGTAATTTGGTTATCCCTTCATTTTTTATTTTGGTTATCCCTCATTAATAACCGTTATTCAACTCAAATATATCATGATCGTTGGGTACAACAATACTAAAAATTATTATATACAGAGATCTAAGATTCGATTTCCGTCAAGAACTTATTAATTTATATTTAATACTAAAAATTATTATATATAAAAATACAAATTCTCCCAACAACATATTAAAATTAATATTTATAATATTATATTACACTATAAGCAAATTATAAAAAATAAAAAGTAACCCATTCTTTTACACAGGATATAAGCTAGTACATACAAATAATAGATATCTATATTCATATAAAAAATATGTAGTGCCAAAAAAATTTCGTAATACATATTTTTTTAAAATATGCTATCATATAAATGTGTGGAATCCTTTTAAAAAATCACACTTTTTTTCCCAAGAAAGCCAAAGGAGGACATGTAATCACAAATACTGTATGCAAGTTGGTATAGGAATAGGATAGGAGCGCACAGAGATAGACTCCGTACATACATGATACATGGAGGCAGGCAGCATTAAATGCATGCAACCCTTATCTGCAACAAATTCTGTAAAACGCATTAAATGCACCTCCTTGTTCCTCACCCTTTACAGGCGACAGCCACCTCTACTTTTTCACTCCTAAATCCATCCATCCATCTAACAAAACTCATCATCACTTTCTCTCTACATTTTTCATCCTCGCATTCTGGCATTTTCTTGGAGCAAGTCCAACAACTTCCTTATATATGATGTTTTAATTTTAAATATAAAAAATATGGTGTAAAATATAATACTCTAATAGTATCCTATTAAATTACTAAAACACTCATCCTATAAGGCTATATCTTATATTTAGAAAATACGATCAAAAGTGCGCGTTGACAAACGTGTCCAGTCAAAACAGGAATGATATTTAAGGACGGAGGGAGTATCATTTTTATCAATATAAAATTCATTTATCATTTTCTTTTAACTTCTTTTCTCTATCTTCGTCACACTTTTTGTCCTTTTCTTTCCAAATTTATTATTATAATAATAAGAAGAAGAAATGAGTATAAGGATTATTACTGAAGTTCAAATACAAAAACATGTCCTAAATCACTAAGAATTATTATTTTATAATATTATTTTATAATATTATTTTATAATATTTATAAGAAACACACTAGGACATTGTTGGGATAATCGGAGATTAATCGAAATGATTAATCGAATATTATAATAATATTTAATATATTAGTCTAATTTACAATTAAACATATCATTTTAAATGAATTCACAGGATTAATCGGATTTCAAAAATCGAATCGATTAGTTAGGCTAAATCGAGAATTTTTAGAACAATGACTCAAATTATTTTCAAAAAAAAAAAACAATGACTCCAGTTAATAATGTGTTGAGAGCTCTCGTTTAAATTAAATTATTTTATACTAAAATTGCCCGTCTTTATTAGTTTATTGAGGTCAATTTGGGATGATGGACAAGTTTAACCCTTTTTTTACATGAACTGTACCAAATTAAATAACCGATTTCCATCTCATGAGCAAATATAGCCGATTGATTAAGCATTCTATAAAAGGGTATCACGGTTACGCATTACACAAGTGAGTATTCACCATCTTTCCAACTAAATATGCAAGTGGGGGTAGGGTGCTCTAAAGAATACGCAATTGGGGAAGGAGTATTACCTTGATACGCATATATCCATAGGATATTGCAGATCCTTGAATTCAGTTTGTTCATTCCTGCATTGTCGATGATACACACACATATGTACATATAAATATAGCAATTGTTGATTATACTTGTATATCATGAACATAGATTATTAGGGTTTAGATATCATGAATGATAATTGTAGATTATAAGTTTAGTGCTTGTCAGATGGCTGGAATCGAAGAATCTCGTTAACGGTGCTTGTATGTATGTATATAAATCGTATACGCATTTGCCAAAGGCGGATCCAAAAGGTTGGAAATATATGGTCACCAATTTCAAAGTAGTCATTTTAGTAAAAATTTGTAATAAGAGTTAATTTTGTCATTTTTTAGTCAATTTGAACCTGAACAGTTGAATTGAGAGTTGAAACTAACAAACTTCCGAACAAATTTACTCCATACATAAATTGTTAATTAAGCTGAAAATATCAAACTAGATTCAAGCATATATCAACTTGGTGCCATATGCATCAACAAGCCATAAAAGAACACTCAATTCCGTTTTAGAATCTGCACTTTCTACAACACAATCAAAACTTAGTTTATACTAATAAATTCCGAAAAACAACATTTAAAAGCAAACAAAAAACATCAAACATAAACAAACGGTGACAAAAAACACTGCCCTAAAATCAAGTTCTTTCACAGTCATAACTCATAAACACCAACTCCACTCTTGTGACACATTTCATAGGTTAACTTGAGTCAATACCCGAACCACCACCACTGCAGTTTCAAACATAACTTGGCTATGAGAGTGAACACACTACTCATAGTCATAACCCAAGTATCACTTCATACCGGATCTAGTCATGATATTTGCAAACCGCGGTTCGTTCTTGACTCACGCTACCACAATTATTGACGAAAAATGTAAAATAATTTATCATCCGTTCCGCTAAATTTATTTTTCTGATTCATAAGTTAAAATTTGTTACGATGAGTAACATTTAACTTATAAGCCAGAAAAAATTTAGCGGAACGAACAGTTAGTCTGTATGTATGGATCAAGTTTCGCGCTGAACGTTAGCCTTGATCTTTTGAACGGTGCAAGCTATGAGATTGTTGACTGTCTCCACAGATTCTACTGTTAGGTTGGCAGTAGGCAAGCTATTTACCAGTATTTGGAAAGCCACTGTCAGGAGAGACCCGCCAGCTCTATGACCCGACCCGCCATTGCTGATTGGACCATTGCCAGATGGGCCAGGCCCATCAGGAACAATAGCAAAGCCTGATGGGAGAAGTGCCACATAAGCAGAATCTCCACCGTTCATCACCACATTCATTGCAGGAATATCAACAGGAGCGTACACCACAAGCGACCCCGCCGCGTCTATGCATGTCTCTTGCAGTATCAGCATGCTACTCTGATCCGAGTTCATTGCCTGCCAAAAAATGAACAAATTTTACAGACCGAAATGCCCTTGATTTAACAGTATATTTACAGGATTGGCACTGTAAGCTTTATGAAGTAGTCAACTACTGGCTACTGCTTTACAATATTCAGAAGCTAAAAATGGTGACGTTACTTTCTGACGCAAAAGGTAGCCTTTGTGTTTTGACTTTGTGGTATAAATAATTGGTGTAAAATCAAGGTAAAAAACAATGACATATGATCGGTAGATCTGAAATTGTCAGACCCCTCGTAAACTTCCAAATTACATCTTTGTCCTCTCTCATCACTCTTCTTTTTCTATGGTCACGAACTCACAATCCAAATCTTCTCATTTCTACGCTATTAGTATTACACATGCATGTGCTATATTATAGTTGGTCACTAGCAAATGATTGTTGACATCAAATCGTATCGTAGAAACTTTTTTGCAGCTCGTAAAAGAAATGAGACCCTCCTATTTTCACACCAAAAATTATACTGTATACTTATCACAAAAACTTTTTTTTGCAATACATGTTTTCCCAACAAATGACAAACGTTTGTCCCTGATTACACCCCTATTTATATCAGTGCTAAATCTTCTGTGCATGTTTTCTATTCTGCATAAATTATGATAGGTCTCGAGAAACTTATCGATTATTCTTTTATCTAGTTTCTATGGTACAATTTCGTGAAGGAAAAAAGTTGGACAAATGTATGGCGCACCTGAGTGATAAGATAAAAAACAATACGGAGTACTATAAAAGTTTAAGATAGTATATCATATGTGTAGAATGAGGGCAATAAAATAGAGAAGAGAATAATTACACTGGCACGGAGGAGTGAAACGCAATTGCCATGATCTTGACCTTTGGCAATATGGGCCATTTCCTGCATAGGCCCGCCATTGGAAAGTATGTCCCACTCACTTCTCAACCCTTCATTACGCAGGAAATTAAACAGTCGTTGAGGAGAAACAGGCAGCCAAACAGAAGTGGCAGCACTCAGCACGATTCCTGCTGGCTCACCCGGGTCATCGATGCTGTTTCTGGTCATAACACGAACGTTTTCATCCACATTTCCTGCGTTGAGCTTGTTCCAGTTGTGCACAGTCGAGGCACAGACACCGGCACAGAAGTTATTGGTCATTCTTTGAGCCAATTTTAGCATGCTTTTCCGACCACTAGCAGTAATAGCTGCAATACCATGTTACAAATTACTTTTGTCAAAGCGATTTTGCTGCATTATATTAATGCCATTCCTCAGCTATGATCGCAATCTGTTACAATTTTGTTGCTTTAGCAAATAAATAACAATGATTCGTGATTTTACCTGCATGATCTAGTGGTGAAGGAACAGCGGAAGACATAAGAATAGCTAGACATTCACACTGCCGTTGAAGATTGGCTACCCATCGTTGGGCACCGAATCCCATTCCTGATCTGATTAAATGCTGGTAGAGGTGGTGAACAATATTTTCTTCATACTCAGCATGTTCTACCCACGTAACCTGTATTCAAATTCATTGGCGTTAGAAATCTTTAAAACAAGATACGGACTCATGATATTCGCAGGGGATACTAGTTGTACTAAAGAATATGAGATTGATCTGAGGAACTATATGAAATATGCATTACTACTTGCAGCAAGATTCCACCATTAGCGGAGTCTGGAAGAAGACTACGTTGTACGTAAATTTATCATCATTTTTCCCGTATTCGAGACTAGTTCCGAATTTAACTTTTTCTGAATTAAAATGTACAATAAGAAGACAGAAAATCTTGAAAATGATCAAAGAGACTTGCTCAGTGAGAGACATGATAATGTCCTAGAGTGAGTAAGATCTAGGAACAAAAATAAATAAACAAATGAAAATGGACCATGGTACACAAGTTTTGCAAGATTTGAAGGAACGAGGTACCCCTAAATTAAGATAAGATACTCTCATGTGACAACAAAAATGGGACAGTCCCGGGGTTTGACTACAGGGTCTAGATCGACTAGAAAATCAAACACTATCATGAGGCTGGAACCATGAAATACAAAATTCTAGTACTACTATTTAATAATGGTGAGCATATCAACACATAGCATCAAAGATTGGAACAGAAACATCATATTCACACTTTATTTAATCTATGTTTGTAGATTTCAATGCTAAATCATATGAAATTAATGTGTCCCAAGGTGCAGAAATAAGAGTAACAGATACTTCTATTCAAATACTCTTACAATAGTGTATTATAATACTTGCATCGATTTGATAATCAACACAGGAGTAGTTAGCTGGTTTTAAGCAAAGCCCATCTGATTACTTTGAAATAAACTGTACCAAACAAAGCTTTTACAGTCATAATACATTTTTTAATGTTTAGGAAGGTTCTGATAGACAACAAAAAATCTTAATCTATTCTTGATCTCCCGGAAGATTAGTGATTCTGGAAGTGATTAGTATTAAACAGAAATATTGACATGCATGAGCCTTGGGTTACAGTAAATTGCATCTTCACTTGGCTTCCTTGGGATATCTAATGAGCTTATAAAAGTTCTTGACTCACTAGTTTCTTCACTTGTTTTTATGTTAAATGTCACAACCAAGTTCCAAGCATGTAGTTGCTTCAACAAACTCATTAAAGGCTAAGGGATGACAATACCAAAATTTCTAGTTCTATCAAATGAAGTACCACAGCTAATTTTCAAGCTTCCTAGATGAAGATAAGAAAACACTGAAAATTATTTACCACATGAATGATAATTATTACCTAGCTTTCTACATGAAGACAATAAAACACTGAAAATTATTATCCACATGAATGATAATTATTACCTTGGAGCATCCATTGGGCATATCTTGCACTACACAACCAGAAGGTTGCCTTCTGCAGCTGTAAAATTGTGGTCCACCCGCGGATTCTCTGATGGAGTCGACTGAGACATCGACCACAGCCCAAACTCCCTCGGCATGTTGTTTGCAGAATCGGAGAAAACTAATTTCCCGGACAGGAACCAATGGTGATAGAACTTGTAGCTCCGCGTGCATCTGCAAAAACAAATGAAAGATCGTATAATTATTGCACTACGAATGGAATTACAAATGTCGGTAAGGTTTTGAAACTGTGGTTATTACCAATTGAAGTGCACCATTTCTAGTTCCCCCCATACCATTGGAAATCACATCTGTTGTGGAAGTTCTAGCAACCACACAAGGAAACATTTCCGCCCATTTGTTCTATAAAAATAAAATCACTTGTTAGAATTAAAGAATACACACATTATTACAGATCATTCATATAAGAAAGGATACAAGAAGATCTTTAAAATAAAACTTGTGCAAACTCACCGAATCCATAAGTGTCTCAACAAGAGCTAAGCTGTTGATAATCACTGTTCCACTTTCTCGAGATACCTCAGTAACAAAACCATTAGGCCTTGGACCGTTACAAGGATTATTGAAAATTCTCAAGTATTCATCATAATTTAACATTTCTCTTCCACCATCCAAGTCTCTTATCCATAAAGGCTCCTCAGTCTGTGCCATTTTCATCAATTCATCCATCGAAGCCAATGCAAGCTCAAGGTACATCGATCTCTCAATTCCAGAGGAACCCGAATTTAATCTAGTTGGAGGAACCGCAGCCAAAGAACTAGAAATCCCAGAACTATAATCAGGCTGGCCTAAAGGCATTGCATTCGAAACTGAGCTCATACCACCAAATCCATTTCCTCCCATGCCAAGTTCCAAACTTGTTGCAGTGCCCAAAGATGAAACCGGACGTCCCAAAAACTTCCCCGTTAGTGCACAAACTTTGTCTAGTTCTTCTTTCAATCGTGCATTTTCCATCCGAAGACGCTGTTCTTCCAATGAAATTTCTCCAACCATGGCTGGACCACCACAATTTGTGCAAATTGGGCTTCTCATAGCATCTCTAAGTGACATATTTTCGGCTCTAAGCTTATCATTTTCTTGCCTAAGAAGAGAATTCTCATGTCGCTCGATTTGAGTCTAAAGCAAACAAATTCATCAATCAAAAACATGTAACAAAAAAACTATCCATATCAAATATACAACATACAATCTGGTAATTATGTATATTACCTTCATTTGAGTTCTCCTATTCTGAAACCAAAACTTAACTTGACGGGTCTCCAAAGAAAGCCTTCTGCTGAGCTCCAGTCTTTGCTTCTCATCAGGATGAGGACACTCTTTGAAAAGTCTAAACCAAACAAAAAAGAAAGAAAGATATATAACAAGAACTTAAGCATCAAGATTTGTATGTTTAAAACTTATAAAATGAGAAAGATTAGAAATTCATACGATTCGAGTTCTTGGATTTGCTGGGGAGTGTGTCGGTGGTATCTTTTCTTTCTTGCTGGCCTTGTATCATCACCATCTTGATCATCACCAGAAGCTCCTTCCATATTATCACTACCAGATCTGCTCTCATGTTCTTCATCTCTGCTTCTAATTCTACCACCAACATTAGTATTCTCATAATTATTCTCACCTAATCTTGTCACCTCACCTTGACCCTCCATATTTGTTTGCTGCCAAACACAAAAAACACACACACTGTGAGTCAAAACCAACACACACACACACACACACACATATATATATACAAATATTTTAATACATATCATCAAATAAAAAAAGAAAGGACTAAAGGAAGTGTAAATACAAGGGCAAGAGAGAGGCCAGGAGAGTTTAACATAGACTTATTAAGAGACTGATGAGTGACAAAGTGAGGCTGAGAGATTGCACCAGAGGTCATGTTGTTGTTGCTGTTGCTATACCCTATATTATTCCCCCCAACATTTCTCCCATTACTAGAACTATTATCAAGAAAACCCCCAAAGCTCATCAAAATAAACTGTTAAAAATTTAATCCTTAGATTTTTAATGTATATAAAATCACAAGATAGATATCTGCAAGATTATATATATAATTGGAGAGGCTGAGGAGACACAAGGAAATTAAAAATCCAAATGTCTCCACCTTCCTCTCAACAAAGCTAAAATTTTTCAGAGAAAGAAAGAAAAATAAGGCAAGCAAGCCAAATAAAAAAAGGAACTTTTATGTAAATCAGAAACACAAAACCCAAGATTTTACTCAAGGAAAGAAACCCTAGTGAAGGCTAGTTTTATAGTAGTAGTATCTCTTGTTGCCAGTGCATGCTTGACTTGCAAAAAGGCAGAGTTCATGAAAAGGGACCAAGAAAAGCAGAAACAAGTATAAAACAAAAAAGGAAAAAGAAGAGTTTAAAAAGGTTTGATTTTTTCAAGTTTGAACACAGAGAAAGGTTGAAGATAATTAGATATAAGAATTATATGTATGTGGACTCTTCAAAGCCTTACATAGTTTATAGTTACATACACATGTGCATGTATGTATATGTTCAGTACAACAAAAAAGGTAAAGAAAAAGGTCAGTTGACTTGACTCTCTCACCTCTCACTTCTCTGAGGTGGGGAGATCAGAAAATATATGTGACATTTTTACACCCTTGACCCTTCACATGGATTTGTTATGGTGTTTAATTTGTTAAAAAAAAAATGATAGTTGTAAAAAAACAAAAGCTTGACAGAGAACTTAGCAAAAAAAAAGAAAAAATTGACAGAGAAGAAGATACAGGAAGCACAGCTCAAATGCTTGATCAGAGTTTGCTTTCATTTTACCTGAACTTGGGGATCTGTGTTTTCCTTTGCCACAATGCAGTGTTGGTGTAACTTTTCACAAAGAACTAAAACTTGTTTTCTTTTCTGTATGTATTCTACACCTTTTTTGTTTGTGTTTGTATAACTGGTTCAGTGGTTCTAGTGTATTGGTTGTAAATACAAATTGTTACAATAACTAATAAACAAAAATGCACTGAAAATTATTAGGAAGATAGAAAATAACTTCACAAAATTATAAAAAGTAAAATATTTTGGTTGGCTATATATATACTTAATTATTCAATATACAAATCAAAATATCACAAATAAATAATTAAATTTTAATTTTTATGTTATGGAGAAATATTGTATCAATCTAGTTAATGTGAATTGTAGAAACAGTTTGAGCCATGTCGTGATGTAAATTACTCTACCATCCTTAGTATACAAACTGAAATTAGAATTCAGTTACATAAGTCTTGCACATTTAATAGTGTTCGTTGTGTTGGAGATAAAATTCATGAACCTGGCAGATAAAACATTTTCACTGAGATCATGTAGCAGAAATGTATATGTTGGGTGGTGTAGATAAGGGATAGTATATGATAAAACTATTTAGGGGCAATCTAATTTTATTTGTCGCATACCCATGCATATGCATGAGTATTGGGGCACTTCAGGGTCGGGGAGTGCTATTTCTGTTCTCACTCCCGAATTCAAACCCGATCCCCGTCCTCGGCCCAATCTCCGTCGGGGATTATTTTTTATTCTCCGTCCCCGGCCCAAATGGATAACGGGGATTCATGCGGGGAATCAGAAAATTTCATTTTAAACAAAAAATAATATTTTAAATAATTCTAAAAACTAACTATAGTTTGAAATATTTTTTTCTTGTGATATATAGCGAAATTAGCAACTATAACTAGATTAGATGTTAAGTTACAACGTCTTTTTATCACCATTAATTTCATAATAAGTATATCTTCATATTCACATGCATACATGTTATCTCTTAAAATTTCTTTTTTAAATCTAAATATTAAAAAGCAATAGCTCATATGCATTAAATTAAGATAATTTTTTTTACTTAAATAAACAATTATAAATAACATGGAAATGAAGTTATTTAACTACTAGAAAGACAAACATATAAGATTAAAATATCATTTTATTTCCAATATAAAGTATTGGAAATTCGTATATATTAATATATGATTATTAATATATATAATTATATATATTATAATGTGGCATGGTTCTAAAAATTCCCGATTTAGCCGATTAATCCTCTATAAGGTAGTGAACCGATTCGATTGTTAAAATCCAATTAATCCTGTGAATTTATTTAAAATGATATGTTTAATTGTAAATTAGACTAATATATTAAATATTATTATAATATCCGATTAATACTCCAATTAATCCTTCCGATTAATCCCCGATTACCCGATTAATCTTAAATCGGTACCTTAACCGATTTATACCGATTACCTATTTTTACAACCATAAATGTCGTGAAAATTGTCCCCGCTCCCCGGCCCATACACAAACAAATCCCCAATTCCCCACCTTATTTGATGCGGAGATCGGATCGAGATCGGGCTGGCCGGGATGAATGTCCACCCCTACATATAACATTTCAATCAAGGTAAAAAAACTAAGGCGTGATTGCATGGATGAATGGATGAAAGTCAAATATTGTGATTTACTAGTAATATAATTTTTTTTAATAATTTGTGTAAGAAAATAAATGATAGTCAATAAAAATAAAAAAAATAGAATTCATGTACTTGTAAAGTTTATTAAAATAGTATAATAGAGATTATACAATTTAATCCATCTATATTTTTGTCAATATGCTAAAAAATTACAAAATTATTACTACTACTTAGAAACACATATAGTACAAGGAGGAGTGTGGGATGGGGGGTTGGGCCTTGGGGGGCATGGCCATGAGGTAGGGTTAGCAAATATTAATGACAAGAAAAGTGACAGTGAAGCGGACCGATGAGCAACCATTTTCATGTAGTAATTAAGCTCAAAAGTCATTCGTTTAATTAATTTAGTAATTTACATATATTTCTATTCATTCATTTTTTTTGTGAACGTGTGTATGAATGATACTAACATTCCTCAAAAAATGACATTAATTGGGTAACGAATTCTGAGTATCCAGGAAGCAGGGTTCTAAAAATCGGTAACTCGGACCGAGTACTCGGCCGAGTACTCGGTTTGGACCCCTAAACCGATCCGAGTAGTGACTAATCGGACCAAAAAATCGGTTTTTGCTATAACTCGGTCAAAACTCGGGTTGACTCCGAGTAATCGGGGTCAAACTCGGGTTTGACTAAATTTTTTTTTTCTCAGTACTAAAATATAATTTTTATTGCTCAACTTATAGACTATAGTTATAATCTAGATTCGACCCAATTAAAAATCATCTCTCTCAAAGATTTTATAATATCACGTTTTAATATTATAAGTAATATTAATATTATTACTTGGACACATGTACACTAAAATTAGAATAAATATTATTAGTAATATTAATATTACTAGCTTATAACCCGTGCAAAGCACGGGTTGCTTTTAATTTTTTGTAATTTGTTTATAAAGTAATATAATATTATAAATATTAATTTCAATATTATAAATATTAATTTTAATTTGTTATAGTATAATTTGTTATTTGTTTAATATGTTTTTTAATATTAAAAAATAGGGTTGAACCAAACTACCAAACTATCAATTATCCCCTAGTTTAATACTATTATAAGCGAAATAGGATATATTTGGTTGTCGGTTTGGTACTCTTTTGTTGGTCACTCTTTGATTTGCTTAAATCTCTATTATTTATTAAAAAAAAAATGTAAAAAAACACACAAAATACTCTCCTTTTAAACACTCTCCTGTTAATAAAATTAAAAAAACACACACACACACACGCCACTCCTCTCGATCAAAACTCTCGGATAAATCTTTGCTTACTCGGGAATGTTTTTAGGTAGATAAAATATTAATTAAATTTATTTTTAATTGAACTAAAATTATGGCTAAAAAATAGGGTTGAACCAAACTACCAATTATCCCCTAGTTTACTTATTATAGTTTAATAATAAAATTAAAAAAACACACACACACACGCCACTCCTCTCGATCAAAACTCTCGGCTAAATCTTTGCTTACCCGAGAATGTTTTTAGGTAAATAAACTATTAATTAAATTTATTTTTAATTGAACTAAAATTATGGCTAAAAAATAGGGTTGAACCAAACTACCAATTATCCCCTAGTTTAAATTTATTTTTAATTGAACTAAAATTATGGCTAAAAAATAGGGTTGAACCAAACTTTCAAACTACCAATTACTTATTATAGTATACTTATTATAGTTTAATAAAATTAAAAAAACACACACACATGCCACTCCTCTCGATCAAAACTCTCGGCTAAATCTTTGCTTACCCGAGAATGTTTTTAGGTAGATAAAATATTAATTAAATTTATTTTTAATTGAACTAAAATTATGGCTAAAAAAATAGGGTTGAACCAAACTATCAATTATCCCCTAATTTACTTATTATAGTATAGTATAGATAAGTATAGATTTAATATTTAATTTATTATAGTTTAGTATCCAAATAGGAATTAAGATCTGTATTATATGATCGAATTCAAATTTGGGTTAGCGTAACCAAATTTTTTTATATCGCACGGGTCTTATGTAATATGTTCCTGGAGTGGAATTCTGTTGGAATTTAAATTTGGGTTTTTTTTTGTTATTATTTTTTTCTTTTTAAATTCTTTTTCTATTATGGGATAACTAAAAAAGGGATAACCAAAAAGAGGGGGTAACCAACTACAAATTATACCCTTTTTGTTTATTATATCGAATTCAAATTTGGGTTAGCGTAACCAAATTTTTTTATATCGCACGGGTCTTATGTAATATGTTCCTGGAATTCTGTTGGAATTTAAAATTGGGTTTTTTTTGTTATTATTTTTTTCTTTTTAAATTCTTTTTCTATTATGGGATAACCAAAAAAGGGATAACCAAAAAGAAGGGGTAACCAACTACAAATTATACCCCTTTTTGCTTATTATAATATAGTATAGATTACTTGTTAGCAGGGTTGTAATAATATTAATATTATTGTTAAGTTTTAAGTTTAACACATGTACACTAAAATTAGAATAAATACAGTATAAATTATGAGAAAAAAAAGTTAAAAAACAATATCCGATTAGTAGTCCGAGTACTCATTCCGAGTACTCGCCGAGTTTCCGATTACTCATTTTTCTTGACCAAAATCGAGTTGGTCCGATTTCCGATTTTACAACCTACCAGTAGGATAAACATGACCTATACACACCCTTAAAAATTCTGTGTATGAATTAATCAGTAATTAAGAGTATTCACAACCTTAAAAATTCTTAGTTAAAAGCATGTATAAATAAAAATTTTAGATAATATGTAAAATAATTTTATCTTTAGAGCATCTTCAATGGCAATATCAATATTAAAATAGGAAATAGTTAAAATTTTGTAAAAGGAGGATGGGGGAAACTCAATGGTATTAGCTATAATACAAATTGTATATATTTTCGCTAAGGGTTAACTCTTGTTCGACAAATATAGCCAATGAAATCTGATTATCTATAAATTTTGCTAAAGATTTTGATGCATTGGAGTACTTAATATTTTACATATTATCTATATCATTTGCCACATAGATTTTATAGCTAAGAGCATCTCCAAGGATGTAAAACCCTTAGCTAATTAAATTATCTGCATGGCATTTAGTTGGCATTTAGTGGCACTATTTACATAATATGTAAAAATTTGAGCACTCCAACCATTAATCCCTTAGCAAAAAAAAAATATAGATAATGATATTTGGTGAGCTATATTTGTTGAATCACTAAAGTTTTTATGTATAATTTTACATGACCGTAATTATAGATAATTCCCTTGGAGCACACATGTTCACCCTTAGCAAAAATTATACATTATCATTATAGCTAATGATTATAGCTAACCATTTTACATAACATCCTTGAAGATGCTCTAAGGGTCTATACCATTAGAGATGCTCTTAACGTCTGTTATAGTCAATCCCTTCATAGGACGAACCACTAAAGATCGACATCTAAATAATATATTCTATTTTTAAGAAATTGAAATTTTAGTAATATACTATTTTTAAAATATAATCAATCATTGTAGGTACAATTTCTTATATTTTCAATAAATTTTACATAATAATTACTGTATAATATAATATTTTAGTCAACTATTTTAATCAATATCATTGTAAATGCTCTTATATAATGTGTAACATTATACCACGTGTACTCCTATTTTCGTATTTGTTAAAAAAAACTCCTATTTTTTACAATCTAGCTGTTTCTGTGCAAATCAGTGATGAATTATGTAACGAAGAGGATAATGAATAAATTTGTGCTTGAAAGGCACAAATTGTAGGACCAAAGTTCCATGGTTTTATTAAAGGGGTCCGGTCTGGTGCAAACGTATGTACCAGTACTGTTACTTAATATACGGTTTTAGAGCCGTCCAACGGTTCTGATTTAAAAAAAAAATTGTACCGTACCGCACAAACTTTCCGCGGTACGGAGAAATTATCAAATTGCCCCTACTGTTCACGTACCGCAGAAACTTTCTGCGGTACGGTGAACAGTAGATTTTTTATGTAAAAACAGGGGGATATTTTGATAATTTCTCTGTACTGCGGAAAGTTTCTACGATAGGGTACAATTTTTTTTTAATCAAAACTGTTGTATCAACGATCCAACAATTCTGGAACCATATGTTAAGTAATTGTACTGGTGCATACATTTGCACCAGACCGGGAGCCTTTATACAATACATTGAGTTTCTGAATACAACAAAACTAAATGATGCCTAGTCCCTGCTCTATCCTCTATATCAATATCAAATGATATGTGGATATTTATACATAAGTAAATCTTATTATTTATAATTAAAAAAGGACAATCATTTACATAATGAACAGTAGACATACGAATGATGAAGGGGGAAAGAAATGAAATGATAAGTGATGGGACTAAAGTCTAAAGGAAGTGTACTAGCTGCATGGATCTCTCCCCATCAAAACCTATTATGTCAATGTGTTGGAGCTAGGCTGGCTAGCTTATAAGATATACATGTCCAATTTCGGGTCTGTTTGGAAAATCTTATTTTTCATAAATAAGTTACTTATTTTGGAAGAAAGTTAGGAAATATATATATTTTTTCTGAAATAAGTAACTTATTTTTGTAAGATAACGAATATTAAACTCCTCATACACATTTTTCTCTAAAAAAAAAGTTTGTAAATACAAATTTTTTTCCAAAATAAGTAGTTTATAAGTTGTTCTTGAAATTTGACAAACGGGCACTTCATCTGTTTTCAACTGTATCACCATATAATTGCTGGTCACCTCAAAACCCAAAAATTTTCACCTTTCTTTAATTATTGTTTAATACTCCTACAAAAAATTACTTCCTCTGTCTTCAAATGAAATACTCGTTTGAAATATCGAGATTGTTAACAACATGAGACATATTACTAATTTACGTCTAATCTATAAGACCAAATATAGTTATGAATGATTTTGTTGAATTCGTATTTATGAGTAATTTAATGCAATGAAGTTTTTATATTTAGTACTAATACGAAATTAAAGATATTAACGATCAAAAGTGTGCGTTGTCAAACGTGTCCAATCAAAACAGGAAAAATATTTAGAAACGCAAGGAGTAGCTATATGTTGTTCTTGAGTGAGATCACATTATCCTTTATTAAAGTGTTGTGGTGATCGTTAGAATCAGTGTTAATCATGAAAATTTCATGTGTTGTTGTCTTATATACTGTCTATCCATCTCATTTCTTTAATTACTATTTTGAAATGTCCCTCTCATTTCTTTACGTTATCATAAATAGTACTCTCTCTGTTTCTAAAAACATTTCCCATTTACTAAATCGGGACTATCAAAATACTTTTCCCCTTTCTATTTTAAGCCATAAACAATAATATTCAATATCTACTACTCCACTCACTACTCCTTAAAAATAATATTCAATATCCACTACTCCACCCACTAATCATTACAAATAATATTCAACACCCACTATTCCACCCACTACTCCAAAAAAACAATATTCAATACTTACTATTCCACCCACTACTCCTTAACAATAATATTTAATATCCACTACTCCACCCACTACTCCAAAAAAAACAATATTCAATATCCACTACTCCTTAAAAACAATATTAAATACTCACTACTTCTTACAAATAATATTCAATACCCAGTTTTTCTTAAAACCCGTGTTTTTAGTCAAACGGGCAAAGTAAAAAGAGACGGAGGGAGTAAATTTCTTCCATTATTATACTCTTTAGTTTTCTCCACTATCTCATACTTCCTCCATTCCCTTGATTTCTTTACATTGTATTTGGACACAGAGACCAAGAATAGTGAGTGTAATATTGTTAAAATAAATAAAATAATATATGTAATAGTGATTTTATTATTAAAATAAGTAAATTAGTGGATGTAATAGCGTAAAGTGTTGAAAAAGTGGAGTGAAGTAGTGGATGTAATAGTGTATTTTATTGTTAAAAATTACTATTTTTAATAATGTAAAAAATTGGTGAGACGTCACAAAAAGAAAAGTATAAAGAAATCCCATTACTTTCTTTTACTATCTCTAATCTATTATTAAATATTTAATCTATTATTAAATATTGATAATTCCCACCACTTTACCAACTTTTCATCTAAGTTTACTTTGAGCCCGTTTGGCCCCCCTTTTTTTTTTTTTTTTTCACTTAAAGTTTGGATGGAGGTGTTTGTCTCCCCTTAAAGTGGAGCCACTTAAAGTGGAAAGTAGGTTAAAAAAAAAAAGTAGCTTGGAGGTACTTTTTTTCCACTTATTTTTTTTCGTATATCAATTTTTATGTATTTGAGTCACCATTTAACTTGTATTGTATTCTTTTCATATATTTGTATTTTATACTTTCAAAAAAATATAAATTTCTTTTTTTTTAATTAAATTTTTAAAAATAAATTTACTTTAAGTGGAATTAGCCAAACAGATACACCTAACTTTAAGTAAAAATTATCACTTTTCACTTAAAGTGAGTAAGTAGCACTTTAAGTGATAAGTAACATTTTTTAAGTTAAGCCAAACACGCTCTTTGTATACATTGAGAGTCGGAGAGAGAGTATTAGTTTAAACATGCAGCCATGCAGGATGATCAAATAAAAAGTTTAAGATACAGTAATATTCATGTATGAGGCAGCTTAATAATAGGATGTGCATGCATGCAAATTGTAAAGCTTGAAAGAAGTAGAAGCACCCGTTACAGTAGTGTTATGTCAAATCAAAATCAGGCTCCAAGGAAGCACCTGTTACAGTGTTACGTCAAACTATTAAGCTCCACAACAGTGTCCTGTACCCTCATTTTTTTTATTTTTTTCTTTTTCACATGTCTCATTTAATTTATTATATTTTAGAATAAGTAAAATTTTATCATACAAAAATTAATTGTATTCACTATTTTACTTTACTATACTCACTTTATACATTAAATATTAATTGAGCCACCACTTTATTCATTTTTCTCCATCAATTTACAATTTTTCTTAACTTGTAAAGAAATTAGAGAACCAAACTTCCTACAATCGGCTTTGTCTCTTGTCAAAAGAAAAAAAAAATCCTCTTTTGTTTGCTTATATTTTTCTAGCGTCGGTATGCTCTATGCTCATGATCTGGAGTGAGTAAAATTTTCCAAACCCGCTCAAACCGTCCAATCCAAACCGTCTAAACCAGAATTTACGGTTTTATAATGGTTTGGGTTGGTAACGGTTTCGATTTTTTAAAAATCGAAAAATAATGGGTGGGTTCGATTTGCCTTGTCAACCCAATCAATATAAACCGTTCCACCCGAATATATAATAACATATATTAATTAATTTTTATTATTATTTAAGAAATATAATTCAAATTAATAATTAACATATAATTATATAAAAAGAAAAAAAATGTGCTTACAAGTTACAATATCACATATGTAAACTTATTACTTTTAGGCATGATCATATCTTGTCGGATTGAATTGCTATGTGATTAATTTATAAACAGCCATATACAAGCTAGTTTGGTGACATTCTCAACTTTTAAAAGCATGCCCACGGGTTGAAAACTTATTACTTATTGATTGGTTATTGAAAACTTATTACTTATTGGTTGGTATAAACTTGGAAAACTCTTGCGATATGCTGGAGTTTCTTTTATAGTAGCTTGGACAGAAGTTTAAGAATCTACCATAAATTAAAACTAAGATGCTTGTATAGTTCAAGAATCTATTATAAGCATGTCTGTGTTGAAAGAATCTATCATAATCATGCATCATGGTTCTGAGTTCTAATATTTGTTTTATAATTTTTTGTTAATGTTTCAGGTCTGTGTTAGGTGACAAGTTGAAGGTCTGTGTATGATTATATTTTATGAGATTTTGTACGTTATTTTGCTAGTCCGTAAGACTTTGTAACTTAATTACCAGATTTTGATGATATTCTGTGATGTCAGTCCATTGATGCATTGAACAATTGTGTTGATTAATTTTTTGCAAGTTTAAATTTTTTTAAGTGGTTTAAAACCCAACGCGCCCAAACCAAACCATTATAATTTGGACCGGTTTTTTTAGTACTAACGGTAACGGTTATGGTAACGGATTGTTAAATTCCAAAACCGTAAAATATGGGTTGGATGGTTTAGTCCCTTCAACCCGACCAACCCGACCATTGTTCACCCCTATTAGTATCAATTCATCCTGACTCATGATGAATTGATACTAAAATTAATAAAGATAGATAACTATAAAAATAGTTAGTGCTAGCGGTTCTTATAACAAGAACAAGAAAACAAATTAAATAAAACCAAAAATAATACACAAATAAAGGTGATAGCAATTAAAATAAACTAGCATTTTTCCCGTACTTCGTACATGACATCTTATTTAATTTAAAATGATAATACCAAAAATTTAACAAATTTGATTGATTTCTTAAAACATCTTTTTTAATTTAAATTGACAATACCAAAAATTTAACAAATTAATTTGATTGATTTCTTAAAAAGATATTGTATGCAATTATATAAATAATCAATTCTTAGAAAGATATTATATACAATTATATAAGTATTTAATAAAATAATGATATGTTAAAATTTATATAAAATGGTAGCATACAATTCTATTTTAACAATGTTGAAAATTTATTTAATCCATCAAAATCTGCAATAAAAGTAATAAATATTTTTACAAATATTGTTCTCTAATTGAAAACAATAATAAATTGTCTTCTTTATTCAAATGCGGAAATGATAATCCCTTCACCCCCAATGGCTCCAAAACATTACATGGCTCCAAAACATTAAACCTCATATAATATCAAGAACATATTATATTAACTATGAGACCTCATAGTTAATATAATATGTAAATGTTGGAGAACAATGAGACCACATTTCAAGCAATTTTTAATTTTTTTTGTTAATTTTTTTTATGAATGGATAGAGGGTAGAATTATAAGTGATATGGGCTGAAAGTAAGCCCTAGAAACGTATTTAATGATACGTTGAATAAACCTAAGTTGGTTCAAGGTCAAAGCCCAATTATGAGGCCCAAAACCTTATTTATAACAATAAATTCGTAATTAATAAATCAGCCAGTTTCAGACTTCGAGATTGAGTCTTAAAAGGAAACTAAATCATATTAGGAGTAGCCTCCAAGGCACATATCTCCAATACTTATCTTCTTATCTATTAGAAGGCTCTAGAATTGGGCCTAAGCTGTGACTTGCCCATCAAGTCTCCTAATTTAACCCTAATTCTAGGGTTTTCATCACCTATATAAGGACCTGCTCCTTCACATCTAGAACTACGTTTTTTGGCTTGATTCTTGACATTGGCAAGATACGTAGGCATCTTGTGAGGACCTGAATTAAGTCACGAAACACTTGATCAGCCATTAAAGCTCGAAGCTTCTTTAAACCCTAGTATTTAATACATAATTTAATAACCCTAGTTTTTATTCCACAACATTTGGCACCGTCTGTGAGAAGAGGCATCAACCATGGTAACTACACGAAGAACAGCACCAAGCTCTGCCGAGGCTTTACCAATTAACTCTGCTCCGCCCCTCACCTCTGAGACGATCATCACTGAGCAGGTACCCCCAACCACAGGGGCGATCACTCAAACTCAGGCTTCTCAACCCCCAGGGACGAATCCCCATGCTGAGAGGACGCTACCTATGGTCGTCCATCCAGGTCAAGGAACCAGCTCTCTTCAGACGCTGGTTTCTCCTTTAGTTGATCCCAATCGCCCGTTACCACCAGGGGTACAGATCCATACTACAGATCTCCCCATGAATACCAACCCGATGTATGGTCTGCCTAATTACCCTCCAATTACTCAAGGTCCTGGACCTAGTGGCCACGCCTTGCAGATTCGAGATCGAGAATATGTTGACTACTCTGGCCCCTATACCGATGATTCATCGTCTGATGAGGATGATTGTGATGAAGCCCCGAGGAGGTGACGTGTTAGCAGAGAATCAAGAAGAAGAACACAAACCATCCATGATGGACCTCCTTTGACAGCCGTTGAGAGGATCAGGGCTCATGAGGCCGAGATCTTAAGGTTGAAAGACGATATTGCGAGAGAACAAGCTAGGTTAAATCAGACTCAACCTCCTCCAACATCAGGACCGATTCCCATCATAGACTTGGAAAGGTCCTCAAGAAGGCAGAGAAGGGCCGACGCCCCAACTGGAAAAACAACAAGGGTTGAAACCCCTAAGAGCAACCCCAAGGATCTGATGCCACTTGGGGATCCTGATGATCCCACGCCCCCGTTTACTGAGGAGGTGATGAATGCTCACATCTCAAAGAAGTTTAAGATGCCAACAATTAAGGCTTATGATGGAACGGGTGATCCCGCAAACCATGTTAGGACATTCTCGAATGCACTGCTGCTGCAACCTGCGAGTGACACCTTAAAGTATAGGGCGTTCCCTCAAACTTTATTGGGCATGGCTCAAAGATGGTACAACCGACTGCCTGCAAACTCATTTACCTCTTTCAAAGAGTTAAGTGCTGCCTTTGTTAGCCAGTTTATCAGTGGGAGAGTGCATGAAAAAAGCTCTGCATCTCTTATGTATGTGGTTCAAGGAAAGAATGAAAATCTGAGAGATTACCTTAAGAGGTTCACTAAGGAGACTTTGAATATTACTGATTTGGAGAATAAGGTGGCGATGGTAGCTTTGGAGCATGGTACCACCGACCTATACTTTAAAAGGTCATTGGCTAAGCATCCTCCCGAGAATATGGTTGAGCTCCAACGAAGGGCTGACAAGTATATCAAGGCTGAGGATAGCATAAAGAAGGAGGCCACAACAGGTAATGGAGGGAATAACAATGATTTTAGGAAGAGGAAGTCGGATCAGGAATACGATGCCAAAGACAAGTACCCACGTATGGGCAAGGATTCAGATTCGACTCCTAAAAGGGGGAATCCAGGACAAAGATTTACTGAATATTCAAGATTGAATGCACCAAGGAGCCAAATCCTGATGGACATAGAGAAGGATAGAGATGTAAGATGGCCGAAGCCACTAAGGACCGATCCTGAGAAAAGAAATAAGAATCAATACTGCCGATTCCACAAAGATGTGGGGCACGACACTGACGATTGTAGGCAATTGAAGGATGAGATCGAGTTTCTAATCCGGAGAGGAAAGTTGAATAAGTTTTGCAAAGATGGGAATCAAGGAAACCCGAGGCGAGATTATGATAGGAAGGATGATGATCGCAATCGCAACCCACAGCCCCGTGGGCCGGTAATAAACATGATTTTTGGTGGCCCAACAGCGGCCGGGACAAGTAGGAATTCCAGAAAGGCGTATGCACGAGAAGTGATGCACATTGTTGGAGAGCACCAAAGCGTGCTAAGACAGAGGTCTCAATTGGATTCGATGACTCGGACCTTGAAGGGGTGAAGTTCCTCCATGATGATCTATTGGTGATCTCTCCAATGATCGGCAACTCCCAGGTAAAGAGAGTCTTGATAGATAATGGAGTTTCAGTGGACATTCTGTTCCATGATGCCTTTTTGAAAATGGGGTATACTGAGTCTCAATTGACGCCATCAAATATGCCCATATATGGGTTTAACGGAGTTGAGTCTAAAGTTAAAGGGACGATTCAGCTACCCATGACCATAGGACAGGAGCCACGGGAGGCCACTCAGATGTTAAATTTCTTGGTTATTAAAGCTACGTCTACCTACAATGCTATCCTAGGAAGAACGGGACTTCATGCTTTTAAGGCGGTTGTGTGACGGCCCCGAATCCGGGGTCATAAATCTGGGACATCACGGACCAATTTCCATTCAATATCAATATCCCTTGGGTCTTTTTTTTTTTTACAATTAATACATATGCAATTGACCCCGCAATAATACACACACACCAGTCATATGCTCAGAGAACAACATTTATCACAATAAAAGTTTAAAGTTAACAGTTATTACAACCCAGGCTCACACTTAAATACATTGCTGAATGATACTTCGACATGAAGCATTTCAACAATCAAAAGTTTATTACATGCTCGTACACTTAATTATACATAAAGTTCCCAGCACCCGTCTGCCTCATCACTACCTCAGGAGTCGATGCTAGCGTGCTCTCAGAAGGTCGCCTTCCCCCTACTCTCTTGCGGGGCATTCTGCGTAGAATCGGCATACCTAGTTGTATATAGATAAGTAGCAAGAGTGAGCTAAAATAGCTCAGCAAGATAATTTCTATCACTAAAAGGTAACATTTAAACATCTAAATATATGTATATACAACGGGGAAACTAATTATAGACTTTAAGAAAGTATAACATTCTTATTTAATAATACATCATCCACTTTCTATTATGAGAAAAGAAAAATACAACAATATAATATCAATTCCTCTTCTACATTCAGATAATAATCCACACTTCCTCAATATATATATTATCTCAAGATAGTATAGAAATTTGAATTATATCTCATTATAATCCTTCCATTTCCTTTTTACACAACAACTTTATACCACTATATAAAATCAGTTTCTCTTCCATTTATAACACAATTCCTTCTTTTCATATCATTTTTCTGTTTCCAGTATAAAAATCTGAAAACCACTTTTCAATTCTTTCCTTTTAAGAAAACGTTGGGGATTTCCACTGTTGCCGAATACGTGAGACACGATGACCAGTCGTCCTCCGTACCCGTCCCTTTTTACTACCGGTAGAAGGAGGAAGGTACACCACTACATCCCCCTGGAGGAAGGTACACCACTACATCCTCCTTCGGCAACTCTTGGGCCGAATTAAAATATTGATTGCTGGACTGTGCCTTACACAGCCTCCTACGCTTTTTGTTGCTATCCCCCTTTTTGTCAAATCGTTATTCCATTTACAAAATATCATTCCACATTTCCATTTTCTCGCTTTCATTTCCATATATCATTCACTCATCCCATTTCCATTCTCGCACATTATTTCTATAAAAAATATATATATATATAACATAATACTTTGATTATGATCCAGACATCTCTTTTATATTCAAGAATTCAAATATGCTTTTATATTCATAAAATATTCCGTCTATTTTAAGAGTAGTAAATAATAACCAAATTTTATTTATTAAACCACTAATACTAAAAAGAATATTTTTAATATAGTATTATAAAACATATAACCCTAGATAACAACTGATACCATTCTCTTTCATATCTCTTTTACCATATAGCATATTCGCTCCATTCGTAATCATCTCTATATTCATATTTCATAAATCATATCCATCTCTCTTTAATTTCCCAAAATCAAAGAAATATATTCTTTGCAACATAGCATCACATATATATATATTCCATAATATCATTTTTATTCCGAGGATAAATAATTTTCAAAGTAGGGATAGAAGGATCTTGCCTCGATCTCGGTAAGTCGGAAGTATAGCTCGTGGTTCTCCCAAAGTCTCTATAAACACGAAAAAGATCATTATCAGAACATATTCCACTTAACCACCTACGCTCATATAATAACACTCTTATAATGTCCCATTACTATTTCCATAGGTCTCGAGGACTTAACCATTCTTATTCCCGATTAAAGTTTTTTTAACGATTTACCTTCTTTCCTTAACAACCACTCTTGACTGTAAAAATCCTCATAATTCATAAATTCCAAAATTTGACACAAGGTCAGTTGCTAAGGGTTCTCTGATCACCCCATTATATCATCCCAAAGTTTCATAATTTTTAAAAATGTCTAAGTAGGTTGACCATAGCCTCAAAGTTACCACAATTACATTTTCTCGGTTTCCGAACGTCTTTCAATAAAACTGACTTTTCTCCTAAACCGTTCATCAGATTTTAACGCACCTTATATCAAAATGATCTATGAACTAAGCTCTATCATTTCATGGTCAATTGGTAACCTAGGCAGTAGGGTAACGTTCGGATACAGGGGTCCAAAACAGGGCAGATTTCATCATAACGAAAATCGGGCATTATAACGGCTATAATTTCATACTTTCCATAAATCCAACTCTTCCAAATCAATTATCACACACAATAATCATCACCTACACCATGTGGTCTTCATTACCAGCCATGGTTACAAGCCCAAACACTTCCATATTTAACTCAAACCACTTACAAACACATAAATCACCATAATCTTAACATTTATACCACTTATCCACTACTTACATCAATATCCATCATAAATAAACAAGGACAAGAGTGATTATACCTTCTTGAAGCTTTAAAGATCCTTAATAAACCTTGATATATCCTTAAACCACCTTGAATTAGCTTGAATCAACTAAAGGAGCCATTAAAACAAAGTTAATTCTAGGATCTTACAATTCATTTACTATTCACCTTCAACTTTGAGAATTTTTTTACCTTACTAAATGATGATGGATGGCTATGAAACTTTGTGAATCTCTCTTTCTATCCTCCAAGATCACCCATGATTTTCCTCTTGATTTGTAGGTGATGTTTGCTAGGATTTTTTTTTTTCTTCTTTTTCTTGGTGTGGCCGAATGTAGTGAAATGGGATGGGGGAGAGACTTTTGCTTGGTTTTTGCTCTTATCTTCTCTTAATCTTGATTAACCTAGAGTCTTGTGGAAGCTTGGTTGATATTTACATGGTTAAATGACTAATCTACCCTTAAAATGGTGTTAGTGGAATGTGACATCATCTTGATGATCTAATAATCCCTTTTTCTTGATTTTCTAAGTATTATGCTAATAATCTTGGATAATAATAATGTGGTATGTATCCTTGTTATATTATTAATCTTGGTTGCTTGGTTTCCATACTCGTCTAATTGTGGTTCGTTTCGAGTAAGCCTCATTATCTCAGTGGTTTTTGAAATCATTTACAAATCCAATTTCCCTTAATATTCTCTTAACTTAATAATCCCTTGGTTTAATCTAAATCTTCTAATTCCTCAATATATAATTCCTTTAATATTTCCATGCTCCTTAATATCCAATAGAAGCTCTTTGGAAGTCAAAATCCTCAAAAATCCATATTTAGGAATTTCTGAAATCCATCGTCATTTCGAATCACTTAATTTCAATGTACAACACTAATATGGTTTCCGTTTATTCATTTTCCGTTTCCATTGTGGATTACTTATATACCATTTCTCTAAATCCACGAAATTTACTATTCATGTGACAACTATAGCATTACTAAAGTTAGGGTTATTACATCCTTCCCCCCTTAACAGGATTCCGTCCCGGAATCACGTCAGAAATGTCCATAGATACCTTTTCATCTACACCTTATAGCTTCTATACCACTTTCTCCATCCTTTTTCCTTCATAATATCTCTATCTTGTTTGCACAGAATACACCAACATAAACTTGCTTGTCATTCATCAACATTCCTCTTTTGGTTATGGGTATCGGCCACCACATTGGCCTCCCCTGAATGGTAGTGTATCTCACTTATGGTTTATCCCTATGTCGATCTCTATCATGACATAAAATATACACACTTCGATCTTATTATATCTTATCTCTGTAAAATTTTCCAGAAATCCGACTAGAATAAGATTCCTTGAAACAGTTGTAAGAAAATACTACCTATAATATATATTTCCTGTTCGTATCTAAACAAGTCTATGTTTTACCCCAAAATACTATTACTTTCTCTCTCTGGTTCAGCATATCTTACCTCCAACTCAGATAGATCATTCTTATCTATTTTATTAACTTATTTACACCATTCATTGACCACATTGATTCTTAACCAAACATTTACACTAATTAAATACTAAAAGAAAATGTTCACCTGCATCTGTATCCGGCTTTCTCAATGCTTCTCCTAAGGTCATATTGTACACCCTGGCAGTAGGTCTATTTGAAGCAGTCATACTTTGTCCTGGAACAGACGACCCACCAGAACGACAATCTCTAGCAAAATTTCCTAGTCTTCCACATTGATAACACTTGACATCACCCTTATCAGCTGATGGACACCTGTCCTGATAATGCCCTTTCTGTCCACACTTAAAGCAAGTTATTCCTAACATCTTACACTCTCCGATATGCTTCCTACCACACGTGTTGCAATCTGGTAATGGTGGTCGCGATTGATTAGACTGAAAGGTTCCTGTGGATCTACCACCCTGATTCACAGTCTCACTGGTAGCCTTATTATTCCCTGACTTTCCTCCAAACTGGGGTTTTTGTCCTTTACCAAATCTGTTAAAGTAGCTTCCCTCACTTGAACCTCCCTTTGGACCCTCAAATTTTCTTTTCTTGTTCTCTCGACTTAATTGGGTTTGTTCACTCTCGGCCTCGATAATAGATGCCTTCTGGACCACCGCAACATAATCAGTCAACTCAAATGGTGCCACTCTCGTTCGTAGCCATGGTTTCAATCCTTGTTGGAACCTTTTTGCTCTTTGTTCTTCAGTACGCACAAATTCAGGAACAAACCTAGACAGTTCTGTAAATTTAGTTTCATACTCTGCCACTGATAAGTTTTCCTGTTTTAACTCTAGAAACTTTATTTCCATTTGGTTCTCCAGGTACCTAGGGGAATACTTTTCTAAGAACACCCTAGTGAAACGCTCCCAGGTTATCACTCCCGCTCCTTCTAGATTCTTTTTAGTTTCCCACTAGTAATTTGCCTCTCCCTTTAAGAGATAGGCTGCAAAAACTGTTTTCTGGTCTTCCTCTATCCTCAGTATCTCAAAAGCTTTTTCCATCTCTTTTAACCAGGCTCTGGCTACTACTGGGTTAACAGTTCCCTCAAACTCTGGGGGTTTTAATGACTTAAAAGCACGAAAGGAATTAGCTGCCTGATTGGGAAGAACATGTGGTTGTGGCGGATTCTGTGGATTAGCTAAATTCTGCCTCAATAGTTCCATAAATTGGTTAAAAGGGTCACCACCCTGATTTCCTTGTTGTTTAGTTGATTCATCTTCCTCTTCCTCATGATTTTGTTCATTATGAGCATTTTCATTCTGTCTATTTCGACTTCCTTCATCTCTCTCATTTTCCCTTGCGTTCGTTCTATTGTTACGCTTAGGCGACATGGTTCTGTATATAGCATATCCTTTATTAATCACCCAAATTTAGGGTACAACATACATCATTTCCATATATGCACAACTATATCATTAATTAACTTATTTATACATCACAATTAATATCTAGTTATAATACCACCTCAATAAATAAACTTATCACCTTTAGCATAATAACCTTTTCATTTAAGTCAATTACCTGTCATACATTAATATTTTCGAATCTCAACACTTAGTATCAAAATACGATAAAATTAGGCAAAATACATAAACTTCATTAATTTACATAAATATTATACAACTTGGGTACAACGTCTTTTACTACTAATATCATACATCATAAAGTACAAGGTTCGAAATCCCAAAAGCATAACCGTACATACTAACTCGCTATAACAAAAGCACTACTAGCTGTCCTCTAATCAGACTGGGATTAAGACAGTAAATAACTAACCTAATCCCCAAAATGACATCAACAAGATGACTAGTCTGATTAGTGTCTAAGACTACTACTCCGAATCATGGTAACGCCGCTCTGACAACGTCTCTGATCTGCACTACCATAGTGGTGACTACATCTACTATCTGAGCTCTCCACAATGGATCTCCCCTGTCTCCCAACATCCTCCTAATATCACCGAGTGCCCGTAGCTCGATACTAACTATGCCCAAAGACAACCCATCTGGTATCACACCTCCTCCTCCTCTCGCTCTGTCTAACCTCTGCACAAGTGTATCTATAGTCCGACGGGACTCCTCCAGCTGTCCCTGTAGGACAAGGTACTCTAACAAGAGAATAGCTGGCAACTGACCAGCTGGAAATATAGGTGCCTCCTGAGGTGGCATAGCAACTGGGGGAGGTACATCTACAAGTGGGGGTGCATCCACTGGTGGAGGTGGTGGTGGTGCAAATTGTGGGGATGGAACTGCCGGTGGAGATGGAGGAACGGGCTCCGTGTCCGCATCCTCAGAAGGGTCATCCTCCAACTCATCCTCTGATAAGATAAAGTGTCCCGGTGGAGTGAACTGCTCAGCTGGGTCCTCAAAAGGGTCAGGGCTAGGTAGAGGAGATGGAATAGGTGAGGGCACTGGATCAGGTATAACAGGGGTAGGAATCACATGAATGTCAATCCACTCGATCTCCTCCTCCTCCTCCTCAGCTATGACTGACAACCTAGGCCTCTTACGCAAAGGCCTCTCCTCCTCGGGGATCTCCTCCCTCACTCTAGAAGGACCTGCCTCGTCAGATCCTGAAGAAGGTCTACCAATGTATGGCACTATAGCTACGGTATCCCTCTGCCTACGCTCCTCTGCCTCCTCCCTCAATCTCTCCTCATGTCTCTCTAGGGCCGCTGCACTAACCCTCCTCCGGAGGACAGTAATAGCATAATCTGGTACCTCAACTCCTACTAACTGCAGGTCTACAATCTCCCGCTCGGACAATCCTAGCCACTAGGGGTCTCGACTCGGCTCACCCATCTCCGCTCCCTATAACAAAACATAAAATTCTATTAGTAACAGTCTATAAAATTATAATTTATGCTTAAAATAAATACTACCTGCGATATACCACCCCTGAACTTGATGGAAGTTCATAATTTATATTATAACTAATACACATCTATTATTATCACTCTTGTTCCTGAGCATTATGACTCTTAGCTCTGATACCAAACTGTGACGGCCCCAAATCCGGGGTCATAAATCTGGGCCATCACGGACCAATTTCCTTTCAATATCAATATCACTTGGGTCTTTTTTTTTTTACAATTAATACATATGCAATTGACCCCGCAATAATACACACACACCAGTCATATGCTCAGAGAACAACATTTATCACAATAAAAGTTTAAAGTTAACAGTTATCACAACCCAGGCTCACACTTAAATACATTGTTGAATGATACTTCGACATGAAGCATTTCAACAATCAAAAGTTTATTACATGCTCGCACACTTAATTATACATAAAGTTCCCAGCACCCGTCTGCCTCATCACTACCTCAGGAGTCGACGCTAGCGTGCTCTCAGAAGGTCGCCTTCCCCCTACTCTCTTGCGGGGCATTCTACGTAGAATCGGCATACCTAGCTGTATATAGATAAGTAGCAAGAGTGAGCTAAAATAGCTCAGCAAGATAATTTCTATCACTAAAAGGTAACATTTAAACATCTAAATATATGTATATACAACGGGGAAACTAATTTTAGACTTTAAGAAAGTATAACATTCTTATTTAATAATACATCATCCACTTTCTATTATGAGAAAAGAAAAATACAACAATATAATATCATTTCCTCTTCTACATTCAGATAATAATCCACACTTCCTCAATATATATATTATCTCAAGATAGTATAGAAATTTGAATTATATCTCATTATAATCCTTCCATTTCCTTTTTACACAACAACTTTATACCACTATATAAAATCAGTTTCTCTTCCATTTATAACACAATTCCTTCTTTTCATATCATTTTTCTGTTTCCAGTATAAAAATCTGAAAACCACTTTTAAATTCTTTCCTTTTAAGAAAACGTTGGGGATTTCCACTGTTGCCGAATACGTGAGCCACGATGACCAGTCGTCCTCCGTACCCGTCCCTTTTTACTACCGGTAGAAGGAGGAAGGTACACCACTACATCCCCCTGGAGGAAGGTACACCACTACATCCTCCTTCGGCAACTCTTGGGCCGAATTAAAATATTGATTGCTGGACTGTGCCGTACACAGCCTCCTACACTTTTTGTTGCTATCCCCCTTTTTGTCAAATCGTTATTCCATTTACAAAATATCATTCCACATTTCCATTTTCTCGCTTTCATTTCCATATATCATTCACTCATCTCATTTCCATTCTCGCACATTATTTCTATAAAATATATATATATATAACATAATACTTTGATTATGATCCAGACATCTCTTTTATATTCAAGAATTCAAATATGCTTTTATATTCATAAAATATTCCGTCTATTTTAAGAGTAGTAAATAATAACCAAATATTATTTATTAAACCACTAATACTAAAAAGAATATTTTTAATATAGTATTATAAAACATATAACCCTAGATAACAACTGATACCATTCTCTTTCATATCTCTTTTACCATAGAGCATATTCGCTCCATTCGTAATCATCTCTATATTCATTTTTCATAAATCATATCCATCTCTCTTTAATTTCCCAAAATCAAAGAAATATATTCTTTGCAACATAGCATCACATATATATATATTCCATAATATCATTTTTATTCCGAGGATAAATAATTTTCAAAGTAGGGATAGAAGGATCTTGCCTCGATCTCGGTAAGTCGGAAGTATAGCTCGTGGTTCTCCCAAAGTCTCTATAAACACGAAAAAGATCATTATCAGAACATATTCCACTTAACCACCTACGCTCATATAATAACACTCTTATAATGTCCCATTACTATTTCCATAGGTCTCGAGGACTTAACCATTCTTATTCCCGATTAAAGTTTTTTTAACGATTTACCTTCTTTCCTTAACAACCACTCTTGACTGTAAAAATCCTCATAATTCATAAATTCCAAAATTTGACACAAGGTCAGTTGCTAAGGGTTCTCTGATCACCCCATTATATCATCCCAAAGTTTCATAATTTTTAAAAATGTCTAAGTAGGTTGACCATAGCCTCAAAGTTAACACAATTACATTTTCTCGGTTTCCGAACGTCTTTCAATAAAACTGACTTTTCTCCTAAACCGTTCATCAGATTTTAACGCACCTTATATCAAAATGATCTATGAACTAAGCTCTATCATTTCATGGTCAATTGGTAACCTAGGCAGTAGGGTACCGTTCGGATACAGGGGTCCAAAACAGGGCAGATTTCATCCTAATTATAACAGCTATAATTTCATACTTTCCATAAATCCAACTCTTCCAAATCAATTATCACACACAATAATCATCACCTACACCATGTGGTCTTCATTACCAGCCATGGTTACAAGCCCAAACACTTCCATATTTAACTCAAACCACTTACAAACACATAAATCACCATAATCTTAACATTTATACCACGTATCCACTACTTACATCAATATCCATCATAAATAAACAAGGACAAGAGTGATTATACCTTCTTGAAGCTTTAAAGATCCTTAATAAACCTTGATATATCCTTAAACCACCTTGAATTAGCTTGAATCAACTAAAGGAGCCATTAAAACAAAGTTAATTATAGGATCTTACTATTCATTTACTATTCACCTTCAACTTTGAGAATTTATTTACCTTACTAAATGATGATGGATGGCTATGAAACTTTGTGAATCTCTCTTTCTATCCTCCAAGATCACCCATGATTTTCCTCTTGATTTGTAGATGTTTGCTAGGATTTTTTTTTTCTTCTTTTTCTTGGTGTGGCCGAATGTAGTGAAATGGGATGGGGGAGAGACTTTTGCTTGGTTTTTGCTCTTATCTTCTCTTAATCTTGATTAAACTAGAGTCTTGTGGAAGCTTGGTTGATATTTACATGGTTAAATGACTAATCTACCCTTAAAATGGTGTTAGTGGAATGTGACATCATCTTGATGATCTAATAATCCCTTTTTCTTGATTTTCTAAGTATTATGCTAATAATATTGGATAATAATAATGTGGTATGTATCCTTGTTATATTACTAATCTTGGTTGCTTGGTTTCCATACTCGTCTAATTGTGGTTCGTTTCGAGTAAGCCTCATTATCTCAGTGGTTTTTGAAATCATTTACAAATCCAATTTCCCTTAATATTCTCTTAACTTAATAATCCCTTGGTTTAATCTAAATCTTCTAATTCCTCAATATATAATTCCTTTAATATTTCCATGCTCCTTAATATCCAATAGAAGCTCTTTGGAAGTCAAAATCCTCAAAAATCCATATTTAGGAATTTCTGAAATCCATCGTCATTTCAAATCACTTAATTTCAATGTACAACACTAATATGGTTTCTGTTTATTCATTTTCCGTTTCCATTGTGGATTACTTATATACCATTTCTCTAAATCCTCGAAATTTACTATTCATGTGACCACTGTAGCATTACTAAAGTTAGGGTTATTACAGGTTGCCTCCACTTATCATCTAAAGATCAAGTTCCCAACCAGAAACGGTGTAGGAGAAGAGAAAGGAGATCAAAAAATGGCAAGGAGTTGTTATGTGGCCGCACTGAGACCTGATGGAACTGGGGGTCAAGTCCTCCCAATTGAGGATATGGATGTTCGAGAGGATGAAGAACGGAGAGAAAAACCAGCCGAAGACTTGGTTCCCATACCTTTGGAGTTAGGAGATCCTGAAAAGATTACTCACATCGGGGCATCTCTGAAAGATCCCTTGAAAAGCGAATTGATCACTTTCTTGCAAGACAATAGTGATATCTTTACGTGGATAGCAGCTGATATGCCCGGGATAGATCCCCAATTGATAACACACAACCTGAACGTGGATCCAGACAGGAAGGCGGTGAAACAAAAGAAGAGAAATTTTGCACCTGAGAGACAAGAAGCCATTAAACAGGAGGTTGACAAGCTCCTAGAGGCAGGGTTCATTGAAGAAATCCAATTCCCGGAATGGTTGGCCAATCCTGTAATGGTCAAAAAGGCCAATGGAAAGTGGAGGATGTGTATAGACTTCACTGATCTGAACGATGCATGCCAAAAGGACTGTTTTCCCTTACCAAGGATTGATATGTTGATAGATGCCACGGATGGGCACGAGATGCTAAGCTTCATGGATGGTTTTAGCGGCTACAACCAAATCAAGATGCATAAGGATGATGTTCCTAAGGTATCATTCATCACTGACTTTGGTGTGTATTGTTACCTAGTCATGGCCTTTGGATTGAAAAATGCAGGAGCTACCTATCAGAGGTTGGTAAACAAGATTTTCTCTCATCTCATTGGAAAAACTATGGAAGTTTATGTAGATGATATGCTGGTGAAAAGCATGTGCAAGGACGATCACATTGAGCACCTCCGTGAGGCATTTGAGGTGTTGAGACACCACAAGATGATGTTGAACCCAGCCAAATGTGCCTTTGGTGTTGGGTCAGGGAAGTTCTTGGGTCTTATGGTCTCAAAACGAGGAATTGAGGCTAATCCCGATAAGATCAAAGCTATCCTAGATATGGAACCACCTCGTTCCATATTGGACGTACAGAAACTGACTGGAAGGATTGCTACATTGGGGAGGTTCGTCTCCAAATCCGGAGATAAGTGTTTGCCATTCTTTAAAACCTTGAAGAAAGTAAAAAATTTCGAATGGACAGAAGAAAGTCAAGAGGCCTTTGATCAGGTGAAGAAGTATATGGCTGAAGCCCCGCTGTTGGCCAAGCCAAGTATGGGAGAAATCCTCTATCTTTACTTAGCCATTTCGGTTCAAGCTGTGAGCGCGGTGCTAGTGAAAGAGGAAGACAAAATTCAAAAACCCGTATACAATGTGAGCAAAGTACTACATGGAGCAGAGTTGAACTATTCTGCCATTAAAAAGTTTGCCTTAGTATTGGTGACTGCCTCAAGGAAGCTACGTCCCTACTTTCAGGCACACAAGATTGAAGTCCTTACAGGGCAGCCACTGAGGAACATCCTACACAGCCCTAAAGCCAGTGGTAGGCTTATTAAGCGGGTAATTGAGTTGGGAGAATTTGATATCAAGTACAAGCCGAGGACGGCCATAAAAGCTCAGGCACTTGCTGACTTCGTGGTTGAATGTACCATTGACAACCAAGAAGTCGGGGGGGGGGGGGGGCAGGAGATACCTCAGGAAGGCAATAGGGAAGACAAGGAACCTGTGATTGAAGAGAAGGAATTCTGGATGCTCTATTTTGATGGAGCATCAAAAACAAAAACAAGTGGTGCAGGCCTGGTCCTACAAAGTCCCGATGGATTCACCATTGAATACGCCCTGAAGCTGGACTTCCCAACAACCAATAATGAGGCGAAGTATGAAGCTCTGATAGCTGGGCTCGGTTTGGCAGGAGCATTAAGGGTCAAAATTCTAAAAGTTTGGGGAGATTCAAGGCTAGTTGTGGCCCAAGTCAATGGAGAGTTTGAGGCGAAAGATGAGACTATGATTAAGTACTTGAGGGTTGTCAAGGCTGTAATGACCCAGTTCGATGAATGCTACGTTGAGCACATTCCGAGGGAGGAAAACGTCAAGGCCGATGCCTTATCTAAGTTTGCCTCTTCCGAGATAGAGAATTATTCTAGTAGTGTCTATTTCCAAGTTCTGAGAGCCCCCACTATTGATTCAAAGCTGGTAGCACCTATTGGAACTAGGGAGTGTTGGATAGACCCGATCAAGATGCATATTGAGACCGGTTGGCTCCCGACTAATGCCATGGAGGCACGAAGATTGTCAGTAAGGGCGTTGAGGTATGCTCTGATTGAAGGGATCCTCTATAAGAAATCCTTTGTGATTCCGTACCTGAAGTGCCTAAAGCCCGAAGAAGCTAAGTCAGCACTAGAAGAAGTCCATGAAGGAATCTGTGGGCAACACTTGGGGGGCAGGGCCCTAGCTCACAAGATAGTTAGACTCGGATTTTATTGGCCTGAGATGATGGCTGATGCCAAGGAATATGTGAAAAAGTGCGATCGGTGCCAGAAACATGCACCAGTGGTTAGGCAACCACCAGAGATGTTGACGTCCGTTAGTTCCCCCATTCCTTTTGCTATGTGGGGGATGGATATACTTGGGCCATTTCCAATGGCCACAGCTCAAAGAAAGTTCCTGATTGTAGCTATTGATTACTTTACGAAGTGGATTGAGGCCAAACCTTTGGCTAAGATCACAACCAAGCAAGTTATGCAGTTCTTCTGGGAGAATGTCATGTGCAGGTATGGAATACCACGGATCCTAGTTACGGACAATGGGTTACAATTCAACAACAAAGAATTTAGGGATTATTGTGATGAGAACGGAATCGAGCTTCGGTTCACTTCAGTTGCCTACCCTCAAGCTAATGGGCAAGCTGAGGTTGCCAATCGGATCATCCTTGATGGACTCAAGAAAAGGGTGGAACGTTCCCGAAATACTTGGGTGGATGAATTGTTGCCCATACTTTGGGCATACCGGACCACTTGCAAGGTAACCACTGGGGCAACTCCATTCATGTTAGCTTACGGAGCTGAGGCCGTTGTCCCCGTAGAAATCATGCATACATCTCCCCGAGTGGAGGCCTTTGAGCCTGACACTAATGAAGAAGGAATGAGGTTAGCCCTTGACTTGATTGATGAAGTAAGGGATGAAGCCCATGCTAGGAATGCTGAGCATCAGAAGAAGGCCTCTTTCCACTACAACCTGAGGGTGAAAGAAAGGTTCTTCCATCAGGGTGACCTAGTACTCAGAAAGATTGAAGCATCCGGAGTTAGACAGAAGGGAAAGCTAGCACCTAACTGGGAAGGTCCGTATCATGTCAAAGGAACATTAGGTCGTGGATCATACAAGTTGGAAACTCTGGAAGGGAACGAGGTGCCTCGCAATTGGCATGTGTCAAACCTCAAGATCTATTATGTTTGATTATTCTATAAAGAGCAAAGCTCATATTTAGTAGGGAAGTAGAAATAAGGTCGACGAAACCATATTTGAGTTCTTAAACTCTGAGTAGGAAGTAGAGTACTATGTAAGGGCTAGACCCATTTCAAGTTTTAATGCAATTTGATTTTCTTCTCTCTTGGTTATTATTTCCAAAGTCTGTTATGTATCAAAAGCATTTGTAAAATTGCTAGCTAAAGTAAGCCAAAATACAAAAGACAAAGCAACCAAGTGAAAGGAAAAATCGAATGATGCTTAAAACAAAGCCCGGAGGCTATAAGTTACGACTCACAAGTCAAGAAAGCAATATATCAAAAGATAAGCCACGCAGGGCCAACAATAAATGAACTCAAGGAGCCTTAGGAGTAGCCTTAGCAGCCTTGGCAGTACTCCTAACTGGAGAATCTCTATCAGTACTGGTGGCAGTAGTAGACTCCTCGGCATCAGCATGAAGCGGGGAGTGCTCAGGATCCAAGATCCTATCAGTAGCATCACCTCCCTCTTCTTCTTCCTCACCATCCTCCTCGTCCTCTTCCATAGGAGAAATCCTCTGGGACTCTAGCAGCTTGGCCAACTCTAAAGGAGCCTCGGGGCAAAGGAAATCCCCAATCTGGAACAACCCAGGGTGCCTCTCTGAAATAGCATCTAAAGCCCCTTTCCAGCCACTAAAGTAGTTGGCTGGATAAGCAAGGTCATCATGCTTAGCCATAAGCTTCTGGAAGTCCTCGGAATCCATGTAATCATCAATGATATCCTCCTTGCCTTGGCGAAGCTCGGCAATGCTACCATAGGCTTTCTCCAGCACTTCTTCCTTGGCCTTCAACTTCTCCTCTAAGCCTGCAACTTGGACCTTTGACTGATCAAGATCTTTCTTATGAGTCCCAGCTTGAGTTCGCCAAGACTTGGCATGATGCATGGCTGCCTGGAAGTAGGTGTTACCCTAAAAGCATGATTTAAGTGTTAAGGAACGGAAAGTAAAACATTTAAACTAAAAGAGAAGTAAAATACTCACAGTAGCAAGAGCTTGAGTTCCCAGCAACTCAACCCCCTCCAAGTCACGAGAAACAACAATGTCACGATAGTCGGCAGGAGTGATTGAGTGATATGACCAATCCTTCGAATGCTTGGTATCTCCAACCACCGAGTCTTGTTTTCTGATGCCCCAAGCGGGTCGAAAAATAGATGATTTGGTAGAAGAGGCAGCCCCGCTCATATCATCCACATCAATAGCATCATGGGGCCTTAGAAAGGCAGGCCCTGTAGGCTGTCCCCTGGGATCTTTAGCAGCTCGTTTCCTCTTCATCCGGGAAGTTTCACTAGATAGATACTCTTGAAGATCATTTATGGCTTTGGTAGCTGAAAAATCAAAGGCAAAATTAGTCACGATAAAATACAACAACAAATGAGAAGCTAAGTGAAAGAATGATGAGGTTTACCCTTATCAGTAACAGAAGAAAGACCAACAGACTTGAGGGAATATTCCTCAAGAAGAGTGAAGAAGTTAGTTTCCCCTTTGTCTGCAGTAAGGGTAGTGAAAGCAGCTTGCTCTGCGTCATTCAACTCTATGTCATCTGGATTTCCGTCGACAACCTTCCCAAAAGAACTACGGAAGAGGGTGCCCCAATTACCCCTCTCCCATACAAGATACATGAACTCCTCTTTCCACTTGGGATTATTATCAGGGATTGAGGAGGGATCATAGATGTTTGGAATGGTGGCACGAAGGCTAACGTATACCCAGCCAGGATAAGTAATTGCACTATTTTTAAATTGAAAAATTTTCCTAAAAAGAGAGACAGATAGCGGAAAATTGTTTTTCAAACAAAGAACCATGAAACAAAGAATGGCTCTCCAAGCATTAGGGACGAGTTGGCAAGGATTTATCTGAACATTTGCCAATAATGTAGGGATGAAATTGTGGAAAGGGAAACGAAGCCCGGCCATGATGGCATCTTTGTAAATGCAAAGGGCATGGGGTTTCCAATGACATGAACGATCCCCAGGCTCAGCTGGGACTAATTTTAAAGGAGAACGAACATTAAATAGTTTGTTAATTTTTTTGATTTTCTCAGCATAAAAAAACCTCGAGTGGTGGTTATAAGAATCTAATGTAGATACAGAGGGATATTCATCCCCCCTTTGATTAATCATGTCAATCAGGGAAGTGTATTTTGAGCGAATAGGAGGGAAAGAGGTACCTCGTGAAGAAGAGCTCATTTTGCTCAGCCTCTTAGCTTCTCTGTCGTCCGCCATGGATGTTCTCGAAATGAATGCTTCAAGGATGATCTTCAACGAAAAACCCAGAAACCACAGCAACAGGAGGAACTTCGCCGGGAAACTCTTGTCGGAAATCGCCTTGAGAAAGGGAGATTTGAGAGAAATTTTGTTGAAATGATTTGAGTGAAGTGAGAAATGAGTTCACTTCTCACTCTTTTATATATAACACAGCCGGTCATTTAGCCGGTCATTTAGCCGGTTTGAGTGTTGTGTTAACAGGCTAAAGCCGGTTAGGCCCATAGGCCCAAATAGAGGCCCAAGATCTAGGAGCTTGTAGAATTAAAAAGAAGATTCGAGAAGGATCGAGAAGCTCCAAAAAAAAACAAAAAAAAACAAAAAAACTGTTACACGAACTCACTCCAGTTCGTAGGATGAGGTCGTAAAATCCACGAGGAGGCCAGTTATTGTTCCTTACACGAACTCACTCCAGTTCGTAGGATGAGGTCGTAAAATCCACGAGGAGGCCAGTTATTGTTCCTTACACGAACTCACACCAGTTCGTAGGATGAGGTCGAAATACAATCGACCAGGCCATTTTAAAGAGTATACACGAACTCAAAATAGATCGAGATTTGAGATCACAAGGGTTACGACTTGCTTCGTTGGACGACATTACACGACCTCGACCCATGTCGCAGAACGAGGTCGCGAGTTCAACTAACTGCTCCTTTTGGCGTCCTTACACGAACTCAATCCACCTCGTGGATTGAGGTCGTAGACTACACGACCTGCTCCCTTTGAAGCATTTACACGAACTCGTACCTCGTCGAAAGATGAGGTCGAGATATGCCCGAGTAGGCAGTTTTTAAGACCATAGGCGACCTCGAATCACCTCGTAAGGTGAGGTTGTAAGTTGCACGACAACATCGTTTATTGGACCATGGACGAGCTCAATCCAGGTCGAGTGTCCAGGTCGTATACCTCACGACCTGCCTCTTTTGCTGCCCTTACACGAAGTCGATTGAGGTCGTGAAACGAGGTCGAAAAGCCCACGATCTGGCTGTCCTGACAGTCCCATACGACCTCAATCCTGGTCGAAAATATTATAATATAAACTGATTTTCTCTTGCAAAAAAGGGGTAATTTGATTAAAAATAATATTTTTCCGAGAGAAGTTGGGAATAAAATTCCAAAATTTTGGAAAAATGAGAAATAATTTATAAAATTATTTCCAGAGGTGGTATGCCCACAATATTTTTGATAAAATTAATCAAAAATAAGAAAAATACCAGTGGGTACTAGAAAAATCCTAAAAACAAGAGGAACGTCGTAATCCTTTGAGCAAGTGAGCAAGATTCAGTAACAAAAGTTGTTGAATTGTTCAACCTCGAATAAGGCAAATCGTCGTAAATGTGTAGGTCGCTCCACACTTTACATTCAAGACGATACATGTGAAACACTAGTGTACATAAACCTTTTAACTTCAATGAAAACCTGATCAGTTTTCCTAGAAGTTGGGGGGCAAATGATATGGGCTGAAAGTAAGCCCTAGAAACTTATTTAATGATACGTTGAATAAACCTAAGTTGGTTCAAGGTCAAAGCCCAATAATGAGGCCCAAAACCTTATTTATAACAATAAATTCGTAATTAATAAATCAGCCAATTTCAGACTTCGAGATTGAGTCTTAAAAGGAAACTAAATCATATTAGGAGTAGCCTCCAAGGCACATATCTCCAATACTTATCTTCTTATATATTAGAAGGCTCTAGAATTGGGCCTAAGTTGTGACTTGCCCATCAAGTCTCCTAATTTAACCCTAATTCTAGGGTTTTCATCACCTATATAAGGACCTGCTTCTTCACATCTAGAACTACATTTTTTGGCTTGATTCTTGACATTGGCAAGATACGTAGGCATCTTGTGAGGACCTGAATTAAGTCACAAAACACTTGATCAGCCATTAAAGCTCGAAGCTTCTTTAAACCTTAGCATTTAATACACAATTTAATAACCCTAGTTTTTATTCCACAACAATAAGACTTTCGTGTGAAGATGCCCCTAGCGGGGCCTTTAAAAATAGCTTGAAATATAGCGAATATGTGTGTTCTCACTATTCTCATTCTCACCAGAGCGTGACCATTAAACTGTATTAGTAAATTCATGTATGAAAATACAGTGTATATATATTATTAATATAGATTCTTTTATTAAAAATAAGCAAATTATACAATTAAATAAGCAAGCCAAAATATCAGATAAATATTCTAGTAGATTTATAGTTTATGTTCAAATTAAGGTCTTTCACCATGGCTCTCGCTTTCTAAAATTGTTGAATTTTTTTTTATTGACTTTATTATATTAAAAGTATGTTCTTATTGAAACGAATATAATAATTTGAATTTGAATATATTTTTAAACTACTTATTTTGATGGGTTGTTAATTTTTTTGTGATCAACTTAAAGGGGTGACCAAAAATAAAATTAATGGGGATACATAAATCCATTACCCACGTTATGATAAACAATACCTATAAAATGGAAGTTGCTTATGTGGTTCAGGCTTGTTAATTACTTCAATACTTCATTAGCTTGATCATCATGTGGACCATCTTTCTTTTTATCACTTATGTTGCTGCTATGTAGTCTATCTGTAACTAACATCTTTCTTTTTATCACTTATGTTGTTGCTATTTAGTCTATCTATAACTAAACATCTCTCTCTGCTTGTAATCTATATTTATAAATGCAAACTTCTTCTTGTATTGTATTTTGTTTTCAATATTTAAAATTATGTAGCTAGAGCCGGAGGAGAAGAGAAAGGCTGGAGGTGCAATCGTAGTACTACAACATTACTGAAATAAGTACAATATCATAATAGATTTTTTTGTTCCAATCTAAATTGGGTCGCTCCAAATGCTGTGTAATGACAAAAAAGGCATTAAAAAAATAAAGAAGATTAAAAAATGAAGGATAATATTGTTTACCAAAAACACAGGTCTCCGCAAGAATCTCACTTATTCACTTTTATCTTCAAATAATGTATGATTACAAATTATAACAATCACATTTTCCACTACCTATTCTCTCTCAAAAAGCCAACTAAACTGAAAAAAGGGAAAAGTTAGTACTTTTATATTTTAATAAGGAGCTCAAGTGAAAGTGCTAAATATGAGATCATATATGAAGTGAAATTGAACGCGAGTAAAGAAGATATTTAGAGCATAAATAAGAGCAATGTTGCCTGACCCAGAGGGTGAGGCTTGTGACGTGGGTCTGAACTTCTAAGTATGCTATTCCATAGTCCCTTCGGAGACATCCGATAAAAAGTATGTTATTCCATAAGACCTTCTGGTACGTAGCATGTCTACCCCATGAACCTTAAGTTGAACAAATCCATAAAGAACATAAACCTGCTTGAAAACAAAATAATGTCTATAAGTATCAAATTGAGTCCCAAGATTATTTACAAATAACATGGTCTGTACTGTGTCAATGTTATTAACTGGTAATCTTTCCAACTACCTTTGTTATTATGACATGTAAAATCGAAAATTGAAAGGCCAAACAAATATTTTAAAGGTACCTTTCTGGTGTCCTATATATTATTATAACATCGGGTAATTCATTAAACTTTAATTCTTAAATTCCAAACCAAAATCAAAACCAAACAAATATTATCATGTCTAATTTTTAATACTGTGAAATCAATAAAAACTTAACTCTTATGGCCAAACTAAAAACCGGAACCAAACATATATGACCTCTACGGAGGTCTAGTACACATACCTTAACCCTACTTCAGGGGGTTGAGATGTTAATTTGGTGAAAAACCCAGCTTTCAAATCTGAAAAGTGCAGTTAATTATTAGTACTATAGTATTATTATTTTATTTTTATTAAATAGAATCGCCGGTGATATAATTGAAAAAAAAAGAGAATTTCGTAAGAGAAAGGAAAAAAAGTAACGTGTTTGAAAAAGGTAACCGTCCATGATACAATTTGAAAAAGAGAGATTTTAGTTAGATAAAAGAGAAAAGGTAACGTATTTTGACTCAAAAAGGTAATTGATTAGTTAATACTAATTATAATATAATTATGTTATTTTGTTATACAAAATTGATCGTAGTTTTTAAAATAGGAGAAATTTTAGTTAGATAAAATGTAAAAGATATTGTATTTTACCTAAGAAGGAAATTATTTAGTTATTGAAAAATAGAAAAGGTAATATGTTTAACCTGAAAAAGGAAATTGATTAATAAAGGAGAAATTTTAGTTAGATAAAATATAAAAAATATTGTATTTTACTTAAAAAATGAAATTATTTAGTTTTTGAAAAATAGAAAAGATAATATGTTTAACCTGAAAAGGGAAATTAATTAGTTAGTAGGATGGAAATTTTAGTTAGATAAAATATAAAAGATATTGAATTTACGTGAAAAAGGAAATTATTTATTTATTGAAAAATAGAGAAGATAATATGTTTAACCTGAAAAAAGAAATTAATTAGTTAGTATGATGGATTTTATTTGACTAAGGGTAAATACGTAAAATTAATAGGTACCGACCGACCGACCAAACTTTTAATGTTTCGGCTTTTATAATATAGTATAGATAGATTTTATTAGTGGTTAGAAGATGTGATGTCATATTTTTGGGTATGTATTAATTATTGCAATATTATGTTTTAAATTAAAAGTCAACGTGTTTTAATTAGAGAGAAGAAATTATTGATTGAAAGATATGATATTTTAGGTATTCATAAAAATTTGAACCTTGAAATTTTAGTAAATAAATTTAATCGTGTAATATATTTAATCATTAGATCTAACAATTCTAATTTTTAACTAAAAATCTAACTGATATTATTCGTTGTATACGAATTTTTATTATATTTTGTTAATGGTTAGAAGATATGATGTCATATTTTTGTGTATGTATTAATTATTGCAATATTATGTTTTAAATTAAAAGTCAACGTGTTTTAATTAGAGAGAAAAAAAATTATTGATAGGAAGATATGATATTTTAGGTATTTATAAAAATTCGAACCTTAAAATTTTAGTAAATAAATTTATTCATGTAATATATTTAATCATGTAATATATTTAATCATTAGATCTAACCGTTCTAATTTTTAACTAAAAATCTAACGGATATTATTCGTTGTATACGAATTTTTATTATATTTTGTTAGTGGTTGGAAGATATGATGTCATATTTTTGGTTATGTATTTAGTAAATAAATTTAATCATGTAATATATTTAATCATTAGATCTAACAATTCTAATTTTTAACTAAAAATCTAAAGGATATTATTCGTTGTATACGAATTTTTATTATATTTTGTTAGTGGTTAGAAAATATGATGTCATATTTTTGGGTATGTATTAATTATTGCAATATTATGTTTTAAATTAAAAGTCAACGTGTTTTAATTATAGAGAAAAAAATTATTGATTGGAAAATATGATATTTTAGGTATTTATAAAAGGTAATATCAACAATTATAAGTAAACATCTTTTAATTCAAAAAGGCAATAAGCTAATTATTTGGGTTGATCCAATTGGATCGCTCCAAATGTTGATTAGAGAGAAAAAAAATTATTGATTGGAAGATATGATATTTTAGGTATTTTTAAAAGGTAATATCATGTAAATTATAAGTAAACATCTTTTAATTGAAAATGGCAATTGGCTAATTACCATTAATTATATTATTAATAAAAAAATGAAGGATAATAGTAGAGGTTTAGATTTGGGTCAATCCAATTGGGTCGATCCAAATGTTGTGTAATGATAAAAAATAGTATAGATTTAGATTTGGATCGATCCAATCTAATTGGGTCGCTCCAAATGCTGTGTAATGACAAAAAGGGACATCAAAGAAATAAAGAAGATTAAAAAATAAATGATAAAAACAGTAATTTTCCTGTGTAATGACAAAAAAGGGCATCAAATAAATAAAGAAGATTAAAAAATGAAGGATAAAAGTAGTAATTTTCAAAATGCAATACTAATAGACATTAAGGCCATTCCATTTCGACAAAAGACCCTCACCCAAGTTCCATTATCCCGATCATGATTTTCCTACCCCCAGAGGGAAAGGCACTTCCCTTTTGGGCCGGTTGTGGGCGAGGAGGGATTCGAACCCCCGACACCGTGGTTCGTAGCCACGTGCTCTAATAAATGAAGGATAATAGTAGATGTTTAGATTTGGGTCAATCCAATTGGGTCGTTCCAAATGTTGTGTAATGATAAAAAATAGTATAGATTTAGATTTGGGTCGATCCAATCTAATTGGGTCGCTCCAAATGCTGTGTAATGACAAAAAGGGACATCAAAGAAATAAAGAAGATTAAAAAATAAATGATAAAAACAGTAATTTTCCTGTGTAATGACAAAAAAGGGCATCAAATAAATAAAGAAGATTAAAAAATGAAGGATAAAAGCAGTAATTTTCAAAATGCAATACTAACAGACATTAGGAATATATTGATATTGATATTGATATTGATTGATATTGATATTGATTGATATTGATATTGATAATTATTTTGGCAATTTAAAATTGTTGAACTTTGTGAATCTCGGAGTCTGAAGATTATGTCTGAAGATTTCAATAATCCAACGAATTGGGATTGTTTGACAATTTAAAATTGTTGAACTTTGTGAATCTCGGAGTCTGAAGATTTCAATAATCCAACGAACTGGGATTGTTATAAGTGAGAATGGCACTTAATTCAGGTAGATACTTTGGAAGTCGTTTATGGTTCACTATTATCGTACGCACCAAATTTTCACATATTTTCAACTTAATTTAATATTTTTCACAAATTGTTCCACCGCAATAATGTTAGGAAATTAAAAAAAAAACTTTAAAAAATTCTAAAATGAACGTGGCATGTGTAATTTGACAAAATGAAAATTTTTAATTGAAGAATTCATATGAATGTACGCGGGGTTCATCATATTAATTATTTAATTAGATAAAAAGATACTTGTCATTTTGGACACTTTTTTGGAAACTTTAATTAATTTCCTAGCATTTCCATTTCTATATATAATAGGAGAACATAGAGAAATTATAAGGGTATTTTGAGCCAATAAACCCCATATGAAATTACAATTTTGCCCTTAGATATTAGAAAATTACATGAAGATGCCACTGTTTTATTATTCAAAGAAAAAATTTAAGTAAATTATGAAATTACATGAAGATGCCACTGTTTTATTATTCAAAGAAAAAATTTAAGTAAATTATGTTCTTGTAGGGAATTGAACTCATATCCTCCCCAAATAAACTCCTTATAACCATTGAGCTAGATAAGTTTTTGAGTTTGAGCTAAAAAACATATTACATAAACCCGATCTCTCCCTTTTTCTTTTTTTTTTTCCTATTAATTTACTTTTGAGTAAATATGTTAATGATAACTTATATTGTTTATAAAATTTTGTATTTTCATTATCAAAAAAAGCATATATGATTATGTATACAACCAATTTTATAGATTTTTCATTTCAAATTTTGATAACAGTATCACTTGTGATGTACGTTTATCTTTCTTTTACTTAAATAAATGTTTCTTACGTATAATGCTAACTGAAATATATATTTTATATCTTTACATGATAGAGTTTTCTTTCGTATACTTGATTTGAATTAGTTAGATATTTAATAAATAAAACATGGTATATAAATTTATATGACATAAATAACGTATTACAAATAATTTACCTATTTATTTATTAATTTTTTTAAAAAAAATATTAAAATCATAGTTAAAATTATTTTAAAATTAGACAATAATCAATGTCATATAACATGAATTGATAACATGTTTACTTGACATCTATGATAATTATCGAATTATACATTTATAAATAAAAGATAAGATCTTGAAAATAATAGATAGTACAAAAAAATAAATTAAATAAATCAAATAGTCAAGTTAAAAAGCACTTTCTTCAAAAGTAGGATCATAAATTATATATTAAATATTAGGATTACTTCATTTTTAGATCGATTAAAATGTGAGATAATACACTCACAGAAACTTGGGTTGAATAATAAATATTCAAAAGTTGTGATAATTGTATAAAAATAGGATTGGATTAAAATCCAAAGTAAATTTAATAAAGGTCGATATTTTATAACATAGGATTTTGCATAGCATTCAAGTAGACAAAATATTAGGAACTATCAATTATATTATACACTTCGAGTCTTTTCAAATTATATGCCTAATAAGATAAAAGTTTAGAATATGTAATGTTTTTCGCAAATTGATTATAAATCACCTCAACTGCTTTCATCATTGCGTAGATAAATTTTTTGTTTCTTGTGGTACCGAGAATTTCAAAATATAACTGATATACGAATAAATATGTCATCCTTGTGCGACTGACACTTAAACTAGATTCTCGAGTTTATATTTGAAGAGAAAAGGATGAAATCAAGAAATTAATTCTTCACTAACATGTTTTTACTTGATTTTTTTGGTAGAAATAGACTAATTTTGATAAAAATATTGAACAATTTCACTTTAGAATTTGAATTATGTAGATGGAAAGTTTTAAGGAAAGTTAAAAAGAAACACACCTATTTTTTGAACTTTATGTTCTCTTAAATACAGTTCTTTATTTTTTTCGGCGAAAATATTAAGACCCAAAATTACTCCAAGTATAAATTAATATACGCTTTTTACATGTACCATAACTTTGTACACATTATGGAAATTAGTCAAATTGTGTTATATCATCTTAATTATTCACATAAAATTTGGAAAAGTAGTGGTTTAATGTATTTATAAACTATGCCAAGTCCTTTGATTTTGTATGTGAGACATACAAATTTTTGAAAACTTTTTTATTATAACTGCAATCTTATTATGATAGAATGACTCTAAATTTTTTAAAACTTTAATTATGACTGCTATTCTTACATTTTAATGATAGAAAGATTATCAAAATCGTGAAACAAATCTCAAAATCTAAGAATAATGTGGGTATAGCTATTGATCTTTTAAAGCAATATTTTGAGGTCTAGGACAAGAATTGTATTAGTTTAAACTTATTTTCGAATCAAATCAGGTAATTACTTCTACCTTTTTTCATATAAAACTAACTATGACGAAGCCTACTTTCTGAAAGAAAGAAAAAACGTTGAGTTTATTGCTAAGTTTTCAATGAAATTAAAGAGACGATATTTTCCAAAAATCATGGAAGCTATGTCAATTGTTGAAACCCTTCAATTTGTTAGATTTTTGAATTTAATAAATGTTGTTTTAAAAGGTGACTCCTTTTAGAATATTGAAAATCTGAATAATGTTGGTGAAGATCTTTCTGTCACTACACCACAAATGGTCTTTGCCAACACTGAAAATCGATGTTGCCACGTTAAATGTTGCCTTAGATGCTAAAAATTGAATAAATTAGATATAAGCCAACATCATAACCGAATGATGCCCTTCATGTTGGCTTAGATGCAATTTTAATCCTCAATGCCAACACATGAATTGATGTTGCCTTAGACACCCGAAAAAATGTTTTAAAAAAAAGGGAGAAGCCCGCTCTTACTAAAATAAAAAACCCGCTCATATATTCACTCTAAATTAAAAAGCCCGCTCAGAAATTAAAACAAAATAAAACAATGAAAACATATCTCTCATCTCTCTCACTCCGCTCACACTCTCATCTCTCTCCGCTCCCATCTCATCTCTCTCACACCGCTCTCACTCTCATATGTATGAGATGTTCCAAACATTTTCAAGTAAATCTGTTTCATCAAAGGACTCGCGAGCTTCTGGGTTCTCTGCTTAAATCGATATGTGAGTCTCTCTCTGTCTCTCTCTCAAAACTCTCCCATTGAAGCTTATCTCCGGTCGAACCTTATCTCCGGTTCGAAGTTCGTGGTATGTTTGTTTCTTCGTCTAATTAGTTCATCTAATTACCTTAATTTAATTAATTTATTCGTAGTTTATAGTTTACAAACCCTAATTTTGGGGGGTTTTTATTTTATTAATTTTGGGGGTTTACAAACCCTAGTTTTTGTGGGTTTTTTCCTTGTGTTTATCTGTATCAAGTTTGTTGGGAGTAGTTTTTTGATTGCGAGTAAATACATGACCCTTGTAAGGTCAGCTAATTTAATTTTGCAATTTAAAATCTTTTGTTGAGGATGTGCTTATAATACAGTATGCTTTAGAGTATATTGATTCTGAAAAGGAAAAGATGAACATGGTTGGCATCTTGTTCTCAAGGTCAGAGATGATGCAGCAGTTTCAAGTCCTGACAAATTAGAGGGTGGTACTGAAGTTTAGCTTTCATGGTTGGTTAACGGTTACTGATAAGTTAACTTGGAGAGGTTTAGTCATATATGTAGAATCTGTCTGTGGTTATTATTTTAGGTGAATTATTTTCTTTTAATACTCTAAATAACATCTTTCATATGTCTCTGAAATTTAATTGAGAATCTGTTGTTTGGTTTTACCGATTGGTAAATTTGCACCTGAGTTATCTATCTTAGAACAGAGAATTGTTAGTATCTATATTTCTGATACGGCTCATACTACTGTCTAGCTTAATGAATTTGATTTGAAGTGAGAGTTCACTGGTTGCAGGGTATATGAGTGTCTAGCTTAATAAATGTTTGTCGTTTATAATATATTGACATTTTACATGACTGAATTTCATATCTGAGACTTATTATATCTCAACAAATTCTTAAGTTACAGTACTTTATGTTGCCAAGAAAAGAGGAAAAAGAATGAATCCATATCTCTAGGACTCTGCTAACTAAGATGAGATATTGAGTTTCAATTTAATTATGTATATACATGCTATTGCAACGGAAGAATCAATGTCATTCTAGTTTGAGATTTAATGATTTTGAGGCATGTCTTGAGAATTCGGCTTGAACTAACCACATATGTAACATATCATTGGGTAATCTTCTGTCAGGTTTCGGAATTTAGCTTTTCCATGCAATCAGTTTGGGTTCCAAGAGCCGGGATCAAATCCAGAGATTAAGCAGTTTGCATGTACAAGGTTTAAGGCAGATTTCCCCATATTTGACAAGGTTTGACAAGTGTCTTTTCTGGATTTAAAAACTCTTTGTTGTTTCAAGCACTAAACTTTTGATTCTCTTCTCCGATATATTGACGATAGGGAAAAAAATCCTACCACTTGACCAAGAATATGAACTTCTAAATATAGCAAGATTTTTTTAAAACTATAATTATTATGCCAATACTTGTCAGCTTTTATCCACAACAATTCTTCCCACAACAATTCTAATCATATTCCATTTTTGTCATTTAACAGGTTACTGGAGAGCTGCTTGATCATTTAAGTTCGTGGGATGCTCTTCGTGCTTTATTACCTGTTGGAACTGTTAGTGAAGCACCAAAGGTTATATCTACATCACCTTTGTTCTCTTTTACATCAATTTCACTTGTTTAAATTTTTTAATATTCCTTTGATTTCTGCTCTGCATATCTATGTTATAAATACCAACTTGTTATCACCTTCTATCATATCATAACAAGCCTGCATACATTAGACTCACAAGAAAGTAGATAAAAAATGGCTAAATCATTTAGCATCATCATGCTTTTAACGCTCCTAACTTCTGCGCCATTTTGCTTCTCTCGCAAAACCAATACAGGTTATTTGTACCCTCGGTTCTATGATCGTTCTTGCCCGAATGCAATCCAATACAGGTTACAATTGCAGGTAAAGAATTTGCTCTTCTCCTTCCTAAAACCAACGCGTCCTCATAGTTCTGTTCTCGCTGGATATTTCAGCAAGGTTAGGAATCTGTTATCACTATATATGGTTCAGATTGTTCATTATTTATTCTAAGGCTTTCTGTCCATGGATGTGTATAGAACACTGTTATCACTCAGTTTGCTGAAACATTGGCTAAAGCATGGACTGAATATAACAACCCAAGGTTGGAGATTGGTACAAATATGTTCTTTTCATTACAATTTTATGGATCTGTAAGTATTTCTACATTTTGATATGTGATATAGGGCTGCAGTCCTGTTTCTTTGTCAATATGTTGGACGCAGCTCTATCTTATGTCTTTAAATTAATATAAAAGTTAAACTTGTTTCTCTGTCCAGATTTTCAGTTTTGACTTTGCTCATATCATTTAATTAAACATGTGCATCGGGGAATAATTTCTTTGGTTGTTGGGTATTGACATTATTTCTATATGTGATTGTGGTTGTATTTTGTTATTGAGAGGATTGTTTTTGACTTTATACTTTGGAGTTTGATATGCGGTTGAAGATTATGTTCAGAAATTAAATGTTAATGTAACAGCTTGTCGGTAGAAAAGTATCCCAATAATCCGATGCTTGGTCACCGTGAGGTTGTGGATGGGAAGGTATGTTTGTGTTGAATATTATAAGCTTGTAATTACGCTTATTGTTTTAAGTAAATTTTAGACGAACTGAGGTTTGGTTTGTTGTTTAACATGGAGCATGGAGGTTATGTGTGGTTGAGAATATTTTTACTTGATGCAGGTTCAGTATCCGAAGTACACCGATCTGACTTTTGATGAAACTTCAAGGTCAGGATGCTATAAGAATTGGAACATATAAATTCTCAGTGCATACTTACTACTCTGCATCTGTATCACATTTACTCTGTTTAGTAAATATTACTAAATAATATCTTCTTCATACTTATAGAAAAACATAGTGTTTCAATATTTTTGCATTGTGAACTTCAGAGCAATGAATAGCATTCACTGAGAAGTTTGCTTGTATCTTAAATAATTTAATTTGTAATATATTGGCCTTACTCCTGAGTCATGCGTATTGCATATTTTTGAATTTGTCTGAAACAAATGTCACTGCTGATATTGGTTCATAATGCTTACATGATTTCTATCATCTGCTTTAGTTATGTATAGCAGTATAAGTAGAGACAGTTAGTTCTTTTTTTGTGTCATAGGCACAATTCACTGAAGCAAGACAATTATATTTCCTGTAGTTCAGTCTCAAACAGTTAATAAAGAACTTTTTGAGGTTCAAGACAAGTATTCTCTTTTTCAACTTGGCTGGATTCACGTAAGTACATTTTACGTTGCTGATTCATCTATTACTTCTCATTCTCTGCATTTTCAGACTCACCCATCACAAACTTGCTTTATGTCATCAGTTGGTCTGCACACTCATTACTCGTATCAGGTAACAGTTTTTTATAAGTTATATTTGTGTTGTATGCAGATTCATGTGAGAATCTAAGGTAGCAGAATTAATGGAGAAAATGGTGGAGACATCAGCAGAATTAATATAATATTCTGCCACTTTTCTGTAGCTCTAAGGTAAACTTGAGCTGTTTCGATTTCACCGGAAAATAAACACCTGCAGAAGCCATTGAGTTTCTTCCCGAAAAGGTAGCTCTACTGGATGAGATGGAATTCACAATAAGCTACAACTGTACCCATTAAAGTTCTAGAACCTATTTGAGTTCTGAAAATGTTAAGGTGATGATGTCCAAACTGGTAGAAAAGTGTCCAGAGCTCAAGGTTGATATTGAAGAGCTAAGTGTGGAGCCACCTAACAACGGTGATGCAAGTGAAGCCTACAATGATACTTCTTGATGCTTTTGTCTTATTAGTAGTTATAAAATCTCTTGAGACATTACGAAGAACTTAGATTCATGGTACTATGAACTATGTTTAACAATATTTGACTTGTTTATGTAATCGTTGGTTTTAGTATTACTGAAAATTTGTGTTGGAAGTGATTTATATATATTAAAGTTGCGTCTGTTATTGGCTTGCTTGATTTTTAGGATGGATTATGTTTTATATTAGGATGTTTCATTTTGGGAAGCAAGTTGTTACAAAATTATTACTAAAGATGTTGCCATAGCCTGTAAAAATGTTGGTAAAACTTGAAGAATGTTAACTAAAAAGTGTTACTATAATATGTTAGGATGTTGGCAAAAATGGGAATTGTTAAATCAATTGGTGTTGCTGTAGAGGGACAAAGATGTTGGAATAGACTATATGGCAACATCGCAAGGGTGTTGGTGTTGAGTAGACAGTGTTACCTTAGATTTTATGCCAACACCGGAAATAGTGTTGCTATTTTTCATGAAATGTTGGCATAAGTGCCTAAGGCAACATCATGTTGATGTTGCCATAGTTTTGACAAAATGTGTTGGCTTAACCTCTAAGCCCACATGCAAATTCCCAACACCTTCAAAATTGACAAAAGTGTTGCCTTAAATCCTATGGTAACATTTTTCAGCATTTTTAACACTTATTTTGGGTGTTGCCATAGACCATTTGTGGTGTAGTGTGTGTTGACAATATTATCGAAGAAAATAAGTTAATTAAGAAGTTTACTCGAAGAGAAGGAAATAGAGTGACTTATATCTTAGCGAGATATTTAAAGAAATACATATTAAGGAGTGTACTGATTTTATTTGGAAATATTATATGATGAGTATTTTCTCTAAAAGAAATTATGTTATAACCTCTACAATATATTTATATGCTACAAAACATCCTCTTTTTAGTGCTCACATGATTTATGCATAAATAAAATGATCCATAAATTAAAGTAGTGATATTATGTATGAACTGAAAATGTGCAATTGTATTAAAAAATATCCTTTAAATCTTAAAAATGTACAAATTTGTATCGATTGCTAGAAGATGACCCGTGCCTCGCACGGGTTATTATGCTAGTTTCTTCTTAATATTGCAAATTTAAAAGCTTTAGAGTAATATAAATATAGCTACAAATTTTGTCCCAATAGCTACAACATATGCTTAAATTATTTTGGAAGAAGAAATGAATTGAGTAAAATTAAAAATTGTAAAACAAACATGAGGGTATAATATGGAGTAATAATGGATGAGTAAAAAAAATTGATGAGTACTTTTTCTATATCAGCTTTTTTTTTATAAGATTAACTTTTATAAAAATCAATTGTATCGAAATATAATGTTTGAGGATCGAGATTTTTTTCATTCAAAAAGTTTATCATCTAATTGAAAAACATGTAAGATGTCACCGGAAAATTAGACAATAAAATCTTAACGGTTGAAAAAAGAACACTCAATAATTCCACTTATACCTGTAAAAAAAACAAGAAACATAATAAATTGCAATAAATATTGATTAAAACTAGTATACCTCATCAAAATTAATCTAATAAACATTTAAAATACAATATGATATGTAAATAAATATATAAAATTATTTATATTACATAAAAATTATCTAACCAAAGGAAATACCTTGTATCTAACGCAAGTACACGTACAAGTTCTTTAACACCTCTTCATACCTCATTAGGAAATATAGAAAAGAGTAATATTAACATATAATATAAGATCCATATAAGTCTTCCCTCTAACATGTTAAGGTTTTAGATGAGTTGGTTAATTAATATGGTATCAGAGCTCAGACACGCCAAGATCTCATGCATGTTCGATTCTCTGCGACCCCCAATATTCTCATAATTTATTTCGGACACGAAGGCAAATTTATGCCTCAAAGATGGACGCCCGTGATCTACTCTCGACCCAAAAATTGGCTTTCGAGTTATTATAGATAAATAAAATAATGGGCTTTCGAGTTATTATAGATAAATAAAATAAGTATTTCTCAATCGGGCTTGATCATGTATTTAAGCTATTGAGTAACTACATTGTGTGATGAGTATATGTTTGCAACTCTTTTATCATAATTTATACGAGTTAAATATCAAATTGGTCACTATGTAATTAGAAAAATATCAAATTCATCACCGATTAATTTGGGATCTCAAATTGATCACTTTCAAATAAAATTGTTGATTTTTTATGATTGATTTAAAATCTTGTTAGCTTACCACGATCTTAAAAGTTACTCCCTTCGTCCCCTCAGTTGTTTACATTGGGGGACGGGGACGTGGCACGCATTTTAATACTCCTAAAAAGTATAGTTCCATAATTTATTTTTAATTTTGTTATCTTCTGAATAAAAATTTAATGTTTAAAATTTTATTCAAAAAAAGAAAATTAAAAATAAATAAATTATTGAACTATACTTTATATACACCTTAAAATGTGTGCCAAACAATGCTAAAAACATGTAAATAAATGAGAGGGACAGAGGGGGTACTAATTTGAGATCCCGCCAACTTAATAGTGGCCAAATGGAGATCCCAAATTTACCGATAGTAAATTTGAAACTTTACTAACTATATAGTAATTAATTTAATAATTAACCTAATTTATACCAATTCTCATTAATGGATTTTTGAAGCTAAGAGCATCTTCAATGGCCTTAGCTAAAACTGATTGGCTAAATTACATAAAAAAATTATTATGTAAAATTTGTCGAACCTATAAGACATTGTGTTCCGAGGGTATTGGTTATAATGATTGGTTATATTTTAAAAATGGTATGTTATTAATATTTCAAGTTGTTATTAATGGAATATATAATTTTAATATAGAAATAAGTGATGTGGCAATTCACTACAGGTCTCTAGAGGTTCGACAAATATAGCCAACATCAAGAGATTATCTATAATTATAGACAAGGATTTTGTCCCATTGGAGTGCAATTTTTTTTACACATTCTTTATAATTCTTACTAGCGTTCTACCCGTGCTATGCACCAACCGATAAATTGTATTAATAAATTAATATAAATATATTATTTTCTTTTTTATTTAGAAAAATATATAATTTTATTGGAATGTTAATTAACGTAAGTATAAAATTACTTATTCGTGAATTCATACCAATTGAATTAATATTAATATTATGAATCAATCATCAAAACAAATACAACCTCGTTGAAAAGTTCAAAAACCCTCTTTATTGTTTTTTTTTTAAAATTTAGTTTTCTTTTTATTTCTCTCTTTGTTAGAGAATATTTCTACGTATCATGTTAACAAATTTTTCACCCATATTCTGAGAATTCGGTATACTTATTAAATTTCGAATCCTTAAAATATTTATTATATTAATTAATTGAAAATATTTGTATGGTTGTGGTTAATTTTTCGATTGCATATTAAAAATGCGTAGAAACTTAATCCTCGCGACTCCAATAAATCATTAGACTATCTATCAAAAGAAGGTTACATAATTCAGCGATATGAGAAAGGATATCTACCGTGCAAGATATATGAAGCGAACGTAGTTATAACAGTAGAAACTTTCACCTAATCTAATTTTCTATGTGATTGTTCAATATCATTTTTAAAAATTATACGTCCTTTTATTAATGAATTGATTTACTATAAAAAAATAAACTTATCAAATAACCAAAAAAATTCAATATATCGCGCTCTTGGAGTAACATATAATTGTTAGATTTTATGATTATTGCCCTTAGCTTATTTGTAAAGACAACTTCAAATGTGCATTTTCAGTTTGGAAGTTTGTATTTTGTTTTTTTATTCTTTTCTAGTAAAACATGGAATAATAAATTTTAGTTTTCTTTTATTCTTAAAATAAGACATATGAAAATGAGTATCACATATCTTTTTTTAATTTGACTAACTTGTGAAAATAAGCTACTGTCCATAAAATTGAAATCAAGTGTGTAATATATAAACACATAATGACATTGTTATATATGTGTCATTGTAATTCAGATTTTGGGTTAAATAACATGAAATTTATTTTCCTTTAACAGCGAGTATATTTTTCCTACATATATAAGAAGAAATAGCTTGTGTAGACCTGACAAATCATTTTGTACATTCATGTCATGTACTTTAGGGTCTTGAACGAAAATGACATGATATTAAATCGTGTACATGAAATTAGAACACAAAATGACACTAAATTACACAAATTTTTTCATGTATATGAAGTGAAATGAAATACGCGAATACAAAAAATATAACAATTTATGTGAAATATTACTATGTATCCAAGTTATGTAAATATATAATTATATGTCTTAGAACAACATTGAGATGTTACAAAACAAAACTAAGAGTACCATGCATGGTGTAAAGGCTCCAAAACAAAATGAAACCCTCCTTTTTATTTTTTCTTATTTCTCGTTAACAAATATCTCTCTTTGTGTAGAATCTTTCTACCAAGTTATTTAGTTTTCTTAGCCCTTTTTTATGCTTTACTGATATAAAAAAAATATAGTCAACCAACCAAGCAAATTCAATATACGCTCTTAGGTTAAGATATAGGAATGGATACTATTACTTTATTTCAAGAATACAAAATTCAAAAAGACACCCTTTTATTAAAAACAATATATAATTTTAAGTGTATCAATTTTTTTATTTATCATTATTAATAATTTTTATAATAAAAATTGTAGTTGCTGCTCTCTCTCTCCACCTTTCCCAAAAGATGCTAAACTAAAGTTTAGGAGCTGATATCAGTTTTTTAAGTTTTTTTTTAAAATTATTATATTGATTTTTCTTTATTTTTCAATAAAAATATCATTGAGAGTCTAGTACCCCGTTGGTGGATTTTATCTACCAAAATATTAAATTTTGTACTAACTCCTTATAAATGATAAGCCTTATTTTCTGTTCCTTAATTGATTTTACTTTGGCTTTCACTAAATATCTCTCTTTATTTAGAGCCTAATATCCTGTTCATGGATTTTGTCTGCCCATATATTAGATTTTGTTATATTAGTTCATTGATTTGGATAGTATAAAATCACAGTTCTGGTCGGTTATTTGAATAGTGTTAGTTACAGAGGCATGCCTGTATACATCTAATAACAAGCCTAATTGTTTGTAATGCTTTGCATTACTTACATGACCTCTTAACTGAGGGAACCTCTAATTGTAGAGTTTCTGTTTGTATTGTACTTGTAATAGGCATCAAATCCTAGTTGTGTAACTGTACAAATAGAGTCTAGAATAATGCTTGAAAGAAGTTCCATGGTTCATGCCTCAAGCAAGGAGTTTGTTGGTCCAGGAAAGTATTGCAGAAGGGGGGTTGAATGCAATACTAATAAATTTCAAAAACTATTTCAACAACTTAAATAGAATTTGTGATTTACTAGTAGAAGAAATGCAAACACAAGTAAAATCAAATACGAGGATTTCACAAAATAAATGTTTTATTTATTTTGCAAAGTTTTGCTACAACCTTGAGAACAAATTAATTCTCAAGCTACAAATACTCAAGAGATTACTGTCGTTGAGTTTTTCTCACACTTAATATATAAACAGAGAGCTCTATTTATAGTGTGATAATCTACTGTACTATCATCATCAATGATTGTTGAGTTGCTGTTATATTCCTTTTGCAGCTCATTCCATGATTTATTCCCATGTGATCAGCACAAAGTAACTTAAAGATGCTTTCCACATTTGAGCCACCCAGATCTAGCCGTATTCAATTTTATCTGTTCTAGACTTTACAGGTTGTTCCATGTGATCTCTCGAGCTTCAGTTATAGACTTTCCAAGCTTGCTGTAAAGGTTGAATATTACAACACGCCTGCTTCTTTTGAACATATACTCTGTCGTTTAATTTGACTTAGAAAATTCCTAAATCAAGCTGATTTTATATGACAGTATGTTTGCCACAAAGTTTGCTGTCAATGGATTACGCTTTGTTTTGACAGTATGAATTTCCCGCAGATATTACTGTCAAGAATTTTGCTTTGTTTGACAGTATGAATTCCCGCAGAGATTGCTGTCAAGAATTGTGCTTTGATTGACAGCATGTTTTTCCCGCAGAGATTGCTGTCAAGAATTCCAAACTTACTGTCGCAAACTGTATATCAAAGTTGCTGTCATTAGAATCTTCCGCCAATGTTGCTGTCAAGTTGAAACTTGCTGTCGACTCCGTGAAACTTGCTGTCGACCTCGGCAACATGATGTTTCCTTGTAACCTTACTGTCAGGGCTTGACAGTAACTTTTATTCCTTCTGTCGAACTCATGTATTTCTTGAGGCTTGAACATAATCGAACTTCTTCCAAGAATTACACTTATTACATGACAGTATTTATTTAAATTACAAGAACACATTTCAGGCTATGACAGTATGTTCTACTTAGCAAAAACTAAGTATACCAATAAAACTAGTTAAGTTGTCTATTCCATCACCCATAAATCCCAACAATCTCCCCCAATTTGTTTTTATGGATAATAAGGACAAATTTACAAATATCATGCTGACAACTTAACTAACATAGATCAGAAAGAATAAACTCTTCATTTCTGACCAATGATTAAACTGAATTGTTTTCAAACAATATATCACAAAAGTAAAAAAAAAACTTTACTTATCTTGATTTGAACTTTTCACTTTGCTCCTTTTCCCTTAGAGCTCTTCTGAGATTTTCAATTAACTCTTTTTCTTCAGGGGACTGTGCATCATCTTCATTTTCCACAATGTATTTTCTGATCATTGAGGAAGCAGTGTTTAATGTATCTCTGAGTTCCATCCAGTAAACATTTTGCTTTACAATTGATCTGAATTTTAGCACATCTCCCTCCATTTTGAATCTCCTGCCAGGAAACTGATTTAGAGTTTCCCTTCTTTGTTTTTCCAGGCTGGGATCCTCTCCTCTCCTCTGATCAAGAATCATATCAAGCTCCCAAGAACACAGTGTTTCAAGACTGTTAGTTGATCCAACCACTTGCCAGTATAATTCTTTTAACACACTGGTCTTCAATTTAGAGAAACTATCTACATAAATTTCTTCTTTGCCATACTTGATTCTCAAAGGATTGTCCAGTACGCATGGCTGATAGTTGGATTCTTCACTGTTGATCTTATTGATTTTACTGTAATTTTTCTTCATTTCAGCTTCAATCTCATCTTCTATCTGTTGACGAGATTTTTTTCTTGATGCTAATTCTTCTTTGAACCTTTGCTCTGCTTCATACATCTTCATTTCATGTTCTGAATAAGGTTTCTCCATTTCTTTCCAGTTATACTCAGGAATAGGATTGTCTTCTTCATACTCCAAACCAAGGATTTGATAGACATCATCATCATTGTGAAGTGTCCAATCACCAAACTTCTCAATAAATTCAACATGCCTGGCTTCATAGTACTTGAGAACTTGATCCATGATCTTCTTTGAAACATTATCATAGGTTTGCAGTAGCTCAACCATCCTTTCCAGATTGAAGAAATCAATTCTTCGTTTTACTGTTTCAGAAGTTTGAATGAGTTTCTTGGAGATCACCTTTGATTTTGATATCTGAGTGAAGTCAGATTCCACTGTAATCAACTTTTCATTGTTTTGCCATAGAATGTATCTTGCAACTTCTTCTTTTGGTCCATCAAATTCTATAGATACAGAGGTGATTGTTTCTTTGGCTTTCAGCTGCATCATTTCAAAGCTATTCATTCTTCTCCTCATGATGGGTTTCTTGAGTCCCAATCCTGTAGCTTTTCCTTCTCCTTTGTAGACAGTCTTTCCCTTTGTTGGTCTTTTTGATTTTCTCTTGATTCTTACTGTCTTGAATGATTTGACAGTAGGATCGTTGACAGTTTCTTTTATAGGGCTTCTGACAATGTCTTCTTTGACAGTATCTTCAATGACTGTTACTTCATCCTGACTGACAGCATCTTTGTTGACATCCTTGACAGCATCTTTGTTGACAGTATCTTTTTCAAGATGTATACTGTCAATTTCCATTTCTTCTTGAATTCCTTTCAATGCTTCAAGTACTTCTTCCTCTTTCTTTTCACCAGCTTTCTTGCTTGAGCTAGAATTTTCAGAAATTTCCTTTGATTCTGCTTCTTTGACTTGAGTTTGCTCTTTTGAAAAGTCTCTCAGTTCTGTTCTCTTAGGTCCTCCAGCTTCACCTCCATCCTGATTGTCATCATCATCTTTTTCCAAGGTGTCATCAAAAGTACAGTTTCCACCTTGAGCATTTCTTCTTGAATTTGCTTTGGCAATGAGCTTTTTAATTCTGGCACTGTACTCCATGTTTCTCTTTGCCAAAATCTTGTGAATATCTTTAACTGCCTTAATCCTTTCCTTGGTGATGGGTGCATTTAGTAATACCTTAAGTACATCCATGATGACTTTGCTTTGTAGAGATGTTTTGCCTTCAAGAGTTAAGAATCCAAGACCTTTAGTTCCTTTGGCTGTTGTCTGTTTAAAGCTTACACCATATGGCTGGAGACTTACTTCTGGAAGTTTGTTGTTGACCATTGTGCCCAGTTGCATATAGAGACTTTCATCAAAGATGGTAGAGTTTTTCTTCACTAGAATCCCAAGGATATATTGCACTCTGGCAGAGAAAGTTTCCAACAGTTGAGTTGTTATGAATATTGAATGCCCACTTTTCAGGTACACTTCAACTGCCCACCTCTTCTCTGAGCTAATCTTTACTGACAGATTTACAATCTTTTCTCTCAAAGCTTCTGCCAACTTAGCAGGTTTTCCTTTAGACACTGTGATTGCTTCATTCACCAGATTGTTGAATTCCTCATCTTTATTATTCAAGGTGCTCTCCATATGGCTTACTGTTATTAAGTCAGCTTCTTCTTGGGAATATGTACTTCCATCAGTCCAAGTGATAGGCTCTGAAGAAAACACATATTCAGGCAACTTGTCTTTGCCTTTACCCATCCTATTTGATTCCTCTTTTTCTCTCCATAGCCTCTCCAATGTGGATTCTTTCTTCTCAGGAACTGGTTCATTGATTTTGATTGAGGATGCTCTATTTCCTTGTATTTGACTTAATACCTCCTTGGATACTAGCATTTGTTCCCCATCTACTTCAGCTTCAAAAAGCTCCTCAGTTCCAGAGGCTATTCCTACTCTCTCTTGCTCCCCCTTACTCCTTTGCTCCCCCTGTCTTTTAGCTTCCCCTTGTAACTCCTCCTTTCTTCCTGGTTGCTCAGCCTCTTTCTGATCTTTTCCTTTCTCCCCCTTAGTTAAGTTTGCAGCATGAAGTAATGAAGAGAGTGACAGTAGTGTGGCTTGAATTTCAGCAAAACCAGTCTTCACAGTAGATGACAGGTTATCCAGTTTGCTTTCCATTGTAGCACATCGATTCTCCAGTGCTTGGAGCCTGTCATTTGAGGATGCAGAAGGACCACCAGACCTAAACCTTTTAGGAGGTAAGGGATAAGTCTGGGGCATGGAGACTGTTGGGGTTCTCACACTCTCAGTGTTTTTATAGATGATCTCATCATCTCTCACAAAAATTCCCTCAAGGCCTAATGCCTTTTCTGTATTGGCTCCCTCAAGTTCACTCTGGACATGCTCAAGTCCCTCTCCTTTTGCCAGCACATTTGGCTGCCTCTCATTTTTATACTCACTTCTCTTTTCTTTTATCTCTCTTTTCTTTTGCTCTCCCTCACTCACCCTAAATGCATGAGTATGAGCAGTACTAGCATGCAAGGAAGAAAAAGATGACTTAGATTTTACCTTAAAAGCCCTGTAGAGTGGCATGTCATCATCAGAGATGTCTTCAATTAATCCTTCTTGAAGTTGTGTTTGAGCAGGGATGACAGCATCTTTTGAAGGACTTTTGACAGTAACTTTTGTTGGAATGATACTGTCACTTGAATGTTTGACAGCACCTTCTGATTTGTCATTGACAGCATCTTTGGCTGTGACAGCAACTTCCCTAGGGTAAGATGCTTTGAGGGAATCGATCAAGATGCTGGCTGTTTCAATTTCTGACAAGTTTGCATCTTGATCTAATCCAGTGTTTGATGGAGTGGTATCCATTTCACTTTGAGAAATGGGTTCTTGTGGACCACTAGATGGGGGCTCATCCATGATTTGAGATGGATGATCAAAACCTGAGGGGTTGGTACTGTCCCCCTCTCTAGGTTGATTAGAAGAAACAACAGATGTGGGAATGAAAGAAGAAGATTGAATTTCAGATTGATTAATTGGCTGTTCCACAGAAAACGATTGTGGAACATCAATAGTATGAGTGAATTCCTCACTGTGCTCTATCTCAATGTGTGTATCTTCAAATACAGGTTCCTCAAGAGTGAGTTCTTGAGTTTGTGTAGACTCTTTACTAGGTGCCTTGGGAGACAGGCCAATTTCAATAGATGTCCCTTGTTGAGAAGAAACACCTAGAGGTGAGTTCATTTCCCTATCATCCTCTACAGTCTTTTGGGAAACTGTAGGGTGGCTGACAGTAACCTTGGCCCTTCTAGCTCTCTTCTTCTTAGGCTCAGAAGGGGCTACTGTGGGTTCTTTTTCACTACCAACCTTATTTGCTGCACTAGGTGCAGTGACTCCCTCTTGACTCTCAACTTGTTCACCAGTTGCACTCTCTAGGGTCCTTTTCTTGGATTCCTGTTTGGCCATTTTAAGGGCTTTTGGTAGTCTAGAGTCCCTAGGTGGAATGTATGGTGTAGAATGTGGATTAACTGAATTTGGGTCTAATTCAGCTTCATTCTCTATTGTGAAAACAGTGTAACCTGTTGGAAATGGAAAATCAAGGTTGGGCACTTGATTTACCATGTGTTGTGTGAAACATAGTGGAATATGTGCATTTAAATTTTGTGTGTTAAGAGATGTGTGTGTATTTTTCTTTAAAACAGGACATTCTTCAAAATCAGAATTGTCCTCAACATTTCCACAAATATTATTAATACACATAGTTAAAAAGCGAGGATAGATGGATACCTTCTTGCCTATTGCGCTTTTCAACTGTGCCATGATCAGTTTTCCAATGTTCACCTTGTATCCATGGACTAATGAATGAGTGAGCTTCTTGATATATGATGGTATTCCATTCCATCCTGTAGTCTTGGTAGAGAATACTTTCACCATTACATCAAAAATCATACTCCACTCTTTTCTCAGAAATTTCCTGTCCATTTCACCTGTTTGATACCACTTATCAGAAGTTTCTTCAAGTTTAGAACCAGAATACCCAATCTTCAGAAAGAACTTCTTCAGAGTATCATCAGTTGCTAGTTCCTTAAAGCTTTCTTCACTGGTCAACACAATACCCAAAGCCTCATTGATATTCTTTACTGAAAGAGAATGACTTGCATCATCTAAATTGAACTTAATGGTTTCATTCTCTCCAGTTCCTTGAGCACTTGCTGATTTCCAGAATTTTTCAATTCTAACAGCATCAATTTTGGGGGAAGAAGTTATTGCATGACCTAGGTAGGATTTATTCAAGAACGAAATAATTTCTTTGAAGTTTTCACCAGCATCACTAGGAGAAAAGATACCAGCAAAGTTGGTTTGAGCAATACTTTGTTTAGGTGCCATTGTTGAATGTTTTGAAAAATGAGAGAGAAAATGCGGTTTTTGGATGCAGAAGGTTGAGAGGTTTTTGCAAATGAGAGTGATAGTAGATTAAACGGTAGATTCAGTTTCTAATATGAATCGATTTAACCTCTCTTAATTGAACGTGTGATAATGATATTACCCATTAACTCCACTTGCTATATTACGTGGCAGTTGCTATTAGATCGTGGATTGGTGAAAAGAAATATACGTATGTATATATATAAAAATTAATATATATATATCTTTCCACTATCTTTGACAGCAACTTCTCGTGACAGCAACTTTCATTGACAGTAACCTGTGCGTTTTTCTTTCTCTACCAAATCTGACAGCAATTTCTTGTGACAGCAACTTTTATTGACAGCAACTTGTGCGCTAACAATATTTCTGTCAATCAGCTTCATGAGTGACAGTAAGTTTTATCTGACAGTAAACTTATCATAAGATCATGCTGTCACTGTTCACACATAACTTAAGTTAAGGACACATGATTTCTTAAAATCATTTTAAGACAGACATGTAAAACTATTTTAGCATAGTCATAGCAAGCATGATATCTAAAAATCCTTTTAGCATAGTCATGGCAAATATGATATCTAAAAATCCTTTTAGCATAGTCATAGCAAATATGATATCTAAAAATCCTTTTAGCATAGTCATAGCAAATATGATATCTAAAAATCCTTTTAGCATAGTCATAGCAAATATGATATCTGAACAAGTATCACATCGTACCTTAACTTCTCATGACAGTACCTTCTTGTGACAGTACCTTTAAAAGTTTCTGTCATGAGCTTCGACTTCTTATAATTGATAAACCAGTTAGATGATCATACCTGATTTAGCATTCCTAACTCACTCACCAACCTGATAAATGTTGCTTCATCCAGTGGCTTGGTGAATATATCTGCAAGTTGCTTATCTGTTGGAACATAAACCAATTTTACATCTCCTTTTTCAACATGCTCCCTGATGAAATGATGCCTTATATCAATGTGCTTTGTTCTGGAGTGTTGAACTGGATTGTCTGATATGGCTATGGCACTAGTGTTGTCACAGTAGATAGGAATATTTGACAACTTTAGTCCATAATCCATTAATTGATTTTTCATCCAAAGTATTTGTGCACAGCAACTTCCAGCTGCAATATATTCAGCTTCTGCAGTTGATGTAGAAACTGAGTGTTGCTTCTTACTGAACCATGACACCAATCTCCCCCCAAGAAATTGACAGCTTCCTGTAGTACTTTTTCTGTCAATTTTGCAGCCAGCATAGTCTGAGTCAGAATATCCAATTAGATCAAATCCAGTTTCCTTAGGGTACCAAAGACCTAGATTTGGGGTGCCTTTGAGATATCTAAAGATTCTTTTAATTGCAACTAAGTGTGATTCTTTTGGATCAGCTTGAAACCTTGCACAGAGACATGTAGCAAACATTATATCTGGCCTGCTTGCTGTTAAGTACAGCAATGATCCTACCATGCCTCTGTAGGTACTAGAATCCACTTTCTTGCCTTTAGGATCTAACTCTAATTTGGTGGCTGTTGAGATAGGTGTCTTGGCAGGTGATGAATCTTCTAAGTTAAACTTCTTGAGAAGCTCTTTGACATACTTAGATTGACAGATGAAGATTCCTTCCTTCTTCTGATAGATTTGAAGACCAAGAAAGAATGCTAATTCTCCCATCATGCTCATTTCATACTTGTTTCTCATTAGAGATGAGAACTTTTCACACAATTTTTCATTTGTTGAGCCAAAGATTATGTCATCAACATATATCTGCACAAGAATGATGTCTTTGCCATGGTATTTATAGAATAAAGTTTTATCCACCATACCTCTTATAAATTGATTTTCCAGGAGAAAAGTGGATAAAGTGTCATACCAGGCTCTTGGTGCTTGCTTTAAGCCATATAGAGCCTTGAACAGCTTGTAGACAAAATTATGCAGTTTGTCATTTTCAAATCCAGGAGGCTGTTCAACATACACTTCTTCTTCTAATTCTCCATTTAGAAAGGCACTTTTAACATCCATTTGAAATACCTTGAATTTGCAGTGTGCAGCAAAGGCTAAGAAAATTCTTATGGCTTCAAGTCTGGCAACAGGAGCAAATGTTTCATCATAATCTATCCCTTCCTGTTGACAGTAACCTTTGGCCACTAGCCTTGCCTTATTTCTTGTCACATTTCCACTCTCATCTATCTTGTTTCTGAAAACCCATTTTGTCTCAATGACTGATTTTCCTTTTGGCCTTGGAACTAGTTTCCAAACATTGTTTCTTTCAAATTGATTGAGCTCCTCCTGCATGGCCATCACCCAATCAGAATCCAACAATGCTTCTTCAACTATTTTTGGTTCCATTTGAGATAAGAAACATGAAAACATGCTTTCAGCAGAGATATTCCTCCTTGTCCTTACACCAGTAGTGGGATCTCCAATAATTAGATTACTGGTATGATCTCTGTTCCACTTTGTTGATTGAGGCAAGCTACTTGTTTGATGAGATTGTCTTTCATCAATATGAGGATTTGATTCTCCACCATTTTCATTATTCTGCTCATTTAACTCAAATTCTCCAGTCTCACATTCTTGTTGATTGATGCCTGAAATTGTCTGTGATTGAGCTGAAGTTTGATTTAGATTATGAGTATTGACAGATTCTTTCTCATATCTCATTGATTGAATGAGACTTGGTTCTTCATCAACATATTCTTCCTTTTCCAAGTATCCTTGATTTTCAAATCTGAAGGGTTGCATTTGACCATCCTCATGTAGCCCTGGAAACTTGGTTTCATCAAACGTGACATTGACACTTTCTTCAATTGTTTTGTGCTCCATGATATAGACTCTGTAGGCAGTCCTTTCTATCCCATATCCCATGAAAATGCCTTCATATGCTTTAGTATCAAACTTGCCTTTTCTTTCATGGTTGTCTTTCATCAAAAAGCACTTGCTTCCAAAAATATGAAAGTACTTGACAGTAGGCTTCTTTCCTGTCAAAAGATAGTAAGGAGTATTGCCATGAGCCTTGTTGATTAGTGTTCTGTTCTGTGTGTAACAAGCAGTGTTGATGGCTTCTGCCCAGAAATATGTTGGTAATTTAGCATTACTCAACATAGTCCTTGCAGCTTCAATAAGAGTCCTATTTTTCCTTTCTACTACTCCATTTTGCTGTGGAGTTCTTGCAGCAGAGAATTGTTGAACAATTCCTTGATCTTTGCAGAAGTTTCCAAGTGTAGCATTTCTGAATTCAGTTCCATTGTCACTTCTTAGAAATTGAAATTTTGCTTCAGGGGTCCTGTCAAGTACCCTTATGTGATCAATGATTTCTTGAGCAGCTTCATCCTTTGATTCTAAAAATTTCACCCAAGTGTACCGAGAATAGTCATCTATCATGACCAGTGCATATCTTTTTCTGGATAGTGATTGAACATTCACTGGTCCAAAAAGATCCATGTGAATCAACTTGAGTGCTTCAGTGTTAGTGTTGACTTGCTTTGATTTATGCATTGCTTTCCTCAATTTTCCCATTTGACAATCTTCACACAGTCCTTCTTGACAGAATTCTTGTTGAGGTAGTCCTCTCACCAATTCCTTCTTCATCAGCATGTTCATTGTTTTGAAATTGAGATGAGAAAATTTCTTGTGCCAAAGCATGCTATCTCCAACACTTGCTTTGCTGTAGAAGCAAAATATTCTTTCCTCATTTGTTGAGTTTAAGTCTGCAACAAATAGGCTTCCTTTCCTTACTCCTTTCAGAGATAGGCTTCTATCCTTCTTGTGGTGAATTGAACATTCCATCATGCCAAAGTTTACTTTGAATCCTTTGTCAGTGAATTGACTGACACTGAGCAGATTATGCTTCAAACCTTCCACAAGAGAGATTTCTTCAATGACAACATTTCCAGCTTTTAAACAGCCATATCCCACAGTGTAACCTTTGCTGTTGTCTCCAAAGGTTATTGTTGGGCCAGCCTTCTCAACATATTGTGATAGCAGGGATATATCACCAGTCATGTGTTTGGAACATCCACTGTCGATTATCCACATGACCTGTTTACCTCTCTTTCCCTGCAAGACAGAATGAGTTTAATTTGCATTTGGTACCCAAGTCTTGTTGGGTCCTGCATACTCAGTATCATCAGAAACTTTATCAATATTTGAAACAATATTATCAGAAGATGGTTCCTTGACTTCTTTTATTATCCACTTAGTTTTTGTCTTTGACTTTTTCTTAGTGAGAGCAGACTTCTCACTTTCTTTAGTGGATTCAGAAGTCTTTGCAGTTTGCATATAAGCACATAATTCATTTGATGAAATTTGCAAATTAAAACATGTACTCATGGTAGTAATTTTGCATGGCATACAGTCAATGTTATTACAAACTACCAATTCTCTTTGCATAATGGGGGTTCTGTGTAAGTTCCCTTTCAACTCTGTTGCATTAGATATGCTACTAGTTGATTTCTTACAACCATGAGTTAAATGATGTGAGGAGCCACAATTATTGCAAAGTTTCCTTGGTGCCTGCTTAACATATGCATAATTATTCTTTTTATCAATGCCTAGCTTCCCATTTCTGTTTTTGGACTTAGAGACAACTATCTTGACAATCTGTTCAGAAGATGCTGTCGAACTATTTTTGACAGCATCTTTTGTACTTGCTGTCTTGACAGTAGGCTTGAAAGTTACTGTCTTGGATGACTTCTTGACAGTATCTTTTGAACACTTGGTTGGACTATTTAATACTGTTTCTGTCATAGACATTTTGACAAAATCTTTTTCTTTCTTAGATTCACTGTCAATCCTCTCATCTTCATCACAGAGTTCTTGATTAATAATTAGGGAGTTTTCATTAACCTCAAACTCTGTACTTTTGAAAATTGGGTTACTCACATTTTTGAGGATGTGAGGTCTTACAGTATTATTATCATCATTTTTCTGTATAACAGCCTCTTTACCAGGTCTCCTGCTATAATCATAGCCTATGCCTATTTTCTTACTTTCAGTATGATTCTCATGATACTCTTGAACTAACTTAGAGGAATTTCTAAATGCTTTTAGCTTAAATTCATTCTCAGAAATTTCTTTTCTTAGATAATCCTCTATCTCTTTAGCACAGATTAAATCATTTTTTAGTCTTTCGTTTTCCTGAGCTAAAGAATCAATAGAACTGGTCTTAAGCAACAACACATCATTGTTAGATCTGAGTACTTCATTTTCTTTAGTTAATCTAGCAATTTCTTCATTTGCAGCAGATAAACTAGTATGAATATTAAACATTTCAGTACTCATTTCCTCAATGGTTTGCTTATAGTCATTTAAAGACATATCTAGTAATACTAGAGATGGTACCTGACTTGACGAGGTTGATGCTTCTTCATCCTCTCTAGCCATCAAGGCTAAATTCACAAATTCCTCTTCTTCTTCATTATCAGATTCATCCCAGCATTTTCCTTCAGCCACATAGGCCTTTCCTTGTCCTTTCTTAAATTGACTCCCAGTTCCTTTCTCCATTCTTTGTATTTGTTTTGGTCTTTTGCATTCAGTAGCAAAGTGACCAAGTTCATTGCAATTGTAGCATCTAAACTTTGACCTATCTACCATTCCTGTTTTGTATCCTCCCTTGGTGCCAGTAGCAGGTTTTGATGAGCTTCCTTGGTTATACTTTGGAAATTGACCTTGAGGCTTATATGGCTTGTTCCTCCTGAACCTTATATTTTTGAATTTTCTTGCCATAAAAGCCATGGTTGGATTATCCATTTTCTCCATTTCTTCTAGAGTGAAGAATTCTTCATCTTCAACATCTTCTAGTTGAAGGACAACCTTTTCTTCATCTTCAATCACTTCTTCAATTTTCACAGAGGAAAATTGAGGTTGTTGATCATTTTGAATTTGCTCACTTGCTTGAAAATATGATGGTCCTTGAGCAACTAGAGCACCAGCCATGTTTGCCATCAATCCTTTGGATCCACTTTGTATAGCTTTCTTTTGATAATATTCAAGTTCATAAGATTTTAGAACTCCATACAATGTTTCAAGAGAAACAGAATTTAAGTCTCTCCCTTCTCTTATGGCTGTTACTCTGTGCTCAAGATGTTCTGGAAGAGTTAGCAGAAACTTGATATTGACTTCCTTCTTTTCATAAAACTTTCCATGAATTTGAAGCTCAGCTATCAGTTTGCTAAATCTTTCAAACATGTGGGTTAGCTCTTCTCCATGCTTGCCCATAAACGCTTCATATTGTGACACCAGTATTTGTTTTTGATTCTCTCTGACCTCTTCACTTCCTTCACATAACAGTTCTATCTTTTTCCACATATCCCTGGCAGAGTTGCATGCTATTATATTTCCACTCATAGCTTTGTCCAGGGTAAGTGCATCTAGTAGAATGAGTTGCAGATGATCATCCAGTGCTACCTTTTCTTTTTCTGAGTCATTATACTCAGAAGGCTTCTTAGCAACCCAATGAGCTGGGATTACTACATCATTTACTGTAGCAGCTGGGATTTCCTTTTGAGGAATGAAGGGGCCATTTTCCAGAATACCTAGGAATAGTGGATTCTGAGCTTTGATAAATAACATAATCTTCTTTTTCCATATGTTGTAGTTTTCTTTATCAAAAGCTGGAATCTTGATATTACTTGACCTTTGAATACTTGCCATTTGGATCTCAGATATGTGTATTAATCTGAATGCTCTGATACCAGTTGTTGGTCCAGGAAAGTATTGCAGAAGGGGGGTTGAATGCAATACTAATAAATTTCAAAAACTATTTCAACAACTTAAATAGAATTTGTGATTTACTAGTAGAAGAAATGCAAACACAAGTAAAATCAAATACGAGGATTTCACAAAATAAATGTTTTATTTATTTTGCAAAGTTTTGCTACAACCTTGAGAACAAATTAATTCTCAAGCTACAAATACTCAAGAGATTACTGTCGTTGAGTTTTTCTCACACTTAATATATAAACAGAGAGCTCTATTTATAGTGTGATAATCTACTGTACTATCATCATCAATGATTGTTGAGTTGCTGTTATATTCCTTTTGCAGCTCATTCCATGATTTATTCCCATGTGATCAGCACAAAGTAACTTAAAGATGCTTTCCACATTTGAGCCACCCAGATCTAGCCGTATTCAATTTTATCTGTTCTAGACTTTACAGGTTGTTCCATGTGATCTCTCGAGCTTCAGTTATAGACTTTCCAAGCTTGCTGTAAAGGTTGAATATTACAACACGCCTGCTTCTTTTGAACATATACTCTGTCGTTTAATTTGACTTAGAAAATTCCTAAATCAAGCTGATTTTATATGACAGTATGTTTGCCACAAAGTTTGCTGTCAATGGATTACGCTTTGTTTTGACAGTATGAATTTCCCGCAGATATTACTGTCAAGAATTTTGCTTTGTTTGACAGTATGAATTCCCGCAGAGATTGCTGTCAAGAATTGTGCTTTGATTGACAGCATGTTTTTCCCGCAGAGATTGCTGTCAAGAATTCCAAACTTACTGTCGCAAACTGTATATCAAAGTTGCTGTCATTAGAATCTTCCGCCAATGTTGCTGTCAAGTTGAAACTTGCTGTCGACTCCGTGAAACTTGCTGTCGACCTCGGCAACATGATGTTTCCTTGTAACCTTACTGTCAGGGCTTGACAGTAACTTTTATTCCTTCTGTCGAACTCATGTATTTCTTGAGGCTTGAACATAATCGAACTTCTTCCAAGAATTACACTTATTACATGACAGTATTTATTTAAATTACAAGAACACATTTCAGGCTATGACAGTATGTTCTACTTAGCAAAAACTAAGTATACCAATAAAACTAGTTAAGTTGTCTATTCCATCACCCATAAATCCCAACAGAGTTAAAGACTACCAAATAATCACAGTTGGGATTTGAAGAAATGAAGAATTTGCCTAAGTACCAATTCGAGAAGTATATTTGTCTATTCGAGAAGTCCAGCATTCGAGAAGTCAGAGATTCGATATCTCAAGACACTATTCGATATCTCTGAATACACTGTTCGATATCTCATTCGATATCTCAGGGATTCGATATGTCTACTACTCTATTCGAGAACTCAAGAAGTCAACAAGTCAAGATGGTATTCGAGTTCTCAAAGAGTCAACAAGTCAAAGTTCTATTCGATATCTCAAAGACTCAGAAAGCTATTCGACAACTCGAGGATTCGATAAGTCAAATGCTCTATTCGACAACTCAAGGAATCCTGATGGAAAAGAGCTATTCGAGAAGTGGTTCGATATGTCACTATAACAGTATTCGAGAACTCAGAGTTATCGATCAAGTCAATTCTAGTTCTCGAATCACTTACTTAGTCACTTCTCGAATACATTCTTGGAGACAAAATACTGAAGAAATTGTACAAGTCAGAAACCTGCAACAAGCCAATGCACTTTATGGACCACAACCTGTAACGTGCTCTGGAAAGCCTACAAGGAAGCTTGGAGAGATATAGAAGAGACAAGGAGCTAAAGAAGTGGATCTAAACAGGCTTTGCAAAGTCAAATCTGTAACCGTTTGGACACTTACTCAAAAAGGATAGACAGACTAGAAAGTAATGTGTTTTAGCTACCTTATTTGTAGTAAGCAGGCTGTATCCATGTTCTATAAGGACACAGCCTCACTTCATAACTTAGTAACTTTGTGAGTCAAGTTTTTCATACACTGTAAGCTATATCTCTCTGAGAAAAACGAAGCTGAGAATACTACCATTTGTATTCACAGATTGTAGCAACCTTTATCTAATATACATTAGATTAAAGTGATATTGTGTCTTGTGTTGTTTATTTATCCGCACCTTAATTTCTGCACACACAGGCACTTATCTGCTACACAGACTCAATCCAAGAAAAGTTCAAGAATCCATTCACCCCCCCCTCTGTATTCTTTTACCGTGTTCAATACTCAACAAGTGGTATCAGAGCGGGCTGTTTATTCAAAAACAGAGAAACGATCATGAGTTAGAATACACCAAAGACTACAGGAACGGTGAAGGTCCCTAAGTTTGATAAAGAAAACTTCAACCTCTGGAAGATAAAGATGATGTTGTTCATCAAAGCCTCTCATCCCTTGTATCCTGAGATTCTCAAGAATGGTCCTTTTGTTCCACAACAAGAGATACCAGAGAAGACTGTTGGAACCATAACAATCCCTAGAGCTTATGAGGCCAAGGATCCATCAAAGTGGACAGAGTCAGAAAGGGAGAAGGTTGCTCTTGACAGCCACCTCATGTTGCTCATCATTGATTCCATGGATATGTCAATGTTTGCAAACATTGCATCATGCACGTCTGCTAAAGAGATGTGGGATCACATTGAGGTGTTGTGTGAAGGGACTGATGAGGTTAAAGAAAACAGGAAACAGATACTGGTCACACAGTATGAAGCTTTCATGGCACAGCCCAAGGAAAGCATCACTGAGATGTTTGAAAGGTTTCACAAGCTAGTTACTGAGTTGCAGATGAATGGAAAGGTTTACAGCACCAAGGAGTTAAATATGAAATTTCTGTTGTCTTCACCAAATCATCTGGAGCAAAGAGTCATTTCCCTAAGAGAGAGAGATTTGAATAAAGTCACCTATGATGTACTCTATGGAGTCCTAAAGACTCATGAACTTGAGTTGCTTCAGAAGAGGGCTATCCAAGCAAACCAAGGTAGGATGATAAACACATCATGTGCCTTGATTGTCAACAAATCCATCCTGGACCTAGAAGCATCTACAATCCAACTAAGGATAGAGGAGGTGGCAGATGATGAAGAAACTGAAGCTGGGGTGAGTGAACCTGTTGAGGAAAAGGAGGAAGAAGAAGAGGAGTTTTACACTCTGGAAGAACTTGATGGGATGGAAAATACTTCATATGCTTTCATGGCCAGAAAATTTCCAAACATCAGATTTAAAAGAAATCAACCCTTCAAACCCAAAACTCAAAACCATTCAGCCAACAAGAACAAGGCACCTGTGAAACCAAACAGAAATAAGTTCAAAACCGGTTATGTGGATAGGTCATCTGTAAGGTGTTATAGATGCAATGACCTAGGGCATTTTGCCAGTGAATGCAAGAAGCCTAAAAAGAAGGATAGAGATTATCTTGAGCTAGAAGCTAAGTATGAGGCCCTTCTGAAAAAGCAGACACATGGTAAGGCCTACATAGCTGAAGGGAAGTGTTGGGATGATTCTGAGAGTGATGAAGAGGAACAAGAATTCTGCAATTATGCCTTGATGGCCAACTCCAAGGATGACTCATCTTCATCTGATTCTCAGGTACCATCTCTCACTACTATAGACATGTCTGTTTCTGAATACAAATCCATGATTGAACAATTATCTGTTGAAATGTTTAATATTCATACTAGTATGACTGCTGCTAATGAGGAGATTGCTAAACTGTCTACTAGAAATGAAGTATTAACCAAAAAGAATGAGGAACTTGAGCTAACTGCTATGCAAGTAGAAAACCTTAAGAAAGAAGTTGAATATTTGGAGAACAAGGTTCTATGTGCTAGTCAAGTAGAGAAGGCTCTTAGGGATGAATTAGCTGAGAATGAATTCAAACTTAAAACTTTCAAGAAATCATCTGGTTTAGTGCAATCCTACTGTGAGAAAATTGAAGCTAAACCTAAAGCAGCTATTGGACTTGACTATGACTCTCTCAAACAAAGGAAAGGCTATGCTGTCATCGAAGAGGACACAGCTGTTCATGAGAAAGTGCCTCACATTTTGAGAAAAACTGAAAATCCAATTTTTAAGGAATCAACATTTGAAATTGATGAGGATGCCTTACTCATCAAGCAAATGTTGAATGATGAGGATGAGGCACAATCTAGTGAACAGCAAGCATCCTCTAAGGGTGAGAGTGCCAAGTCAAAGACCAAGAAGCCAGTAGTTGATAGGCCAAGACCTAAGAAGTTTGTTAAGTTTGTATCAGCTGGGAAGAGTGAATCAGAAAAGGAAGTGACTAAAAAGAAACAGAACAGAAATGGCAAGTTAGGGATTAACAAGGATAACAACTATGCTTATATGCCTAATGCCCCTAGGAAAACTTGTCAGAACTGTTTCAGTACCAACCATCTAACTCATGCATGCAAGAAACCTGTTGGTAGTGTGTCTAAACCTTTCTATGATTGTTCTGTGCCTCTAAGACATAGAGATGCACCCTTCTGTGATAAATTTGACTGTATGCCATGCAATATGAATGTTATGACTAGTTGTTTTAATTTAAGAAGACAGTTCATTGATGGTTGTATCAGTCACAATTCTCACACACACTACACAAGGTCAAAGTCTTCAAGTCCTCCTAAAGCTAGGAAGGTACCTTTGTCACCTAAGTCTGAAACCTCAGGTTCTAAGACTTCCAACAGTGACAAGAAGACTGACACTAAGAAAGTTAACAAGCATGTTGTTTATGATAAAACTGTCTCTAAGTCACATGGACCCAAACTTGTTTGGGTACCAAAGGAAAAGTAATACCTTTGTGTTTGCAGGGCAAAGAAAGTGAGAAGAAGGTCATGTGGATTTTGGACAGTGGATGCTCAAATCATATGACTGGTGAGATGGCCCTGCTATCACAGTATGAGGAAAAGGCTGGCCCAATGGTTGCTTTTGGAGATGACAGCATGGGTAACACATTGGGATATGGCAAGCTGAAAGTTGGAAATGTCATCATTGAAGATGTAGCACTAGTCAAGGGGCTCAAGCACAATCTGTTAAGTGTTGGTCAGTTTACTGATAGAGGATTCAAAGTGAATTTTGACAAAGATGAATGTTTGATCACCCACAAGAAGACTGGTGATTTTGCTCTATCTGGAGTAAGGAAGGGAAGCCTATTTGTAGCCAATATGGACTCTGCAAACAAGGACAAAATTTGTTGCTTTTACTCAAAAGCATCAAATGAAGATTGTTGGCTGTGGCACAAGAAACTATCACACCTGAACTTTAAGGCCATTAATTCTCTAGTCAAAAGAGAGTTAGTGAGAGGCATGCCCACACTTGAATTCTGCCAAGAAGGAGTGTGTGAGGCTTGTCAAAAAGGAAAAATGAAGAGATCAAGCCACAAGTCAAAGACAGTGACATCTGTAACCAAGCCACTACAACTTATCCATATGGATTTGTTTGGGCCTGTTAACATAATGTCACTTGGAAGAAAGAAGTATGCCCTGGTAATGGTTGATGATTTTTCAAGGTATACATGGGTAGAATTTCTGGCATCAAAAGATGAGGCTCCACAAGTAATCATTGAGCATATAAAGAAAGTTGACAAGGAAGCAAAGGCAAACGATGCAAGTGTGATTGCATTGAGGAGTGATAATGGAACAGAGTTCAGAAATGCCACACTTGAAGCATTCTGCAAAGAGAATGGCATTTCTCAGCAATTCTCAGCTCCAAGGACTCCACAACAAAATGGAGTTGTTGAGAGAAAGAATAGAACTCTAATTGAGGCTGCTAGAACAATGTTACTTGATGCAAAAATGCCCACATGTTTTTGGGCTGAGGCTGTGAGCACTGCATGCTATATTCAGAACAGAACCCTCATCAACAAAAACACTGGAAAGACTCCTTACAACTTGATGACTGGAAAGAAGCCTACACTGAAGTATATTCATACTTTTGGAAGCAAATGCTTTGTACTTAAGGACAATTCTGAATATGTTGGAAAGTTTGATGCAAAAGCATTTGAAGGAATTTTTCTTGGCTATTCTATGGAAAGAATTGCATACAAGGTTTATGTCATCAGTCAAAAGAAAGTTATGGAAAGCACAGATGTAACATTTGATGACAGCAAACTACCTGGACTAGAAGAAGCCAATGATGAAGACAAAGATCCATTGAAGTTTGATAATCTAGATGATTCTGATGAAGAGACTGAAACTGGAGTTGAAACTCAAGTTCAACAAACTCAAGTGAATAATGATACAAGAGAAGAATTTGTGCCAATCAATAGTGAAGAAACAAGCATCCAAGACACACCTGTGAGTAATGGCAACTTCACAGGGGGAGGAAATGAGGATGATCATGATGAGGATGATGAAGCAACATCAAGGATGAGAAATCAGGCTGAACACTCAAGGAAATGGGATAGATCACACACTGCAGAGCAAATCATTGGTGATCCTAATGCAGGAGTAAGGACTAGGAGAGCAACTCAAAATGAGTGCCTCTATGGATGTTTTCTATCACAAGTTGAGCCTAAGAAACTTGATGATGCATTGTTGGATCCAGATTGGATTATTGCCATGCAAGAGGAGCTGAATCAATTTGAAAGGAACAAAGTATGGGAACTTGTGCCTGCACCAAAGAATAGAACCATTGTTGGAACAAAATGGGTTCTGAAGAATAAGATGGATGAAGATGGTGTAATAATAAGAAACAAAGCAAGGCTGGTTGCAAAAGGATACTCTCAACAGGAAGGCATTGATTATGATGAGACATTTGCCCCTGTTGCTAGATTGGAAGCCATTAGAATATTCTTGGCATTTGCTGCTCATTCAAACTTTAAAGTTTATCAAATGGATGTCAAGAGTGCATTTCTAAATGGAGAGTTGGAAGAAGAGGTTTATGTGCAACAACCACCTGGCTTTGAGGATCCACATTTCCCAGAATTTGTCTACAGATTGCTTAAGGCACTGTATGGACTTAAGCAAGCTCCAAGAGCATGGTATGATACTCTATCACAATTTCTTCTTGAAAATCAATTCACTCGAGGCACATTGGACAAGACACTGTTTTACAAGAAGCATGGTGATGATATGATCCTAGTTCAAATCTATGTGGATGATATCATTTTTGGTTCTACAAATGAGAAACTGTGTGAGAAATTCTCTAAACTCATGCAGAGCAGATATGAGATGAGTATGATGGGAGAGTTGACATTCTTTCTAGGGTTGCAAGTCAGTCAAAGGAAGGATGGTATCTTTATCAGTCAAACCAAGTACATCAAGGATTTATTGAAGAAGTTTGACTTGGAAGATTGTTCACCTGCCAAGACACCCATGGCCACTGCCACTAAATTGGATGAAGATGCTAAAGGCAAGAGAGTAGATATCTCAGTCTACAGAGGCATGGTTGGTTCTCTACTCTACCTCACTGCAAGTAGGCCAGACATCATGTTTGCTACATGCTTGTGTGCAAGGTTTCAATCAAATCCAAAGGAATCACATTTGATTGCAATAAAAAGGATCTTTAGATATCTGAAGGGCACTCCTAACTTGGGATTATGGTACCCTAAGGACACAGGGTTCAATCTGGTTGGCTACTCTGATGCTGATTATGCTGGATGCAGAGTGGATAGGAAAAGCACCTCAGGAAGCTGCCAGTTTCTTGGACAAAGGTTAGTTTCTTGGTATAGCAAGAAGCAACAATCTGTGTCAACTTCTACAGCTGAGGCTGAATACATAGCTGCTGGAAGTTGCTGTGCTCAAGTGCTTTGGATTAGAAATCAACTTAGAGATTATGGACTTGTGTTGGAAAGAATTCCAATCATGTGTGACAACACAAGTGCAATCTCTATAGTTGCCAATCCTGTCAATCATTCTAGAACAAAGCACATTGACATCAGATATCATTTCATAAGAGAACATGCAACTAATGGAACCATTGAGTTGCATTATGTCTCTACAGATAAACAACTAGCTGATATATTCACTAAGCCATTAGATGAAGCCACCTTCACAAGGTTGGTAAGTGAGATTGGAATGCTGAATTCTTCAGATTCTGGCTAAGTGAATACATCATCTAGATTGTTGCAGCAGTAAACACTTACTTTATCTAAATCCTCAATATTTTTGAAGTAAGTGTTGGCTGAAATATGATTTATAAATATTTCAAATCTGTTGCATATGTTGAAAATCATATTTTTATTAACTTAAAATTTCTATGAAATTTTGAGAAAATCACTATTTGATTTGCTAGGATATTTTTCAATGAATATGTCTGGTAAATTTTTACAAGATAGTGAAAATCAAATTTTTATGAGTGATGGGTATAGTTCGATAAGTCAGACTTCTCGAATGATTCACTATTCGACATCTCTAATAAGTCTCATTAGAGTACTCTTGAGTTCTCGAATAGAGTCTTTCTGAGATATCGAATAGAGGAATTCTAGACTTCTCGAATATAGTAACTGAGTTCTCGAATGATTGAGTTCTCGAACACTATATTTGAGTTCTCGAATCATTTGAAAAGGCTGAATTCTCGCTGAATTTTAACCGATTTTGGATTTTTATCTAAAAATTTAATTCACTCATAAAAACACATTTTATTTGATTTAGAATTATTTCTAAGTTAGATAACTGCCAGCTGTGAGTTTCTATCTGCTTGAGTTATCGATTAAGCCATTCTTGACTTCTCGAATAGTTGTTTTCTACTTCTCGAATGCCTGACTTGTCGATACAAAACAGTTTGCTAATCGACAATTCAAGTACTTCATACTTATACAATCTCACATCTATTCGATTCATTTCATTCGATTTCTCAAGCATCTACACTCTCTAAACCCCTGAAACCCTAGCTACGAAAAGCCAAATTTCTTCTTCAACCTTCAATTTCTTTTCTCTCTTCTACACAAATGGCAACAGTAAAGTTCAACACCAACTTCATCGCTCTCACTAGTGATGTTGAAGCACCCAATGCAAATTTCAAGTGCTTTGTGAAATGGATGGCTGAGTCATATATCAAGGATGCACTCTCTGCCAACCCAACTCTGTATCTCGATATTCTGGAACAATTCTGGAGTACTGCTATTGTGGAGGTTGTAGCCCTGGAAAACGCAATCACTTCCTATGTCATCTACTGCAAGGTTCAAGATAAGGAAATCACTATCACTACTGTAGACATGAACCAAGCACTAGGACTACAACAAGAGTCATTTGACAGAATGGCCACTAACGCAGAGTTGGAGGAATTCTTTGAGTTCATAAACTACTCAGATGGGATTAACCTTGGAAAGCTAAACAGAAAGAATCTGAGAAAGGAGTGGAGCTATGTGTTTGCAACTCTTCTCCAAGTCTTCACTGCCAGGAAATCAAGCTTTGATCAAATCAGTGCACCTGTGCAGCAAATTGGATATGCTTTGGCCTATGGAAAGAAGATAGATGTTGGCCAAATCATACTTCAAGAATTATATGGGAGACTTGGTAAGAACACAACCAAGAGAGGTACTGATATTTTCTTCCCTCGCTTTATTCAATCTGTACTTAATTATAAAAATGCTTCATTGATTGAATTGCCTGGGATTGATAAAAATAAAATAGGCTATCCTAAGTCCATGACCAAACTCATTTTTGGTAACTTGGAAACTAGGAATGATGTGGATGTAAGACTGAACATAACTCCCCATATGGAGAGTTTGTTTAGGACTTACCCCCACAACATGCCAACATTTGATGCAAAATCTAAGTTAGCACAGCCCAAGCAAGTAGAACAAAATGCTAACCCAGGGCCTGCTAACCAACCCTCTCAACCAAACACTCTACCTCTTACTGAGCCAACTGCATCATCCTCTCAAAAGGGTGATGTTAGTAAAAAGAAGAGAAAGGAAGTAATGTCTGCACCTTTAAATATCTTGTCTGAAGTAGCATTAGCTGTTGAATTAGGTCTAGGAAGTGAGGAACCTGAGTTACCCTTACACAGAACAAAGAAGAAGAAAACTAAGACCACCTCTTCAGTCACACAAATGGCTGAAGTTGTAAAATCAGGGGCACACAGCTCACTAGGTGTATCCTCTCAACAGGGTGCACCTATAGAATCAAGCATTCTCCCCAATGCACCCTCTTGTATAGAGTCAGCACATGGGAGTGATAAGGCTGGCACAACACTGAGTGGAGAGCACATCACTTTTGAAACTCCCTCTATCTCTCAGGGGGAGTTGCCAAAATCTACTCTAAAACACACTTCTCTTCCAGAATCTAACTCTGAAATTTCTTTGGAACCTGCAACTCAGACAACTGAGATGCAAGGTATTGATCATCAAGAATCCTTTTCGCTTGATGAGCCAATAATTTCAAGTGACTTAGTGCATGACACTTTGTTCACCACTCAGAACCCACATTTAGATGGTGAGGGAATGCATGCTGAGGCATATCCTAATGACACCATCACAAACACAGAGGTTCCCCTAGTTTTTACTAGAGACTCTGTGCCTGTGTCAACTGCTGGTGTAATTCATCCCACTTCTGTGGTGACACCAGTAGTAGAGTCAATCCATCCGGTTACAGAAGTTGCATCTGTAACTGAGGAGACTAGCTTGCCTAGCTCTAGCTCTGACTTCATGTCAACATGGCTGAAGCCTGTGCAACATGACAGTGCTTCAGGATCAGGGTCTGTTCCACAACAATTGACGGTTGAAGCACTTCAAAGCTTAATTGTGGATCAGATTCCTGAGTTCACAAAGATTGCTCAGCACCTTCTCACTGCAGACATGCCCAATCCAGACTATGAGGCTATTCTGTTATGCCATAGGGATGATGTGGAAGTGCAGAAGTCAAAGATCATTGATGATGCTGAGAGAGATGGCAACATAGATGCCTGGTTGCAAGGAAAATATGATATTACTCTCGATGAAGCACTTCAGTATCTCAGGGAGGAATACATCACTTCACTGGGCTCCAATGCAAAATCCCTGTCACCTGGTGAAGTGTATGAAGCTGTAAATGACTCCTACAAGGGTTTCCTCAAGGCTGCACACTATCTTAGCAAGGGAGTCAAAACTGAAGTCAACAGGGTGTGTGATAAGACAGCCACTTCAGTAGCAGAAGTCAAGAGGGCCTTTGATGCTAAATTTCCTCAATTGGACAGTGTGTTCAAGGACATCAAACACTGCAACTCTACCTGCACTCAGGTGGACAATGGGCTGGCTGTGCTAAAAGATGCTGTCACAGGTCTGGGGCATCAATTTCAGAATCTATCTGACCAGACTACAGATGCCAATGCCATGCTGAGGATAATGTTCAAAAATCTTTATGGAGATAGACTAGTGACTGATGTCCCTGTGCATGAATTGTCTAAATATGAAGTGAAGAGGCTGCAGGATCAATCTTTATCTGGCTTCAAGGCCAATGAGTTATTCATTAAGGTCAACACTCTTGAGCAGGAGGTAGCTACTCTCACCAAGACCAATGCTCAACTCACAGAAAAGGTTGCATTGCTAAATGATCAGTTGGACACTCAAGCATCCACCACAGCTGATGTCCTTCTGCATCAACAATCCATGTTAGCTGCAATGATGAAGCATATGGGTCTCCCTCTACCTGATGAATCTTCACTCCCAAAGGACATTTCTACAGCCTCTGTGCCTGACAACAAGCCTAAGGGGGAGAAGAAGGCTAGGAACTCAAATTCAAAGGGGGAGACAAAGGGAGAGAAAGGCATAATAATCAAAGAGGGTGGTCAACAAAGGGCTTCTAAGTCTCTAGCAAATGTGCCTGGCAAGGGAAAAGCCAAAGTAGATGAGCCTCCATCTATCTTGCCAGTTGTCACCTTACCAACTGTGCACATCACTACTCCTGGAGGACAAAAGCAATCCATAACTACCACAGTGGTTGCAGGGAGTATGCCATCTGATAAACCTCCAATCTCTATATCTGAGAGTGCCAAGCCTGTAGAAGTCAAAGTTGTTACTGAGGCCAAGCTACAAGAAGTTGCTAACTCCAATGACTATCATGATAAAGCCTTCTTGGAGTTTCTGAAAGCCATAAGGGAACAGGTTGGTGACACTCAGTTTTATCTGAGGGAGGTGAAGAAGCAGATAGACTACATCACTGTCATCCCCAAGAAAGTCAACAATATATGGGTCAAGGAGATAGTGATGGTTTCCAAACTAAAGATATGGCATCTAACATACCAGACTCTAACATACAGATATGCCATACTTGAGATCATTGAGAAGAAAAATGAGAACAGCAAGAGTCTGTTTGATGATTTGAGGAATGGTCAACCTACAAGGCTACCAGAAGTGATCAAGAAGCCATGGACAATTATTTATCAGTCTGGTACCAGAATTGAAGATATCAAGCAATTGGTCATTCCTCATGATCTCACCTCCAGAAATCACAGACTGATCATTGCTATCATTGATCAATTACAGAAGAAGGTTGGAGCCAGAAATGCTGAAGAAATTGAGGCACTGCATATCCTCAGAACCTATATTGCAACTGGTGAAATTCCAGAGATGGCTCAACCTAGGAGAAATAAGGATGATGATTCTGAAGACAAAGGTGATGGGAGTAGAAGACATCACAGGAGAGATAAGGGTGATGAAGATAAGAAGAAAAAGGGGGACAAGGATGAAAAGGATGATGATGACCAGGGTAAAACATATGTGAGAAAGAGTGGAAGACAGCAAGCCTTAGGCACTGCTAGCAGTAATCTCACCACAACACAAGACTCTAAGTCTAGGGTGAATACTGTTAGTAGTGACCTAGCAAAATCTACATCTATGGCTTCTGCAACTGTCTTACCATCTCAAGAAAAGAAGAAGATTCAAGTCAAGAAACCATGTGTATGTTTCAGAAAGCAATCTGCTAATGGAATACTACTATGGTCTACCAACCAAGGTCAAAGATTTCTGCCAAGCAACCATGTCAAGAGGATAAAATTTAAACATGCTGCAAGGAGAGTGAAGCTATCCAAATCTAGAGCCCTAACAATCATTCCAGGATTAAAGCTCCAGCCACTTGATGAAGACTTTGATGAAGAGCAACTGCTATTTCTAAGAGCTCAAAAGATATGCTATGCTGCAATTGTGGATGACCACCTTGTAATCAAGTACACTGATGGGAAAGAAATGAAATTCAAACAAGGGGGTTGTCAACATTGGGGTAAGTTGTATGAGATAGAAAGAATCATTGCATTGCTGGATTCTAAGGACAAGGTGGAGAAAGTATGGAAGCTGGAATTGATTGACTTTGTGAAAATGAAGAAAGAATATGCTGAGAAGATAAGGAAGGGCTGCTATGAGAAATGGTTAGAAAGGGAGAAAGAAATTGATAGACTGGAGATTGAAGCAGAAAAGCTAAGGGCAAAGGGATTGTGTAGAGTTCAGTTTGATCCCTATGTGGTGAAGTATAGGAGGAGAAATGGAGACAATGTCAATATAAGAATGAACCTACTCAGTCACTATCCTGCCAACATTCTGAAGCCAGTGCTTGAAGATTTCAAAAACTCTATTATGATTGAAGAATTGGATGCTATGACAGAAATCATGAGAGCAGTAGATGAGATTGCAAGAAAGGAGAAAGAAAGGAAACAGAAAGCATATGATGATCTACAAGCCAAGGCAATGGAGATGCAATCAAAAGAAAACGGCTAGTACCTCATCATACTGTAAGAAGTATTTATCTCATAATTTCATTTATGTGTTCAATCAAATCACATACCTGTACTTTTAAAAGTTTTATCTTTAATGTATGTTAGGCTTGTTATCAGACATGAAATTGTGACTAAGGGTCTCACTCACAATTTGGGGGAGATTGTTAGTTACAGAGGCATGCCTGTATACATCTAATAACAAGCCTAATTGTTTGTAATGCTTTGCATTACTTACATGACCTCTTAACTGAGGGAACCTCTAGTTGTAGAGTTTCTGTTTGTATTGTACTTGTAATAGGCATCAAATCCTAGTTGTGTAACTGTACAAATAGAGTCTAGAATAATGCTTGAAAGAAGTTCCATGGTTCATGCCTCAAGCAAGGAGTTAAAGACTACCAAATAATCACAGTTGGGATTTGAAGAAATGAAGAATTTGCCTAAGTACCAATTCGAGAAGTATATTTGTCTATTCGAGAAGTCCAGCATTCGAGAAGTCAGAGATTCGATATCTCAAGACACTATTCGATATCTCTGAATACACTGTTCGATATCTCAGGGATTCGATATGTCTACTACTCTATTCGAGAACTCAAGAAGTCAACAAGTCAAGATGGTATTCGAGTTCTCAAAGAGTCAACAAGTCAAAGTTCCATTCGATATCTCAAAGACTCAGAAAGCTATTCGACAACTCGAGGATTCGATAAGTCAAATGCTCTATTCGACAACTCAAGGAATCCTGATGGAAAAGAGCTATTCGAGAAGTGGTTCGATATGTCACTATAACAGTATTCGAGAACTCAGAGTTATCGATCAAGTCAATTCTAGTTCTCGAATCACTTACTTAGTCACTTCTCGAATACATTCTTGGAGACAAAATACTGAAGAAATTGTACAAGTCAGAAACCTGCAACAAGCCAATGCACTTTATGGACCACAACCTGTAATGTGCTCTGGAAAGCCTACAAGGAAGCTTGGAGAGATATAGAAGAGACAAGGAGCTAAAGAAGTGGATCTAAACAGGCTTTGCAAAGTCAAATCTGTAACCGTTTGGACACTTACTCAAAAAGGATAGACAGACTAGAAAGTAATGTGTTTTAGCTACCTTATTTGTAGTAAGCAGGCTGTATCCATGTTCTATAAGGACACAGCTTCACTTCATAACTTAGTAACTTTGTGAGTCAAGTTTTTCATACACTGTAAGCTATATCTCTCTGAGAAAAACGAAGATGAGAATACTACCATTTGTATTCACAGATTGTAGCAACCTTTATCTAATTTACATTAGATTAAAGTGATATTGTGTCTTGTGTTGTTTATTTATCCGCACCTTAATTTCTGCACACACAGGCACTTATCTGCTACACAGACTCAATCCAAGAAAAGTTCAAGAATCCATTCACCCCCCCCCCCCTCTGTATTCTTTTACCGTGTTCAATACTCAACAAATAGGTTATGACAAATCAGATATACATATTCCTCACGTTTATAACAAATTGTTAGATTATATCGCCGAAAAGACTGCATAATTTAGTAACATGAGCTAGAGATGTACCACAATTGAAGATCTGTTCAATGATTGGATAAATGAAATTAGTGATACAATTTACTATGTGTTTGTTCAATTTTAATTGTTTTTGTAGATGTTGTATGCCATTTTATTGATGATCTTTGTAGGTTTGATTATTTTTGTGTATGACATGTCCTTTTATTGATGAATTAATTATCAATAAATAAATAGTGATTTATAAGAAAATTTGTCCTAAATTGACTAATTTATTATGGAAATATTCACTAACAATATTTTCATTGACTCTGTAATATTTTTTATTTTTTTAATTTGATAATTAATACACCAAATAATGTAAAGTACTATTTAAGAGTATGTTTAATATTTTGAATAATTCAAATATATTGCAATTTTTTTCCCATTAATTATTGCATAGTTAAAAAATTTCTTAATTAAAATGTTAAAAGAAGATTGGTTTAAAATTCATTCTAACATTTTAATTGGTTGTTTAGCATTTTTATGACTGAATTATTTAATACTTTACATAACTTAAATTTTGAATGTATATTTAGAATAGTGTGGTAAATAGTCTTATACTGTTAATAATTTTTAATTCATGATTCTAATTGTACCTTATGATTTTGAATTGAAAGTTTGAGATATCAAAATATCTATTATAAATATAATAATTTCATGTATAAATTTTTAAATTAAATAATTATTGTATTTAGAATAAAATTGTTAAGTAATCACTGAATAACATTAACAACCCAACGCAGTAAAAAAACATTTATCTATAGGCACACCTAATAATGTAAACAAATCAGTGTAATGTGATAAGGATTGATGTCTACAATTTAGTAAGTCGCTGAATTATTGAAGTTTTCTACTGAATATTCTAATGGGAAGTAACTCTGAGAAAATCCGGACTGAGGATGATGATAACCTAAATCATTTTTTTTTTGTCGGAAACATTTTTCTATTGAATTTATTGGACGATTAAGACACGACACATATAATACATATATACAATCGAAATAAAAAGATAATCTGTCCAAGTATAGAATGCCTTATAATAAAAAGATATAAAGTAGTACCTTAACCGAAATTGATATGATTTATGCATGAGAAGAATTGATGCATGCATTTAGTTTATCAAAGTTGGGTAAGTTTGATGGGGAATAGAGAATAAGCGACTTAGATTTCCTGTAATGTTTAAATTCGTATAATAATTATATTTTTTAATTTGTAAGAATTTTATTTTATATAAATTATTTATTAGTTAACCGTTAAAATAAAAATTAGTAGTTATTGTTGTGCCCAAAATCTCCACGGGCTAGATTTAGGCCCATTGGGCTTAAGGATCCAATCCGTATGATTAATATGGGTTATGATTGAGGTCCCTTAAGTTAAATGGGGCTAAATAGCACGTGAAATAGATCTGGACAGGTTCAGCTTCCCGAGAGACAGCTTCCCGAGAGACAGCTTCCTGCAGACAGCTTCCCGAGAAACAGGTTCCTGCAGACAGGTTCCTGAGAGACAACTTCCTGTGCGAAAATAGATTTATTCCAGCAGATTTATAGTACGATAAAGCCTCCTATTCTTTAGGAGCAAGTCATGAACATCAACTCCTTATTAGAATGTATTCCTTGGGCGCAGATGATCCATAAATACATCTAATAGGACTAGAACTTGTAAATACATTCCTAGCCAGACTAGAACTCGAGTTTTATTCGACGTAGGTCACCTATTCGTGGCTGAATCTGGAGAAAAGGAGGTCCCCACGAATTAGGAACCTAGCATCTTGCCGCCTAACCAGACTTCTAGTCTAAAAAGAACTACGTGAACTTGATCCCTATATATACAAGGGTACGTAGGCACCTCGAGAACATGTTTTACAAGCCTCGCAATACACCTACGAGATTCTTGAGAACACACGACACAATTAAGCCTCAAGGGAACTCGCGAGATTCTTGTAAACGCTCTCGAGCTCAGTTCAACCCCTACAAAAAACCTCCATTCTCCATAGATAAGTTGATAGTTAGCCTTTACAACTCACCATAAACCTCTCAAAAGTTGTTACGAAATCCACTCATCAACAGTTATTATGTTTAGTTAATTGTTATGAAAAAATAAAATTAATTGTTATTGAGTGTAACTTGATTTGAGTTTAGTATTGGCTGAAACGTAGAATCTAGATACAATAGAGAAATATGTTACATTATGTCGATTAGTGGATTTCGTAACAACTTTTTTTAGAGGTTTTCGGTGAGTTGTAAGGCTAACGATCAACTATTTTATGGAAGATTTGGGTTGTGTTTGTGGGGGTGAGCTGAGCTTGAGAGTGCCTCCAATAATCTCAGGCTCCTTTAGAGAGAATTAGAGGGCTAAAATTCGTCCCCTCTCAAGGTGCCTACGTATCCTTTATATAGGAATCAAGCTCACGTAGTTCTAATGTTAAGCCGATTCTGCTTGACCAGTTAGCTGTATAGGGTAATCCAGTTCGTGTTGGACTCAAGTTCCTTTAGAGCTTACCACGAACTGTTTGTAAGTAGATTAGAACTCGAGTTCTTACTCTACTAAAAAATTGGCATCTATTAGAGGTCATCTAGGATCAATTGCGTCCTAGAAGTACACTCCAATAATAAATCTATATTTGTCTAATAGCTTCTAGATCTTTCTGTTGGCTAATCTTAGGAACCTGGTGCTCAGGAACCTACATCTCAGGAGCCTGTTTCTCGGGAACCTCCTTATCTCGGAACCTATTGCTCGGGAACTTCTATGCAAGCATCTGTACCTACACAAATGACAAACTTGTTAGGCTGGATAGCTTCTCTGGTGTCTTCATATGCTCTGGGCTATCTCTACGGCTGTTGCTAGGCTTACTTGAACTCTTCTACAAGGAGGAACCTGGTCCATTTGTAATCTGCTCAACTTCTTATCCTTCAGAAACCTCTTGATACTCGTGGTTTCTTGATCATCTCTCTGTCTGATGCTCATTTCTTCATATCTAATCTTCATGACTTGTACTGGATCTTGACTTCTAGCTTGTATGGATTGGACCCAATAGCTTAATGGGCCTAAATTCAGCCCATGGTAATTTTGGGCACAACACATTTAGTTTAATTGATTTAAATTTAATAGATTCTGATTGATGTTAAAATAATTCACAATCTTGTGATTGGTTAACTAACACATGTTAGATTCATGAGGATGTTCAAAAACAATTCATAACTAAAAGATATATAACCATATGTAATATATTGTTATGTGGATTTATAGAAAATAATATTTATGGTTAGTAGAAATTTTTTAAAATTAAAAACCATGTGATATGCGAAGTTATTAAATCAAGATATTTTATATTTTAATTTAATTTAACCGCGATTAGTAAATTAGAATAATCATGGTAAATAATAAAAATTTTGTATATGATTGATTGATTTAAAGTTTAGAAGTAAATTCTGATTGCCTCTAAAATAATTTTAATTTTTTGATTGGTAATTTATTCACCAACCAATAATAATACTCTTATAGCGTATATTTAATAATTAAAATATTTGTAGTGTTCGTTTATATGAATTTATTAATTATTTTATTAACAAATTGTGAATAAATATATTTTTTAACCTTTTAAAAAATCGAGTTTTTGAAGATATGGATATTAACCGAGCTATTTAAAATTTGTTCAAATCCGATTTTGTAGTGTTGACTTATATGCATTTATTAATTAATTTTATTAATAAATTATGAATAAATATATTTTTGAGCTTATAAAAAAATTAAATTTTTGAATCCAAGTAATTTAAAATTTGATTTCAAATCCGATTTTTTCAGATTTTTAGTTAAGTTAGATTATAATTATTTAATATCGATTATAATTGTACAATATATATTATAAAAATCAATTTATATTGTATGAAAATATGATTGTGATTGGCTTTATATTAAAAGAGTGATTGATTAATGAATGATTAATTATAAATTTAATTTAAAATATATAGTGGTATATCGTGATTGATTTCAAATTAAAATTGTGATTTTCTAGTAAATATTTTTTGATTTAAAAAATAGGTATTTATGGATATGTTTAATAAAATCATTATTGTATTTAAATTAGAAGTGTTAACTAACCATGGTTAAAGAGGTAAGGTGAAATTATAAATAAGGAAAGATCTAAATTTTAGGAATTAGCTCTGATTGATACTAAAATAATTCCTCGATTCTTATTAGTTAACTGATGTGTGGTAGACTCAGGTATTATAATAAAGGATTTATGATAATTAATTTCAAATTTTACTTAAGAGCTCTCTCCCATTGGAAATGCTTTAACATGCCATAAGATGATTTTAATTAATTATCATTCCAGTAGCCACTAGCTACTATTCTTATTCTCCAGAACGAAACCCTTCACCTTCACACTTGCGTCTTCTCCTTTCTAGATACATCATTTTGCACCTAAAAATTAATGGATATTAAAAGCAATAAACATAAAATCAATGTATGATAAAAGTTCTTTAAGATTGCATTTCCACATTTTATTTTATGGAAAATTAAAGTATGAAATATAAATTGACCGAATCCAAGAAGGCAAAATTGACACCATTCTATACCAGATTTTATATATGATAAAATGAGCAAACAGAATGTAATTTTGAAATTAGTGAATTTTTGAGGAATAACTGAAACAGCAAACTGGCAGCTTCTGGTTAAAAGTAAGATGTGTACTATTGTATTTATTTATAGTAGTTTATAACCCGTGCAAAATAGATAAATTTTTTAAAATTATATGATTAAATAAAATAGAGTATAATAATTTATTATGGATATAATTTAACTTTGTAATATTAATTAATAAAATTATTAGTAATAATAATAGTTATTTAATAAATGATATGCATTGATTAGAACTAATAATATAAAATCTTAATGTAAAGTTGTTATTGACGGGATTCGAACTAATATTATTATTAGTAATAATAATAATAGAGGGATTTAAATATAGAATATTTATAATTATTAGATCTAACGGCTATCATCTATTTACTAAATATCTAACGGCCACTATTATTTTAGATGGTTGAACCAAACAACAAAATTATACCCTTGTTTGTTTATTATATAATACTAACTTATAGCCCGTGCAAAGCACGGGTTACTTTTAAATACTTTTAAAATTATATGATTAAATAAAATAGAGTATAATAATTTAGGCCATATAGGATATGATTCAGGTGAGAACATGTATATGTTGGAGAACAATGAGAACACCACATTTCAAGCTATTCTAAAGGGCCCCGCCAGGGGCACCCAATACGAAAAAATCTTATAATTCTACCCTCTATTCATTCATCAAAAAAAAGTTTTGAAAATTTTTTTTCAAAAAAAATTTAAAAATGATGATGTGCCAGCATTTTTTTTTTCAATTTTTTGGTTAATTTTTAATATTTTTTTTATGAATGGATAGAGGGTAGAATTATAAGACTTTTTGTGAAGGTGCCCCTAGCGAGACCCTTTAAAATATCTTAAAATGTGGTGAATATGTGTGTTCTCATTGTTCTCATACTAACAGTGTTCTCACTGGAGCGTGACCCTAATAATTTATTATGGATATATTTAACTTTGTAATGTAAAGTAATAAAATTATTAGTAATAATATAGTTATTTAACAAATGATATATATTGATTAGAAGTAATAATATAAAATCTTAATGTAAATTTGTTGTTGACGAGATTCAAACCTTGGATATTTAGAAGAGGGATTTAAATATAGGATATTCCTTATTATTAGATCTAACAGCTATCATATATATACTAAATATCTAACGGTCACTATTCTTTTAGATGATTGAACCATGTTGAACCAAACAACCAAATTATACCCATGTTTGCTTATTATATATAACTAGCTTATAGCCCGTGCAAAGCACGGGTTACTTTTAAATATTTTTAAAATTATATGATTAAACAAAATAGAGTATAATTTATTATGGATATAATTTAACATTGTAATATTAATTAATAAAATTATTAGAAATAATAATAGTTATATACTAAATGACATGTATTATTTAAAACTAATTATATAAAATCTTAATGTAAATTTGTTGTTGACGGGATTCGAACCTTGTATCTTTATAAGAAAGATTTAATTATAGAATATTCCTTATTATTAGATCTAACGCTTATCATCTATTTACTAAATATATCTAACGGTCAATATTCTTTTAATGGTTGGTTGAACCAAACAACCAAACTACCAATTATCCCCTAGTTTGCTTATTATATACTCCCTCCGTCCCTCATGGTTGTTTACATGAGGGATGGACACGGAGACCAAGAAAATGTGTAAAAAATGAGTAAAGTTAGATGAAAAGTGGGTAAAATGGTGGGACCTATTAATATTTAATTATAGATTTGAGATAGTGGAGGAAAGTAGTGAGTGTAATAGTGTTTTTTATTGTTAAATATATGAGATAGTGGGTGTAATAGTGGGAGAAACTTAGTATTTTTGGAATGTAAAGAAATGAGAGGGACAGAGGGAGTATTACTTTTAAATATTTTTAAAATTATATGATTAAACAAAATAGAGTATAATTTATTATGGATATAATTTAACTTTGTAATATTAATTAATAAAATTATTAGAAATAATAATAGTTATATACTAAATGACATGTATTATTTAAAACTAATAATATAAAATCTTAATGTAAATTTGTTGTTGACGGGATTCGAACCTTGTATCTTTATAAGAAAGATTTAATTATAGAATATTCCTTATTATTAGATCTAACGGTTATCATCTATTTACTAAATATATCTAATGGTCAATTTAATGGTTGGTTGAACCAAACAACCAAACTACCAATTATCCCCTAGTTTGCTTATTATATATTAGTATATATAAGTGGATTTTATATCCACTTGGAATGCTTCGTATCGGCTTAAATTGATTACTTGACCTCAAGTATGTGGTGTGTTTAATGTGTTTTCATTGAGTTTTGCAGAACTAAGAGTTGGAGGTTAAATTGATTAAAATTCGGATTTTCCGGTAGATTGCGCAGTCTACACTGTTTTGGCCATATCTGGAGTTCTAGAAGTCCGCGTTCAGCGATCTTACTGTCCATGCGAAGCCTAGGAAATTTTATATAATTCTGAAAAGGAGCTAGCCGCGCAGACTGCGCCTCTGCTGCGTAGACTGCGCCCGAACTTCCTGGAAATTTCTGAATTTTATCCTATTTCGAAATTTAGATGTATTTTGGGACTTTTCTTGTTGGAAAAGTATTCTAAGACCTATATAAACATATCCTACCCTTGTAATTCATATCAATAACTTAGAATTAGTTAGAATAACACAGAGAGAGAGAGCCGAAGACGGAGATTCAGACTTGGAGAAGGATTCCAACGCTCGTGACAAGCAATGGAGATCTAGATCTACTTTTATTTTCTTCTATTAGGCGAAACTCTTGGATGTTTTTGGGATTTGTTTTCTTAACTCATTACTTTAGTTTATTCATAATCTTTAATACTTTGTTTATTATCATGGTTTCATCAGATCCCATGATGACGAGAGGTTCAATTACGAACTAATCGTTGTCATGGGATTCTAACGGATTTATTTATGGAGATTTAGTATCTTGATACTCTAAAGATCTGTGTGTGATGTATATTTGATATCCTCGTATGGTTGTGCTTAATTGTTAGATGCGTAGCTAACATCTAATTTGTTAATCTCTTGTGAAGTGAAAGTGGATCTTGAGATTTAGAACTTGCCAAGCTAGCATAGGTTCATGATTGTTTATCAATATGATTCGTAGTATGAGATGAGAATACTTATATTGCCCTATGTGATCTTTATGGATAACTTGTAATTCAACCGTTATGTTTTCAAATTCTATAGACATATAGGGTCTAAGCATAATTGGTGTCTATTCATCTTCTATCTTTTTTGTGGATGTATGGATAGTTTGGTATATTTATGCTGACAGGTAGCGTGTACTTGTTTCGTGTTGTCCGTTCAGGTATCATAACCATTGCATATAGTGATTAAAGGCGTCAGATCTAAGCAAAGTATTTAATGAAGTTAGGATCCCATGTTTTCTCTTGCATAAGTAATTCGATTCTAATTCTCGTTAGTTAGTTAATTCTTAGTTTGTTAATTTACTTCTTAATTAATTTAGTTAATTAAAACCCAAATTTGTTAATTGTCTTAGCAGTGAATAAAAACCATACATTGTTGCATAGGTGCATTAACTGAATTGAAACCTAAACCAGATCTCTATGGGAACGAACTCAACTTTACTCTATATTACTTGTGACCACGTACGCTTGCGTGATTTAGTACAAACAAGTTTTTGGCGCCGCTGCCGGGGATCATCGGTGTTTTATTTTTAGATTATGTGCTTGTCAATAGTGGTCGTTAGAGTTCACTTACTCGGATTAGTTACTTAACTATCTTGTTTAGTTCGGTGTGTTTCAGGTACTTGAGTGTTTGAAAATGGCAGGCGAGGAGTTGCCATGGTGGGCATATTCGAGGACATCCATGCCTCAGCAATGTGAGCAGTGTTTGGGCGTTCATGAGACCTCACAATATTGTTACTACGAAGGAGTTTATCCATATGTCACTTATGAGGAGCAACCATATTTTCAATACCATCCTCAACAGTACCAGCAAGAAGTTCCAAATATGTCATATTTCTTTGGTAGTGACGAGTATCAACATCAGCAACCTGCTCCTACTTTTCAGTCAGATGAGTTTGATGTTATGGAGGAGATTAGGATGCTCGCAGAGAGTAATGAGGAGTCTATCAAATCTTTGGAGACACTAGTTGCTCAAGTTTTAAGTGCCTTGGAACAAGATAAACAACAATTTGTACTAGAGGCAATTCCAGAAAATAACGGTGACTTGGAGCAAGGTACTGCATGTATAATTGAGGAAGACAAATTCCAAGATGAGGTGTGTGTTCACAAGCCATGTGAGGAATTTGATCATGCGAGGATGGTGGATGATTTAGAAAGGGCGCTATTTGGGACAGACACTGGTGAGCTACGCAAATTTCAAGAATTGGTATGTGCGTACCAAGAGGCTGATGAACATGGGAAAGATGCAGGTCTTCTACTTGTCTTAGAGTATAAAGATGGAGGTAGCGCATTAGAGCCAATGGAGGAAGTTTTCTTTGAGGAACCAAAGGCTTCAGCAACTTACATTTACCCTCCTCCATTATATGCAAGCGAAGCCCGCTAATGTGTGTTGTTATACAAATTAATAGATTTTGGGTCAGCAGATGAAGGCATTGGAATAGGACATAGTTGTTATACGAATAGGCCAAGCGATGAGAAGGGGCAGCAAGTGTGCCGCCGTGATGACGATGAAGTCTCACGAAGAGATGACCAGGCCAACTATTATCATCCTTAATGGAGGCTTGGACGTAGTCCAGCTAATTGACTCTAAACAAGCGCTTCGTGGGAGGCAACCCACGCTTTTCGGCATTTTTATTTAGGTATGTTCCTACTATCCCTTGTATTACCTTCCATTCAATGGGGACATTGAATATTTTAAGTTTGGGGGTGGTTTGGGGATAAGTAGCGTGTAATAGTTATTTGTGTGTCATTGTGTTCATATAGATATCATATTTTGCATATTAATAGTAATTCATTCATGTTGTCTTTGTTCGTGTTATTTATGTTTGTTTCATGTAGGACGTTCTGTTTTTATTTTCGTATATCATGTGAGTTCATTTTAGTTGCATTTTCATGGCATGCATATTTCATGATCCCTTAGGACGAGCTAATTCTGATTGGTAGGTAGGTGTCCAATTGAGTGTGGTAATGATGAGTAGAGGGTTGATTTATAGTTCCTTGGAATTGACTTGCATGTTTCGGAAGCAAAACTTTTACACAGTCTCGTCGTTTGCTTTTGAGCTAGGTTGAGCTCATGCTTGTTTGGATGTTTTAGATTTAATCACCTGATTATATTTAGAATTTTAATTATTCCCTTGATGGCATATGGACACTAAAGTTTAAGTTTGGGGGAAACCAGGGATTTCATGCTAATTGTTAATGGTGTCAATAATGGCTAGGTGTCAAATGGCTAGTAGTCGGCTCATATTTTATGAGTAGTCTAGGGTTGGAAATGAGAATTCTCATTCCAGATTGCATCAAAAAAAAGATCAGGAAAAAAAAAGAGTCAATAGTTTAATTGTTAAATGCAAAATTAACCACGAGTGAGCTCTTTAATACTCGAGTAATTAAGTCTGAGGGGACTTAGTCTTAGTAACCTAAAGCCCTTGTGGTTTGGGATTGCTGACCTAACACTCGCTACATGGGTATTATTGTATAAGCCTTTTGGGTCTCATTCATTGCACGGTTAAATAAGCATGTGTTGTTGTGTATAGTATTATGTGTCGTAGTGTAGTAATAAAGCATGAATTCCTGGCTAGCTTGAATGATGATGGAGGTGTTCCTAGGTTATGAAGTGTTTACAGTCTATTCTATTTATAAACTTGTGATTGTCTTGGCGAAGAATAGGTATGATTTTGATCTAGTTTTGGGAGTATTTCTGATGAGCATCGCACACACGCACGTTTCTGTTCATGTATTGTTAGAGTACGGGGACTTAGTCGAGCTCTACTTGGATTTAGTTGCATTCTTTGAGATATTTGCTTGCTAGTTGGTTTGGTTAGTTTGAAGGGGATCTTTGCATTTTCATATTAGTTGCATTCATGCATTGCATTGTTTAGATAGATGGATTTTGTGGGTACATTCGCTATAGGCCCTCACGAGACCTTACTCGTCCACTAGGGCTACCTAGGGGTTTAAAGGGATTGTTGCATATGCCAAATGCAACCGTGATCACCTACGTAAGTGGTACTAGTTAGTTGTATATAGTTATATTTGTTTATGCTTGAGGACAAGCATCGGTTTAAGTTTGGGGGTGTGATAAGTGGATTTTATATCCACTTGGAATGCTTCGTATCGGCTTAAATTGATTACTTGACCTCAAGTATGTGGTGTGTTTAATGTGTTTTCATTGAGTTTTGCAGAACTAAGAGTTGGAGGTTAAATTGATTAAAATTCGGATTTTCCGGTAGATTGCGCAGTCTACACTGTTTTGGCTATATCTGGAGTTCTAGAAGTCCGCTTTCAGCGATCTTACTGTCCACGCGAAGCCTAGAAAATTTTCTATAATTCTGAAAAGGAGCTAGCCGCGCAGACTGCGCCCGAACTTCCTGGAAATTGCTGAATTTTATTCTATTTCGAATTTTAGATGTATTTTGGGACTTTTCTTGTTGGAAAAGTATTCTAGGACCTTTATAAACATATTCAACCCTTGTAATTCATATCAATAACTTAGAATTAGTTATAGAATAACACAGAGAGAGAGCCGAAGACGGAGATTCAGACTTGGAGAAGGATTCCAACGCTCGTGACAAGCAACGGAGATCTAGATCTACTTTTGTTTTTCTTCTATTAGGCGAAACTCTTGGATGTTTTTGGGATTTGTTTTCTTAACTCATTACTTTAGTTTATTCATAATCTTTAATACTTTGTTTATTATCATGGTTTCATCAGATCCCATGATGACGAGAGTTTCAATTACGAACTAATCGTTGTCATGGTATTCTAACGGATTTATTTATGGAGCTTTAGTATCTTGATGCTTTAAAGATCTGTGTGTGATGTATATTTGATATCCTCGTATGGTTGTGCTGAATTGTTAGATGTGTAGCTAACATCTAATTTGTTAATCTCTTGTGAAGTGAAAGTGGATCTTGAGATTTAGAACTTGCCATGCTAGCATAGGTCCATGATTGTTTATCAACATGATTCGTAGTATGAGATGAGAATAATTATATTGCCCTATGTGATCTTTATGGATAACTTGTTCTTCAACCGTTATGTTTTCAAATTCTATAGACATATAGGGTCTAAGCATAATTGGTGTCTATTCATCTTCTATCTCTTTTATGGATGTATGGATAGTTTGGTATACATATACTGACAGGTAGCGTGTACTTGTTTCGTGTTGTCCGATCAGGTATCACAACCATTGCATATAGTGATTAAAGGCGTTAGATCTAGGCAAAGTATTTAATGAAGTTAGGATCCCATGTTTTCTCTTGCATAAGTAATTCTATTCCAATTCTCGTTAGTTAGTTAATTCTTAGTTAACTGAATTGAAACCTAAACCAGATCTCTATGGGAACGAACTCAACTTTACTCTATATTACTTGTGACCACGTACGCTTGCGTGATTTAGTGCAAACAATATAATAGTATAGATTATAGGTATAAAAAGTTTATGATTAGATAGTTTTCTTAAATTTATTTACAACTAGACTGAACATTGTGTCCAATATATCTATACTATACTACTATAAGCGAAATAGGGTATATTTGGTTGTAGATTTGGTACACTTTTTTTGGTACACTCAATAACAACCGTTAGATTTTAAGATAAATAAATAAGAACTGTTGGATCTAATGCTAAAAAAATATTCCTTTTCTAATATTTGAAATATTCTTATAGGTTCCAAGTTTGAATCCCACCAACAACGTATCTCTATTAAACATATATATTGTTGGGTATATTACACTAAACAACGCAACAATGAGGCAGTGATATATATATATATATATATATATATATATATATTCAAAACAAGAACAGGCATATAACCAATTAACAAAACAAATCACGAAGGCAAAACAAGAATATAATCAGAGACTGTAATTTAACAAGAAAAGTAAGAACACTTATCTCTCACAGTAGCTTAAGCCAAGACAACAAAAGAGAAAGAACACAACTGAGTCACCAAGCCCTTCGAGAAGACTTGGTTGTTCTTGAAGAGAATATTGCCCCACTTACGTTGTGATTGGGTTGCAGCAATATCACTTCCAGGATAAAACAGCACCGATCAATGGGTTCACAAATACTCCAGTGATCAACAGCGACCAGCACCTCAGTTCGCCTGAGAACTATGTATTTCTCCTATATGTATCGTGAGAGAACAGAGGAAGAAGAAAACAAATCGTGTTTCTATCCTTAGGACGTATCTCTTCTATTCCCTTAACGTTTATTTACTTCTGTATTGTATATATAATACCAAAAATAAACGTAACTGATACTCCATAAAAGGAAAGTAAATATTCTGATTTAATTGCATTAACTGCATCAGGATTTATTTTTCAGTTACAGTAGCATCAGGATTTAGTCATCAGTAATATCATAATTTAGTGTCCATCAGGATCAGGATTTAGTACTCATCAGGAACTGATATCCATCAGGATTTAGCCCATCAGTATTTGATGTCTGACCAAGTCCATCAGGATTTTCTCCAAGTACTGATCCAAATTTCCATCAGGATTTAATTCAAATACTTATCCAAATTTCCAATACTGTTGCAACAAATAAATCTGAAACCTGTTAAAATAAATCAATAATCAATTCTTCTTTCAACTCAATTTATTTATGGATTCCACTAAGAAAATGTCTTAGATCCAAACGTGAAAGTTTAAGTCCTCATTACAAGGAACAACCTTCCCTTGTTAGTTTCCGGAAATTTCATCAAGAACATATTTTAAATATGTCTCAAACTTCCCATTTTCTAACAATCCCCCACGAATCCATACAGAAATGCAAATACATATCTATCCTCATCATGACTTGTTTTTCAGAGTAGGTACCCTTCCGGGTTTGAACCCTCCTAAGTCCTCTACTTCGATGGCTACTGGATTCAGATGGAATGTTTCACCTTGAATCTTTATCCGTTTGGTGTAACCACACTTCATAGACGACGACAAGTCAAAGGCTATGGTGCTAATCTACGGCTTTGAGACGTTAAAGGTCATGTCTCGATCCTGTTCGTCGAATGCTTCAAGGAATAACCCTTTCCTCTAATTGCGACCACACAATTACATTCGCTTAGCTGGGCATCTCCAGAGATGTACTGCTAGCATCTCGTCATATGACTTGACCCCATTCAGAGTTCAAATAACTCTTGCTATTCTGGCAGTTACAGTACGTTTTAGGTTTACAGGGGATAGACTCCAGATACGTAAGTATTAATCTATGTAGTTAAAGGTACAACCAATTCACCCTTACAACTTGTTATTACCACATTGAATACACTTTCGAGGGATCTCCTCTCATGTGTATTGGGTTCCCGCTGTAGATGAATCATTATGGGCTATCCGTCCCATCCCCAACCTAGACTTAAGAACTACAACATGCTCAAGCCCTTTAGTCAAAGGATCAGCTAGGTTTTCTTGAGTTCCAATAAACTCAACAGCAATAATCCTTTCAGACATTAGACCCCTTATAGACTTCAGTCTAACTTGGATATGTCTCTTTGTTTTCACATTATACTTCTTGCTGTTTATCTTGTCGATAGTTGTACGGCTATCACAATGAACAGCAAAGGCAGGAAGTGGACGACTTACTACAGGTAACATTGACATCAGTCCATGTAACCATTCAGCCTCAGTCCCTGTGGCATCTAATGCACACAACTCAGCCTCAAAAGTAGACCGAGTTATAATAGTCTGTCTAGAAGACTTCCAAGACACTGCTCCACCCGCTAGGGTAAACAAGTATCCAGTCACTCCATTGGAACCAGACTTCTTAGCTATCCAACTTGCATTACTATATCCCTCTAGCACTCCAGGAAACCTCCTGTAATGCAGACCAAGATATATGGTGCCTTTCAGATATCTAAGTACTCTATTAAGAGCATCCCAATGAGTCTTGTTTGGACAGCTTGTATATCTTGCTAACTTAGACACTGAATATGAAATATTCGGTCTAGTACCATTAGCAAGATACTACAAACTCCCAATAATCTGAGAATACCTTAACTGAGACACAGGTACTCCTGAACTATTCTTGACAGGGGCAATTTTAGGATCATACGGCGTACTTGCGATTCTACAATTTGAATAACCATACTTCTCAAGTATAGATTTCTCTATATAAAGAGATTGTGACAAGGTTATTCCATCAGTTGACTGAGTCAACTTGATACCAAGAATCACACTAGCCTCTCCCATATCCTTCATTTCAAAATGCCTTTTCAAGAACCTTTTTGTCTCGTTAATAATCTCAATATTGGTTCCAAACAACAAAATATCATCCACATACAGGCACACAATAATGCATTCATTTCCTTTAACCATGTAATAGACACACTTGTCACTTTCATTAACTACAAATTCTGATTCTAAAACAGTTTCATCAAACTTTTTATGCCAGTCTCTTGGAGCTTGTTTTAAGCCATATATAGACTTGATTAACTTACATACTTTCCTTTCATTTCCAGAGGCAACAAATCCCACAGGCTGATCCATATAAATCTCTTCTTCAAGTTCACCATGAAGAAAAGCTGTCTTTACATCCATTTGATGGATGATAAGACCATGTACAGAAGCCAATGCTATAAGCATTCGGATTGTTGTCATTCTAGCAACTGGAGAGTATGTGTCAAAGTAATCAATGCCTTCCTTTTGCTTAAAGCCCTTAGCTACCAGTCTAGCCTTATACTTATCTATTGAGCCATCAGGATTCATCTTCCTTTTGAAGATCCACTTACATCCTATAGTAGAACACCCAGGAGGTAGATCAACCAACTCCCATGTTCCGTTAGAAACAATAGAGTCAATTTCACTTTTTACAGCACCTTTCCAGTACCTAGACTCTGAAGAATCCATGGCCTGTCGAAAAGTTAAAGGTTCATCCTCGATATTGTAAGTGATAAAATCACTTCCAAAATCCTTGACTACCTTAGCATGCTTACTCCTTCTAGGTTCATCTACTTCATCAGGAGTAGAGCTACTACCAGGATCTGCCCCCACATTTGTCATCCTTTCCACATGATCAGGAATGGACCTCGATGTGTGAGTGGGATCATCATCAGGAATATCCTGAGGTATACCAGTCTTCATAGGGAACACATCCTCAAAGAATGTTGCATCACGAAATTCAACTATAGTGTTAGCCACTATACCGTCTATATCAGATTTTAACACTAAAAATCTCATAGCCGTAGTGGTTTCAATATAGCCCAGAAAGATGCAATCAACAGTTTTCGGTCCTAGTTTCTTTCTCTTGTGTTCAGGGACAAGTACCTTTGCAAGGCACCCCCACACACGAAGATATTTTAAACTAGTCCTTTTCTCTGTCCATAATTCATAAGGTGTCTTGTCCATATGTTTTAAAGGAACTCTATTCAGAATATGGCAAGCCGTATTCAGAGCTTCTCCACACATGTACTTAGGCAACCCAGAATTAATCATCATACTATTGATCATATCCTTAAAGGTTCTGTTCTTTCGTTCTGCCACCCCATTAGACTTAGGTGTGTATGGTGGAGTTACCTCATGAACTATACCATTGCTCTTGCAAAATTCATTAAACGAGTTACTCGTATACTCACCACCTCTATCTGATCTCAAACGTTTAAGTACTTTACCAGTTTGTGTTTCAGCTTCAGTTTTGAACATAATGAATTTATCTAGTGCTTCATCTTTATGTTTAAGCAAATAAACATAACAATATCTACTACAATCATCTATAAAGGTAATGAAATATCTATTATGTTCCTTGGTCAAAACACCACCAAATTCACATATGTCAGTGTGCACTAAATCTAACACATTTGAATCCCTAACAACATTATGAAAGGGTTTCCTAGTTTGTTTAGCTGTCACACATACTTGACATTTAGATTTCGTATCAATGGCATGTTTTGGAATCAACTCTAAGTTCATCATATTATTTAGAGCACCAAAATTCAAGTGACCAAGACGTGCGTGCCACAAATCAGATGACTCAACACAATTAACAGAAGGAACAACATTATTATTAATAAAACTGCCCAAAATAGGCTCAACATTTATTAAAAATAATCCATCCGACAAGTAACCTTTGCCAAAAAATACACCAGTATTTGTAATAACCACTTTATTACATTTCAAAGAAACTTCAAAACCATTCTTCACTAAACAACTTCCACTTATTATATTTCTACGAATATCAGGAACATGGTGCACTCTAGTGAGGGATAGAACACGCCCAGAAGCGAACTTCAGGTCCACGTTTCCTATTCCAAGTACTTGAGCTGCACTAGCATTCCCCATCGTCACCGTCATTCCATGAGTCTGTTGATAAGATACAAATAGAGTAATATCAGTACAAATATGTACATTAGCTCCAGTAGCAACCAACCATTCATGAGACGAATAGGTGGAAAGAAGTACAGGGTTGTAGGTCACATACCCGTTGTCAGTTTCAGAAGCAATAGCCTCACCAACAACCATGTTAACCGTAGGCCCACCAGTGGTTCCAAGCACAGTGTTAGCTTGTGCTCCCACAACATGTTTCTTAGTTTTCTTTTCAGGACAGTCCTTGCTCCAATGACCAACCTGTCCACAAGACCAACATGGTTTGTTTGCCTTTGGTTTCTTAGCCTTGTTCTTGTCCTTAGACCTAGTGTTTTCCTTCTTAGTGACAGACTTTCTTTTCTGTCCTACATTCACTACATTCACCTTCGAACTCCCAGCATGTTCAGTAGGCATTACATGTCCTTGTTTGGACTTGTGTTGCTCATGTACAGAGATGTCCAACATCAGGTTTGTCCAAGTGATCTTTCCTTTCTGTCTTTTCAGGGAGAGTGCAAACTCTTCCCAAGACTTAGGGAGCTTTTCAATCACAGACATAACCTGAAACTTTTCAGGAAGGTCCATACCAGACTCCTTCAAAGCATGAACCAACATCTCAAACTCATGCACCTGCTCAGTCATGGATTTATTATCCACCAGTTTAAAGTCAAGGAACCTAGCCACATAATACTTTTCCAGACCTTGTGAGTCAGTATTATGTGTTTGGTCAAGCTTCTCCCATAAGAGCTTAGCAGTGTAGAAGTCAGATGAATAAACATCTAACAGAGTGTTCGCTAAAGCTGCCAGAATTGCAGCCCTAGCCACCCCATCTTTTTCCTCCCACATGGTATAAGCCTTAACAGTTTCAGCTTTCTCCTTAACCACAACTGGTTTCTCATACTACACCACCAGCCATAGACCCTTTACCGTTAACCACAGTTTCATCTTTTTCTGCCAACGAGAAAAACTAACTCCCCCACCGAATTTATCAGGCATACCTGACAAATCGATAGGTTGTGGGAAACAGTATGTGGTCCAATCAATGTTGGGTACAGTAACACCAGACCCAGAGCCAGTCTCAACAACGGGAGTTTCAGTTTCGTTAACCATCTTGTTAATTAACAATATATAACACAAATATTTTTTTCAAGATTGTTGGGTATATTACACTAAACAACGCAACAATGAGGCAGTGATATATATATATATATTCAAAACAAGAACAGGCATATAACCAATTAACAAAACAAATCACGAAGGCAAAACAAGAATATAATCAGAGACTGTAATTTAACAAGAAAAATAAGAACACTTATCTCTCACAGTATCTTAAGCCAAGACAACAAAAGAGAAAGAACACAGCTGAGTCACCAAGCCCTTCGAGAAGACTTGGCTGTTCTTGAAGAGAATATTGCCCCATTTACGTTGTGATTGGGTTGCAGCAATATCACTTCTAGGATAAAACAGCACCGATCAATGGGTTCACAAATACTCCAGTGATCAACAGCGACAGCACTTCAGTTCGCCTGAGAACTATGTATTTCTCCTATATGTATCGTGAGAGAACAGAGGAAGAAGAAAACGAATCGTGTTTCTATCCTTAGGACGTATCTCTTCTATTCCCTTAACGTTTATTTACTTCTGTATTGTATATATAATACCAAAAATAAACGTAACTGATACTCCATAAAAGGAAAGTAAATATTCTGATTTAATTGCATTAACTGCATCAAGATTTATTTTTCAGTTACAGTAGCATCAGGATTTAGTCATCAGTAATATCATAATTTAGTGTCCATCAGGATCAGGATTTAGTACTCATCAGGAACTGATATCCATCAGGATTTAGCCCATCAGTATTTGATGTCTGACCAAGTCCATCAGGATTTTCTCCAAGTACTGATCCAAATTTCCATCAGGATTTAATTCAAATACTTATCCAAATTTCCAATACTGTTGCAACAAATAAATCTGAAACCTGTTAAAATAAATCAATAATCAATTCTTCTTTCAACTCAATTTATTTATGGATTCCACTAAGAAAATGTCTTAGATCCAAAAATGAAAGTTTAAGTCCTCATTACAAGGAACAACCTTCCCTTGTTAGTTTCCGGAAATTTCATCAAGAACATATTTTAAATATGTCTCAAACTTCCCATTTTCTAACATATATATTATTTTATAAACTACTCTCACGAGTTTAAGATTCAATTTTCGTCAACAACATATTATTAATTATTAAAACACTATCGTTAAAAATACTATCAAACATGTATTACAATATTTTTATTATCTTCTATTATTTATTTTCTTACTAATTAAAAATATATGAAAATATGGATAATAAAAAAAATATTAAAAAATACATTCATGCATCACACGAGTAATAAGCTATATAGTAAAAACTTACACAAAATCTGGAAAACAATTGCAATATAGAAAAGTTTGTATAAAAATCGATAAAACATCTACATGATTAGATAAATTTCACTTTTTTTATTAAATAAAAGTTAAAAGAATAATTTTTATGTATACGTATGTATTTTAAAATAATAACTTAAAGCAATCGTGCATCGCACGGGTTATAGGCTAGTATTATATTATACTTGATTAAAATTAAAATGTGCAACTAAAACAGAATATGATTTCATTTTCACCCTCTCGATAAATGCTATTCTTAGGTTTAAACATAATTGGTGTTGATTATAGATAGAACACGGCATTGAGTTTTCTTATTTTTTCTATTACTCGTGAAGTAAAGTAGAAGAAGCAAAACCGAAAGTGATGGGGATGTGAGGTCCAATTGGTGTGAATGGAAATAAATGTAATGTGGGGGACGGGCATGACCAAGGAGTTGGGAAGCAGCGGCAAAAAGTCATTAATTATAGCAAGACGGTGGTTGCTTGTTATTTGGCATATCATTGTAGGCTGGCGATCATTTTATACGTATGCAGCAACGTATCGTATCGTACATCCGTATTGCAGAAAATTTTTTGGTACGTAAAGAGATGAGTTTTCATGTTTTCACATGACAAAAACTTTCTGCGAACAATACTGTATGTTGTAACATACTTTTATCATAGACCAGCCCATCATCGTAAACCTTCCTCCATCTCAACTCAATATCAACTCCTTCCCTCCACGGCTCCACCACTCCTCGGTTCTATCCTCGCGTGTAATATTATTGATTTTCACCCCCAAGCACAACTACTTTCTAATAAGTTCGATTGCAAAATTTTAAATACACCAACACGGAAAATATCGAACACAAAACACATATCTTTAATGATTAGATTAAAACAAAAACACAACACTGAGTGTCAAGCTAAATCCCAATATATTCGATTATTGCCTGTATCTAAACATATTTTGATAGTATATTTATGATTTCTTTAATTAAATCTTTTGGATAAAAATATTGCAGCTATTTTACATTGTCACCAAGAATTAGTCAAGGGTAATAGGGTCGTTGTTCGATGACAGACCCCGAAATCAAACCCGCAACCTTGTCATATATTCATATTGGAGTGCATCACTATTGCATCTATTACCTTTTAGCCACTTTACGTTTTGAAATTGTAATTTCGTCACTCCTGCTAGCCAAAGCTAGGAATGATGTGATCTTACCAGAATCACAAGGTTTGATAATGGTTTACGCTCACTGTTGCAACAAACTAATCAAAATTAGGTAAAACTTCTAGCACACAAAGTAATACAAACCAACGGCATCAGCAAAGTCTTCGCCCATGACTTAAGAGTACTAGCTTATAAGCACGGGTTGTCTTTAATTTTTTGTAATTTTTTTATAGTGTAATATAATATTATAAATATTAATATTAATTTGTTATAGTGTAATTTGTTATTTGTTTAATATGGTTTTTAATATTAAAAAATAGGGTTGAACCAAACTACCAATTATCCCCTAGTTTAATACTATTATAAGCGAAATAGGATATTTTTTGTTGTCGGTTTGGTACTCTTTTGATGGTCACTCATTTTGGTCACTCTTTGATTTGATTAAATCTCTATTATTAATAATAATAATAAAAATGTAAAAAGACACACAAAACACTCTCCTGTTAATAAAATTAAAAAAAAAACACGCACACACACGCCACTCCTCTCGATCAAAACTCTCGGCTAAATCTTTGCTTACCCGGGAATGTTTTTAGGTAGATAAAATATTAATTAAATTTATTTTTAATTGAACTAAAATTATGGCTAGAAAATAGGGTTGAACCAAACTAACAAACTACCAATTATCCCCTAGTTTACTTATTATAGTATAGTATAGTATAGATTACAACCTGATGGATGGTACTCGCCAATCTCGTCTAGGCTAAAACTTGACAGGGGCTGTATATCTTTGCTCAAACATAATTGGCACAATTACTAAACCATAGTAAATTCCCCATACGGCATCCATGTTTCATAGATATTCACATGATGAGAAGAATGATTTACAAATCAACCAGTGACATCAGCAACTTTGAACCAACAAATATTACCCAACTTTGAACATATAAATGCACATCTTTTTCCATCTTTATACATTTCCTATTGTTCTTTGTAGAACTAGCACTATATATAAATAAGATAATGAAACAAGGGAAAAAAAAGGGCATCAATTAATACACTTGCATATGATGGCTATTGCATATAGCAAGAACCAGAAACAACAGGGACTTTAAAGAAATATACCTAAATTACAAAACACAGAAGGCCTGTATTAGTGGGATGTTGAGGGCAATGACCACAATTTCTTTGTTGCTACCAGAATTTTCTCCCTTGCATGTGATTCAGGTTCCTTGTCATGTATCACAGTTGACCATCTGACACCATGAGCAATGCGGTCTACTTTCTCAATTGCTTCTGGCGAGTCTCGAATGACAACTGTTCCTTCTGGACGCAAAATTCTATCAATCTCCACCATCAAGTCCACAAGGTGACACCTGTAACACCACCACCGACATAATTTTAAGATTTTAGTATTTACTTATTCATCTAGCCATAGAAAGATGATATCTTAAGATGTCAGTATTTAGTTATTTACTAATACATATAGCCATAGAAATGCACAATCAAAGACTTTTTGGAATTAAAATGTTCCAGTGCAAACAGGTAGAGATAATCAATCCAGGCTATACTGAATCAAACTTTTGGACCAATATAATTATAGGTGATATGAGAGGGAAACAATATTAAGCAGGACACTGCACCGTATTCATGTGCTAACTGGTTTAATTGACTGACAGTTTGACACCTTATTTTGGTTCCAAAATCCATATGGGACCAAAATACAACCAACATACCGTCCAAGACGCAATCTCACAGGTAAGAGGCTTCGCCAATAAAAAAATTACTTTGACTAGTCAAGTTCGGTGCCTATGGAGAAGATAAACCATTTCCACTAAAGACATGAATATTATTTGCAAGGTTTTCTCATGAGCAGCTTAAACATTAGTTGGTCTAATAAGAGCAAACATCATATATACTATTTTATATTATATATATATATAGGGTCCTACTCCACTACAAACTAACTACAAACTAAAAACTAAACACTAATCTAATATTTCAAGCTAATCTAATGACCAAACTAGGGGTACCCCAATACAAAAAATGCTTAAAATAATTGGCTCTATCCAACAACAAAAAAAAAAAAAAAAAAAAATCACTGTTCACGTGATGACGTGGCAGTGGATTTCACTGGTTAACGGTGTTTCGCACCTTCTTGTACGGCGCTTCGCGCCTTTATCATTCTAAAGTTGTAAGGAATGGCAATCAATGGTAAAGGCAATAGACGATTGACGGGTGTGTCGAGGACCTTCGGCCCTCATGACTACCTAACTCATCCGTTTACTGTCTTAAATGCTTCGCATTTCCACGGTAGGGATTTTTTTTTTTTTTTTTGTTGGATAGAGCCAATTATTTTAAGCATCTTTCGTGAAGGTACCCTTGGCGGGAAACTTAGAATAGATGAAATATAATTAATTTAGTATTGGTTTGTATTTGAGCAAAAGCCTACATATATATATACTAGTGGGAGTTTCTCTCCCAATCAAGCTTTGCATGGGAGCACTTTGAAAAAGAAAAACATCAAACCAAATAGCTCTAAATTTGAATCTCAGGATCATTAATTAAAAAATAAAGGTAATATAGATACCCCAATAATGAATTTACCTGCTCTTGCCAGAATGTGGATCCTTCACGAGGGACTCAATTGCTGATATATGTATGAAATCGTAGGTCCTGGGATAAGTTGAGAATGGTTCACACCTAAGAATTTAAGTAAACATTAGCTAAGGGCAAAAGGTAGGAAAGGGGAAGCAAGCAAACAAAAAACAAAAGATTATTGGAAAAACCTCGTAACACAACAATTAAATTAGGCTTATTAGAGAATATTGGTAACATGGCAATCACAATACCTAAAGTTCAGTTCGGATGTAAAAAGGAAAATGCAGTTATATCACTCACCAATCGTGGTATAACCCAATTAGGCCTCTGTCATAAATAACACCTAAAGTTGAGGACTTGCCAGCAGGAACAACATTCATCACCCACACAGGATCAGATGATATAGCAGCAGCAAAACCTCCAAAAAATGCATTCGCATCCATAATATTTCGGATAGCTTGAGTCCCCAGTCTCAACTTCAATGATTTTTTGTAGTAACTAACCCTCCTCACCCATCTCCTAGTGTCAGCTTCAAAGACGTCTATTCCACTTTTTACCAGTGAAGCTCGCATAGGAGCTTTACTGAGCCTCTCTGGCCACTTTGGAATTGTTCCAACAGATATATCGCCTTTATAAAACGACATACGGCTCACACATTTCTTTAATTTAAAGTACCTGAAACAAAAAAGAAATCAGTCTACATGTATGTGTTTCAGATATGCTTTTGCAGATCTGCAGCAGATGTGTCAATAAATACCATGCAGTGCTTGGGTTATCAGACTCCTCACACAGTTCGAGCCCAAATTCATTCTGGTTTGGTAGGCATGAATCTCCATTAGGCTTTTTCCATATAACTGTATTACCATCCACAACAATAAGCTCATAACATAATGCTCTGGCTACAGCCTGGAGATCAGCCCATTCCTTATCTTGTTTAGGCCACTGTACAGGGGGGCCAGAGATGACAAGGTACCCTCCTGGGCGAAGTAGGCGATCAACCTCCATAAAATATGTCGCGTCTGAAAACAATCAGAGTTAAGACCAAAGCAGAGTGTGATGTGAATATCAAAGTACTTGCATAGAAACTTACTATATGCTGTAAAAGGTATCAAGCAGCGAGAACAGTGCATCAAATCAAATGAAAAGGCAGGAAATGGAAGTCTGCGAGTGCCAAGCATGGCTACAAATGCTGGAACACCTCTTTCTAAAGCAAACTGTATCTGTGCTTTGTGTGAATCTCTAGGAGCAAAAGAGAGCGGTAAAATGCCTTCAGATAGCAGATAACCCCCGAAACTGGCAACCTGCAAAGTAATTGAACTATATTGACCCAAAATATAGATATACGATCCAATACTGACTAAGTGACAAAAAGTTTCCTACCCCACAGCCCATATCAAGAGCAGTTCTAAGAACTCCACCAGCAATAGGTATATACTGCTTGAGTTTATCGATATATTGTACTGCTCCATCCGGGAACATAGTGCCGCCACCAGGAAAGATGAAGTACGGCCCTTCCTTTTTCATCCATCCTTGATGCCCTTTCCGGTCAGCTAATTTATTGTATGGCATATTCTCGTGCCATATCTACAAAACAAAAGGTGCACATTTGTAAAAGTTGGTTAAAACTCAACCATTGAACAAAGAGGTAGTTCATATATATTTATCAAGTAAAAGGAGATGTAAAATTGTTCCAGGCGGCCTAAGACATCAAAATGTGCACATAAGATGCTGAATTGTTTCATAAAACATGGACACAACTTTTCTTCAGAAGCCTTGCTAAATGTTCTTGTATTCACTATTAAGAATTCCCCACATCTTGTACTTACATCGACTACCAATTTGATTTGCGTGCAGCAAGACTAGGGTATTAGGAAATCCATAAAGTGAAGACCTCGTTCTAGTCAAACATGTTCTCAACTTTTACAATTCACTCTTCTTTCTATTGAAAATCTAGTAATAACATAAACTGGAGATTAATATTTTATAATAATTCATCCAATCAAACTATTATAGGTGCAAAAGAAGTGTTTTTTCTTTTGCAATCTCTCTAATCTGACCACTGGCAATACATCAAACATGAAATTTAAATTAAAAGGTTATCTAAACTCTACAATCCAGATCTTTATAACAAGTAGCAAAAGGGAAAGCTTCTAAGAAACATGACTTCTACATCTAGTAAATGATGATATAACTAAAAGCAAACTGGATCAGATATTCAAATGCACATCAATCTTAAAGTGACAGTGCCAAATTTAATATCTTCCCAGCAAATCACATCTCAGCCATGGCACCAATCAACAAACATAGACCAAACATACAATATAAACTTGAACATCCAAGCAAAAGAGCAGACTTTATCATACTTACCGCCAATAAAATATGATGAATAAGCAAAACCGCAATCAAATACACTAAATCCAGAGAACCGTTATACATTATTACCCATCTCACATCAGCTCATTCAGATCAATACTAGCAACGCAAACTAAACATCTACATCAAAAACAATTGTTTCCAGTTCAACATTTACTACCAAGCTACATTAGTTTAGCAAACACCGATCACTATCAAGTTTAACTTCAAATCCTAATAGCAATTATTTACATCGACAATGTGCAAGTTCTCGAAAACAATCAAATCACAATTAAGCATCCAATTCAATTCTCGACAAATATAAAACTACCTTATGCAAGCTATCAGGCCACGGAACCGGCACACGATACCCTTGCGGAGGCGGAATCAAGCACAACGCAGTCTCCTGAGGCAACGGACAATGCCTCTCCCTATAAAAATTCATTTCTCTACTCAATTGACTATTCCGTCTAGGATCCTCACACGGCATATGATCCACCGCCTCCGCCGTGCAATACTCCACCGTGTGTTCACCGGCTTCCACCAGCGCACTCAGTCGGTGGCGTTGCTTCGGATCGGCGGATGAGCTGAGTAACGATTCACGCCCCGAGGCGGCAAGCGAGTCGCCGAGCGGTGTGAAGACGAGGAGGAAGAAGAGCACGACGGCGGCGAAGAAACCGGCGGTGACGAGGTCGAGGAGACGCCATTGCCGTGCGTTGCGCTTCGACGCCGGCAGGTTTATGTGGCCCATAGTTGAATTTGTTTAATCAATTGAAGATTGAATTCATGTGTGTGTGTTTTAGTGTGTGTAAATTAGGGTTTACAGTTGGAGATGAGTGAATGTAGTTGGAGATCTGTGTGTGTGTGTGTGTTTTATATATCAGCATGCTTTTAGTTTCTATCTTCTACTAATATACTTGCCGGTGGTAATTAGCAACCAAAATGCAGACTAAATTTATTTATTTTTAGTAATAATTTTATGCGTTTTAACTTTTAAAATACGTGAAAAAGTTATAACAAATTATTAAAATAAATATATAGTTTAATAAAGAGGGTTTAATTTTTTATTTTTTATCGTATGTGTTTTTAGTTGAAATTTGAATTGGTTCTTTTCTTGCTTTGTAAAAATACATAAGTAAAAAAAGAATAATAGAGTCTTGGTTCTTTTCTTACTTTGGAGAAAATATACACAAGTAAAAAAAAAAAATTATAGTGCAGTTTGTTACGGTACCATGGATTTGTGTCTTGCAACTTGTAAGCATGTGTGTTTAAAGTATAGTAGTGGGTGCGACCTTAAACTTTGACAACTGTTTTTCTTAGAGTCCAGATCCTCTATCTCCTTCTTCATGCTCTTTTTTGTGTCTCTTATACAAAATGGGTGCCCCTGGCGGGATATATTGTAAGAAAAATAGAAATAAATATTTTTATTTCCATTTTACTTACAATGGGCCCCGTCAGAAACACCCATTTTGTATAAGGGACAAAAATGGAACATGAAGAAGGGGACAGAGTATTCTCACCCTTTTTCCTACATCTGGTTTTGTCAAAGATACTTGAATGTGTTGACTTGAGTGCACTTGTGTTCCAACTTCCATTTAAATTTTTATTGTTTTTGTAATGTACTTCCCATTAAAAATGTTACACTTATAGTAATTTGTAAATCGGTTTATATCAAAGCTGACAAAGGAAAGTTGTTAGTTACAGATTTAGGGACTTATCAACGGTGAATACGAGTGTGTTAGCAATCCTCCGAATTAGTCGAGGTGTGCGAAAATTGACCCGGACACCGAATTATCAAAAAAAAGGAAAATTGTTAGTTTGCGGTAAATATATTTTACGTTACTGTATTTGTATGGGTCATGATCTATAACAATCATTTGTTACAATCATCAATTTGCTACTTCCTCTGTCCCATCCATTTTTTTACATAAAAAACTGCGTATCTGACACGCATTTTAAGGTGCATTTTAAGTATAGTTCTATAACTTATTTTTGATATATTCTTTTTTTGTATTAAAATAGAACAATCCTATTTTTATACAAAAAAAGAAAATATCAAAAATAAGTTATAGAACTATCCTTAAAATGCACCTTAAAATTCGTGCCGGAAATTGGTCCGCAAATGTAAACTATCTAACGGGACAGAGGGAATATAATTTTTGGTTAACAAGTTAAGTTTAACATTGAAAATTTTTGTGAATGCAGAGGCACCATAATGCCACGTCGTCTATGTGCATTTAATACATGACTTGTATGACCATCTGTCAAGAATTATAGCCGATAAATGGTTAGTAATAATCGTATGTTATACACCACCAGCTTCCTCCTTAGTATATTTGAAGGCCTGAAAAGTGAACATGGTGAGGCTAGTGTTTGGATGATGTTAGTATTTTAGACAATGGCCTCTCATTCCCCACCACTTAACTATTAGAGCTTAAATTGCAGTACTCAATAAAGGAATCAATTTGGACCGTAAGTAAGCTCTTGAGGGAGGAGAGTCTTCAACATTTAACATATTAACATCCATTTAGAACGCAACCGGCATAAAATGGAATGAAAAATTAGAAACGAAATTCCTGGTGAAAGAAAGGATGTAACGGGAAAAATTGTAGTAATTAAACATTTCTTCCAAAAATTAGTAAGATATAGGTCTAGTTTAAATTGATGGGAAAGGAATGAAGCAAGGAAAAAAATTACCAACTTACTCCCTAGAGTATAAATTTCTCGCAATTTCGTTCTATTCAAGTGAACACAATCTTAGTGTAGGATTGTTCTCCTGATAATGAATTTGACTAGGATACTAACCTTTTGTTGGTTTCTTAGTATGTGAAAGGAAACCTTCATATATCTAAAGGTGCTGCATTCTGTCCCCAGAAATGTAATTTGACTGGGGATATGATGTAATGTAGGAATGTCTGTATAATTTGTATTCAAAATGATAATTTCTTTTTTTTTATTATTTTTTTTGCTAAATTGATATATATTACTATATTATAAAGAGAGAGAAATGTACATAAATAGCAACTAGGCCAGTCACTAAAAAAACTACCCATCCATAATTTGGACAGTGAGCAAGCTGCACACTAGAAAACAAGAGCAGGGCTCAAACAACTATAATCAAAAGGCTACTAAATGATAATTTCGGTTGTATAAACACTTGTAGGGAGTTAACATCTTATTAGTGTCAGACAGCATGAAACTGTGAGCATAAGAAAATATACTTCATTACACAAGATTCATGAAAACTCTAAATTTGCCTCTTTCCATCCGCTCAAGCAGCTTCTTTGCACCCGGAATCTCCATCTCAGTAAGCTTCTTGAGATATCCGATGGCACCATACGAAATCATCAGCTTCTTACACTTCTTGCTCGAGGAAAGCAAGTTCAGACAAGTAACTGCATACTTCTTAGCAGTGTTTTGAGGGTTCGGGTCAAGAAGTTGCACTAAATTAGGCACGCCTTTTCCAATCCGTTTAACCTCTTTGCAGTTCTGTGAAAGACTCATCAAGCTTGAAAGTGCTTGTGCTGCAATCTCTCTATTACTGTTTGATTTAGCTTCCAACATATTAACAAGCAGAATAATGCAGCCGGCCTCACCAATCATTTTCTTCATTTCTGTGGAGCTGCAAATTTGACAAACTGCGGAGGCAGCTGCTTGCTGTGCACCCAATGATCCAGACTTTAGCACGTGGACCAATGTTGGAAGAACCCCATGTGAGATCAATATATCTTCAGAGACTGAGCCAACCAAATTCCTCACTGCACCAACAGCAGATTCTTGGGGAAGTGGACCGTCCAAGTAAGTTAACAGACTTTGCAGTCCACCTTCTGATACAACACACTTTCGAAGACTATCATCGGTTGAGGTGAGATTTTGTAGGCATTCAGCCGCATATTCTTTAGATCCTAATAGAATTCCATTATCAAGGAGATTAATCATAACTCTGAAAATTCCTTCTTCTGCAAGAGTTTGCCGCACTTCTGGAACAGCAGATATATTCTTCAAAGTACAAGCGGCTGCAGCCTGTGAAACAGAATCACCAGTTTGGCAAATATCGATTAGAGGTCGCACTCCGCCATGTCCAACAATTGAACGTGCAGTTTCTGTTGACATTGACAGTCTTTGAAGAGAGATTGTTGATTTCTCTTTGCCTACTGCACTACCAGACTCAACAAGCCTTATCAGAGGTGGAAGAACACCTTCAGTAACAAGCCAATCCTCACAGCTTCCTGATTCTGCAAGAGAGCATATTACCGTAACAGTCTTTTCCCTGATCCGCGGAGAAGTGGCTGTGAGCAACTGGACTAAAGCAGCAATATTGCTACGTCCAAGAACAGCCAAAACATTCTTTTCATCCTCTTGAAGGATCTCCACAAGGCTATCAATAGCTTTATGTTTTGCCTCTAGATGTCCAATCTGAAGACGGGCCAACAATTCTTTTATGCTAGAATGTGTAGCTGCTTCAGAGTCAGTTGAAGAATTCGAAGCTGCCAAAGGAAAGGTAACATCACCAAGCACACCGCTCTTGATCAGAAGCCCACAATCTCTCAGATTTAAATCAAATTTACATGACAAGGAATCAAGATCACTCTGCATTCGAAGTTTCCCCTCATACTTTTCCTTCACACACATCTCAGCTAATTCAATTGCTTCATCAAGTGTCTTTGCAACAGCCTGCAACTGCTCAGTACAGAGTGTATTCTTTGAGAAGCAAGGATGGCTTGACAAATCTGACAAGCACGGTGGAATGAGCTCTAACTTCGAGATTATGACCTTCCACCTACCCGGAAATACCTTCACCTCTTTTGCCTTTTTGAGTGTAATCGGGACATATTCTTGGACATGTAATAACCAATCTTCGGCCGCCTGGCTACTGATCACAGCATCATCTCTAACTTCCTCTACCATGACTTCAAACACGGCTGAACTGGAACAAAAAAGAGCTGAAACTTGTGAGGATTCTTATAATGATGAAAGTAATTGAGACATATATCTCGCGGATGATAAACTCTTGAAAGGATATCAATCATACATATGAGATTTATGTATGGATCAAATTGGTTCTGAGAAAGTTGGAGTAAATTAAAGAGAAAACAAGCCAAGTAGGAGGTCATCCATGTTAGATTAATGATAAAGTTATCATTTTTAACATAAAAAAAATATGAAGTTGTGGAGCAGTTGCAATCATCTAACATTAAATTATGCAACTTTAAAAACTTCAACAAAAAATCAAATGAATTCAGAAAAAACCCAAGAGTACCTTCTTGAAGTGTTTATGATCACATAGCTCTCATTCACAATGCAAGAACCAAGCAAATATCAAAGTAGGGGTACATTTAAATTATTAGCTCACACTCTAGAAGCTTTATTAAGTGATCATAGAGTAATAAGTTTTAACATAATGATTCAAAGAAATAACGAAGGAAGCTACTGTAAATGAAAGAAACATTATAATGGCCAACTACAGCCACCAATTATTTATGATCAATGTCACCAACACATGCACTTCCAAAAATTTAGTCAAATCCCACATGTATACACAAAATATGAAGGGTGATTAGGTAAAAGCATTAATATCAATTAGTCTCCTTTCCAACTGTGGGAATCATATGATCATATTCCTTAGATCAGATCTAAAGCTTAAGTTTTCGAAAAGTGATAGCAATAACTTTATTTCTTGTTAAATTCCCATATTTAACCCTACAAAAATAAATAAACACATATGGAAATTGCAAGTACTCCATGGAAAAAATAAAGAGACTTTGCTTCAAAGATAGGGCAGGAGTCTCTATCCCCCAGCTGTACATATAAAGATTGTACTTAAATTGTGAAATGAGATCAAAACATATGAGAAATTAATCCACAAAATTAGACTTCAAAAAACCATTTTGCTTACCAATTTTCAAATGAAATTCTTTCTAAAAATCATTTACTAGGGTCTAGGGCTGTTGAATCTTGATCTTCAAAATCCACCCAAGAGATTACTCCACTGCTTTTTATCAATCAATACCTACCAGCACACAATACATACACAAGAATTATTAGTTTTATTTAATTAAAAACAAAAAGGACTCTTTGTTTGTTTAAGACATTGGTAAAAAAGAAAACAAGCATAATAGAAAGTTAAAAAGAGGAATAAGATTCAAGACTCTACCTTTATGAATCAAGAAAGAAGATACATACAAACCCTTGTCTCTATAATCATCAAACTTCAATAACTTGACAACTATCAAATCACTCTCTATTTCCAAAACCAAAAGAAACCCAAAATTATTTTTACCAACCAAATCTAACCCACCAAGGAGAAATACAAAATACAAAACCCCCAAATAGCTTAACTGGGAAATGGAGATTCAAACAACTTCAAAAGTCAAACAAACGGTCAAATAAAAATGTTAAAATATAGGAGTACTAAAAAAAGGATGGAATCTTGAGCTAAGAAAGTGAAGTAAAAATAGAAAACAAAGTAGTAATAGCAGTGAAAATAAATAAAAGCTTTCGAGCACAAGAAGACATGTTGAAGAAAGAGAAATGTAACAGGACAGTACAGTATAATAGTATCCAAATTCAAAAATCAAATCTTTCTTACTAGAAAGAATCTCTCTCTATCTCTCTCTGTTAGAAGCAAAGTGTCAGAGCTCTGCTGTCCTGTCGCCCAGATTTATCGTTTCTGCATAAGTATATGCAAGGTTGTAAAATCGGATATCCGAAACTCGGTTTTGATCCAGAAAAATGCGTAATTGGAAATTTAGCGAGTACTCGGAATGAGTACTCGGACTACTCCTTTTTTTTTCATAATTTGTATGTATTTTTTCTAATTTTAATGTACATGTGTTAAATTTAAAACTTAATAATAATATTAATTTTACTAGTAATATTATTACAACCCTGCTAACAAGTAATAATATTAATATTACTAATAAAATTTATTCTAATTTTAGTGTACATATGTCCAAGTAATAATATTAAAACGGAATATAAGTGTATGTATAGAATCTTTGAGAAAGAATACTTTTAATTGAGCCGAATCTAGATTATAATTATAGTCTATAAGTTGAGCAATAAAAATTATATTTTAGTACTTAGCAAAAAAAAATCAGTCAAGACTCGGGTTGATTCCGAGTACTCGAAGTCAACCCGAGTCTTGACCGAGTTATAGCAAAAACCGGTTTTTGGTCCAATTAATCACTACTCGGATCGATTTAGGAGTTCAAAATGAGTACTCGGCCCGAGTTAACGATTTTTACCAGCCTGCGTATATGTCTTTAAACAGATTTATTTAGTTCTCAAATAAACCATCACCTTTGGATAAATGAGTAAAATGAAAAGAATATGTGAACCTGGTTATAACAATGTATTGATCGGACGGTAACAGATTTAGTTAGGGACTGAGATTCTGACGGCTGAGATTATCAGTACTGTAACCTGGTTATAACAATGTATTGATCGGACGGTAAGAGATTTAGTTAGGGACTGAGATTCTGACGGCTGAGATTATCAGTACTGTATGTAATATGGTACAGTTCCCGAGGCAATGACATGGCAGAGAAGAGAATTCTACAAGTTCAAGTAGAAATGGGCCCACAGCTGTGGGAAATTGATTCGGGTTTAAAAATCAAACCCAAACCCGAACCCAAACCCGAAAATTTCGGGTTCGGTTCGGGTTATTCGGGTCGAAACGGGTCGGGTATCCATCGGGTCGGTACAAATTGTCATCCCTAGTCTCTAGTGGGCTAAACTATCTTAGTGGGCATGTGGCTCAACATTCAGTCCCCCTAAGTAAAAGAAAAAGATCTTTAGATCTTTTTAAACTTCCTATTTTACAGATTTTTGTTAGTCAATACCACAAAATATAAGATTTGACAGCTTGTTCATGCGTGTCAATGTAGATATATATTTTTTGGAAAAGTGAAAAAAATTTCACGCTTTATCAGCAGTCTTGTCCGCCCGTTTCCCCACGTCTTGGGAGTCGTGTTCTTCCATTGAAGAGGTAGAGTTTTTCTTTTCCCTTACTTCTTTTTGTCTATAAATGCTAATTATTTTCTTCACTCTTCATTTTCTTTTGTTCACCCTTTCCGTCTTCTTCTTTGGTGTGTGAGGTACCTTCTCTGTTCTTTTTTTTTTTTCCTTTTTGCTTTGATTCCTTGTTCACGATTTTCTTTCTTTTCCGTCGCTATGAAAGCCACCATAGTTTCGTATTCGTCCGCTGAGAGTGTTGAGCACGTCGAGAGTGAAGGGAGTCTTGAAAGTTTGCACGCTGAAAAGGCTAAGCGACCTCGCTATCTTCTTCGAAACTCTAATCCTGTAAAGATTGAATCTTTCTCCCCTGGGTCTGTTAGTAAAACTCTTGTTGCTACGGGATCTGCCTCTCAAACCCCCTCTGTTGAGGAAGTTGTTATGCCTCGCTCTGGAGTCCTTTTTGAGTCCAATAAGTCCTTTAATAAGCCTAGCTTTTACTCTAATTATCCTCCTGACCTTGATAAGTTAGGTCAAGTTGTCTCTTTTTCTCGGGGTTATAGTGCTTTTGCCCCAAGTGATGGTGACCGAATGTGGAAACCACCCCATCCTAGTTGTCATGCCATCCCGGATGTTTATTTTGAATATGGTCTAAGATTGCCACTGATATGTCCCAGTTGTACACCACGAGATTGTAGAAGGGGGGGGTTGAATACAATCTCAACAAAATTTTTTTGATTGATGAGATCTTGATAGATTGTTATAAGAACATAAACAAAACAAGATAAGTAGAATATCTAAAGCATATACAACACACGATATAAAAAATCTCAAGTGGGTTGGCTTATCAGCTTTATCCACCTGATGGTTGTATTGAAGATCTGCGTAATAATACACAGCTGCGGTTACACGGTTTAGTGTTTACAAGAAAACCTAAAGCTCTCAGCCTTGTGATCAGTGTTTTCTTCTCTACTAAAACTGTGCTGCTCATACAGCTTATTTAAAACTATATGAAGACAAGTAAGTTACATGTAATGATACATTTTGATATAACTTGTCACACACACATACTCAAAGTGATTTCCATTTCTGGAATTATCTTGAAAGTCTTCTCTTCTTGATTTGGACAATCCCAGTAGACTTTGAGACAGTGTATGTTTCTTTCTTCAAAAGTGACTAAGTTCTTGAGGTGACTTAGCTTCCAAGCCCACGTGATGCTTTCTGCACAAGATCATTTTGCTTTTGGATCTTTGTCTCTGAAAGTAGCTTTAGCAAAAGTGTTAATCCTTTTGAAAGTCAATAAGCCTTTTTGCTTATTGAACTGTGCTAGAACTTCCAGACAAAACGGCTGATCTTTATGCATTTGTTGAAATATCCTTTGAATCTTTCAGTAGGTGTGTAATCTTGTTGGGGGTTGCTTACACTCTTATTGTTGCCCTTGAAGTCGAGTAAACAGTGACTGATTTCACCTTTCACTTGGAAGAGTTTGAGCCTTCGAATATCTACAATTTGACTCCCTACTCGTCACATCCTCTGTGTAATTGATCACTGCCTAATCGTCACGGGTTGCAAAGTAATTCTGGGTTTAATCTTCATTCGATATGTTCCATTAGAGATCTCTGATATTATTGTGAAACAGGTTGAGTTCTCGAACAGATAAATCTTGAGTTCTCGAATGATGATTTATCGAATATCCTTCTGAGATGACTTCTCGATTAGTGCTTGATGTAGACTTCTCGAATAGAACAGTCCGAGTTCTCGAATTGGCACTTCTCAAATAGTTCATTTCACAGACTTCTCGAATAGTTCTTTTTACAGACTTCTCGAATAGATCTTTTTTATAGACTTCTCGAATAGATCAGTCTGACTTCTCGAACTAGGACTTCTCGAATAAAACCCTTTGAGTAGAGTTCTCAAATGACTTCTCGAACTCTTCTTTCCTTGATTTCTCGAACTTACTTGCATGGTTTTAGCAAACGCTCTTTTGATTACTGATATCTGACTTTAGCATCTCCAGGCTTGTTACTGAAATAAATCCTAACTTTATGCAGAGTTTCATCCTTAAGATATTGCTATAGTTGATCTGCATTTTAGTTGGCTTCCTGATTTGTTCATCAGCTTCGATTCCTTGATTCATTTTCTATCTTGTGGTATTTGTTATCATCATCCATATCCATGCATAACTCAACAATCTCCCCCTATTTGTGACTCCAAGATAAAGAGGCATAAATCCAGAGATTGATGATAACAAAAACCACTCTTCAGATTCTTCTTTCATTATGGCAGAAAATTTTGATCAAGCTTCCTTGACACAGTATCTGAGTTGTACCAACTTCACTTGAGTGACTAAGAACTGCTCCCCCTATGTATGGCATCCATTTCTGAGAGTTGTTCTGTATCCACTAGTTGCTGTTCTTCTGAGATATAGTTCTTAGTTTGCAAATTTCTCCAGTTTACAAATTTCTCCCCCTTTGGGTGTTAAGAAGATTCTGAACTGAACTATAACTTCTCCCCCTTTTTTGTTATCAGAAAAAAGAAGGATAAAGTGATGTAGTACCTTAGTAAAATCAGATAAAATAAAGAAGAAGCTGCTCACTCTAATCTCTCTGATTTTGCATCAGGATCTCATCCTGGTTCACTTCTCACAGCTCACCGTCCCTTACTAAAGGGGTACTCAATCTCTCCTTTTGCTCTCCTGGAAGAAATAGGAGACCACTCTTTACACACATCTCACCTTTTGCCCTGGAGCAACCAGGCCTCTCCTGTTTTTCACTTCCTTCCCTCAGTCCTAAAGAGAAACCATGAGGTTTCACATAGATTGAAGAGAATTGAATGTTAGCATTGATGATCCAAATAGAGATGAAGGTTCAGTTAATTGCTTTTAGAGAAAGCAGAGTGAACTGAAGAATGAGTGTTGGCTTCTTTGTTAATTGGAATGAAGAATCAAGAGTGTTTGGAGTTGTATTGAAGTGCTTCAGTTATCAAATTAGGTATCCATGAGTGGGGCTGAATCCTCTCATTTATAGAGAATTCATCAACCTGAATTTGAGAAACAGTTAAGAGTAACTTGTGTGTGCTCCCCCCGTGTCTGTGCATCTTGTACTAACTCCTTGCTAGATGATAAGTGTCATAGGTTGCACAATTGTGTCCCTTACCCTCACTGATTGTGTTCCTGGTTGGGAACTGGATTCAATAGTTAAAGTCTGTTGAGAGACTCAAACCAGAAATATGGATGTCCTTATTAATCACCATGCCTTTTTGGGAAGACATAGGATGGCTAGGCTGGTTTTACACACCCTCACCTTCCTTATTCTTATGGTTTCTTGATGTTCACCACTTCCCTCACCCTCACTTTCCTCCTGGACACTCCCCTCAAGTTAAGATTTGCAAGAATTGTCAATTACAGCTTGTTGAGAAACTGTAGAGGGGGTTTCAGAGATGTAAATTATGAAAGTATGGTGTGCTGATTAGGTAGAGAATCTGGGGGACATGCCAGCAATTCTCAGCAAAATAAGGCAAAGATTTAGGACAAGAGTTGTTGAGTTAAAAGAGAATGAACTCAGTACCTTTGCTAGGTGAACTGCTGTAAGAGTCTTCTCCATATGAAGAACTAATCTCTTAAGTAAGGTGCAGAACACTCATTGTCTTGAGTGGACAAGTTGACATTTGCTTGATGCTGTACTTAGGACAAGAGCCCACTTGCAGAGATAGTTATGAATGATCATTGAAATATCTGCAAAAGTGTTTGTACTTGATCCTAGTGCCATAGTTAGTCAATTTGAAATATGAGTTCAATCAACAGAAGTACTTGTTTATGAGTTTTAGAGTTAACTAATAAGACCTGTTGTGTAACATAGTACAAACCAATTATCTCTTCTTAAGTTCTAATTCTGAGTAGGTGTTACAGGGCATATGACAAGCTTATAGAACCTGGTTATTGCAGTCACCAAGTTTGCTGTATGTACACCATTACTCCATCATCATTAGCCTCTGTTGTCAGTTTGAGTCATGAAAATTACTGCAATCTTGACACAAAACTATGCAACTGTGTAGCTTATCAAAGCTCACTGCTAGGGTTAGATGATCAAAACATCATAAACAGTATCTAAGTTATCATATCTATGCAATCTGATTCAGTGAATAAAACAGCCTGATAAGAGTAAAGATAACTTTAATGAAAAGTGTGCCAAATCGCAAAATAGATCAGAAAGGCGCGAAGTCGAGTTAAGAAAACTAATTCGCAGAGATTAGATTATTAAAACAACTTAAGTGATTTATGCACAGTCCAACTTGGTCTATTCTAAACATTCTATGGAAGACGAGACATGATCTAATCAGAAGGCGATCTAAAGAGACATGCAAGCAGATTAAAAACCATATAAATAGTAAGACAAAGATTGGAAACTCCATTTCATAAAAAAATTACAAAAATGGTCAAAAAGACCATTAAACAAATAGAACAAAATAACAAAAACTTAAAACTAGACCCTCCACCTAAGCCAGCTAAGCAGCCTTGGCTGGGCCTGCAGGGTCTTCAACAGCGTCCTCCCGGTTGCGAGCGCGGAGAACCTCCAGTGCCACTCGCATGGCAGCAAGGTTCCGCTCTTCTGCAGCGAGGAGCTCATCGATCTTTTCCTGGAGGGCCATCACCTTCTCGTAGAAGGGCATGGCCTCAAACTCTTCTACCGAAACTCTGAGAATGCTCCTGGTCATCTTTGATGAGAGGGTTTGAAGAATGAGAGAAAGGGTTTTGTATTTGTTAAGAGTGTGTCTAAATGGTGTCTACCCTTTCCTATTTATAAGCCCTGAAGTCCTAAGGACGCGACTTAATACTCAGGAAATTAAAGGGTGTAAGATTAACCAAAGGTTACAACTCGTTTAATACATACTAACGCATGCAAAAGAGAAACACGGTGTCCTATGCTAATCCTGACTGTCCATTTAGAAAAGATAAAAAGTAAAAGTATTATGTGTGCTATTTGTTCTAAGATCATTTAAGTCTGACAACTCATGTCTAATCAAATCTAGACAAAATCTCAGAGAACAACACACACAAAACATTTGAAAAATCTGGTCACAAAATAGAGCAAATAAATAATATCAACAGATAATTGCACTATTCGACATCTCAAGTAATTGACCATTCGATTTGTCTGATCATATACTTATTCGACATCTCTCAACATATGACTAGTCGATATCTCTAATCAAGAGACTAGTTCGACATCTCTAGAAAATTTGTTGATCGATATCTCAAGCATAATAACCATTTGACAACTCAAGTTGGTGCACATATTCATTTGATATCTCTTAGCAAATTAGATGTTCGATATCTCCAGAATAAACAACAAAAATAAATAAATCCAGAGAATAAAATTCATTGGCTGCAACAATTTGAACAGATACTAAAGATTATGAGAAATTCAACATACCAAGCTCACTTACCAACCTTGAAAAAGTTGCTTCATCCAGAGCTTTATTAAAAATATCGGCTAATTGTTTCTCACTTGGAACAAAATGCAGTTCCACAGTACCTTCCATCACATGCTCTCTGATGAAATGGTATCTGATGTCTATGTGCTTGGTTCTTGAGTGTAGCACTGGATTCTCAGAAATTGCAATTGCACTTGTGTTGTCACAGAAAATTGGAATTTTCTCAACCTTAACTCCATAGTCAAGAAGTTGATTTCTCATCCATAGGATCTGTGCACAACAACTTCCTGCTGCAATATACTCAGCTTCTGCTGTTGAATTTGAAACTGAATTCTGCTTCTTACTGAACCAAGAGACCAGCTTATTTCATAGAAATTGACAGGTGCCTGTGGTACTCTTCCTGTCCATCTTACAACCTGCATAGTCTGCATCTGAATAACCTATTAGATTAAAACCAGAATCTCTGGGGTACCAAATGCCAAGGTTTGGTGTCCCCTTGAGATACCTGAAAATCCTTTTAATGGCTATTAAATGAGATTCCCTAGGATCAGCTTGGAATCTAGCACATAAACATGTAGCAAACATAATATCAGGTTTACTAGCAGTTAAATATAAGAGTGATCCAACCATGCCTCTATAGCTCGAAATGTCCACCTTCTTTTCTTTAGTATTCAGTTCAAGCTTAGCGGCAGTGGCCATGGGGGTTTTTGCAGAAGAGCAATCTGCTAAGTCAAACCTCTTTAAAAGGTCAAAAATATATTTTGTTTGACTTACAAAAATTCCCTCATTCACTTGTTTAACTTGTAAACCAAGAAAATAAGTCAATTCACCCATCATACTCATTTCATATTTACTTTGCATAAGTTTGGCAAACCTTTTGCAAAGCTTCTCATCAGTAGACCCAAATATTATATCATCTACATAAATTTGGACAAGTATCATAGAGCCATTGACAGATCTATAAAAGAGAGTTTTATCTACAGTACCTCTGGTGAAGTGATTCTCAATGAGGAACTGTGAAAGAGTGTCATACCAGGCTCTAGGTGCTTGCTTCAAACCAAAGAGTGCTTTGAGCAAGTAGTAAACATATTCTGGGAAGTTTGGATCTTCAAAGCCACACTACACCATAAAAGGCCTACGGCAACACCAAAGAAATGTTGCCGTAGGCCCGAAATATGTTGACTTAGGCCTAAAAAACCCCAAAGGCAACATTTTACTGGTGTTGCTATTTTGGCCGTTGCCTTTGGGGTCAAAGGCAACATTCTACTTCCCTATGGCAACATCAGTTTTCTGTTGGCGTAGACTAACTATGGCAACAATATTATCAGTTTTTAGCAACATGATATTATGTTGCCTTTGGGTTAAACATTTTGCAAAAAAAGTGAGCCCCACCAGTGGGTCCACTGGAGCCCACTGTGGGACCCACTTTTATGCCAACACAAATTTTGACCTATAGCAACATTTTCTAGCAACTTTTGTTAACATTAATTTTCCTTTTGCCAACATTTTATAACATCAATGGCAACACTTTTCTATTTCCACAAGAAAATCAAATATATTAAAATATGCATTCACAAAATACCAAATCAATACAACCAACAATCAGAATAATCCATACTACATAATCTAGATTCACTACAATCACGACCAACAACCCAAATTCACTACAATCATCAACCAACTAGGAAAGTACCTCTAAACACAATATTCGACAAACTAGCTAACGCGCAAAGTTTTACGAAGTACATAAGACTAAAATAACAACAAAAAGACGGTCTAAAACATAAACATATGGCATGACTAAATTAAGAGCTAGTGCCACCGATCATTGGAGTACCATCTTCATTGTCACTCGAGATTGTGCAGCAGCAAGTCCACCGGCCACAAGTGCTGCAACAGTACTAGCAGCTATGCGGCATAGCTACCTATGCCTATTGCTCCATCTGTGAAACATATTAATAAGGAAGCATAAACAAAATTAAATTTGTTGGGTTTCGTAAACCTGAATGCAAATGAATAAATATCAATTATGTTTCATATTTATTACTGTTGTTATTATATCAGTCCACATCGAATTAAGTTTAAATTAATATATTTAATCCCTGAACTTGACATTTATAACTCCTTCAAGGACACCCTTGATCTATATATGATACAATTCATCATGTGAACAAAAGGATGCTGCAACAAAGCAATGGATGCTAGAATATAAGTCATAAATTAAAACCTGTTTGCTTGAGGGACTACGGCCCCACGAAAGTCGAATATTTTGTCCGCCTAACATAGTATTATTTAACATTGATAAAGCTTGTTCAGCATTAGCCCTAGACAAAACCAAGAAATAACATTTTAAAACAAGTCAATACATAGTAAAGAAAAGAGAAAGGCAATACAACCCATTCTACAAACAGTATCTACCGAGAAGGAAAAATATCTTTGTTCACCTGTTCGAGAACTGCACAAAGCTGCTGTGTTTACCAACTGGTATTTTGAGATGGGTAAGCTCACCAAACCGGCACTGTTCTTAATTCATTATCTGATACATTTGGGTCTAAACCACCGACAAATATCTGCACTCAAACTGTGAAGTGAGTAATAAGTAAATTACAAAGATATACATATACAAAGCTGAACTACATACTGTCGTATTATTAGGGTCACTCTCGCCCTGATTTCCTTGGGAACTCTGGTAAGAAGCTGCAAATGACAAGATACATGTGAAGAAGAAATTACCATACTTAAAAAGACCTTACATAGTTGATCTCTACAACAGCACTTACTGCACTCGTGTTACAAAAATAATCTTTACATGGTGAGAGTATAATTTCAAAGAAATGGTATCCATAAAGGAAAGAGTACTGGAAGAAAATGACTCTAATTCCATGAATCTTCAAGTCATAACTGAAGAGCAATCTAATCTTATTACTCTGTACACAATAAGAAATTAATGAAGTCAACAAGAAACTTGGAACTGAGTAAAAATATACTAGCAACAGCATCTAGAACAATCATGGGTGTAAAACATTGATTATATAACTTCATTCAAAATTTATTTTAAGAATATCACGCAACATATAAGAGGTACTTCTATACATACCCTTTTCATATTGCTGACTTTATTTCCTATACATACCCTATGCATATAAGAGACTCTATTTCCTAACTTTATTGTTTATCTTATATTCTATCATAACATATAATATTCAGACAAATCAGTACTGGTACTCAAATTATTTACACTAAGCTGACACAACCCAAATGCAACTACAGGCTAGTAATTAATAATAAAAGTTTCACAATTAGTACAGGGCAACTAATTCCTTTTATTCCTTTAGTACCATTCTTTTCAGATTTGGATAGAATCTGGAGGCACTTGAAAATGACTCTTGCTCCAAGTGAAAACCCTAGTAATGTCACGTGCCTAAAACAAGTACACACATATAAGGTAGTATTATAAACAGCCAATTAAATTAATTGAGGAAATCAATAACAATAAATTTTTTTTCTTTGCTTCTATCTCTCTCCGGGCAATCAACAATAATATTTGTAATATTAAAAAGAATGTTAACCTGTGTCCTTGCAGTCCCTTCAGTAAAACTTCTTCAGCAAGAGCATAATATGTTGTTAACCTGCAAATATATTGTCTATTAAAGCTCACATAAGTAAGAGCAGCATAAGCCTAATATGGTAAGGTTCTTACTTCTGTTACTGGCCCATACTTGGACGCGTGAACAACTGTACAGTGATCATGGTCATGACCATAAAGGACAAACACCTGCTAAGAAAGATTGTCAAACATCAAATTTGTCTATATTAGCAGAAAGATTGTACCAATATAAATATTGTTACGAAAGTCATAAAAAGAGATGGAAACATTTTTATGATGGGGTAAATTTGCAAAACTCATTTATTTAGGTTGAAACATTGCAAGCTGAAAGCTATAAATATGAGTAATTTTATTCTATTATTACAGTAAGATGAAAATAGTCACTCCACTTAAGAAATTGAGTATAATACAATTCTGTAGAACCAAGAGAGTATCAAGTGGAAAACAAGAGTACAAGACAATACACATAAGCATACACGTACGTAATTACTTTAAAACATGAATGATAGAATCAATATAATTAATAATATGGTACCAAATATATAGAAATGCAGAAGAGAACCTGTTCCCCCAACTTTGCAAACTTGGCAGATAAAATAAACGGAGAAACAATAATGTCACTTTTAGAGAACTAATCAACCCGAGAGCTTGCACTTACTACAGATCGAAAGTTTCTCCTGTAACAACATAATACAATGGAATCATCAAAATCAATACAAGAAATTGGAAACCAATCAAACTACTAAAAATGAACTATCATACAAGCACAACATACAATAGTCTGAAACAGTGTCATTTCAGGGTGACAAAGTCATACACGACCCACAAACCCGACATAATTATCGAGAAATTACGACTCGACTAATCTCAATATTAACACAAAATATTAGAAGTTAAGCCCACAAAAAAAATAATAAATGTAATACATATTACACAAAAGATAGAATTACCTTAACTCAAAACCCCAAATTAAACCTGATCGAATCCCCAATTTTGAATCCCCAAATTGAACCCAATTGAAGTCCCAAACTGAACCCCATTGAAACCCTAATTTATAAATCAATTCTGATGCAACAAGAGATACATATCGAAATCAACCATAATTTCAATTAGAAATCGAGCTGAAAAGGCCCTAAAGTATATAAACATTGAAATCAAAGGAAGTCCAAAAGAGCATTTAAATCGAAGTATAGTTACATGTATGAATATGTATGTATTGAGTATAGTACTTATGGAGTGTTTATGAGAGTTTGAGAGAAAAAAAGAGAGAGAGTATGAGAGTTGGGGAGAAAAAGAGAGAGAGACATAGAGAGACGGACAGAAAAGGAGAGAGCTACCAGAGAGAAAAATGAAAAATGAAAGTGAGCGTGAGTGAAACATGAGAGCGGAGTGGTGTAGTTTTGGTGTTGTCCGAAAAAATTGGATTAGATTGGGGCGGTTCTTTTTGCCGCTAATCTGATTTTCTTTTATTTTCGACTATGCAAATTTTTAAAAATATTTTGTTATTCATTTTATATTTATTAAATAATATTTTAGTGATTTTAAAATATTTATAAAAAAATATAATTATTCTTTAACAACATAATAGAATTTTTTTATTAATTTTTCTTTTTTTTGGCATATTCTTATTTTTTACAAAACTTTTTAAAATATTTTTATCAAAATCATTTAGTTTTGTTGCCAAAGAAAAATAAACATTTCTAAATTTAATTAAAAATTAAAATTTTGTTTGTTAAAAAACTATGGTAACACAATTTTTACATCTTGAGTGATCTTGCAACGTGCTGACACCCAATTTTCAAGGGAAAAATAATTTACTTTTTCACTATTTATTTATTTGGAAAAATAATTTTATTTCATTAAATAGTCAATTCCTTTTACATAATCTGAAATATTACATTCAAATATTTTTCAACATATACGAAATTATTTCAATTTTAATGATATATTAAAATATATTTAGGAAAAAAAATCATTTTAAAAAATTTTGTTTAATAATATTTATGAACATAAAAATAAAATTATTAATCTTAAAATGTTTTAACACTTTTATTTAAATATTCATTTTTACTGAAATATTCTTGATTTTTTATAAAAAAAATTGATTATTTTTATTCAAATAAATTAATTTTCATGTGGAAAAGGTTAATTTTTATTTTAATAAGTAGAAAATGTAAAATTTTGTCCATTACAAAATTATGGCAACATAATTTGATAACTACGGCAACATGCAAACACTTTTTATTCTATAGCAACATAAATTTTCTACCCGAGGCAACATAAAAATGACAATGTTGCCTTAGCAAAAAAATCATGGCAAAGACAACATATTTGATGGTAACACAGGCTAAAAATGTTGTCGTAGGCCTTTTATGGTGTAGTGCCAGGAGGTTGACTCACATACACCTCCTCTTCCAGAATACCATTTAGAAATGCACTCTTGACATCCATTTGATAGACCTTGAAATTGGAATGAGCTGCATAGGCTAGGAAGATTCTGATTGCTTCTAACCTTGCTACAGGTGCAAAGGTTTCTTCAAAGTCAATTCCTTCTTCTTGACAGTAGCTTTTGGCAACTAGTCTAGCCTTGTTCCTTGTGACTATGCCATTTTCGTCCATCTTGTTCTTGAATACCCATTTAGTGTCGATCACTGACTTGCCCTTAGGCTTGGGTACAAGTGTCCAAACTTTGTTTCTTTCAAACTGGTTTAACTCCTCGTGCATAGCTAACACCCAGTCTGGATCTAGAAGAGCATCTTCAACCTTCTTTGGTTCTTCTTTAGAAAGAAAGCTACTATATAGACATTCTTCTCGAGTTGCTCTCCTAGTCTGAACTTTTGCATTGGAATCACCAATTATCAGCTCAAAGGGGTGATCCTTAGTCCATTTTCTTTGTGGTGGCAAGTTTGACCTTAATGAAGTTACATCAATCTCTTGATGTTGATCATTTTGACTTGTTGTTGAGTGTTGACTGTGAGAAACTCCCCCTGAGTGTATGGACCTCGTATTGAGTGGAGTTCTAACAGAATTGTATTCTGTCAACTGATGATTCTCTTTGATTCTCAACAGATGCTTCAGCATGATCTTCAACAGATGGAGTGTGTTGCTCTTCTACAGATGGTCCATTCTGCACTTCTCTTGATGGTCCATGTCTGTTCTCCACACCCATTGTTATTCTTTCTTCATCATCATCATCTTCACTAGCTTCACTACTTGTCTCATTCTCGAATGAGAGTGACTCATGAAAACCTTCATCTACAAGACCAGATATTTTCTTGTCGTCAAAGACAACATGTATGGATTCCGTAACAATGTTGAGTCTTAGGTTGTAGATTCTGTAAGATTTTCCAGCAGAGTATCCAACAAATATAGCTTCATCTGCCTTTGAATCAAATTTTCCAAGGCTCTCGCCAAAATTCTTCAATACGAAGCATTTGCATCCAAATACATGTAGAAAGTTAATTGTTGGCTTCTTGCCTTTGAACAGTTGGTAAGGTGTCATGCCTTTTGCTTGATTGATCAAAGAAATGTTCTGGGTATAGCATGCAGTATTAATAGCTTCAGCCCAGAAATAGGTTGGCAGTTTTGATTCTTCAAGCATAGTCCTTGCTGCTTCAATGAGGGTTCTGTTCTTTCTTTCCACCACACCATTTTGTTGAGGTGTTCTTGGTGCAGAGAATTCTTGAGTGATTCCTTCTTCTTCATAGAACTTTCTTAGCACAGAGTTCTTGAACTCAGTTCCATTGTCGCTTCTAATCCTTCTCACTTTGAAGTGTGGATTGTTGTTGATTGTCTTGATATGTTTAATAATGACCTCCCCTGTCTCATCTTTTGAACGAAGGAAGAAGGTCCAAGTGAACTTGGAGAAATCATCAACAATTACAAGACAGTATCTGTTGTTGCTTATCGACAATACATTGACTGGTCCAAATAGATCCATGTATAGAAGCTGCAAGGGTTGATCGATTGAGGACATTGACTTGGATTTGAAAGAGGTCTTTCTTTGCTTTCCTTTCTGGCAAGCATCACAAAGTCCATCCTTGGAGAAATCCAATTTTGGGATGCCTCTGACCAAATCCTTCTTGACCAATTCATTCATGGCTTTAAAATTCAAGTGTGACAGTCTCTTATGCCAAAGCCATCCTTCATCCATGCTTGCCTTGCTGAAAAGGCATGTAGCAGAGTTGGCACTCGTTGAGCTGAAGTTAGCAATGTACACATTTCCTTTTCTATTTCCTGTCATCACTACCTTGTTGTCGTTTTTCTTGAAAATAACACAGGCTTCAGATGTGAACCACACATTTTGATTCTTATCACACAGTTGACTGATACTCAGCAGGTTGTGCTTGAGTCCATCAACCAGTGCTACTTCTTCAATGACAACATTTCCTTGTGAAATCAAGCCATATCCTCTAGTATATCCCTTGCTGTTGTCTCCAAAGGTAATGCTAGGGCCAGCTCTCTCCTCAAACTTAGTGAGCAGGGTAGAATCTCCAGTCATATGCCTAGAACAACCACTATCCAGGTACCAAAGATTCTGTTTGTCTCCCTGCACACATCAAAATCAAATCAAGTTGATTTTGGTACCCAAGTTTCCTTGGGTCCTGCCTGTTAGCCTTTTTCTTGTTTTTCAAACCCTTACCACCCATAGTTTCAGACTGAGTTAAATCAATCTTAACTCTTGGTGTAGGTCTCTGAAAAATAGGTTGTTCTACTTGCTCATATGCATTATGACTAGATGTGCAATTTGGCATAGTCTGTGCTAACATGTTATTCATCATCCATGACAATTGTGACATGTTATAAGCATCATGATATGGTTTATGCATGAATGGCATGTTGGCATAATGACTAAATGCATGAGCAGGCTGGACAGACATATATGGCATAACATTCATGGCAGGCACAGGTACTGACTTAGGCATATCAGGCACAGAAGCATTTTTAACAGATTTACAGTTGGCAGATAAATGATTAACACTACCACAGTTCACACATCCCTTTCTGGGAGCATATTTATCAAGTGTGTAGTTGCTGTGTTTGTTAATTCCTACCTTGCCATTCCTATTCTTCTTATTAGCCTTAGCCTTAGGTTCAGTTTTCTCTAACTTATCCTTCAATTTCTTGGTGGATAGGTGGCCTGTGTTTTCTTGTTCAACTGACTTGGTTTTGCTACATTCTCCCAACACAAATTTTTTGTTGACAGGACCATATTTCTTATGCAATTTAATCAAGGTTGCATTACTAATAGTTTTCAACTCCTTTGGACAATTACTATCCAATGAGTCACTGTCTGATGCAACTTCCCCATCAACTTCCAACTTTGCTCCTGCTAATTTGCAGAAAGAATCAATTCCTTGCTTACTGCCAATTTCTTCAGTTTTAGCCTTTGATCCTTTCCACTTAGCAATTAAATCCTGTTCCTTTTTCAACTGTTCCTTTAAACAATCTTCTCTATCTAAAGCCTCAAGCAATCTATCTTTCATATCCTGGTAATCTCTCTTCATTGTTTCAAAATCAATTAACTGAGTCTCTAACAAAGTATTTCTGTCACCTATCTTAGCATTCAGCTCCTTAATCTTGCTATTCTATTTGTTAAGTGATTTTAGAGTAACATGCATGTTGTACAATTCATTGACAACATTATCACATTCATCTTTGGAAAGCTCAGTTAGATTTGTAGAGTATACCTGGTTGTTTGATGAACTAGCTTCCTCATCATTTCCAATTGCCATGAGTGCAAGGTTGATAAATTCTTCCTCTGCTTCTGAGCTTCCTTCAGCTACCCAATCATCATCTTTTGATACGAATGCTTTCTCCTTTTGCTTAAGAAGATCAAAGTATTTCTTCTTGTAGTCAGTAGATTCATACTGCTTCTTTTCATTCTCAGCTTTGGATTTTCTGCATTCATTGGCAAAGTGGCCAGCAATTCCACAGCTATAGCATTTGATCTTTGACCTGTCAACCATGCCCTTGTTAGGTTTATAGCTTTTCTTGAATTGTTCGGCTCCTACTGGATTCTTCTTGAATCTCAACTTTGAGAATCTCTTTGACAGAAATGCCAAATATTCATCTAGATCTTCTGAATCATCTTCACTCAGTGCATCAGGTTCCTCTATCATTTTGCTCTTGCTTCTACTAGTTCCAGCTCCATCTTCACAAGTTCTTTAACTTGGTGTGGCTTCCACATTCTTCATCTTCTCTCCATCTTGGTTGGTTGGAATATTGGCCACCAAAGCTACATTTCCACCCTTCTTATGGCTCTTCTTAACTTCTTCATCTTGTTGCAACTCGAGCTCATAGGTCTTTAGAATTCCATACAGTCTCTCAAGCGTATAGTCTTTGTAGTCTTGAGAGTTTCTTAATGAGACTGTTACTGGCTTCCATTCTTTAGGTAAAGACCTTAGAAATTTTAGGTTGGAGTCTTTGGTTTCATACACTCTTCCATATAATTTTAACCCATTTAACAGTTTTTGAAACCTGCTAAATATATCAGTTAGGTTTTCACCTGAATTAAAGTGAAAGTGTTCATATTGTTGTATGAGGAGTTGTTTCTTATTCTCTCTGACTTGCTCAGTCCCTTCACAGAGTGTTCGAATGGTGTCCCACACTTGCTTAGCAGTAGTGCAGTTGATGACATTATCGAACATGTCTTGATCAATACCATTGAACAAAATATTCATGGTTTTCTTGTCTTTCTGGACTTCCTCTCTGTCCCCGTCTGTGAATTCTGCTGGTAGTTTGGGAATAGGCCTTCCAGCAACTCCAGTTCCAGCTACTTCTCCAACTGCAGTGTTAGCCTTCAGAGGAATATGAGGACCTTTTTCTATGCAGTTGACATAACCTTCATCGATGGATAAGAGATGTAAATGCATCTTTACTTTCCAGTGAAAGTAATTGTCTCTGTCGAGGATTGGTATTTTCACGCCTGTATCCTTCTTTCCCATGGTGGTGATCTTTAGACTTCTTGTATGTTAGAAGCTTGCTCTGATACCAATTGATATGTCCCAGTTGTACACCATGAGATTGTAGAAGGGGGGGGGTTGAATACAATCTCAACAAAATTCTTTCGAATTGATGAGGTCTTGATAGATTGTTATAAGAACATAAACAAAACAAGATAAGTAGAATATCTAAAGCATATACAACACACGATATAAAAAATCTCAGGTGGGTTGGCTTATCAGCTTGATCCACCTGATGGTTGTATTGAAGATAATTCTCTGCGGAATAATACACAGCTGCGGTTACACGATTTAGTGTTTACAAGAAAACCTAAAACTCTCAGCCTTGTGATCAGTGTTTTCTTCTCTACTAAAACTATGCTGCTCATACAGCTTATTTAAAACTATATGAAGACAAGTAAGTTACATGTAATGATACATTTTGATATAACTTGTCACATACTCAAAGTGATTTCCATTTCTGGAATTATCTTGAAAGTCTTCTCTTCTTGATTTGGACAATCCCAGTAGGCTTTGAGACAGTGTATGTTTCTTTCTTCAAAAGTGACTAAGTTCTTGAGGTGACTTAGCTTCCAAGCCCACGTGATGCTTTCTGCACAAGATCATTTTGCTTTTGGATCTTTGTCTCTGAAAGTAGCTTTAGCAAAAGTGTTAATCCTTTTGAAAGTCAATAAGCCTTTCTGCTTATTGAACTGTGCTAGAACTTCCCAGACAAAACGGCTGATCTTTATGCATTTATCGAAATATCCTTTGAATCTTTCAGTAGGTGTGTAATCATGTTGGGGGTTGCTTACACTCTTATTGTTGCCCTTGAAGTCGAGTAAACAGTGACTGATTTCACCTTTCACTTGGAAGAGTTTGAGCCTTCGAATATCTACAATTTGACTCCCTACTCGTCACATCCTCTGTGTAATTGATCACTGCCTAATCGTCACGGGTTGCAAAGTAATTCTAGGTTTAATCTTCATTCGATATGTTCCATTAGAGATCTCTGATATTATTGTGAAACAGGTTGAGTTCTCGAACAGATAAATCTTGAGTTCTCGAATGATGATTTATCGAATATCCTTCTGAGATGACTTCTCGATTAGTGCTTGATGTAGACTTCTCGAATAGAATAGTCTGAGTTCTCGAATTGGCACTTCTCAAATAGTTCATTTCACAGACTTCTCGAATAGTTCTTTTTACAGACTTCTCGAATAGATCTTTTTACAGACTTCTCGAATAGATCAGTCTGACTTCTCGAACTAGGACTTCTCGAATAAAACCCTTTGAGTAGAGTTCTCGAATGACTTCTCGAACTCTTCTTTCCTTGATTTCTCGAACTTACTTGCATGGTTTTAGCAAACTCTCTTTTGATTACTGATATCTGACTTTAGCATCTCCAGGCTTGTTACTGAAATAAATCCTAACTTTATGCAGAGTTTCATCCTTAAGATATTGCTATAGTTGATCTGCATTTTAGTTGGCTTCCTGATTTGTTCATCAGCTTCGATTCCTTGATTCATTTTCTGTCTTGTGGTATTTGTTATCATCATCCATATCCATGCATAACTCAACAGCCACTGCACCCCTTTTTCCGATTTATATTTCAAACATTAGGTTGTGGCTTGGGTCAGCTTGTCCCCAATGCGATTCTCCAGATCAATGGAGTTATTGCTAGATGCTATGAACTTAACCAATTTCCCAGTCTCGACTTATTCTTCTCCATCTTTCGCTTCAAAAGTAATGGAACCCAATTTTATGTTGATAAAAAGGAAGGCTGTAAAAGGCTAGTTGAAGCCCCCGTGTCTAACTCAGGGTGGCATAAGATGTGGGCATGGTACGAAGGTCCTGAGCTGGGAGCGATTAGACCGTGGCAGGCTCATTCTCCTGGACGCTTGAAGTCCGTGAACCGATTGGGGTCTATGACCTCTTCGGATTTACAGGACTTCCTAGGGTCCGAAGTTAGATATCAGCCTGAGGAATTTTTAGATGTTGGATTTTTGAATAATCATTGTTGTAAGCTTTCCTGAGCTTGTATTTTCCCTTCTGTTTTTATTGTCTTCTCTTGACCGATTCTTTTCTTGCTTGCAGTAGCTGAAGTAAAGCTTTTTGAGGTGGTTGATCTTTTTGCGAACATGCCGACTGATGATTTTTTAGCTCGTTTGGTTAAGAGTAAAGCCGCTGGTGCTTCGACTGTGATGCCTAGTACTGGGGTAGAAAGTGGCCCTGAAGTGGCTTCAAAAGATCTCACACCGATTTCTGTTGTAGCCGGTTTTGGGGCTTCCGAGGCCACCATTGTGAAGGACCGCGAGAGGAAGAGGCATCGTGAAGGTCATACCTCTAAGGGTAACCTGTCAAAGAAGTTGAAGGAGCCGCTGAGTTGCCCCAATTCTGGTAAGATAGAGTTGTTTTCTGAAGATACCACGGAGTCTATCCACAAGGTGAAGACTAAAGTGGATACTTCTGGGTCGGTTATTGAAGGAAGTCTTCGATCTTGTAAGGGTCTTGTCGATAAGGTATTCCTTCCTTTCTTGCCTTGTTTCTTTTTATTTATTACTTTATTTTCCTTTATGGTTGCCTCTTGTTTTCTGACGGTTATATGTCTTTGCAGTTGTCTGTGGAGCTGGAGTGGTTATTGAACCTTGAAGATGTGGTTGACGTTTTTGAGGTGAAGAGGCTTCGACTGGAAGTGAAGGAACTGAAGAAGCTCAATGGATGCTTGGAGGAGTCTTCCAAAAATCTGAAGAATGATAACAATGCTGCTACCGATAAGCTTTTTACTGCGCTGACTGAGAAATCCGAACTGATCACGGAGTACGACGTCTTGAGTGAGCAGGTTAAAGGTTTACAGTCGGTTTTGAAGAAATCCGTGGAAACTTCCGAGGAGAATCTTGCTAAAGGTGCCGAAGCTTGGACTGCTGAAAAAGCTGAACTTGTGAGTAAGTTGGATGACCTATCAGCTCAATTGTCAAAGTTCCAGGCTGAATCTCTGTCCCCATTTGAAGAGGGTAATGGAGAGAGTGTTGCTCGCTTCGCCCGGTTTGTAATTGATGTAAAAGATCATGGTTTTGACCATTACCTTGCTGATCTGGCGAAGAAAAACGGAGTTGGGAAGACAGGTTCTTCTGAAGCTGCTTAAGTCCTTTGGAGATCCTTGGTTGGCCTGGGGTATGCCCCGAAAGGCTTTTATGTAATCTCTTAGTTTCTTGTTTTTACCTTTCATGAACTTTATGGTACTTTTGAACTGGAGCCACCGTATTCAGAACCTTTCGGAGCTATTGTAATATTATTTCTTATTTGGTTTTGCATATCTCTGTGCGGTTGTTTAGCTTTTTGTTCCCTTCCATGCTTGGTATGTCTTTTATCATTCTCATAGTAGATATCCATGTTTTTCATGGACTTTAGGACCCCTTTCCGATTAGCACAGGTTTCTGGAGAGAGTCCATAGAATTATGGAGTTTTTAAGTTTTTATCTATATAAGCTTTACCTTTTCGATAATGTGGTTTGCATTCTGGAGGCTTGGTGTAATTTTACGTTTTTGGCGTATTGTAGATTTACCTTTACCTTAGCATTTGGCGATTCTAAGATATGATTATGGCGTATATTACCTTTCTCTCTATGCATTGTATATTTTGACTGTGTGTCTTGCTTGATGGTGACCTTTACCTTTTCCTCGCTCTTTATGATAAGCCCAAATGTATTTATGGAGGTGTTGAGCTCTATGAGCTATTTGAGCTGATTGGAGTGTTTGGAGTAATATATTTTTACTTTTCATTATTTTGGTGCTGAAGGTGACCATGACGTTTATCTTTTGGCGTATTTCTTTTATCACTTTTGGTTAACTGGAGGGATTTTACCTTTTTGGCGTGTTGGTATAGATCTTCCTTTGGAGTGATTTCATATGGCGATTTAATATGATTTTTGCATCTTTTGGCAATTGTCATTTTTCTTTTCATTTTATGGAGTAGCTTACCCGCATTTTTCATGAGTGGCGAATTTTGATTCATTCGCGTTGGCATTTTTATTTCGGTGGTGGCCATTACCTTTTCAGTAGTCCTGGAGCATTTCTTTTAATGTTTTTGTTTCCATTTTGGCGTCCCACTTTTACCTTTATTTGTTGTTTATGGCGAATTCGGATATGTCCGAGGAGAGTTCGAGTTGTTTGAACTGATTTGGGGTGATCAAAGTAACTGGTATTTGGCGAACTTTACCTTTTCCAGTATTTTATTATCGGAGATATTCTTGGAGCATTTTACCTTCTTAATATCGTAACTTTTTGTAAGTTGAAAATATAAGATATGCGTATGAATTCTAATCAAGTAGAAAGTAATGGAGCATTCTAACGATTAGAAGTACAATAAGTTGAAAATTTTACCCCATCTGGAGTTTTCACTCATAAAACCTAAACAAGTGTCGATTTAAATTATAATCCATTCCTAAGTAGGATGGATCACAAAAGCAACTTGATTACAGAAGAAATTCAAAAACTACTTCGTACCTTAAATTAAATAACTTAGAAGATTGGATGATTTCTGATCGGAGTCCTACGGGTAAATTTTTTTGAGATGAATGGCATTCCAAGCATTTGTCACTGGTGTTCCATCGAGGTGAGAGAGGCGATAGGAGCCTGAGCTGTTGACCTTTGTGATCTTGTAAGGTCCTTCCCATGGTGGAGACATTTTACTTTGTTTTGAGGGCATCGAGGTCGCTGTTTCTCTTAGAACGAGGTCGTTGACCTGGAAGCTCCTTGGTTTGACCTTTGAATTATACAACTTTGCCACCTTTTCTTGGTACTTGGAGACATTGGTCTGTGTGGAGTGTCTGAGTTCCTCGAGGAGATCGATGTTCAGTTTTAGCCCTTCCTCTGATGACTTGGGATCGAACTTCTCGATCCTTAGATACTTAGAGCTTATCTCAACTGGCAGGACTGCTTCAATTCCATAAGCCATTCTGAACGGTGTTTCTCCTGTAGCAGCTTTCGGAGTGGTTCGTAGACTCCACAGCACATTGGGTAGTTCATCCACCCAGTTTCTGTTAGCCTCACATAGCCCTTTCTTCAACCCTTGCAAGATTGCTTTGTTGGTGATTTCCACCTGGCCATTCGCTTGTGGGTACGCAACCGAGGCTTTGAGATGTTGAATTCCGAGCTCGTTCATTGCATTGACCCATTTTTCTCCCATAAATTGAGTGCCATTGTCTGTAATGACCACTCTGGGTACCCCAAATCTGAAAACTATTTGCTCCATGAAGAAATGAACTGCTTCAATCTCTCTTATCCTTGCTAAGGGCCTGGCCTCTATCCATTTTGTAAAGTAATCAACTGCCACAATTATGTATTGGCATTGTCTGGAGCTTTTTGGCAAGGGACCTACAAGGTCGATGCCCCACATGAAAAATGGGCATGGAGTCGTTGTTGGATTGAACGGAACTGAGGGTCGATGACTCACGGACCCATATTTCTGGCACGGCTCACACCGCTTCACGAAGTTCTCACAGTCCTGGCGCATCGTGGGCCAATAAATTCCATGTCTCATGATTTTTAAGGCCATGTTTTTCCCAGCTAGGTGGTCTCCACATATCCCTGAATGCACCTCGATCATAGCCATTTTTACTTCATCTTGGTTAACACATTTGAGTAATGGCTCAACCAGGGCTCTTCTGAACAGTGTATTGTCCACTAGACAATAATGTTTTACCTTGACCTCCATCTTCCTTGTTTCTTGCTTGTCTAACTCATCATGAGTTCCTTGAATGAACTTAATTATGGGAATTCTCCAATCATCCTGAGCTGATATACAAAGTACTTCTTTTCGGACTATTGATGGCTTGTGCAACTCTTTAAAGTATATGGGCTCTGATGTACTTGAGGTGTTCGAAGTGGCCAGCTTTGACAAAGCATCTGCCCACTGATTGTTGGACCTGTCAATATTGTTGATGGTCCATGACGTGAAATTTTGCAGTAATTCTGAGATGATTTGTCTGTATGTTGTCATTCGTTCATTCAAAGTTTTGAACTCCCCCAAAACTTGTTTTACTACGAGTTGTGAATCACTGAATACATCTATGACTGATGCTTCCAAATGGCGAGCCAATACTAAACCTGCTATAAGACCTTCATACTCCGACTCATTGTTGGTCGTGGGAAATTTGAACTTGACGACCTGTCGAACCGTGAAACCCTCAGGGCTTGTGAGGATGACTCCAGCCCCACCAGCTTGTGAAGTAGACGATCCATCCGTGAACAGAGTCCAAGCCTTGTCTTTTGGTTCTGAGATTATTTCTCCTGGCTCAAGGGAAGTAAAAGTACATTCTGAGATAAAGTCTGCCAAAGCCTGAGATTTCATAGCGGTTCTTGGCTGGAATTCTAAGTGGAATTGGCTTAATTCCACGGTCCATGAATCCAATCGCCCTGTCATGTCAGGTTTGTGAAGTACCCGGCGTAGGGGCTGATTTGTCATCACAATGATTGTTCTTCATTGGAAGTACTGTCTCAGTTTCCTGCTGGCCATAATCAAAGCGTATGCAAGTTTTTCTATGTTTGAATACCGAGTTTCAGCATCTTTGAGTATGTGGCTTGTGTAGTACATGGGCCTCTGGTCCGCCTTTACTTCTTTAACCAGTACTGCAGCCAAGGTCAAGTCTGATGCTGATAAATATAGTTTTAGCGGTTCGCATTGGAGAGGCTTAGCCATGACTGGTGTAGAAACAAGAAAATCTTTGATTTCTTGTAGGCTTTCTTCACACTCTTTTGTCCAGGTAAAAGTTTTACTTTTTGAGGCTTCCTTGATTGCTTCATACATTGGTAAACATTTCTTTGAGGATTGAGGTATGAAGCATCTGAGAGCTGCAATAGACCCTGCGAGGGCTTGTAGCTCTTTGAGGCACTTTGGAGCTGTGACATTTTGAATGGCTTTTACTTGGTTTGGATCTGCTTCAATACCTCTCCGTGTGAGTAGAAAGTCCAAGAACCGACCTCCACTTAAACTAAAAGAGCACTTTGCTGGGTTTAACCTCATGGAGCTGGCCCTTATCCTTGTAAAGGTCTCCCTAAGGTCCTTGATGTGCTCCGAAGCTGTCTGTGACATTGCTATAATGTCATCAACATATACCTAGATATTCCTTCCAATTTGAGAAGCGAATATTTTGTCCATTGTGTGCTGAAACATTGCTCCTGCGTTCAAAAGACCAAAGGGAGTAACTTTGAATCCGAACACCCCTTTATGAGTTATAAACGCTGTATCATCTTGATCTTGTTCGGCCAGTTTTATCTGATTATATCCTGAAAATGCATCCATAAAGGATAGTAATTCATTTCCTGCTGTGGAGTCAATGAGCTGGTCGATGTTGGGCAACGGGTAAAAATCTTTTGGACATGCTTTGTTAAGATCCGAATAAGCTATGCACAACCGCCATTTACCATTGCTTTTCTTGACTAATATTGGATTTGCAATCCACTTTAGAAACTGTACGGGCTTGATGAAGTCTGCTTCCAACAATCTGTCAATCTCTTTTTCAATAGCCTCTTGTTTCTCTTTGGAAAAGATATGCCTCTTCTGTTTTACCTCTTGAGCCCCTGGCCTTATGTTGAGATGATGTAGAGCCAGCTCAGCTGGAATTCCCGGCATATCCTTGGGAGTCCAAGGAAAGATGTCTGCGAACTCTCTTAATGTTTGGATGAGGTCTTCACGGAGCTCAGTTGATAATTTTGTTCCTATCTTCACGACCCTTTCAGGGTCATTGAGGTATAATGGAATTTCCTCAACCGGCTCAACCGGCTCGTGACTGGGTGGTTTGGGGAGTTCGATGATATCCCTTGGATCCATTTCAACCACCTGATTTACTGAGGTTGTTGAAGTGGTAGAACTCTTTGGGAGAGTTGAACTAACATAGCATTGTCGAGCCAATTTCTGGTCTCCACACACCTCACCAACACCAAAATCTGTGGTAAATTTCATCTTTAGATGAGGTATGGAAACTATACCTTTCAAGGCTGCAATAGTCGACCTTCCTAAAATGGCATTATAACTTGAAATGGCATTTACTATATGAAATTTAACAATGAGCCATTTTTGGCAAGGTGGCGATCCGAACAACACCGGCATATCAATGACTCCCACCGTTTTGACTTCATTGCTAGTGAATCCATATAATGGCGCATCCTTTACACTGTTGATTTTTCTGTCGCCTAAATTCATTCTCGAAAAGGCGCCTTGGTATAATATATCAACCGAACTGCCATCATCAATCATGATTGTTAGGAATAATTCATGAGTTGTGATGTTAAGAATAGAATTTTACTTTTACTTCTTGTATATCCTGATTTATAAAGGATTTAGCACTTTGTATAGGAAATATGTGTTAGACAGTTATCTGTAAAGTTTAGTCAGGAATGAACAGTGCATCGAGTACTACATGTCAGGAACTGAGATTGAATCCTGATATGTCAAGTTAACTACTGATCAAGTACTGATGAGATGGTCAGATCCTGATGCAAGATGGAATCCTAATATCAGTCGTGTTACTGATGATGTCATTATGGATGCTACAGAAACTGGCAAGTGCTAAAAAACAGGATCTTTGTTTGAGGAACAAGCAAGAAGATTTTATGAAGGAAAGAATTTTCTATTGATGGAAACTATCAACTGGATGGCAGAACATTGTCATATATAGATTATCTTTCTGTGATTAGTTGATAGGAAGCATTATAAATACTCTCTCTACGTCATTGTAAAAAGTGTTCGTGAGTTCGTTCGAAGTTCGTGTGCGTAGCTCTGTATAAGGTTTGTATTCGAAAGTTCAAAACAAATAGAGAGATTTATATTGTCAGCAGCTGCTAAAGGTATTTGTACACCTTTGGTAGAGTTTGTATTTGATTTATTTAATACAAACTGAGTTTGATTCATTCGTTTATTCTTGTTTATATAACCAAGCAAAAATCAGACACGATTATATAACTTGTATTCAACCCCCCCTTCTACAAGTTATTCAAGTTAACAATTGGTATCAGAGCAGGTTGATTTCGAATAATCATAAAGATCTGCAATCATGTCTGGTTACAAGGATGGGAATACTAAGATTCCTATGCTCAAGAGAAACGAATATACTCTATGGGAAGTAAAGATGTTGCATCATCTAGAAGCAACAGATCCTGATTATCTTGACAGAATCAGAGTTGGACCTTTTATCCCAACTAAGGTTGTTGGACAAGCAACTGTTGATGGTCAAGTTGTTCCAGAACATACAGTAGAGAAGCCAAAATCTGAGTGGTCAGATAAGGACAAGGAGAATGTTCTTAAAGATGCTAAAGTGAGAAACATATTATTCAACAGTCTCGATTCTATTCTCACTAACTATGTTCTCTCTTATAAAACTGCTAAGGATATATGGGACAATCTTAAGGTTCACTGTGAAGGAACTAAGCCTGTCAGGAAGAATATGAGGACACTATTTATACAATAGTATGAGTACTTTGAATCCAAGTCTGGTGAGTCACTTACTGATACCTTTGATAGGTTTACAAAACTCATCAATGAGATGGCCATGCATGGTAAATATTATGACTTGGAGGATATGAATACAAAGTTCATGAAAGCTTTGCCTGATTTCTACAATGAGAAGATATCTGCGATTGAGGAAGCTAATGATCTGGATAAGATATCATTAGAAGCAGTGTATGGAAAACTGAGAGCTTATGAACTTGACAAGCAGCAGAAGAAGAGCAGGAGTGAAGGAAAGATGAAGATTGTTGCACTTACTGCTCAATCTGAATTAAAGAAGCTTCCGGAAGAACAGCATGAAGAGATTGCTGTAAAGAACTCAAGGAAGAAGAAAAACAAAGAAAGTTCTGAGTCAGAGACTACTGATATGGACTCTGACAACAATGATTCTGAATCTGAGATGCAGGAACTCTTTGCTATGTTTGCTAAAGCTTTCAGGAAAGGAATATTCAACATGAGAAGATTTAGCAAATGACCTTTTCAAAAGAAGGAGGAGAAGAAGAGTGACAAAAGCAAAAGTATAACTGTCAAGCTTGATAAGGCCAAGATCAAGTGCTTTAATTGCAGCGAGCTTGGACACTTTGCTAGTGAGTGTAAGAAGCCTAGGAATTCAGGAAAGGGTAATGCACTTATGGTCACACAGAAGGATTGGACAGATTCCAGTGATTCTGAAGATGAATTGGATTATGACAACATTGCACTGATGGCAAATGTTTCAGAAAAACCTGGATCTCCAAAGAAAACTTCTCCATCCTCTGTTAAGGTATCACTTCACTCTCTTGATTCATTTGATAACTTAAATTCTGATGAAATTAGATCTATCCATGCTGAGTTTAAGAATCTTATGACTAATTTTAGAATTCTTACTTGTGAAAAAGATGAACTTAAGATTAAGAATGATAAATTAGTTGATAGAAATAATTTTCTTGAATCTGAGTTAATTTAAATGGAAGAATACAAGTTAAGTTCTGATAAAGCTAAGCATGATTACAGTGTTATTCTTGAGGCTTATGATTATGTCAGAAAAGAACTAGAGGAAGAGAGAGATGTGATTAAGACCATTAACATTTCTGGTAAAAAGACACAAGAAATCATCGAAAATGGAATTCGTGGTAAGGTTAATGGTTTAGGTTTTGATAAGGCTAGACAAGAAGAAAAAGTAGCTATTGTCAATGATGATAGTAAAGTAGAAGCTAGCACATCTAAATCTGAAGGTAAGAAAATTGTTTCTGAACCTAATCATGTTAAATTTGTTGATTCAAAAGGCACCCCTGTTGTACACAAAAGGATTAACAATAGTAATTCAGATGAGAAAGTGTTAGAGAAACCTAAGAATGTAAACATAGGGTTTCTGTCTAAGTCTCAGTTGAAACAGAGATTAGATGGTCTTTCAGAGTCTAGCAAGATCAAGAGAAATAGGAATGGAAAAGAAGGTATTAACAAAGAGAATAATTACAAAAATGTACCTGATGCACCTATGAAAAAATGCTATAAGTGTGGAAATCATAATCATTTGGCCCCAGACTGCAATCAAAAACCTTCTTGGAAAACTGAGTCCAGATTCCCCAAGACTCAGAAAATTCAATACCAACCACAAAAAGCTTGTTATCATTGTGGTAGTTTACTTCATTCCATTTACATGTGTAGAGAATATCATGAACTGTATTATGACTATTATTCTCTGAAATCTGAAACTCCTAGTCACAAACAGTTTGTGAAATTAGAGTCTAAGGTTGACTCTGCAACAGGTAAAATAAAGGCAAAATCTTCAAAGCCTGTTGTTTCTAAATCTAGTAAGAAAGGATCCAATCAAAGTTGGGTCCTAAAAAATTCTAACTAGTTACTTTTTGTTTGCAGGGCACAGGAAAGAAGCATTCAATTATCTTGGACAGTGGATGCTCTGGACATATGACTGGAAAGAAGTCCCTGCTTACAAAGTTTGAGAGGAAAGCTGGCCCAGTAATATCTTTTGGAGATGGCAACAAAGGAGAAACTCTGGGATATGGCTCAATTGTTTTTGGGAATGTCATCATAGAAGATGTAGCACTGGTTGAAGGCTTGAAACATATTCTTTTAAGCATAAGTCAACTGGGTGATAAAGGTTACAAATCAATCTTTGACAGAGAAGGATGCAAAATCTTGAATATGCAGAATGGAGACATTGTTCTAACTGGTCAAAGACATGGTACCATATATGAAGCCAGCTTAAGTGATACATCTAAAGGAATTGTTAGATGTCTCTACAGCAAAGCAACAAGTGATGAAAGCTGGAATTGGCACAAGAAACTCTCACATCTCAACTTCAAGAAGCTTAATCAACTTGTTAAGCACAATCTGGTGAGAGGCCTACCTCAGGCAAATTATGTGCAAGATGGACTTTGTGATGCATGTCAGCTTGGAAAGCAAAAAAGAACCACTTTCAAGAGCAAGACTGAAAATTCAATTACTGAACCATTTCACATGCTACATCTTGATCTGTTTGGTTCAGTAAACACTATGTCTATCAGCAAGAAAAGATATGCTCTAGTGATAGTGGATGATTTCACAAGGTTCACATGGGTGTTCTTTCTACACAAGAAGGATGAAGCTCCTCAGCAAATCATTGAACTTGTCAAGAATATTCAGAATAACTCTGAGTACAAAGTCAAAGTACTTAGGAGTGACAATGGTACAGAATTCAAAAATTCTACAATGGAGGATTATTGTGCAGAGACAATGGAATCACTCAACAATTTTCTGCACCTGGTACACCTCAGCAAAATGGTGTAGTGGAAAGAAAGAACAGGACTCTCATAGAGGCAGCAAGAACCATGCTTGCAGATGCAAAACTTCCAACCTATTTTTGGGCAGAAGCTATTAACACTGCATGTTTCACTCAAAACTGTACCTTGGTAAATAGTCATGGAAAAACTCCCTATGAGATGATCAAAGGAAAGAAACCAAGTGTGAAATACTTTCACATCATTGGATGCAAATGCTATGTCCTAAAAGTTCATCCAGAACAACTTGGAAAATTTGAAGCCAAATCGGATGAAGCAATCTTTCTAGGATATTCAGCATCTAAGGCCTTCAAAGTTTATAATCTTAGAACTCACATTGTTATGGAATCAATTCATGTTGCATTTGATGATAAGAAATTTGGAATTCTGCAAACTGATGAGAGTCATGACAAATTGGAATTTGAAAATCTGAAGAATTCTGAGATACTCTCCAGTGATGATGAAGGTTCTCCAGAAGGAATTTTTATTGCTTCTCAAAGGAATGCTACTGTTGAGGGGGAGCAAATGAATCAAGAAGAACACAGTGATCATCAGGAGCAGACTAGCCTTTCAGATTCTACTCCATCAGGAACTGATCTTTCAGAGTCTACTGAGGAAAGATCAGTAACTAGCAGCAATATGGAATCTACTTGTTAGGTCCAAATGTGTTGTAGAGGGGGGGGGGGTGAATACAACTTTTCGATTATGAGAAGCAATAAATACGATGCAATAAATGAACACACAGATTCAAGGAATATATTTCTTTATATATAACTTGAAAAGGTTGCTACAACATTCATTACAAAGTATAACAGAAGTTCAGAGAGAAGTGAATGATTCTAAGCTCTGTGAATATACTCTCTCTCTTTCTCTTGTGTTTTTCTCAATATTGCTCACTAACTAAAACATTACACAAGTGCTTCTATTTATACTACATGTAATCTATGACCTGTAGTCTTCAAAGACTAAGATGTACGTGGCCCAATGATGTCCACATAAATCTTGCCTTATCTTGAAAGCTTGGAAATCTGCCAATCAGAAGATGCCATGTGTCATGTTGAAGCTGCACTCTAAGTAGAACTTCTACTTGAGAATTTCTACTTAGCCATCTCGAAATTTCTAAGTCGAACTTCTACTTAGAAATATTCTACTTGGCCATCCAGAACATTTAGTACTTAGAAAATATTCTGGTCTTCAACTTGAAACTTCAATGCACATCTTGAGCTTGTGATATCTTCATGTCTTCTTTATTCTTCAGCAAGCTCTTGAACATGGGTCTTTATTACTGACATAAACTTGCTATCAATGTCCTGACACTTGATGCACTGGTCTGGTTCATAAGTGACTAGTCTTGATAGTGTTTCTGCTTCTTGAATAAATTACCATATTCACTTAGTAACTTGGCTTTCCAATATTTGCTTTCCTTCTTGTTCACTTGAAATCAATTGGTCTTGTTGATACTGATAGTTATGATCTTGAATCTCGAATTCTCAAATCACTGAGGCCTGAACAACTTTGACTTGAACTTCTCTCAATGATTTCTTCTTGGCTTGATCATAGTTAACATGTTCAATTGTATCAATTACCTTGTCTTCATTTAGTGTTGATTTCTTGTGACTTCTTGTTCTTGATTGTCTTCTGGTTAAGTATCTTTTCTTTTAATTGAGTTACATCAGTTATAGTGTTACAAGTTAATACACTCTGCCTTTCAATCTCCCCCAATTTGATTGTCTAACAATGACATTCAAATTAATGAAGGATAACTCAACTAAACAATGAGACGAGAAAAGATAATTAACATTACAGTCTTGAAAAATATACAATTGAAAAGTATTTGAAAACAATACAAAGAACTTAAACTAGAAACAGAATTCGAACCTCGAATTAAAGATCATTTGAATGATTCCTATCACCTGGATTATTTCATATCTTTTAGTCAAACTTATATCACCTTATTGGATTCATTCTAAGATGAATTTTCCTCAAGTGAGTTAAAGCAACCGAAAGACATGAAGTTTTTCCAACTTCAAGTTCACACCACTCTGACCTTTAACCCTAATTCCGTTTCCTCTTCCTAGCTTCAGCAGCTTGGTCCTTTTCTTCTTTCTGCCTTCTGCGCTTCTCCTCCTGCTGCTTTTGTTTCTTATATACTGGATTATGAAGTTGCGTCCACCTAGTATTCAACAAACTTACTGCTTCCATCTCTAGAGGGTTCCTGGGTTCTGGGTAAGGATGTTTGAAAAGCCTTCTGAGTTTGTCCACCTCCTGAGTAGTCCTGATCTCTGGAATTTCCTCAAATTTCTTCATTATAAGCCGAGGTTTCCTATGAGTTTTATCAGCTTTAAACTGACAATAGATCATTTTGGGATAGCCTATGACACGGTTAGTATTGTGGACACTAGCCGCCTCTCGCTCCAATCGCTTCTTTTCCACTACTACATCAGATAGGTAACTCACGAGTCTCTGCTTTTCTGTCACATACTTAACTTCCACATCTTCCCATTTGAACAAATATAACACTTTCTCCAGAAATGCAGCATCTTGAGTCTGCAGCAGCCATTGTTTACTCATATGCAAGAATGTTTGATTCTGGTCTGCATCTATGAATACTAAGGCATCAGCTGTATTATCAACAAAAGAATGTATCCAGTATACGCTGTCTCTTCCTGGAACACCAACTGCCTCCCTTATCTCTCCTTGTTCAAGTGCTCCAGAAGGAAGATTCAGAGCTTCATCAACATTCTTCATTGCTTGAAGAATATTCCAATTCCTCTCTATCAGCTCTGGTTCAATCTTCACATTATCAAGAGGGTTTGGAGCAATGACATCACACTTCCACACCTCATTGCTCTTCTTTAGTATGACACTTTCAATGGTCTTCACTGATTTATCTTTAAGCTCAGAAGCGAATCCCTTACTCATCATTTGCCTACAGACGGCCTTAAGAGATTCCACTGAAAGTTCCATTAAGTCCTTTTCCTCCAGGCTCACCCTCTTCAATTTACTGTCAACCACCATCCGGACAACATTTGGATATGCTGAGAATTCTGGACCCTTGTCCTCTGCTAGCCGCATTAACTGATCCCTATACAGAATGCTTAGATTCTCAGAATGAGAGTATTGAATTTTTGTTGCTAGCAAGAACAACTCTGATGCAGATCTTCTCGTCATGAATTGGTCATCCACATACATGAAAGACATCGGGACTCCTTCTGTGAAAGACAAAATAACCTGCCACTCCTTTTGCGTTGAATTGTATCCAACCCTGACTTTAGAAATTAATCTCTTTAAAGCATTTATGTAGTCAGCAGCCATTGGATTCTGCAAATTTAGGTTGTAGAACAGATCATCTGCTTCCTTGTTATGATCTCCTTTTGTACATGGTCCCATCAATATCTTTCTTGCGTCATCCCACTTCTTCCCTATCCTTCTATTGTCCAGATCAATTTGAGGATCAGCTAGCCTTGCAAGCTCATAATCGTACTGCTTCCCTTGTAGCTCCGCTTTCTTTTCCTGAAACGCAACACGATCTTGCATTGCCTTCATTTTAAAGTACTCAGCTTGATCTAAGGCTAACTGTTGAGCTTCAAGGGTTTCTTCATCAACAGTAATTTCTTCAGGCTTTCCGACAGACATCCCAGCACCGCCACCTTGATCTTTCAATGATCTCTTTATAGCATGTTTCAAAGGTGCGTCTTCCATATCAGAATCTGAATCAATTACCTCCTGTACTTTTTCTTGATGACTTAGGTCAATGAATGGTTCATCTTGCTCAACCATTATTGCCTTACCCTTTTTCCTCCTCAGAGCCTCTTCTTCAACAGACGGCTCAACTTCAATTTCTCTGACAAGATCAGCATGTGCTTGAATTTCTTCGATTTGAACTCCCTGCTGTCTCGTCTCCTTTATACTCTCCCCCTTAGGTGAGTTATCCTGAACTCCACCCTGGTCTCCAGATCCACCAGCTGTATCAAAATCTTCAAACCCGGAACCATAGGCTCCTGCTCCACTAGCACCACCTGTACCAGCATCGGGGGGAGGTTGTTGCGGCGCGAAACACTCCTGGGGCACAAAACTTCTGATTGCGAACATAACTCTGCTTATCTCCACAGCCAGATTATCCATTGTAAGCTCCATTGCTCCCATCCTGTCATTCAGGGTGTTTCCCAAGACACCAGCAGCATGGCCCAAGTCATTTACCTGATTTGTCAAAACAGTAAAAGCTGAAGCTTGAATTGCCATTCGTGCTGCGTAGTCGTCAAGTGCCCTTTGATTATTTCCAACATTCATCCCTAACTGCCCCATTGACTGCCCAAACTGCTTCATTTGATTTTCCATAGAAGACATACGAGATTCAAGATTTTCAGAATTAAGGGACGGTGTTTGGTTTAGGTGACCTCGCTCTAATACTCGTTCTGTTGGTATTTGGCGCTCGGTTTCGGGCCTTAAAAATGAAGGTCCCTCTCTCCCTAACCTCTCACACACACTCCCTGTCTCACGCTCGTGTATGTCTTCAATAATTGATCCAAAATATGAAGAAGTACCTGCAGAAACTTGATAAGAAATATAATTTGCAGTTAAGGGATCAATTGCTGTTTGTTCCTGAGTTGGAATCTCAGGCTGAGAGGCTACAAAGTGTTCTTGTACAACATCAGAACCGATCCTCTTTGTAGCATCAGTACGTACCGGTGAAGGTACGGCTGAAGCTCTTAAAGCTTCATGTCCTTTTGAAGTAACAGCATCTTCAAGAGGTACATACTCATCATCAAAATCAAAATCCCTATGTGCAGATTGTTCAAGGGGTGAACCACTCGCGTGAGGTGGAGTGGTTGCGTGTGACACTCTAGGGTTTGACTGAGTTTTAGAAGTAGCAGCATGAGAAATTTTGGCTTTCTTTCGAGTAAGAGGCTGCTCTTCGGGGTCACTCTCCTCATCATTTCCTACATCTATATGTGCTGGCTGTTTGGATTCCGGTGACTTAGGTGACAAGGAATTAGAAATATAGCTCTCACCCTGGGATAGATCCTGCGGGCTAGCAGTCTCTTGGGTCTGGGAATCAGAAACATAGGAAGAGGAATGAGTAGAATGTCGAGAGAGATTACCTGATTCATTACCTTGTTCATCACCGCTTTGCTCATCAGGAATCTCTTCAAATGCCTCAGCATGAGCAGACCGATTCTGAGCATGTGATGAAGCTTGCGAGAATTCCATCAAAGTGGTAACCCCCTCATCATATGTAAGCCACTTTTGTAAGGTATCAGGAATAGACATCGGTTTTCCATGATGTTTATCCTGATTTTCAACTGTTGAAAGTGACTTAGTGCCCATCCCTAGCGGTGCAGATGATGGACCTCTGGCAAAACTCCGTCTAACTGCAAGAGCATCCTTCGGTACTAATCCATTGATCAGCATCTGTAGGAACCGAGGAAACCAGCAGACAACATCTGTAGTGTTGAGGTCTCTGCTTGCAGGAGATCCCATCACAGCCACTATCTCAGAGAGAACTATTCGTCCATAATTGATATCCAGCTCTCTTGCTAGGGCAATTCCAAGGTTTTGCATGGGAATGGAAATTTGATGGTAATCGCTTTCTCGTGCCCGAAAACATCTTGTGATGGCCTCGAAAAAGTAATTCCATTCCACATGAAGAAATTGTTTTTGGATGTTTCCAGTGATCCGGCCAGTCGGAGGATAACACCCTATTTCTTCAAAGAATCTGAGGCGTTCTGTAGCTGTAGGTTCTGAATCATAAGCATCTTTAATGGGGAATCCCAGAACCTTGTTGACAATTTGTTCAGTCACCTCATATTCCTGACCCGCTAAGGTAAACCTGAAACCAAAGGGGGTTGATTTGCTCCCAAAAGAAACCGCACTAGTCCATAATTGCTGTAAAGCATCATGTACTAGTGTAGGTTTAGCAGTAAAAGCATCGCTAGCTTTGGAATACAAATTGAGAAATCGTATCCAAGACTTAAAGCGCGGGAGTTGATCACCAATTTCCGTAGAAATATTATAAAAATTGTTTTTGGCAAGTGAAAATTGGTGAGCCATTCTAATTAAAAGTTTTTCCAAAAAAAAATTTGAATTTGAATTTTAATTTATGAAAAACAATTAATTGTTGAATTAACCGTAATGTCCCTTTTAATTTTTCAAGAACACAAAAGCCTCTTTTTGAAAAATTAAACTACGGGAGCAAATTAACAGTTAATGGAAGGCAAGTTTCAAACCACTAATTAAATCTGCTTTAACAGTGAAGTGTTTGTGTGTAAAATCGTTTTTGAACAGATCTGTTAACTTTTGTGTGTATATACGCGTGTATACATCTCAAGAAAGATGAACAGTGACACAATCAAACAAGAACAGAGATTAATGGTAACACACAAGTTATAGCAGTCTAAAAATGGGCATTAATTCGTTGTCCGTAAGAGATTAGTCACAAAAATTACGAATCAATGGTTGAGAATATGAAATCGCCTGTATGTATATGTGCGGCTGTAAAACTCTATTAGGTAAAAGTGAAAGAAAAGATTGAGTTAAAGATGTATATATAGACATGAATGTGCAATGACAGAAATGCCCCTGATAAAAAGTGTGAAAAACACTAAGTACATACAGGGAACACTCAAGTCGAAATTCTATCTCGAAGTCTATCTCGAACTTTTTAAGCCGAACTTCGAGATAGAGTTCGAGATAGCTGTTAACTCGAAAAACTTTACCATTTATCTTGTAAATGACCATGTAAACAGCACACAACCCTACTAGGGAAACCTATCTCGAAATTCAAGTAGAAATTCGAGATAGACTTCGAATTAGGAGTTAACTCGAAAAAAAATCCCCTTAACCAAACTGAGAGCTCTATCTCGAACATCAAGTCGAAATTCGAGTTGAGTTTCGAGATAGAGACTAACTCGAGATTATTGACTAACTCGAATTATTTTCTCAGATCATTTCAAAATATCCCCAATAATGGAAACCACATCTCAATTTCGAGATGGAGTTCGTGATAGAATTTATCTCGAATATTTTGAAGAATAAATAAATAGGCACACTGGTAACTCTAAGTCGAACTCTAAGTCGAATTTCGAGTTGAATTTCGAGATAGAGGCTAACTCGAAATTCTTCCCAGACTTAGAATTTTCAAAACTTCACTCTGGAAGCTCAAATCGAAATTCAACTAGAATTTCAAGATGAGTTTCGAGATAGTGACTAACTCGAAATTTTGAAGATACTTAGAATAATTTGACAATTTTTTTCTTTGAAAAACTCAACAATTAATTTTGTCAAATTAATATAAATATCAATTCAAGGATTTTAATATATGACATAATTAAAACATTCCTTGATAATTCTAAGGCCTCTAATTACATGAAAAACACAGGTAAATTCATCTAAAAATCATGCAAAATTTAGAATAGTATGAATTTAACTCCCCCTATGTTCATGCAATCTAACAAGCATAAATTCAATTATTTGTGCTATAAAAGACACTTAAAACACACTGAATTCATGCAAAATCACACTATATGCATCCTATAATAATCATTAATTAGGCATTTTAAAGTCTAAACACATAATGATTAAATAGCTTGCATATACCAACATAACCATGGATTTTACAGATAGAAGGCTTTACTAACTTGTGTTAAGCATTCCCAATTCACCAACCAACCTATTGAATGTTACTTCATCAAGAGGTTTGGTGAATATATCTGCAATTTGTTGCATTGTGGGCACGAAATGTAGCTCCACAGTCCCCTCCTCGACATGTTCTCTTATGAAGTGATACCTGATGTCGATGTGCTTGGTTCTTGAGTGATCTACAGGATTGTTGGTTATGGCAATGGCACTTGTGTTGTCACACATAATTGGAATTTTCTTGTGCTCCATGCCATAATCCTTCAATTGGTTCCTCATCCACAGTATTTGAGCTACACAGCTTCCAGCAGCAATGTACTCAGCTTCAGCAGTAGAAGTAGATACTGTATGTTGCTTTTTACTTTGCCAGGACACCAATCTTCTGCCAAGAAATTGACAAGCACCAGATGTGCTTTTCCTATCAATCCTGCAACCTGCATAGTCTGAATCCGTATAGCCAATTAGATTAAAACCTGTATCTCTTGGGTACCAAATTCCTAGATTTGGTGTGCCCTTGAGATACCTAAAAATTCTTTTGACGGCTATGAGATGTGATTCTCTAGGATCCGCTTGGAACCTTGCACATAAACAAGTCGCGAACATTATATCGGGTCTACTTGCAGTTAAATAGAGAAGTGAGCCAATCATACCTCGATAGCTTGTGATGTCAACTGGTTTACCTGTTTTGTCTTCATCAAGCTTCGTGGCTGTTGCCATGGGAGTCTTGGCTGCTGATGCATCTTCTAGATTGTACTTCTTGAGTAAATCTCTGACGTACTTGGATTGACAGATAAAGATACCATCTTTTCTCTGACTGATCTGTAACCCAAGGAAGAAGGACAGCTCTCCCATCATGCTCATCTCGTATTTGTCTTGCATTAGCTTAGCAAATTTCTCGCACAAGCGCTCATTCGATGACCCGAAGATAATATCGTCCACATAGACTTGAACAAGTATTAGATCATTCTTCACATTCTTATAGAACAATGTTTTGTCAATTACTCCCCTAGTAAAACCACTTTCAATTAAGAATACAGATAGGGTTTCATACCAACATCTTGGGGATTGCCTGAGGCCATAGACAGATTTGAAGAGAAGATACACAAAATCTACAAGTTCTGGATCAATGAAGCCAGGCGGTTGTTCCAGATACACTTCTTCTTCTAACTCTCCGTTCAGGAAGGCACTTTTCACATCCATCTGGAAAACCTTGAAGTTCTTATGTGCTGCAAATGCCAAAAACATCCTGACTGCCTCAAGTCTTGCAACTGGTGCATAGGTCTCATCATAATCAATTCCTTCTCGCTGAGAATAACCTTTTGCAACCAAACGAGCCTTGTTTCGTGTTACAAGTCCGTTTTCATCCATTTTATTTCTTAATACCCACCTTGCTCCAATTACTGATTTGTTCTTTGGTCGGGGTACCAGCTTCCAAACTTTCTGCCTTTCAAATTGATTGAGTTCCTCTTGCATTGCAATCACCCAATCAGCATCACCAAGAGCTTCTTCTATTTCTTTAGGTTCAAGCTTGGATAAGAACCCAGAAAATAAGCAAATATTAGCCAGGTCAGCTCTTGCATTTCTTCTAGTAGACACACCAGCATCTGGATCACCAATAATTAATTCAAACGGATGGTCTCTATTCCATACCCGTTCTCTTGGAAATTGTCTTGATGATTCAGCATGACTTTCTGAATTGTGGTGCTGACTACTTTGATCACTTTCACTAACTCCCCCTGAGTTAGTGCCAGCTCCTACAGAACTAGAGTCAACTCGATTCGAGCCTTGAACAGTAGTCCTTGAGCTGCTATTTACTCCCCCTGAGTTGTTGCCGGTTCGTACTGAAGAAGTCTCTCCTGATCTTGTAGAATTAGCTTGTTCACTAGACTCAGGTTCTTCACGTACACTTGGAACATTTAATGGGACAACCAACTCAGGTTCATCTTCAAGATCTTCTAAGTCCAGATTCTGAAATTTTAGGGACTCAGGTTCACTAGAATCTCTTGAAATTGATGAGAGTTTGGTATCGTCGAATCTGACGTTGTAGCTTTCAGTCACTTTTCGATCATTCACTAAGAACACCCTATAAGCTGCTACCACATCTGTGGAGTAACCAACAAAGATTCCTTCACGAGCTTTTGCTGCAAACTTGCCTAGATTTTCATCATCTATAAGTACATAGCATTTTGCTCCGAAGACATGAAAGTATTTGATTGTTGGTCTTCTTCCGTTCATTAGCTCACATGGTGTCTTTTCTTTATCTTTTATGATCAAGGATCGATTTTGAGTGTAACACACGGTACTCACTGCTTCTGCCCAGAAATACAGAGGAAGTTTCGAATCATACAACAAAGTTCTTGTTGCTTCAACCAATGTTCTATTCTTCCTTTCAACTACTCCATTTTGCTGTGGAGTTCTCGGGGCTGAGTACTGACGACGTATTCCTTTAGATACACAGAAGTCATTTAGCACTGCGTTTTTGAATTTAGTGCCATTGTCTGATCTAATCGTCTTCACAGTAAGTGTTGAAACATTCTCAATTTGAGTGATGTGATCAATGATTAGGAAAGGTACTTCGTCTTTCGTCATTGCGAACAATACCCATGTATACTTGGAGAAGTCATCCACGATTACCAATGCATATCTTTTCCTAGACAGAGATAGGACATTCACTGGGCCAAACAAATCCATATGAAGAAGTTGCAGAGGCTCAGTGATACTAGAAATTTCTTTGCTTTTATGCGAGGCTCGCTTCGACTTTCCCATTTCACAGGCTTCACAGAGTCCTTTCGGAGCGAACTCCATTTGAGGTAGATCTCTCACCAATTCTCGCCTCGCGAGAGCATTCATCGTTTTGAAGTTTAAGTGAGATAACTTTTTGTGCCATAACCAGCTTTCATCATCCGAAGCTTTGCTGTAGAAACAGGTGACTTCATTCTGATTTGCTGAATCCATGTCTGCAACAAAAAGATCTGCCTTTCGAACTCCTCTCAAAGCCAATGAACCTTCCTTGATGTGAGTGATTGATACACCTTTCTTGTTGAAGACAATTTCGTAACCTTTGTCACAGAATTGACTGATACTCAACAAATTATGCTTTAATCCCTCAACATAGGAAATATCTTCAATGATGACATTGCCAGTTTTCAGTTTGCCATATCCCTTTGTCACACCTATGCTGTCATCTCCAAAGGTAACATAAGGGCCAGCTTTCATAACCAACTCTGTAAGCAGGGACTTGTTTCCAGTCATATGCCTCGATGCTCCACTGTCTAGCACCCATATAACTTTATTTCTCTTTTGCTTAATGCCCTGCAATAACAGATTGATTAGACTTTCTTCGGAACTCAACTTTGATTGGGCCCGGCTTTTCGATAAGATTTAGAATCAACAGATTTAACAACAGGAGATGCACTTTTCTTAACATAACTAGAGCTTTCGACTTCCTCCTTTCCTTTCTCAAACTTGACATATTTATCAGTCCTAGGAGAAGGTTTGTCACTCCTAACTTTAGGAGGACTGACAGTCTTGGCTCTCCAAGCTTCTTTTTGATGTTTGAACTAGCAGCAGTATTTGAGCACGACTGGCTAGATGCATTCATTAAATTCACAAAAGTTTGCATGACATTAAAAGTGCATGGCATACAATTAGGTTGACCACACTGTGCATGATTCTGATGCAGATTATTCATTGTATGTGTGACAGGCATGGCATGTGCAGCAGGAACATTTATGTTAGCTTTACATGCATAAGAAAGATGTTCAGTAGATTTGCAGTGATAACATGCTTTCTTTATTCGTTCAGCCTTAACCTCTTTTATGCCTTTCTTCCCTTGTTGTTTAACAGCCTTAGCTCCTATTCCTAGTCTAGATTCATCACTAGGGAAATTGATTTTAACTTGTTTAATAGGAGTTATAGGTTGTGCTTTCTGACGATCTTCCATCTCAATCTCATATCTAGCTATCAATTCAGTCTCTTCTTCTTCTATTCTAGGAACAAGGTGTTTGTAGATGGGTTTGACAGAAGATTTAAGAATACTAGGTGTTTCCTTTTTAAGGTCACTGGAGCTAGGATCGATATGTCTCTTGCCTTCTTTCTTAGAAAGATCAGAATAATCAAGTCCTACACCTACTCCAGTTATCTTCTTAAATACGTCATTATCTACATACACTTTACTAGCAGCTAGTTTGTAAGCTTCACATTTAGTTTCTAACTCAGCTAGTTTGTTCCTTAAACATGATTCTATTTCTTCCTTAAGGACGAGCTTGTGTTCCAAAGATTTAATAAAATCTCTTAGGGAAGTATCTACAGTGCAAGCAGCCTCTAACTCTTCCACTTTTGCCTCAAGCATTCTGCTTTTGGCAACAAGTGTTTTCTGTTCCTTTTGAGAAGTGTCTAGGCTTTTGCACAACATGTAGATCTCTTCGCTAAGAGCCCCGTTCTGTTCCTTATAATCATCAATAGACATTTCTACTTTAAGGGTTAGAACTGGTACCTCTGGTTCCTCTGATGTCTCAGCCATGAGCGCAAAGTTTGCTACATGAGTAACATCTTCCTCATCTGAATCATCCCAAGCTCTTCCTTCTGTTACTACTAAAGCTCTTTTACCATGTTTTTCTTTCACCAGTGATTCATACTTGCTTTTGAGGGCTTCAAATGTCTCTTTTGGATAAGTCTGTTTAGGCTTTTTGCAGTCCGAGGCAAAGTGTCCAGGTTCTCCACAGTTATAGCATTTGAACTTCATTTTGAAATCCAAAGGAGATTTGTAGCTGGTACTCTTGCCTTTACCTTGGTAGCCTGACGAACTACCACCACCCTTAGCAGCCCGATAATAAGATGAAGAATTTCTCTGTGGTCGGTTGCTCTTTCTGAATCTCATGTTGCTGAACTTCCTTGCCATGTATGCCACGACACTATCGTCCATGTTGTCCAGCTCTTCTTGGGTGAAGTAGTCATCATCACTGTTGGATGCGCACTCGTCATCATTATCAACTTGATGTGGTGCAGGTGATGATTTAGGCTTTGCTGCAACCATTGCCTTCTTAGACTCTTCCTCATCAGCAACTAATCCTGATGCAGTTTCTTTTCCCTTTGAATCATTGTCCCATGCTTGATCTTGAAGAGTTTCCAGCTCATAGGTCTTCAGAATTCCATAATATTCTTCCAGAGAAGTTGTATGCAAATCTCTGGTTTCTCTGATTGCGTAGACTCTATGTTCAATGCTCTTTGGCTGGTTCCTCAAATATCTTGTATTGGTTTCAACCATGGGGAGAGTAACACCTCTCAGATTCAAATCCAATACCAACTGACTGAATCGTAGATAGACATCTGTTATGCTTTCTCCTTTTCGTATTCTAAAGGTGTCATACTCCATCTTGAGTATAAGTGTCTTGTTGCTTCTAACCTCTGCAGATCCTTCCATGACAACTTCTATCTTGTCCCAAATCTTCTTTGCTGTATTCAAACCTTTGACTATGTTGAACATTTCATGATCGAGAGATTCCATCAAGGTTTGTCTTACAGAAGTATCATAAGCTATTTGCTCCTTGTCAGCATCCGTAAAGTCAGCTGCCTTTTTAGGCTCAGACCGAGCAGGTATAACCTCCTCTCCTTCCGTACGCTCAGGAATAGCTTTCATTGGAACAAATTTACCCTTTTCAAGGACTTCCAGATACTCAGGGTTAATAGTCTCTAAGTAGAGTCTCATTCTGAAAACCCATTCTTCATAGTGATCTCGGTTGAACATTGGGATCTTGAAAGAATTTTTAGGAGCCATTTCAAATCTTGTCACTAAAAATTTCTAAGTACCCAAGACTAGGCTATGTAGAATATCTATGTAGAACTTCTGCCAAGTCGAAATTTTTCTAAGTAGAAATTTTGCTCAAGTCGAAATTTCTCTAAGTATAAATTGTTCAAGTCGAAATTCACCAAGTAGAAATTGTCCAAGTCGAAATTCTATGTAGAAAATCTCAAGTCGAAATTCTATGTAGAACTTTTGTCCTTAGAATAAATTTTTCTGCAGATTACTTTAATATTGAATAAACAATATCACCTTTTTGACTTTTGATTACTTTACACACCGAAAGTGACTAACCCACTTGCAAAGCACTGAGTACACTTTCTTTTGCTTTCGGCCAAGGAATAATAATCAAATCAAAAGTACAAAAACACCTTTTTGACTATCTTATTTGTTTGAAAAAGGAGATCAAAAAGTTGTTGGGTTATCTTCTTTGACAAGAACAGATGATGAACACTCAAGAACACCAAATATCAATGAACCCAGATTAATTCACAAAAATTAATTAAAATACACCCAAGCCAAATAATCACACCTGGAGTATTTAAATAATTTTTCCCGGATGAGTTTTCACTGGAAACGAATTAAAGCACACTTTTCGAAAAAATGAAAAGTAGATCTAGAAAATGAAAACTCACGATTCTTCTACCAAACACAAGGATCTATGTTTTGTATGTTAAACATCCGCTCTGATACCAATTGTTAGGTCCAAATGTGTTGTAGAGGGGGGGGTGAATACAACTTTTCGATTATGAGAAGCAATAAATACGATGCAATAAATGAACACACAGATTCAAGGAATATATTTCTTTATATATAACTTGAAAAGGTTGCTACAACATTCATTACAAAGTATAACAGAAGTTCAGAGAGAAGTGAATGATTCTAAGCTCTGTGAATATACTCTCTCTCTTTCTCTTGTGTTTTTCTCAATATTGCTCACTAACTAAAACATTACACAAGTGCTTCTATTTATACTACATGTAATCTATGACCTGTAGTCTTCAAAGACTAAGATGTACGTGGCCCAATGATGTCCACATAAATCTTGCCTTATCTTGAAAGCTTGGAAATCTGCCAATCAGAAGATGCCATGTGTCATGTTGAAGCTGCACTCTAAGTAGAACTTCTACTTGAGAATTTCTACTTAGCCATCTCGAAATTTCTAAGTCGAACTTCTACTTAGAAATATTCTACTTGGCCATCCAGAACATTTAGTACTTAGAAAATATTCTGGTCTTCAACTTGAAACTTCAATGCACATCTTGAGCTTGTGATATCTTCATGTCTTCTTTATTCTTCAGCAAGCTCTTGAACATGGGTCTTTATTACTGACATAAACTTGCTATCAATGTCCTGACACTTGATACACTGGTCTGGTTCATAAGTGACTAGTCTTGATAGTGTTTCTGCTTCTTGAATAAATTACCATATTCACTTAGTAACTTGGCTTTCCAATATTTGCTTTCCTTCTTGTTCACTTGAAATCAATTGGTCTTGTTGATACTGATAGTTATGATCTTGAATCTCGAATTCTCAAATCACTGAGGCCTGAACAACTTTGACTTGAACTTCTCTCAATGATTTCTTCTTGGCTTGATCATAGTTAACATGTTCAATTGTATCAATTACCTTGTCTTCATTTAGTGTTGATTTCTTGTGACTTCTTGTTCTTGATTGTCTTCTGGTTAAGTATCTTTTCTTTTAATTGAGTTACATCAGTTATAGTGTTACAAGTTAATACACTCTGCCTTTCACTACTGATTCTATTGATCAAAGGGAAGTTATTGAAGGCAGAGAGAATTCTTCTACAAGAGATACCACTAACTTAGGGGGAGAGACTAGCAGAGTCAATCTACCACCTGTTAGAAAATGGACAAAGGATCATACTGAAGATTTGATTATTGGTGATACAAATAGTGGTGTTCGAACTAGAAGATCAATTCAAAATGAATGCTTGTATAGTTGCTTTCTCTCAAAGAATGAACCTAAGAAGGTTGAAGAAGCCTTACAGGATCCTGATTGGGTAATTGCAATGCAGGAGGAGTTAAATGAGTTTGAGAGAAACAAAGTCTGGAAAATAGTACCAAGACCTAAAGATAGATCTATTGTTGGTGCAAGATGGGTTTTCAGAAACAAGCTAGATGAATCTGGTATGATTGTAAGAAACAAAGCAAGACTGGTGGCCAAGGGTTACTCTCAGGAAGAAGGCATTGATTATGATGAGACCTTTGCACCTGTAGCAAGATTGGAAGCAATCAGAATGTTTCTTGCATTTGCAGCTCATTCAAAATTCAAGGTATTCCAGATGGATGTAAAGAGTGCTTTTCTAAATGGCAAACTTGATGAGGAAGTGTATGTGGAACAACCACCTGGATTTGTTGATCCAAAGTTTCCGAATCATGTCTACAAACTTGACAAGGCACTCTATGGACTAAAGCAGGCACCAAGAGCATGGTATGAGACTTTGTCTAAATTTCTTCTTGAAAATGGCTTTACAAGAGGTACAATTGACAAAACTCTATTCTTTATAAAGATAAAAGGTGAATTGCTTTTAGTTCAAGTTTATGTTGATGATATCATATTTGGCTCTACTAATGAAAATTTGTGTGCTAATTTTAGCAAGCTTATGCAGTCTAAGTATCAAATGAGCATGATGGGTGAGTTAAATTATTTCTTAGGCTTGCAGGTCAAACAGACTGAGACTGGTATTTTCATTAATCAGTCAAAGTATATCAAAGATCTTTTAAGAAGATTTGACTTTCAAGACTGTGCAGTTGCAAAAACACCCATGGCAACAGCCACTAAACTAGACTCTGATCCTAAGGGAAAGAGTGTGGATAATACTAGTTATAGAGGCATGATAGGCTCATTGTTATATCTAACTGCAAGTAGGCCAGATATAATGTTTTCTACCTGTTTATGTGCTAGATTCCAAAGTGATCCTAAGGAATCTCATTTAATTGTTGTGAAGAGAATTTTTAGATATCTCGAAGGAACTCCAAATCTTGGTTTGTGGTATCCTAGAGAATCTGATTTCTTCCTAATTGGCTATTCAGACTCTGATTATGCAGGGTGTAAGATAGACAGGAAAAGCACTACAGGTACATGTCAATTCTTGGGAAATAGATTGATTTCTTGGGCAAGCAAGAAGCAACAATCTGTTTCAACCTCAACTGCAGAAGCTGAGTGCATAGCAGCAGGCAGTTGTTGTGCACAGCTTCTTTGGATAAGAAATCAGTTGATAGATTATGGTATGACACTTAGTAATATTCCTATGTTTTGTGATAATACTAGTGCTATCAAAATTGCAGAAAATCCAGTTCAACATTCAAGGACTAAGCACATTGATGTCAGGTATCATTTTATTAGAGAACATATTGAGAATGGTACTGTGGAACTTCATTTTGTTCCTACTGACAAACAGCTTGCAGATATTCTAACTAAACCGCTTGATGAGACTACATTCAGTAGATTAGTAAATGAGTTAGGAATGTTAAATTTCTAGATCTTTAACATCTACAAAAGTAGCAAGGTATGTTGTTTTTAGCTTATAGACTTGATATTCTTGTCAGGATCTATATTTGATTGTTAAATGCTTTAGCTATAACACTTTGCCTTGATAAATTTCAGTATGATAGACTTGTTAATAATCATCATGATTAGAATTGTTATCAGGATGCTGACGTCATCAGTATTGTGTCAGTATCAGGATTGTGAAAATTGTTTCAGATCCTGACGTTTACTTTGTGTAGTAATCTAATTCTGTGATGTGTTAAGTCTATGCCAGCAAGTTTTAATATTTGCATACTGATAATTTATACATCATTCAATAATCAAAAGACAAGTAGATAATAAGAAATTGTATTTTCATTAATTGAAAGCATTACATATATGGAAATGAAATACAATATCTTTTTATCTAAATTCTACTGATAATCCTGTACTTGTCTAAATGATATGGATTCTGAGACACATGACAAGGAGCAACATCAAGAAATCCATCAGGGGATTTGAACAGCCTCGTCTGCTCTTGGATTCCTTGTCTGGACGACTTGAATGAGAGTAGCTAACTTAAATGAATAGCATCTCCATCAAGATCAACCTCAGACTCTCGGCTAAATTCTTCATCCTCAAGTTTTGAGGAGGTTAGGGGAAGATTGTATCCAACAGATGGATGTTCTAGGAGAAACCTCTGGATATTATCTAAAACTACTCCATCCATGACTAGTTCGATGAGAAAAGTCGTCTCTTCAAAGAGATGATCAATAATAGGATGTTCATCAACTGTGAAAAACCTAAAGAATGGGTTTGAATGGAGTTTTGGTTTGAGGATCATTGTTGAGAAGAAAAGAAATTGAAAGGTTTATGGAGAATGGCATAAGGCGTCTGTTTCTTTTATAGAAAGGCATGAGAAGCTGAACAGTCACTTGGAACTATCAATGAAGTCAAATGCTAATTATCGCGTGTGACTTTATTTCTTGTATTTTCAAGAAATGTCGAATATATCTAACCAATTGATTTTGTTCAGATTAATTGTTTATTTCTTTTTCAGATAAAAGAAGAAAATGCCACGTGGAAACTCCATTTAAGTTTCTGGAATCAGGATGATATTGATCAGGATTTCAAGTGTGACCATCAGGATTTGAGAATTAATATTTTTAAATCACATTGCATTTTGTGATTATTTTGATGGGAGGTCAACAGGAAAAGAAAGCTGATCAGTATTGATTTTTATCTTGATAATACCCTGATTTATTTCATGAAAATCAATTTTGGATTTTATTTTCCAAAAATCGTGGGTAACTGCACTTTTCAAGGACTGACACCTGTCAATCTACGTGTCGACGTGGGACAGTGGTCTGAAAGATTTGTGAAATATATTTGTTTTGAAACTTTAATCGTGTAATTGCTTTCTCTAATTTTACATTCTCTAAAGCAAAAACACTCTCGAGTTTTCAAAATCACTAATCCATTTCAAGAATTTTTCAAGTTCTTTTCAGATCAAAAATGGCAGCTCAAAGAAGATTACCTAAATCAGTAGCTTTCAAGTTTGGTGACTTTGATTTTATGACGAACAATCATGTAGCAGCTATCACCAACAAGGAAGGAGTATTAACTGATTTTCATCCAATCATGGACTTTCTGGCATATGGACCATTAAGTTATGCATTGACAGCATCTCCACAGATTAATCAAGCAGCTGTTACACAAGCTTGGGAGAATGCTGAGGTAATTGATTCTACTCAGAGTCAATCAGGTAAGATTGTTCTACACTTAGGACTAGATTCTTTTGATATTACTGAATCTGTTGTTAATTCAGTACTTCACTTACCTGTTAGTTTGAATTATGAGAATGTACCATCTGATGATGATGTAAGAACTATGTTATCTACATTAGGTTATAATGGACCTTTAAATAACATGAGCCAGTTAAGAAGATCTTGTCTTAAGAAAGAGTGGTCTTTCTTCTTTGATCAATTAGATAAATGCTTTACTGGTAAATGTAGTTCTTTTGATCAAATTACTTCTGTTACTTCACATATTGCTTACAGTTTGCTTTATGACAAAGTAATAAACATTGGTCATATTATCTTAAATCAGATGAGTATTAAACTTGGGTTAAGAGATCAAAACAGGAAAATGGTTTATCATCATAGATTTATGCAAATGTTTATTAACCATTTTATTCCTGATGTTGAAACTAGATTTGGTAGAGAACATCGTGTTTCTTCTTATGTACAGTAAAATAGAATTTTCTCTGACATTACAAAGAAGGACAATGAAAAGAATCAGGTAATTCTTAAAACTCATCTTCCTACTCTCTACAATTCTTCTTTCTTTTGTGGTGAAATGGCTCAGGAATCTCATTTGGAGGAGAACCCACCTGTGTCTACCCAAGTAGCCCAAAACATTATAGTCTCTGAAACAATTCAAGAACAAAGTTTTAATCCACATCCTATTGTTTCAAAGAAACCAACCTCTGGTGTTTCTCAAAAGACATCAGTTGTAAGGAAGAGAAGATTTGTTATGTAAAGTAGTAGTAGTTCTAGTGAAGATGATGATAATATATCTCTTGCTAAGAGAGAAAAATTGAAGGCTGCAATTTGACTTTCTAAGCTAGGACAAAGAGATGAAGCACCTAGTCACAGCAAGGCTGCAGTTTCTCAAAAGACTGTAGTACTTAAAAAGGGAAAACAATTACTGGATACTGTCTCTCAAAAGACTGTGTCTATTGAAAAAGGATCTTATCCCAAGATCATTTCTGTGTCTACACCTCTTGAGTCTTCTCAGGATAAATCTTTTGCTCACTATACCAGGAGAACAAGGAGAAAGATTCAATTGTCACCTACACACACAGAGTCAAGTCCAACTAATATCATGCAGGTCTCTACAAATGAAGCTACAATCAAGTCAGCAAATGACCATAGAGATTTGGATATTGATTCTTCATGGGAAACTACATTATCATACAGACTGGCTATGGGACTAATTTCTCTCAAAGTGAAGTTGTCAAGGCCTGTTCTAGATTTTCTGGTTGAAAGAGTACCAAAACTTTTATTTCCAGATGAATATGGACTTCTACATCAAAGACTTGACTTAATGAAGATGTATTTCTATGTGTCTGTCAGAAGACAATTAGTCAAGAAATTTGGACTCTCGAAGCATGTTGCACTTCAATCACTTCATGCATATTTATTTGACAAGGATGTCATTATTGAAGATGCTTCAGCTCAAGGTGAACAACTGGAGGAAGTAGATAGTGGAATGCAGTCAACAGAAGATACTATTGCACCAGTGGTGGATAGTAGGATAGATCAGATCACAGTCACTGCAACACAAGAACCATCTAGTCAGAGGTTGGATGACTCAGGAGCTGTGATAGCTGATGTTGAAAGGTCTTCTGTGATGACTGAAATTGCAAGTGAGAAACCCTATGATATGGGAGGAATAACTTTGACTGATTTTCTTGAAGATCAAACAAACATTATTCAGTCAGAGTCTATCCACCTTGAGGGTGAGTCTCAATAAATAACACTTAAAGACGGTGATGTACTAACTATGGTGTCTAATGAAGTATTACTGAAGACATCAGAGTCTAGTAGAGAACGTGAGAGTGGTATACTGGAGCCTGTAGTCTTTGAAAAGAAAGAAGATGATTGTAAGGGTTCAGAGACTATAGCAGCTCACTCCTTGGAGAAAACCTCAAGCCCCTTGCCAAATGAGGAACCCTCTCTCCATGTGAGTTCAGGTATAAAAACTTCTTCTAAACTCTATTTTTCTGTAGGTCATGAGAGCACTTATCCAAATTTGAGTGATACACTTGAAAAGATGGATATTGATCCACAATCAGAGCGGCTGGCTCCTGACCAGGCAAAAGGAGAGGTAGAAAGAGTGTTGAATTTAGATAGTCAAAGTGAGATTGAGGGTATGGATGATCAACTCCATAGTGAGGGAGAGAAAATTAGGAAACCACCATCGTTTGATTTCTGGGATCAGGTTTTTCCTGAATCTTGGTCTAATAATCTTGGTATGGATGATGGTACTTATTCTTTTATCAAGATGTATGAGAAGAATGACTTAGCAAAGCACAACTCAAAGCCAGAAGTTAAAGCTCAGAAGCAAAAAGAAAGGCTTGCAGGAATTATAAACAGAAGAGGTGAAAGGCTAAGACAAACTTCTACACCATCGGTACCAGAAGATATTTCTAATGATCCAAGTATTCTTTTGTTTGTACTACCAATATCAGCAAGAATTGAGACATCAACAGTATTTGATCAATCTAAGGAGGAGTCAGGTTTTGAAGATGTCAGTACACAGAATACTGGTGAAGGACAAGATGATCAGAAAGATGAAGATGTTTGTAAATCTAATTGAGTTTTATTACTTGAATATCATTCTACACAGGCAACTTCTTCTACAAGACTTGAATATGAAGATATTCCAAACACTTTCAACGTTGAAGTCAATTCTGAAGTTCTACGAGATATTCAGAAATTTCAAGTTGAAATTCAATCAAGACTTCAAACACTTGAAGATAACCAAGTCACTATTATGGAAAATCAAGCAGTTCTGATGAATCTCATTTGTTCTGTTACTGAATCTCTTGGAATAAATGTTGCTGATGTCAAAAAGGGGGAGATAAAGACAATTCAAAGACAACAACAACAACAGACTGGGGATAAAAGAAGAACTGGGGGAGATAAAGATTGTGACAGAGGTGAATCTCATCATGGAAGTGGTAAAGGAAAAGAAGCATCAAATAGTTGAATTCTTTCTTCTAAGTACTGGATACTATGTCTATATCTGAAAGATGAGGTACTTAACTTCATGATTTTTGAATTCATAAATTCTATTCTGATTGTATTGTTATATGTTTTGACATCAACAACTCAGATTTATGCTTCAGATTTTAAAGCATAGATAGGGGGAGATTGTTAGGAATAATTCATGAGTTGTGATGTTAAGAATAGAATTTTACTTATACTTCTTGTATATCCTGATTTATAAAGGATTTAGCACTTTGTATAGGAAATATGTGTTAGACAATTATCTGTAAAGTTTAGTCAGGAATGAACAGTGCATCGAGTACTACATGTCAGGAACTGAGATTGAATCCTGATATGTCAAGTTAACTACTAATCAAGTACTGATGAGATGGTCAGATCCTGATGCAAGATGGAATCCTGATATCAGTCGTGTTACTGATGATGTCATTATGGATGCTACAGAAACTGGCAAGTGCTATAAAATAGGATCTTTGTTTGAGGAACAAGCAAGAAGATTTTATGAAGGAAAGAATTTTCTATTGATGGAAACTATCAACTAGACGGCAGAACATTGTCATATATAGATTATTTTTCTGTGATTAGTTGATAGGAAGCATTATAAATACTCTCTCTATGTCATTGTAAAAAGTGTTCGTGAGTTCGTTCGAAGTTCGTGTGCGTAGCTCTGTATAAGGTTTGTATTCGAAAGTTCGAAACAAACAGAAAGATTTATATTGTCAGCAGCTGCTAAAGGTATTTGTACACCTTTGGTAGAGTTTGTATTTGATTTATTTAATACAAACAGAGTTTGATTCATTCGTTTATTCTTGTTCATATAACCAAGCAAAAATCAGACACGATTATATAACTTGTATTCAACCCCCCCTTCTATAAGTTATTCGAGTTAACAATGATTTTCTTGACCATGTTCGATCCAATCCTGGTAGTAATTACTAATGCATCCTGATGATCTTCCATTATCCTGTTTCCGAAATCCTCATCCGAAAATGATATTACCAGAGATGGATTTTTCCTTGGCTTCTTATTATCCACTCGGAATACCTCTCTTGCGTAGGCCTTCTTGGCTCTATTGGATGAACCTCCTGAGGTGTGCCCACCGGAGATGGTATCTATGACCCTTTCCTGTTCATCTCTTTGCTGTATTTCATTGCCCTTTTCTACAAAATGGGAAAGCTCTTCTTTCTGGATTTTATCCTCAATCAGATTTTTCAACTGGTAGCACCTCTCCGTATCATGGCCTTTATCTTCGTGATTGTGACAGAATTTATTGCTCGGTGGTCTGTTTAGATTCATCGGCCTTGGAGGTACATATGCTGGATCAGCTTTAAGGATTCCGAGTATTGCAACTCTATCAGCATTAAGCTTTGTGAAGTCTCGATCGCTTCGTGGTCTTTGAAGCCACGGACGTTGACTTGTTGGAGACGCCTGTGATGTAGGTGATTTATGTGATGTGCGTGAAGCAACATTTTCTTTTCTTGTCTGAACTGGTGATCTTGCCTGTGACCTTCGCGTTGCTCGGCCACCTCGGCAATATTCCCATTGAGAGGTTTGTTCAACAAACCTGTTCATCCTTGACCTTGGAGATCTGGAAGACTGGATGCTGCCAACAGCTTCCTGGAGAGTTAGTCTTCGCTCGAATAGCTGAATAGCTGCCTGAAGCGATTGAGGGTCCTTCTCAAAATATTCCTTGAGAACCGCATTGTGTCTGGTTCTCTCAATTCCTGCCGCTAAGTATGTCATTGCCAAGTTTTCTACCAAATCTGGGATTTGAATCATCTCCGCTCTAAAACGGTTCAGATATTCCCGTCAATTTTTGTTTGACCTTTGGCGAATGTTCACAAGAGAGGCCGTCAACTTTTTTCCTTTTTTGTTAATAGAAAACCTTGACTTAAATTTTTCCTTCAAACCAGTCCACGACTTGATCGACCTAGCTGGCAAATTGTTGAACCACATGAGTACTGTGCCCTTCAAGCACGTCGGGAAGAACTAGCACTTCGCCACTTCACTATGTCCAAAAAAGGACATCCGTCCGTCGAAGAGGTTGACGAAGTCGAAAGGGTCTGTGGAGCCATCAAACTGATCAATTGGCGGTACCTTAAGATCCCTGTTTATTTTAGCTCTTTCGATGTTTTTTGCTAACGGACTCTCCGAGGAGACCTCAATCTCCCCCGATTGCGTCCTGATGAATTCTTTGAACTTCAAAATGTCATTAGTCGACAAACCAGTTGTACTTGATTCCTCTTTCTCGCGACCTTCATCTTCACTTTCTGAATATTCCTTTTCTTCATCTCTTATTTTGCGTTTCCTCGATGAAAGCGAACCAGAAGGCACATTTGTCTTAGAATACTTGCTTCCCATAGAGGTCCTCCACGAGGACTCATAATCCTCCGTTTGATAATCTAACGAAATATGGCCCTCGGAGACCTCCTGGAGCTCTTTTTGCAATCTAACTATCTTCTTTTTCCTTTTTACCTTCTCAGCCAATATTTGTCTTTCTAGATCCAATCGGCAAAGTTCATCGTCGATAACAACGTCGCCTGAAGCCACATATTGCTGCTCCCTCTATCGTTTAAGCTTTAACAGGTGTAAACGAGCATCACTCATTAATACGTGCTTGCCTTGAGATGTGAGAACTAACTGCCGATTGTCCTTTTTTGCCTTACGAGATCCGTTCATCGGATCCGACAAGCTAGGCCTCGGAGGCGAAGAGAATAAAGCTTGAGGAGCCATTAAACTCTTAGATTTATCGGCTCGTTTAATACTTGCAACATCGTGAGTTTTTGGGGCTTCATCGTCCATCCTTCACGTTCTTAATGAAGGATTAAGGTCGATTCTAAAGCTTTAAAGTTCGATCCGCTTGTGTTAGTAGCTGTTTTTGAAAAAGTTTGTTAGGAGGAGGTTAGAACTCCTTCTAGCGCCATTGTTAAAGAGTAATATTAATGAACCAAATCCTTTACAATGTTGGGGCTACAAATATATTTATAGTGCTCTAATTGGGCCTCTAGTGGGCTAAACTATCTTAGTGGGCCTGTGGCCCAACAACTACTATAATGTATTTTTTTAATTATTTAAAAATTTAATTTTTGTTAACCATTCCAATATTATCAAACGTCTTCATGTACACTCCAGACATAAACCCGTGCTTGGCCAGATCTAGGTGCCGCTACTATCCTTGCTTTCACAGTTCACACTCCAACTATAAACATACTCTCGCTTACACTCAATTTTGACCGACTTTATGAGCTCTTCTCCCTGCAAAGCCTGTTTCAAATCTATACTATTATATAAAAGTTGAAATATTAAAAGTTTTGTTACCAGATCTTCAGAAACAAGCTTATTAAAGGGGGTAGACAAGTTTGTGATCGAATATCTCATGAGAGCCGACTCTCAAATTTAGCCGCCGCCCACCCCCCTTTTTCTTCATTTTTTTCCATCATCTATCCTCCAATCCTCCATTCAACCATCTAATCCCCTTCTACTTCCCGCCCCCTCCCTTCTTCCTCATCTTCTTCATCCGTCCCCCTCTTCATCCTCACCTTTCCTTCCCCTCTTCCAGATCTATCCCATATTCTCTCTTTTTTCTTGTTAATAAGTTCAATAATCTTCATCTCTGGGTGGGATTTTGATTATTTTCGTCCATCTTTTTGGGTGGTTTTATGTCTCTCCTATGTGAGAGTTTTGGTTTTTGCTTCTTAATTGTGAGCGGGGTTTTGATTTTGTTGATGTTTTGGAGAATCTGGAAAACCCGCATTGAAACTAGATTGGTGGCGATTATTGCAAGAGCTCACCTTTCACAATTAAGGATTGTTCATTCGTTATCGGTTTTCACTTTCGGCATGTTTATAGCTGGTATCCGGCATGTAGATAGTTGGGGTGAAGAATCCATTTTCGGCATGTCTATAGCTGGTATCCGGCATGTAGATAGCTGGGTGTCGCTCCTACTCTTGGGGTTTTTGAACACTGGGCTACCAGCATGTAGATAGCTGGGTGTCGCTCATACTCTTTGGGTTTTTGAACACTGGGCTACCAGCATGTAGATAGCTGGGTGTCGCTCATACTCTTGGGGTTTTTGAACACTGGGCTAACAATTGTTTTTATGTGATATGGTCATTTGTGATGCTGCTGCTTTCCGGGATGTTGGTGCAATATGGATTTCTCGGGATGTCTTCGACTTCGTTTTTAATTTCAAGATTTTTTAAATTCTATGTGTTAAACGATCAGAAAACAAATCAGCTAATTATGTTTAGTTTGTTATTTATTTCTCAATCTGGTTGTAATGGCAGTTGGAGATTTATTCTAACTGTATTATGTTATTTTTAATGAAATTATGCATTTCGTCAAAAAAAAAAGTTTTGTTACCTGTTTATTTGTACTTAGTGAATTTATTTATTTACCCTTCATTATAAAGAAAAATATATACGATATCTATAATATTAAAACATCTAAAATAAATAATAATAAAATATAATTAATGATAATTAGTTAAACCCAAAAATATTACACAATATCTTCTAATTACTAACAAAATATAATAGTAGTTCATATACTACGAATAATGACCGTTATTTATTTTCAAAATATAACAGGAATCTGTATACTACGAATTAATTTACTAAAATTTTAAGTTTCGAATTCCATCAATGACAAATTTATTTTTAAATTCTATAATATAAATTTTAAAACATGCGTATCATTAATTAATTTTATATTAAATAATTTAAATTTAAATTAAAATGAAATATTGTAAATAATGATTATATAAAAATATAATTGTAATATAAAATAAAATTTACTACGAATTAATTTACTAAAATTTCAAGTTTCGAATTCCATCAACGACATATTTATTTTTAAATTCTATAATATCAGTTTTAAAACATGCAAATCATTAATTAAATTTAGATTAAATAATTTAAATTAAAAAAAATATTGTAAATAATGATTATATAAAAATATAATTGTCATATAAAATTAAATTTATTACATATCAAACAATTCGTGCATCGCACGGGTTATAATCTTACTATATAATAGGCGAAACATTAAAAGTTTTGGTACCTATTTTTTGGTACTTCGTAAATGTACTTATTAACCCTTCATTATAAAGAAAATATATGCGATATTTATACTATTGAAATATCTAAAATAAATAATAACATAATATAATTAATGGTCTTTTCACATTTACTTTCAGTTGAAGATATTACCTTTTATAAATACCTAAAAACATCAATCGTATCATATCTTTCAATCATTACTATTTCCTTTCGAATTAAAACACGTTACCTTTTTTATTTAAAACTAATCTTACAATCATTAATATATGGGTGACTGCCCTATATACCCACATTTTCACTTTCTCTCACCAAATGCCCAGATTCGGGAACTACTGCCCTAAATACCCACCACATACGCCACTGGCATGGGCGTATGTGGTGATACGCTTTTCTGAACGGCGCGATTGAAAGAGACGCTGTTGGCACGGGCGTATGTGGCACCACACACGTTAATACAATCGGTGTATCTGAAGATACGCATTCCATAACAGCGTATCATTGGTCATCTTTCTCTCTCACAGAAATGCGATTTGCAGGCGATAATCAGACGATTTTGTCAAAAATGCGACGAGTCCCCGTTGACGACCATCCAGACGTTTTCCATACACATTCTATATACCAAACGAATCGTCATTCGATCCTCTACAAGTCCATAACAATTTCATACCATTTGCATTTCCGGATTTGAAACGCCCAAATCTAAACCTATTTACATTTCCCGTTTCCGACGAGAGCTTGCACAACCCTGGCGGGGCCGAAGGAGAGAGACAGATACTGGGAGGAGGAAGGAGATGAGGCTCTCATCCTGTGGTGGTGATTTGGTGGTTGGAGAGGTGCCTGAGAGAGACAACGAGGGAGGCGACGAGGGGAGCGAGAAATCGCCGGCCACGAGAGAGCATTGAAGACGACGAACTTCTGGCAGCTATAGTTAAGCAAGGATACGCCCACGGGAGTGACGTATCCCGTGGGTATAGAGGTCGGTGTTTTTAGAATTGTGTATTTTGGTTAGTGGGTAGTGAAAAATTGGGTATTTGGGGCATTCTTTCTTAATATATATCCGAAAATATGACACCATACATTTCAATTATTAATAAAAGAGTTAATTGCAAAAAAGTGGCCAGATTTTACACTCATTTTCAAAAAAATGGCCGGACTTTCAATTTTGTAAAATAGTGGTCAGACTTGTCTTTTTCCTTTCAAAACAGTGGCTGGAGACGATTTTCAGCTTATTTAGCAGGGGTAAAATGGGGAAATATGTTATTTTACTAAAAAAAAGCTAAAAATCACGAAAATTATCCAAAAAATACCCAAATTAATATGTGTCATCATATGATTGGTTATATTCGTAATAATAATAATAACGCCCCCCATGCATGCACATAAATTGAATAATTAAATCTTGACAACTCATATTTGTGGATTTTTTGGTGAATTGATGTGCATACATGGGGGGGCATTATTATTATTATTATTATTATTACGAATATAACCAATCATATGGTGATACATATTAATTTGGGAATTTTTGTGGACAATTTTTGGAATTTCTAGCATTTTTTTTTCCCATTTAACCCCTGTCAAAAAATTGAAAATCGCCTGCAGCCACCTTTTTGAAAGGAAAAAGGTAAGTCTGGCCACCATTTTGCAAAATTGAAAATCTGACCACTTTTTTGAAAATGAGCGTAAAATCTGGCCACCACTTTGAAGTTTACTTTTAATAAAATATATTAAAAATCCGTATACGTAATTTAGAACAAGTAACATTAGTATAACCCGTAAACATAAATCTATACTATTATATAATAGTCGGAACATTAAAAGTTTTGGTACTTGTTTTTTGGTACCTATTTTTTGGTACTTTGTGAATTTTCTTATTTAACCTTCATTGTAAAGAAAGAATTTATACGATATCTATACTATTAAAAATCCAAAAATAAATTATAACATAATAAAATTAATGGTAAATAGTCGTTTATAAACACCTAAACGGAACATTAAAAGTTTTGGTACCTGTTTTTTGGTACCTGTTTTTTGGTACTTTGTGAATTTTCTTATTTACCCTTCATTGTAAAGAAAAAATTTATACGATATCTATACTATTAAAACTCCAAAAATAAATTATAACATAATATAATTAATGGTAAATAGTCGTTTATAAACACCTAAAAACATCAATCGTATCATATCTTCCAATCATTAATATTTTCTTTCGAATTAAAACACGTTACCTTTTTAATTTAAAACTAATTTTACAATCATTAATATATACCCGAAAATATCACACCATATTTTTCAATTATTAATAAAATCTATACTATCATATAAAAGCCGAAACATTAAATGATTTGGTACCTATTTTTTGATACTTCATGAAATTACTTATTTACCCTTCATTATAAAGATATATATATATATATATATATATATAGGGGGTTGCTCTAGTGAGACCCCTCTTATAATGAGAATTGAGACCCTCGATGGCAGTTTTGTAATTAAATCAACTTTGAGGGATAGTTACAAATTACAACTTGTAAAAAGAAAAAGCAGACATCATGTAATAGATACACGCCGAACAGTAGTCATTGCGATAATGTGCTCCTGCTCCTATAATAAATTGTAAACGAAACTCAAGTCATTTCATATACTTCGAATCTGAGCATACAGGCGCAAACATAATTATCTGACTTCAACTAAGATTAAGTAGAAACTGGTCATTAATTATAGCACACCAGAAGCTCTCCAATTCCAGACTACACCACTAAATAACAAGTGGCAATTACACGATGTGACATAACAGCGTGAATATAAAGTTTCAATTAAATCGTATAAAATCTCAACTGAAAAGAAAACTATACACAAATTTGGCACAGAGCTCAGAGTTAGCTCCTAGTTGATCTTCTCCTGGAGTTGTACCTATGTCACTTTATTTCTACATTGACTAGTCTGTCACATATTACCTTTCACAGAAGGAGGTCATCAATGGCATGAACTTCTGTTCCCATAGGGATTGCTACTGCTAAATCCGTTTCGACTTCGTCCGTCTTTTCGTATCTAAAATCACCAAATTTAGATCGGAATCACACAAATTTTAACCACACAATAACACCATCACATCAGAATCACTAAAAATAAATTTCAAATCACCAAAATTAAACTCAAATTACTTAAATTTATAAGCAAATCACTGATTCTTTTAGCGCAAATCACCGAATTTCAACTCAAATCACTAACAATTTAAAAGCAAAACACCAAAATTTTAAACATAAATTACCAAAAAAACCAAATCATCAAAAATCTGAACGTAAATTCAAACCAAATCACCAAAAAATTCGATACAAATCATAAAAAATTCGAGCATAAATCATAAAAAAAATCCAAATTTGAGACGAGACAAATCACAATACCACCATCTTTGATCGCCACCACCACCACCACTAACCACCTTCTCATCACCATTCATTCTGTTAAGTAACATTAGGCAACAGTTGCCATCAAAAAGTGAACATATAATGATGGGCATGGATATGATTAAGCCTTGTAAAACTAAAAAGAAAATAAAACACCATCAAATATTTTTACCTTTCATCGGTCATTGGCTAATTGACAAAATCCTCAACACAGGATTAACCGTTGGAATTTATAATTGGCGGGTGGGTTGGATGGGTGTTAATATATCCCGAGAAGATTAGCTTGTCGGAAAAAATGATGAAGATGTGCCCCTGCGGGGCCAGACGTCTGAACGGAAGAGAAGATGGTGTTGGCTGCCGGAGAAGATCTATGCCAACCGTCGAAATCAAACGAGGGGGGGGGGTCGTGGGCAGGAAATATAGTCAGGGGTGGGTAGGAAATATAGTCATATTTATTATGTATTAATATTGGTCCAGATTAAGTAATATAGTACAAAATGGAAAGCTCTCAGTTCTCACAATAAGGGGGGTCTCATTTGAGCACTTGCCTATATATATATATATATATATATATATATATATATATATATATATATATATATATACACACACTACTAAAACACCTAAGTTAAATAATAACATAATATAATTAATGGTAATTAGTCGTTTGTTTTTTTCACATTTACTTTTAGTTGAATATATTACTTTTTATAAACACCTAAAAACATCAATCGTGGGAAAAAAAAACCATCAATCGTATCATATCTTCCAATAATTAATATTTCTACCTTTTTTTAAACACCTAAAAATATCAATCGTATCATATCGTCCAATAATTAATATATCTTTCGAATTAAAACACGTTACTTTTTTATTTAAAACTAATCTTACAATCATTAATATATACCCAAAAATATCATACCATACTTTTCAATTATTAATAAAATATATTAAGCATTCGTAAACGTTGTTTATAATAAGGAAACATTAGTATAATCCGAAAACATGAGTATATGAAATTTTATTAAATTAAAATTACAAAAATTATTAAAAAATGATGATTATATAAAAACATAATTTTAATTTTAAATTAATTTTAAATTATAACATAATAAAGAATAATATGTTTAAAATAAATAATAAAATAATATGTTTAATGATAATTAGCTGATTGCCTTTTTAATTAAAAAATGTTTAATTTTAATTGATGATATTACTTTTTATGAACACCTAAAATATCATATCTTTGAATTAATAATATTTCTTTTCTAATTAAAACACGTTAACTTTTAATTTAAAACAGAATCTTGCAATAATTAATATATATCCAAAAATATCACACCATATCTTCTAACCACTAACAAAATCTATACTATTATATAAATTCCGGAACATTAAAAGTTTTGGTACCTGTTTTTTGGTACCTGTTTTTTGGTACCAGTTTTTTGGTACTTCGTGAATTTACCTATTTACCCTTTATTAAAAAGAAAAATAAATATATGATATTTATATTTTTAAAACACCTATAATAAATAATAACATAATATAATTAATGGTAAGTACTCGCTTGCCTTTTTTCACATTTACTTTTAATTGAAGATATTACCTTTTTATAAACACCTAAAAACATCAATGTATCTTCCAATCATTAATATTTCCATGTTACCTTTTTAATTTAAAACTAATCTTTATTAATATTTTCTTTCAAATTAAAACACGTAACCTTTTTAATTCAAAACTAATTTTACAATCATTAATATATACCCGAAAATATCACACCATATTTTTCAATTGTTAGTAAAATATATTAAAAATCTGCATACGTTGTTTATAATAAAGAACATTAGTATAATCCATAAATATGAGTATATTAAAATTATATTAAATTAAAATTAATTAATAACTATATAATACCCGAAACATTAAAAAAAAAAATGTGGTACCTATTTTTTGGTATATGTTTTTTGGTATTTCGTGAATTTACTTATTTACCCTTCCTTATAAAGAAAAATATATATGATATCTATACTATTAAAACACCCAAAATAAATAATAACATAATACAATTAAAGGTAATTAGTCGATTGCCTTTTTCACATTTACTTTTAGTTGAAGATATTACCTTTTATAAACACCTAAAAACCTCAATCATATCATATTTTCCAATCAATTCATATCTATCAATAATTAATATATACCCAAAAATATCACACCATATCATATAATCAGTAACAAAATATAATAGAAATTCGTATTACGAATAATGACCATTAAATTTTTAGTAAAAAATCAGAATCATTAGATCTAATTATTAAATATATTATATGATTAAATTAATTTACTAAAATTTCAAGTTTCAAATTTTATCAACGACATATTTATTTTAAATTTTATAATATAAGTTTTAAACCATGCATATCATTAATTAAATTTATATTTTAATATTAAAATTAAAATATAATATTTTAAATAATGATTATATAAAAATATAATTAAAACATAAAATAAAATTTATTACATATCAACAAAAATCCGTGCATCGCACGGGTTATAAGCTAGTGTTGTGGAATAAAAACTAGGTTTTTAGATTGCGGCTAGGGTTTGCTGTATTTAATGCTAGGGTACGTGAGCTTCGTGCTTTAATGGCTGCTTCTGCGTTCGAGACTTAAACGGTCCTCACAGAATGCCTACGTATCTCTGTATTAAGAGAATCAAGCCAATAAAACGTAGTTCTAGGTTGAGGGGTCTGACCCTTTATATAGGCTGAGAAGCCTCAGAATTATGGTAGGGTTAGGTGACTTGGTGGGCAAGTCAACCTTGAGGAAGGATCTAGACTCCTTCCTTGTAGGAGTCCGTTTCCTTGTACGACTATGTGCCTTGGAGGCTACTCTTTGGAGAGATAATATCCTTATTTGACTTATATTTCCCAGCTATTAATTAGCCATGAATATTAATTACGAATTTAATATTTAACTAAAGTTTTTGGGCCATCTAATGGGCCCCACGTGTGGACCATACTAGGTCTAATTAATGCGACATTAAATGTGTCTTTAGGGCTTACTTTTAGCCCATATCATTTGCCCCCCAACTTCTAGGAAAGCTGATCAGGCTTTCCTTGAAGTTATAACGGCCTTTTTCGAGACTTGGGTCAGGGTTTATCTTTGTACACTAGTGTTTTACGGGTATCGTCTTTTTTGTAAAGCGTGGAGCGACCGACGCATTTACGACGAATGTTAGACGATGCTAAACGGCACTAAGTAGCCTTAAACGACGCTAAAACAATGTTAAGCGACGCTAAACGGCATTAAACGGTGCTAAAACGGCACTAATATTAGATTGTGCTTCGAGCATAAAATTATTTTTCATGTTTCCTAAGTCATTTTCGACCTGGAAATTTTGGGGGAAATCAGTGTATTCTCGACCCGTATCACTTAGAAAATCTATCGAATTTTCCAGAAATTACATGGATCACAATCGGGATTCGGGGTTTTTATTGCTTATTTTTCTCAAATTTTCAAGCTAAATTCAAGCTCAAAATAGCATCCAGGTCGTGTAAAACGACCTCACTTTTTAAGCTAAATTCGAGCTCAACGTCACGACCTCGTCCAGTCTAAAACGATCTCAAATTGGTCACAGGTCGTGAGCTTCAAGCTCGATTTACAATTTATTTCCGACCTCAGCATTGCGACCTCATAATGATTCCAGGTCGCGCGGTTTTTGCATGGATTTCAGTTCTTTTTTGACCTGGATCTCACGACCTCGATATAGTACAACCTCAACTTCAGTATAGCATAAGAACGACCTCAAATGAGTCCCAGGTCGTGGGGATTTTTTACACTTCCTAGTTCTAATTCGACCAGAGATTTGCGATCTCAAGCCACATTATAACGATATTAATTTGAGTGGTAGGTCGTGGCTTCATTCTGCTTTTTATAAGTCAAAAACGATCTCATTTATGCGACCTAAAATCTGTTTTGTTCCGACCTCAATTTTCAAGGTTGCTTACGACCTCAGATTGAATTCTCCAGGTCTTCTTGCCGAGCTCATAATTATACAAGAAAATGAGATCGATTGTCACGACCTCGTGCTTCCTTTTGGTAACTCCAAGTCTCATTATGGATTTTAACGGGCCCTGTCTTTTAATTTTCATGGGCTGGACCTAGGTTTTCAAATCGTTTGGGCCTACAAAACTTTTTTAAGTTTTGGTTGGGCCTTTACTATGGGTCAACATGACCTTAAATCAAAACCTTAATTAGGTTTATCAATCTTGGTTGGGCCTTTTAGAGTCCAATTTTGTGTTGACGGCCCACAAAGGTTTCCAATAGGCTACAACCGGTTGACATTCTCCCTAACCGGTTGAGATGCCCTAGATTTTTGCCTATATAAAGACCAAGGCTTTCATTTTCACTTTCATCACAAAAGTTTCTAAAAAACTCTCTCAAAAGTTCCAAAGTTCTTTAAGAAATTTCCTTTGAAGAATCTGAGTTTGATCTTCATTCTTTGAAGATCATTCAAAGTTCATAGACTTTCAACCTCAAATCTGTACATTTCTGCAGATTCTCTGAAGATTTGAAGGCATCCTTCAAGTTTTCTGGCAATTTTCCAGAAATTTTCCAGTTGCTGTTGAAGATTTGAAGAATACTCAAGGTATTTTCCAGAATTTCTATTTTTATAGTTTGAAGATCACCCTTTTTCTGGGTTTGTTCTTCAATTCCTTTGAAGATTTGAAGATTGTTCTAACAATTTCTTCATCCTTTGCAGATTTCCTTTGAAGATCAAAACTTTCCTTTGAAGATTTACTGAGATGGCAGAAGATCGTGCAGCACTTCGTTTCCAGAAATTGCAAGGAGCCTCCAAAAGAGGTATCATCATTCGTTCTCCCCTCATGAGTTTACAGGATATGATTTTAAATCGTAAAGAAGATTTTCCATCCTTGTCACACCTTGATTCCTTTAATCATAGTAACATCTTTCATGACATAGAGAAGATCACTGATTATAACAGCATGTATAAAATAGAATCACCCTATAGACTTGTCCCAGCTGATCCTGGGGATCGATCTTGCCATTGGCGCCCCGATGCACTTTGTATTTATAGGGGTGCCATTGTTGCAGGGGTTCGATTCCCCTTCCATGAGTTTATTCCTAGGCTCTTAGCAGATGTAGGAATTAACCCTTGCCAACTTCCACCCAACTCTTGGAGGGTGATCAATTGTTTCATGGTCCTCTGTCTTAAAAACAAATTCCCTCTTTCTGTAGCTCTCTTTAGAAAGATTTTTCAATTTAAGAATTCTGCTGAATCTACTCCGGGTTGGGTTTACATTAGTCACCGTACTTCCACTCCTCCAATCTTTCACCCCCAATCTATTCCTGACTCCAACCCAAAGTGGAAGAAGAAGTTCATGTATTTGACATGGGAAGGTGGAGATTGGGGCAATGTTTTTCGTAGTACCTTTGGTAAGGTCGTAGATGGCAGTGCCAATGATATTGAGCTCAACGAGGAAGAGACCCAGGCCTACAAGGAGCTCATCAAAAATAATCATACTACTATGGCTTGGGATCTCCTGAATGAGTTCCAGCTTAAATCTTTGGAACTTTCCCGAGTGACCAATAAGGGTAATTTCCTTTCTTTTTGTATTCCTTTACCTGAATATGATTGTCTCATACCCATTATTTGTCTTTTGTTTTGTAATTGCAGCTGCAGCTTTTATCAACAAGACTAATGAGCCTGAAGATGGAGACACTGCTAGGTTGAAGAGGGCTCGTTCAGGGAAGGATCCTCGAGCCCCAACGGCCACGGATGCCTACTTGAGGCCCCATGTAGCTGATGTTGAAGAAGCAGATGGCTCTTCCAAGAGCGCTTGGCGTCCCAACTGGGGTATTAGGAAGAAGGACTCCATTGTTGGAGATTGCAGGCATGCCATGGATTGGTCCTATCATTCCATAACTCCTGGCGATTTCAAAGATTATGTATCCGGCTCCACTCTTGAAGGAGCCGAGAGTGCTGGTGCTCAGGCCTTTACTGCTGTAAGCTCCTTACTTCCCTCTCTCTATATACTTGTTTGCTATTTGAATCGTGGTTCTAACTTTATCTTTTGTAGGCTAACGCCAACTTCCAGGGGGCCGTATTCCAGGCTAAGACTTGGCGTTCATCCTATGAGACTTATAAGGCAAAGTATGATGACTCTCAGGATGAACTGGCCTCTGTCAAAGCTACCTTAGCGAGGAGGGAGAAAGAGCTTTTATAGTCTCAGGCTGAAAATGTCACTCTCAGGAAGGGCAAGGACGACCTGATTGATGACTACCTTGCCTCCCACGAGTATGTGGGCTTCATGGAGAAGCATGACGACTCTCTATTCCCTTACCAGTTTACTCAGGGATGGGACGGAGCTCTTGCTGAGGTTACTAGGAGATTTCCTGGTACCCTTAGTGTTTCAGACTTCCCTAGCCCTCATGCTCCTATGGCCTTGGCAGTGCAGGACACCCAGGAGGAGGACCAGGAGGATGATGAGAGGATCCTGGAGCCAGATCCCTCTGCTCATCTTGGCGTAGATGAAGAGGATGAGCATACTGGAGATGCTCAGTAGTTGCTCTTTTTATCTATCTATTTATATACTCTGCCTTCGGGCATGACTCTGTACTTTTGTTAACTTATCTTGAACTAATCGTTTATGTATTCTGCCTTCGGGCATAAATTTTAATTCGTAATCCATTGCCCTTGATGTTCCTCAACTTATTCATGTTCGCATGTGTAGTCTAGCATTTTATGCATATATATCAATAAATAATGCTCGTAACTTATGCGAAAATGTAGGATAGTCTTATTAGTATGAAGAAATGGGCACAGCCCTTACATAGGTAGCATAAACGGGCACAGCCCTTGCATAGGTACTCTAGTTCCAATATCTCAAGTTTAAAAACTTGGAATGGTTTCATCGACCTTATTTCTACTTCTATTACATAGGCAAAAAGCTAGGTCCTCTTCAGGAGAGCTTAAACATAGTAAACCTTGAGGTTCCATGCATGCCTAGTCCGGGGCACCTCAACCCCGTCCAAGGTTTCCAGTTTGTAAGATCCACGTCCTAGCGTCTTCTTGACTCGATACGGCCCTTCCCAGTTCGGGGCTAGCTTTCCCTTCTGACCAACTCCAGAAGCCTCGATCTTCCTACGAACCAAGTCACCTTGCAGAAAGAACCTCTCCTTAACCCTGTGGTTGTAATAGAAGGATGCTTTCTTTTGATGCTCCGCATTTCTGGCGTTTGCCTCGTCCCTAACTTCATCTATCAGATCTAGGGCGAGCCTCATGCCTTCTTCATTAGTCTCAGGTTCAAACGCCTCAATTTGAGGTGATGCATGCATGATTTCTAGTGGTACAACTGCCTCAGCTCCATAAGCCAGCAAAAACGGAGTTGCTCCTGTTGTCACCTTACAGGTGGTGCGATACGCCCAGAGTATAGGCAGCAACTCATCCACCCAAGTATTCCTCGAGCGTTCGACCCTTTTCTTTAATCCGTCCAGGATGATCCGATTGGCCACTTCGGCCTGTCCATTTGCTTGCGGATGCGCCACCGAGGTAAAACGAAGCTCAATAGCGTTTTCCTCACAATACTTCTTGAATTCCTCATTGTTAAACTGTGTCCCATTATCCGTCCCAAGGATTCACGGGATTCCATATCTACAAATTATGTTCTCCCAGAAGAACTGGGAAACTTGCTTGGTGGTTATCTTGGCTAAAGGTTTAGCCTCAATCCACTTAGTGAAGTAATCAATGGCGACAATCAGAAACTTCCTTTGTGCTGAAGCCATGGGGAAAGGACCAAGAATGTCCATCCCCCACATTGCAAACGGAATGGGAGAGCTGATTGAGGTTAACCTCTCAGGCGGCTGCCTTACAACAGGGGCGTGTTTTTGACATCTGTCACACTTCTTGACATAATCCTGGGCATCTGCCAACATCTCTGGCCAATAGAATCCCAGGCGGGTAATCTTGTGGGCTAGGGCTCTGCCCCCCAAGTGTTGCCCACAGATCCCTTCATGAACTTCCTCTAATGCTTCCTTAGCCTCTTGGGGCCTTAAACACTTCAAATACGGGATGACAAACGATCTCTTATACAAGATGCCTTCGATCAGGGCATATCTCAATGCCCTCACTGACAATTTTCGTGCCTCCAAGGCATTGTCAGGGAGCCATCCGGTTTCCAAATGAGCTTTAATAGGATCTATCCAACAACTTCCAACGTCGATCGGTGCTACCAACTTAGAGTTGATGGTCGGGGCCTTCAAGACCTGGAAGTAAACACTTCCTGCATAATTCTCTATCTCAGAAGAAGCGAACTTAGAGAGAGCATCGGCCTTAACGTTCTCTTCTCTTGGGATGTGCTCTAGATAGCACTCGTCAAATTGAGTCATGACAGCTTTCACAACTCGTAAATATTTTGCCATAGTATCATCCTTGGCCTCAAATTCACCATTCACTTACGAGACTACCAGTCTTGAATCTCCACACACTTTGAGGTTCTTGACCCTCATGACTCTGGCCAATCCCAATCCGGCTATTAGGGCTTCGTACTCAGCTTCATTATTGGTAGTTGGGAAGTCCAACTTCAGAGCGTACTCCACTATGAACCCGTCGGGACTTTGCAATACCAAACCAGCGCCACTAGATTTTGTTTTTGATGCTCCATCAAAATAGAGCACCCAATATTCTTTCCGATCAGGTACAAGTTCTTCATCCTTACTCTCAACCGCAGGGGTGGTTACTATCTCCTGCCCCCCGACTTCTTGGTTGCCAATGGTACATTCAACCACGAAGTCAGCTAATGCCTGAGCCTTGATGGCTGTCCGAGGCTTATATGCAATGTCAAATTCTCCGAGTTCGATCGCCCACTTAATTAGCCTTCCACTGGCTTTCGGGCTATGCAGGATACTTCTCAACTGCTGGTCCGTCAGGACTTCAATCTTGTGTGACTGAAAGTAAGGTCGTAGTTTCCTTGAAGCTGTTACCAATGCTAAAGCAAACTTCTTAATGGTAGAATAGTTCAACTCAGCTCCATGCAACACCTTACTCACGTAGTAGATGGGTTTCTGAACCTTGTTCTCTTCCCGTATGAGGACGGCACTCAATGCTTGCTCAGATACCGCCAGGTATAGATAAAGAGTCTCTCCGACGCTAGGCTTGGCCAACAGCGGGGCTTCAGCCATGTATTTCTTCAATTGTTCAAAGGCCTCTTGGCTTTCGGGTGTCCATTCAAAATTCTTTACCTTCTTTAATGTTTGAAAGAAAGGTAAACACTTATCACCAGACTTGGAGATAAACCTCCCTAAGGCTGCCACTCGGCCTGTCAACTTCTGCACATATCTTACAGAACGTGGTGGCTCCATGTCTAAAATCGCCTTGATCTTGTCAGGATTGGCCTCAATGCCTCTCTTTGAAACCATCAGCCCTAAAAACTTTCCAGATCCAACACCAAAGGCACACTTGGTGGGATTCAACATCATCTTATGGTGCCTCAGCACTTCAAATGCCTCTTTGAGGTGCTTAATATGATCAGCCTTGAGTAGGCTCTTGACTAACATGTCATCAACATACACCTCCATGGTTTTTCCAATCAGATGGGCAAATATCTTATTCACCAGCCGTTGGTAAGTAGCTCCTGCATTCTTTAGACCAAACGCCATAACAAGATAACAGAAGACACCAAAGTCAGTTATGAAAGATACCTTAGGGATGTCATCCTTGTGCATCTTAATCTGATTATAGCCGCTGAATCCATCCATGAAGCTTAACATCTCATGTCCAGCTGTGGCATCTATCAACATATCAATCCTTGGAAGGGGAAAACAATCTTTTGGACATGCATCATTCAGGTCAGTGAAGTCTATACACATCCTCCACTTCCCATTTGCTTTCTTGACCATCACAGGGTTTGCTAACCATTCGGGAAACTGAATCTCTTCAATAAAACCAGCTTCCAAAAGCTTATCCACTTCTTGCTTAATGGCCTCTTGCCTCTCAGGAGCAAAGTTTCTCTTCTTCTGCTTTATTGTCTTCCTCTTGGGATCAACATTTAACTTATGAGTTATGAGTTGGGGGTCAATCCCTGGCATATCAGCTGCTGTCCAAGCGAACACGTCGCTATTCTTTTGTAAGAATTCTATCAACTTGCCCTTCAGGGGTTCTTTCAGAGATGCTCCAACATAAGTAACTTTTTCAGGATCGTTCGGCTCTAGAGGTATGGGAATCAAATCCTCTGCTGGCTTCCCTCTATGCTCTTCATCATCGCGGACATCCATGTCTTCAATCGGAAGGACCTGCCCCCCGACTCCATCGGCCCTCAGTGCGGCTACATAGCAACTTCTTGCCATCTTCTGATCACCCTTCTGTTCTCCGACACCGTTCCGTGTCGGAAACTTAATCTTCATATGATAGGAAGAGGCCACAGCCTTAAACGCATGAAGTCCAGTCCTTCCAAGGATTGCGTTGTATGTTGAGGCTGCCTTAATCACCAAGAAGTTCAGCATCTGAGTCGCCTCCTTAGGCTCCTGCCCAATAGTCACGGGTAACTGAATAGTCCCTTCAACGTTGGACTCCACTCCGTTAAATCCGTATATGGGCATGTTTGTAGGGGTCAACTGAGAGTCGTTGTACCCCATCTTCACAAACACATCATGAAACAAAATATCCACAGAAGCTCCATTGTCTATCAAGACTCGTTTTACTTCTGAGTTTCCAATCACAGGAGTTATGACCAGCGGGTCATCATGGGGGAACTTCACCCCTTCCAAGTCTGAATCATCGAAACCAATTACCATCTCAGTTTTAGCACGCTTCGGGGCCTCTCCCACAATGTTCATTACTTCTCTAGCATAAGCCTTTCGAGAATTCTTAGTTGTGCCAGCTGCTGTCGGGCCTCCCCAAATCATGTTGATAACTGCCCTTCGGGGCTGTGGATTGCGGTCATGGTTGTCATCCCTCCTGTTATCATCCCTTTTGTCATTGTCCCTTCTCTGGTTCCCACGGTCATCACCCTTGGTGAACTGACTTAGTTTTCCTCTTCGTATCAAAAACTCAATCTCATCCTTGAGTTGCCTACAATCGTCGGTGTCATGTCCCACATCTTTATGGAACCTGCAGTACTGATCCTTGTTCCGCTTAGCTGGGTCTCCCCTAAGTGGCTTCGGCCATCGGAAGTCCTTTTCCTTTTCAATGTCCAACAGGATCTGACTTCGTGGAGCATTAAGCCTGGCATACTCGGAAAACCTTGGACCCGAGCTCTTTTTTGGAGCAGATTCAGAGTCTCTGCTAGTTCGGGGATACTTGTCCCTTGCGTCGTATTCTTGTTCTTGCTTCCGCTTGTTGTTCCCTCCATTGCCCAATGCGGCTTCCTTTTTCATGCTGTCCTCAACTTTTATATACTTGTCTGCCCTCCGTTGGAGCTCATCCATGCTTTCAGGGGGGTGTTTTGCCAGCGACCTCTTAAAAAAGAGATCCGTGGTTCCGTGCTGCAAGGCTACCATAGCCACCTTATTTTCCAAATCAGTGATGTTCAGGGTCTCCTTAGTGAATCGCTTGACATAATCCCTCAGGTTCTCATTCTTTCCCTGTACTACATACATAAGGGATGCAGAGCTTTTCTCATGGATTCTTCCGCTAATGAATTGACTGACAAAAGCGGTGCTCAATTCCTTGAAAGTGCTAATCGAGTTTGGAGGTAAACGACTATACCAGCGTTGCGCCATGCCCGACAGGGTTTGGGGAAACGCCCTACACTTAAGGGCGTCGTTAGCAGGCTGCAGTAACAATGCGCTCGTAAACGTTCTCACATGAGTTACGGGATCCCCTGTTCCATCATAAGCTTTGATTGTGGGCATCTTAAACTTTCGGGAGATATGTGCGTTCATCACCTCCTCAGTGAATGGAGGGGTTGGATCATCAAGATCTCCTTGTAGCATCAGGTCTTTGGGGTTACTCTTGGGGAATTCCACCCTTGTAGTCCCTCTGGTTGGGGCTTCAGCCCTTCGGCGTCTCCTTGAAGACCTCTCCAAATCTATGAAGGGAATCCCTCCTGAAGTCGGAGGAGGTCGAGTCTGATTAGATTGGGCTCGTTCTCTGGCCATGTCTTCCTTTAATCTTAAGATCTCGGCTTCATAAGCCTTAATCCTCTCAGTAGTTGTTGAAGGGAGTCCATCGTGAGTAGTTTGAGTTCTTCCTCGAGGTTCTTTACTTGGACGTCGCCTTCTTGGAGCTTCATCACGTTCGTAATCATCGCCAGAAGATGACTCATCCGTATAAGGACCAGAAAAATCGTTATAATCTCGATCTCGAATATACAGGGCATGACCACTTGGTCCAGCTCCTTGGGTAGGAGGGTAGTTAGGCAGCCCGTACATCGGATTGGTGCTTATGGGGAGATCCGTAGTGTGGATCTGAACTCCTCGTGGAGGGTTGTTGGGATCTACAATCAAGGAAGAAATCCCCACCCGGAGGGGGTTAGTCCCTGGATTTGTGTGGACGATTGGAGGTAGCGTACTCTCAACATGGGAAGTCGTCCCTAGGGGTTGAGAAACTTGATACGGAACGATAGTCCCGGATGTTGGAGGTACTTGTTTAGTGAGGGGCGGAGCAGAGCTAAGAGGTAGAGCCTCGGTTGCGATTGGCTCTGTTATTGCTGGTGTCCTTCGTGTGTTAACCATGGTTGATGTTGTCTTCCCACAGACGGCGCCAAATGTTGTGGAATAAAAACTAGGTTATTAGATTGCGGCTAGGGTTTGCTGTATTTAATGCTAGGGTACGTGAGCTTCGTGCTTTAATGGCTGCTTCTGCGTTCGAGACTTAAACGGTCCTCACAGAATGCCTACGTATCTCTGTATTAAGAGAATCAAGCCAATAAAACGTAGTTCTAGGTTGAGGGGTCTGACCCTTTATATAGGCTGAGAAGCCTCAGAATTATGGTAGGGTTAGGTGACTTGGTGGGCAAGTCAACCTTGAGGAAGGATCTAGACTCCTTCCTTGTAGGAGTCCGTTTCCTTGTACGACTATGTGCCTTGGAGGCTACTCTTTGGAGAGATAATATCCTTATTTGACTTATATTTCCCAGCTATTAATTAGCCAAGAATATTAATTATGAATTTAATATTTAACTAGAGTTTTTGGGCCATCTAGTGGGCCCCACGTGTGGACCATACTAGGTCTAATTAATGCAACATTAAATGTGTCTTTAGGGCTTACTTTTAGCCCATATCAGCTAGTATAATATAAATCCGTATATTACGAATAATGACCATTAGATTTTTAGTAAAAAAATCAAAATCGTTAGATCTAATGATTAGACGTATTATATGATTAAATTAATTTACTAAAATTTCAAGGTTCAAATTCCATCAACGACATACTTATTTTAAAATTTTATACTATATAAGTTTTAAACCATGTATATCATTAATTAAATTTATATTAAATTATGTAAATTAAAATTAATATGGTAAATAATGATCATCTAAAAATATAATTATAACATAAAATAAATGTTTTTATAAAATCCATGCATCGCACGGATTTTAAGCTAGTATCTTAAAAACACAATTTTAAAATTAAAATAAATAAATCGAATATAAGTGATAAATAAAAAAATATTTATAAGTCGTACTAGCTTATAATTTCGCACAATTTTTTTGATATGTAATAAATTTTATTTTATGATATAATCATATTTTACTTAATCATTATTTTTAATAATTACTTTTATTTTAATTAATGATATTCATGATTTAAAATTTATATATGAAATTTTAAATTATATATGTCGTTGACGGAATTCGGAACTTGAATTTTTAGTAAACTAATTTAATCACATAAAATATGTAATCATTAGATCTAATTATTCTTATTTATTACTAAAAATCTAACGATCATTGTTCGTTAGGAATTTTTATTATATATTTTATTATTAGTAAATGGAAGATATGGTGGGATGTTTTTTGGTATATATTAATATTAAATTAAAAGGTAATGTATTTTAATTAGAAAATAAATATTAACGATTGGAAGATACGATATTTTAGGAGTTTATAAAGAGTAATATCATCAATTAAAAGTAAACGTATTTTAATTTAAGAAAAACAATCACCTAATTACCATTAATTAAATTATTTTATTATATATTTATTTTAATATTAGAATGACCAAACCGAAAATCATACACCAAAACTTTCAATATTTCGGTTTTAATATAATAGTATAGATGGGTGTTTAGATAATGAAGCATTTTGTTAAATTAATTTAAAAAATTAATTATTTAACGGAATAATCTCAATACATGCATTTTAAATTAAAAAGACGTTTGAAAATACAAATTTAAAAATTTAAATTGTTAAACAAGAAAAAAGACCAAACAATAAGTAAAAAGTTCGGAGAAAAGTACATTATTATTAACATTCAACTTATCAACATTTATGTTACAAATTGGGTTAATAAGTTGAGTTGACGAACATAGTTAGCCAAACAAGCTCTTAAATTTGAAAAATGGTATGAACCTAAAAAAGGTCTTAATTTTTTTTCTAAAAACTCATGTGTCATATATATATAATTAATAATTTTTCTAATAATAATATGAAATTTCGCGTGAAAATTTATAAGATGTTTGGTAGTTAGTATACAAATCCCCCATAGAAAGATTGGTAAATTAGCTTGAATGGTTAGATTCAGAAGGTGTTAATGTTTTTTCTCCACTATCCGATTTTGTTGGGGAGTATGAAAACAACTTTTTTGATGAATAATGCCCAAAGAAAGCAAATATGTAGATAAATCATGATTAACAAATTCAGTACCATTGTATGTCTTCAAAATCTTAATTATTTTGTGGAACTAATTTTAAACATACACAATAAAGTTTTTGATTAAAGAAGGCACTTGAGATTTCTCAGCAAACAAAAAAATACATGTACATTTTGAATAATCATTCAATAAAGTCATAAAAAAGATTACATCTGCCATGAGCCAGGCATCATAGTGAACCATATCAAAAGTACTAGTAGTTTTACAAAAGTACCGATAGGAATACTAGGTCTAACTTTTGAAAGATGACAACCTTTAAAATGAGAAATAAACTGATATTCACATTTTGGAAAACTATGAATATGATTTAAGACAGCTTTGGAAAGATGACCAAGTCTGCAAGGCCACTTATTTACTGGAGTAGAACAAGCATTGATATGATGCACATGAGTAGTTAATAGTTTGTAACTATAAAGTTTGTACAGACCTTCCTCGAACTTACCAATATCTTTCTCCATCTGTAATGCAAGGACCAGCAACATATATTTTGAAGCGGAAACAAAATTTTGCAAGACAGAGATTTTGTCAGTTGAGGCACAGATAACATATTACACTGAAAATTAGGAACCACCAAGCCATCATGTAGTGTTAGAAATAAAGATAATTGAATGGAACCAATATGACTCACAATAGAATATCACCCTCTGGAAGATGAATTTCTAAATTAATAGTTATAGATCTATTAGAGATGTAAGTATGGTGTAATGTGATGTGTGGCCCTGAATCAATAATCCAGGTGTGATGTGGTATTTGAAATTTAGTATGGTTTGCAAAAATAACTAAGTTTGTGCATAAAATTTGGTGTTTGCACAGTTGTTAGTAGCATTAGTAATCCAAGTTGCATAGTTTGTTGCAGGAGAGTTCATCTTAGCTTGAAACATAGTAATCAGCTGTTGACATTGGACATTAGAAAGTTTATCAGTACCATGAGAGACATGTGAAGCATCAGTAGAGCTATCTAAGTTAGATGAACCAACGGACTGCACCACATTAACAACTTGTATGCCAGATTTCTTGCCATTAACAGATCTTACTTAAGGCTTTGGTTGACCATACAACCTATGCCATTCAGGATATCCATGTAAGGAAAAGCACTTTTATTTGTGTGTCCTGTGAGTTTGCAATTATCACACACAACAGATGAATCCAGAACCTTCTTATCAGTTCTCTTTGCACCAGATAATCGATTTTTACCAATGTCATTACCTTGTCCAATCTTCACGTTCATAGTAACATTTTTAGTAATTGCAAATACACACGATTAGCACTCTCTCGTTGATTTTTCTCTTAAAGTAGCATAGCATAGACATGATTGATATCAGGTAATGGATTCCTTAACATAATTTGACCTCTAATAGAGGTGAATTGTTCATTATGTCTCATAATAAATTGACTTAATTTCATCATTTTCTTATACTTAGTTAATTTTTGAGTATGTTTACAAATACAGGTAGTAGAAACACATGTACATCTAGGTATAAGAGCTAAATTATTTAATTCATCCATCAGTCCTTGAAATTGAGTAAAATATGCAATAATTGACTTACTACCTTGAGTTAAAGAATCTAATTCCTTTCACAAATTGAATAGTTGAGGAACATTATTTTATGCGTATCGATGATGAAGATCATCCCAAATTTGTTTCGTAGTGGACATATAGACTACACTTTTACAAAGATAAGGTGAAATAGAGTTTAAAATCTAGGTTATCAGATCGTTGCTTCGCATCTAGAGAGCTAAGTGTGAAGAATTTTTTGGGAGTTGTCCCACATCGTTTGTGGGAGGGGTAGATAGCTAGTTTATAAGCAGCCAGATAACTCCATTAGTATGAGGCCTTTTGGGTTGTGCCCAAAAACAAATCTTTGCGGGCTCGATCCAAAGTGGACAATATCATACTAATATGGAGTTAAGGCTTGCTTGGCAAGCCTAACAAGTGGTATCAGAGCTATGGTTGTAACGATCCATATATAACAATCTCGGAGGACTCTCAGAAGGATCCAGGAAGAGGCAGATGGGCTACCCATAATGGGCTTAAGGAGGAGCAGGTGGGCCTTCCAGTATGGGTCTAGGGTGAGCCAGATAGCCAGGAGCTTCCAGTATGGGTCAAGGGGAGCAAATCATACAGAATGGTGGTAGATTCGACAGGTGTCGAGCCCGATGTGTGAAGGGGAGATTGTTGGGAGTTGTCTCACATTATTTGTGGGAGGGGCAAATTGATATCTAATAATAAGTTTGTTAACTCCATTAGTATGAGGCCTTTTGGGATGTGCCCAAAAATAATCCGTTCGGGCTCGGCCCAAAGCGGACAATATCATACTAATGTAGAGTTAAGGCATGCTTGATAAGCCCAACAAGTGGTATCGCATCTATGGTTGTAACGATCCATAACAATCTCAGATGGGCTCCCAGAAGGATTCAGGAAGAGGCAGATGGGCGATCCCAGAATGGGCTTAAGGAAGAATAGGTGGGCCTTCTAATATGGGCCTAGGGGGAGCCGACTATCCCATAATGGGCTTAAGGAAGAACAGGTGGGCCTTCCAGTATGGGCCTAGGGGGAGCCAGATCGCCAGGTGGATTTCCAGTTTGGGTCAAAGGGGAGCCAGGTCACGCAGAAGGTTGCAGATTCGACAAGTGACGAGCCCGATGTGTGAAGGGGGAGATTTTTGGGAGTAGTCCCACATTGTTTGTGGAAGGGGCAGATAGCTAGTTTACAAGCAGCCAGATAACTCTATTAGTATGAGGCCTTTTGGTCGGTACAGTATTTACAATATTTAGTTAGTTGTTTTACTTAATTTTTCATGATGTTGTTACCAAATTATAGTTGGATTGAATAATTCACATGCACAAGCCCTATACTATTATAGTCTTTCTGTTATCAATCATAGACTCTTTGTACATATTCTATTTGATTTTTTTTTCTGAATATATGTAGTCTTTCATCTTTTAGATGTTAAAGATGTATAAAGTTGAAAGATGTTTATGTAGTTTCGAATTTTTTCGAATAATGAAGAGAGCTGCAACATTGGGGATGGACATCGGGGCATTTTGGGACCGGACTGTGCTATTTCCGCCCCATTCTAGAATTCAAGCCCGATCCTCGTCTCGATCTAATTCTTACTGGGGACTATTTTTCATTTCCTATCCCCGATCCAAACGGGTAACGGGGATTCTTGCGGAAAATAGGAAAATTTTATTTTAAATAAAAAATAATATTAAATAATTTTAAACACTAATTAGTGACGTTTAAAATACTTATTTCTTGCGATATATAACGAAATTAGCAACTACAACTAGATTAGATGTTAAGTTACAACGTTTTTTCATCTCCATTAATTTAATAAGAAATACATCTTTAGCTTCATATATATGCACATATGTTAATTCTTAAAATTTCATTTCGAAATCTAAAAATTACCTTATTTCAGTAGCTCAAATGTACTAAATTAAAATAAAAAAATATTACTTAAAAAAACAATTTTAAACAACATAAAAATGAAGTTATTTAACTATTAGAAAAACAAAAATGTAATATCAAAGTATCATTTTGTTTCCAATATATAGTACTAAAAGTTCCTATATATTAATTTATGATTATTTATATTTATAATTATGTATTATGATGTAGTAAAATCGAATCAGGTATTGAGAATCGGATGGAGAAAATCAGGATGGGATCAGAGATCGGATCGAAGATACATAGAACTTCGATCCCAACCCGATTTCCAATTTTTTTTTTTTGAACAATAAATCTTAGCGTACATACATATTCACTACAAAGTCACTACCCCATTTTTAGGATGGCAGGGTCCTCTCTCTAACACGTCTCTTTTTATTTTCTAGTAATATTGTTATCAAATTTCAATTGGTATAATTGTTAATTGTCAAGATCTATACTCTTACACGAGTGTTTGCTGAAACTTTGAATAATATTCAACAAAGCAAAACTTTTAATTTTTTTAAAATATATTATTAAAATATTTTGGATATTCAAGGACACCATGATTTTTCTATACTTAATATGTATATAAAACAAAATTATATAAAGTGATTTTTTGCTAAATTTTATAGAGTGATTTCTATTGCATATTTATGATAATTTAAATGGATGAAATTTTTTTTTACTAAAATTTTATATGTTTTTTAAATGAGCTCTCATTTGTTGTACTTTTAAATTTGCTTCATTTTTTTACTTAAACACATGAACTTTTGTAAAAAATATTTTTCAAATTTTTAAATGTGTTATTCAGAAAAATGAATATATCAAATTAAATTTTATTCCTTCAAAGGTTAAAATGGGATGTCAAATAAAATTTTTAAGAGGTTTTGGCATACCATATTTTCTTAAAAATATAATTACGTTTTGTAAAATTTTAAAACTCTTGTAAAAGAAATTTATACAAAATTTTTGTAACAAATATTTATATACCATATTATGTATTTTTATAAAATACTTCATTTCTAAAATATTTTAATGATATATTTTATAAAAAATTTAAAAGTTTTGTTTTCTTGAATATTATTCTAAGTTTTAGCGACTTTGGAATAGAAATATAGATCATGAGAGTTAATTATTCTAATGAGTGAAATCAAATAATAACATTAATAGAAAATGAAAACAGACATATGAAAGTGGATCGATCGTATACGTGTTATTCCCAGTTTACACACTTGTATAATTGTAGAAGGGGGGTTGAATACAATTCTTGATAATTATAAATTTCTGATAAAAACCACAGAAATCTATGAGGAAATAATTGCTGAATAAGAAATGGTTCACAAACACATAAAAAATCAGGTGGTTAAATGTACCACCTGAGACTTTTATTTGAAGAAAACTCTGTGATACAAATGTACACATCTTCTGTTTTTACAACTCTTTGCTTCTAAGGATATTCAAGAAACCCTAAGCAAATATGTCTGTTTTCTTAGTTTCTAAAGAGTTGCTACACTTGGTTATATATCCCAAGTTTACAAGTACTACAGGAATAAGATAATATTAATCTAATTCAAGTTGACTTGCTACTCCACTCCAAATCCACATGTAGCTGAAAGGTTGTCCTTGTGAACAGATATGTCCCCTGCACTTTTCTTGTATGTACTGTGTAAATGGAATGCTTCTTTCTTCTGTGTTTCCAAAGTATGGCTGCCATACTGCTTTTTATACCTACTATCAACCCATGTGATCTGTCAGTCAAACCTGTCCTTATCAACTGCTAATTCCCAGCTAGCATAGGATAAAGTGATAATGATTATCCGTTGATGTTGTGCACAGTTATCCGTTGATGGTAGTTTGAGCTGTATCCGTTGATAGAGTAGATTTGAGTTGTATCCGTTGATAGAGCCCTGTTCTCATCCGTTGATACACTTTCACTTAGACAGAATTACATAGCATAGCTTATTTACAATTGGCTACCCTATTCTGCCTATCCATTGATGGTCAACATGACTCTGAATAAAAACACTATCAACTGATAAATAGAGATATTGCAGTATGCTACAAAACCTCATCCGTTGATGAGCTACCTGTCAACGAATAGAGTTATAAAGTCTTATCCGTTGACAGTTACAAAACTTGACT